>CM076578.1:314078385-314729066 GCA_034641835.2 Pinus albicaulis
CAATTATAAATTTAGAAATATTTATCTTTTGTACATATAATTTTTTTTACAATAAAAAATCAATTTATATATCTAAAAATATAAATTAAATATTTAAACCCAAGATATCTACCATTATCTTAATTTATTAATTCATCATAACTATAAATTTAAAAATATTTATCTTTTTTATATATAAATGTTTTTACAATGAAAAATTAAATTATATATTTAAAAATATAAAATAAATATTTAAGCCCAAGTACCAATGTACCAATGAAAAATAAATTTTACACTAAACTCTTAAAAAACGCTCTCATTACAACTCAGTGCACCCACTCAATTCCAGCGCACATGAAAGAACACAATGCGCGGGAAAAAAATATACAAACACTGAGCGGGAAGAAAATATACAAAAGAAAGCACACTACGGGGGAAGAAGATATACAGAGAAAGAGCACACTGCAGCAAATTCCTGGAGTGCTCTTTCTCCTCGGCGACCGCCACGGTCCAGGACTGCGTTGGAGCTTCTTCAGCCGAATTTAGAGCCAAGACGACCCCATTTTCCCTGAACAAAAATCCATAAACCATGGACGAAGAGGTAGCAGATTCGATTATCACAAATTTATAATCAAGTCGGATTGCCCCCGAAGTATAGATTTTGTTTATATCCAGTTTCAATATTTCTTATTTCTTGATTCAAATGCAGGAAAAAGATCCCGGGAAGAAGACGCACTGCTTTCCAGTGGATTCGTAACGGAAAGCCGTGGCAGGAATTAGGCATAGAATGGAGCAGTTCCATAAGGACCACCGCTGGATTTCGTTCCATCAATTCCTGCCAAAGAGCCCAATTACCGTGCCGAATGAAAAATCCCTCTCGAACAAGTAAGTATGCAAGAATCCGATTTTGTTGCTTTTCGAATGTCGGTTCAAATCCCATTTTGAACTGGCCTGGATAGATGCCCATCTTTCAATAACTTTTTGAATCAGTAGTCTGTTATGTTATGCAATCTGAATTTTACCCAGTGGGGATTACCTTAGAAGTTATACAGCTGATTATTTTTAGATAAATTTCTTAATCATAATGTACCAAGTTTTATATGGTGAATCCCTGAACTGGAGTTATAAAGTAAATTTTCCTCATAATGTACCAATTCATCATAGCGAAATTATTTTACATTATCGGAGGCAAAATTGCCCAGCACCGCAACCCCCCAAGAAGGCAAGACATTTTCCATGTTATTGTTGTTGAATTTGTTTTTAAGATATCCACTACAAAAACCTAGATATATGAAAACAATTTCAAGAGCATTAACATGGAAAATGTCTTGCCTTTCCTAGGTTTCCAAAGCTTTTGCAACCAATTATGTTGACATGCCATACTTTTGCACACAATTATTGTAATATGCCAAATGTTTGCATCTTTTTATGTTAAGAGAAATGAAAAATCATATATGTAAGCTGTTCCTAGCAACAAAATAGAAGAGAAAGACACCCCTGAAGTGGATTTTCTGTTTGGAGCTGGTGAAACTTAGGGCTCAAACCTAATTCCATGCTTATTAGGTATTCATGTTCTATCTTTGTCTTGCAAAGCCACTCATAGCTTTTGATCAATGCCATCCATGCTCTTAGAATTTTGGTCATAGCAGTCTTGGTGCTCGGAGGCATTGATGAATGGATCATTCTACACTGATGTGGCTTCTGTAACTAGTGATGAAACTAGTAATAATGGTAGCATTAGGTCAAGGCATTAATGCAAATGAGACAAAATAACGAAGTAGAACCAAATATCTGCATGCACAGGGATTTCTTGACCACCCATCAAGACAAAACTGATGCATTAGCACCGCTTGACCACTCGTCAAGACAAAAATGTGGCTATCTGCATGTACTGTCACCGCTTGATTGTATTCATCTACTGGCATTGCTTACCATCTGGATCTACTACCATTGATTGACTTATACTGCCTCATTTATTTTTGTTGTTGTACGCTATGGATATCTTGGTTGTGATGGTCTATCTCTTTGTATTGCTCATTGTTGCTTGTTGTGAAGGTCATGAATGCTTCCTAATTAGTTTTCCACAAGCCAGAGCCTTCTGCTATCTTGAATTTTACTTACCGTAGAGGATATATTCTCGTAGAGGTTGTATTCTCAGATAAGGAAGCGCTAAACTGCTCCCATACTACTGCATCCAACATGGACTCAGTGACATCGAATTCTTCAGTCCCTATAGTAGCTTACTTTGAAGCTTTTGAATCATGTGGAGCACATAACATCTGAAGAAAAAATTTCTTTTAGGTATGTACTATCATTTAAATGTTTGTTGTACCCATGTATAAGCCCTTATCAGAACATCACTATAGTCTGCAAAATGGTTCACACCTCCAAAAATGGAAAAATTAATTGCGGCTAAGTGAAAATGGGTAACAAATGGAATCCAAATCACATTGACTATCACAGTTTTTAAAATATGAATATATTTGAGTATACATATTTTCTATTTCTGGAAATTTCAACAATTCCATGATAAAAAATATTAAATTCTAAGTTTAAAAAATATTACATAGAAGTTACAGAATATATATTTGATTTTAAATGTAGGACATATGGTTGAACTAGCACAATTTAATACTCTAGGCATGAACACAATTATCAGGGCATGAATACAATTCGACAATATTGAAATAGACGATAAAGAAAAACTAAACCAACACACACCTGTTTTATTTAATCAACAAGTAAGATTCATTAGTATGAGCTTCCATTTATCATTATTCAATGATTGATATCCTTACCTCATGTTGCTTGCTATTTGTCTAGTGCATGCATTCTTTCGGTGCAACAATTGAAAATTTTCATGATGGGGTGGGGTGTGCCTGGCTTGTTGGAGGTAAGCTTGTTGTTATATCATTAATAAGAATGTCTGTCTAGTGTCGCGACCCATTTCAAAAAAAACGTGCCTTAATGAAGACTTCCTTGGGGTCCTGTTTCCTAACCAAAGTCTAGTCTTAAAGGATCCTGCCTACTTCACCAAAGCCTATTTTAACGTGAGTCCGCCTGAGGGAGGTCCTTCTAATAATGGGCAATATTAAGTATGGTGTATGGATCCCCCACTTCGGTAATGAGGCCTATTTTCAGTAAGGGTTGAGTTCAAAAATAAGCTTTTTCTTTAATATCTAAACTGGGCAAGAATGTTACTTTCCCTTTGAGAGTATGGGCTGGGTGGAGAGGAAGATAAAGGTCACTTTCCCTCTAGCCACATTCCAACTTCGGGTTAATGCTCAGTATACAACCAACTATTTTTTTTGGACCTTCCAAATCTCCCTTGCCTTCCAATTCTTGCAACTTCCTTCTCTCTAGAGTACTGGAAGTGAATTTGTTTTATTATCCCCATGCTAGTAATTGCATAGGGGTGCATATATAGCAATGCCAAAAGCCACGCAACCAACACTGTGTATCGGAAATCAATTTGTTTTATTCTCCTCGTGCTAGTAACCATGTAGGGGTGCATAGATAGCAATGCCAAAAGCCACACAACCAACACTATGTATTGGAAATCAATTTTTTTTTATTCTCCCCGTGCTAGTAACTACATAAGGGCGCATAGAAAACAATGCCAAAAGCCACACAACCAACACTATGTACTTGATAATTACCCATCCTTCACATGCGCAATAGAAAAACTCTATATATCCGATAAACCCTCCAGAATTGCATTGGAAATGATGAGATTTGATATATTCACACTGGTTATCACGATTCAAGTGTCATTTTTCTACTCTAAAAGGAGCGTTGTCTTCATCCTCCATAGTTGACACCATGAGGTTATCTTGTTTTACTTCTGAACAAGTTGCAGCAAGGATACGACTGACTTCCAGGGGACTTTTTGCCAGATGATGGCCTGCTTTTGAGGAATTTTCAGTTAGAATTATTGAGAGTATATGAATGAACTGGATTTTGAGCCCTTACCTATTCATTAACGCAAATCATTGTTAGACATGGGTTCATTCAAGGGTTGTACTAGTAAGCGAGGTGGATTATCCAAGTATGGTAATGAATGGAGCACTCAGTGAACACGTGAAATGCATGAAAGCTCCAACTCAAGTTTTTTCCTTCCATCATTTCGTATAATAATAGACACAAATTACTTGCAAGGTGCCACGTTATATGCCTATCTCATATCCCTACCTAAAAAAAGAATTGGAAATTCACTAAAAGTTATCCAATACACCAAAAATCGCATAAGGTCAAAAATAGATATACATCTTTATGATTGCAATACTTAGGCCACTAAACGAAACATCCATAACAAATGTCAAAGACTCCCCATAAAATTTCTGCAATGGATGGGTTCTCCTACTCTCCACCATTAAACGAGAAGTAATGATTTCTGTCATGGATGGGCACTATTAAAAGACATGTAAACCATCTAAATTAAAAATAACTCTTATTAGGATAAAAATGACGTGGGAGCTTTAAAGGTTGTAAAATCAACTCTTCAGATCTCCTCCAAATAAACTAACAAACTCAGATTTTCTTCTGCAAGACAAAAGTACAACGTGTGGCGATGGTATTACTCGGTAAAAAGACAAAATCACAAGGTGAAGTTGCCTCATAAAGTTGTAGCGTATAATTATAAAACACAAGTAAAAATTCTACCACCCAATAATGATTTTAAAAGATCATGATATCCATCTCTCATAGGGACGAGGGGCGATCCTCCTATCATCGTGATTAAAAGGTGTAGCTCCTCGATAAATATCAATTATTATAAACAAATGGGCGAAATCCCTAGGAATTTGGACAAATGAAAATCGCTTGCATGTCAAGTTCTACAGTGAAGACTTAATCTAAGTAAGAATGTATCAACCTCAAAAATGAGTTGAACAATCAATTTAATGTCATTATTATAGTAAATTATGGACAAAAATAAGCCTCTCAAAATTTAAAACCAAATATATCAAATTTCTATCCGAAGCATCCTCAAACAAACTAATTATATGTATTTCTGAGAGTAAAAACCTGAAAAAAATGTAATGGATTGTTGAACAAGTCAATTAAGCCATACCTTTAAACAAACAAACTTTAGATTTCATGAAGAGCTGATAGCGATTTACAAAATAAATTCAAAGAAACTGAATAAATATTCATTTCAAAAAAAGTTAAAATATAGAGCAAAACAATTTTATATGTTAATAAATTGGAAAATCGCTTATCACTTTTGTTAGGGATTGGCTTGGCATGAACCAAGTTGTTTCAACCCATTGCCAAGGGCGATAGAGCATAAGTATTTGCTCGAGGGACTCAAACAAAGTTACGCCTCAAACAATAAAGGCCATCAATTGCCACAGGGGGTTGCTGGATTCATGATGACAAGAGCAAAGGTCATCAATTGTCGCAGGGGGTTGTTGGATGGGGAATCAAATCTAGAACATATCAATGAATTAGGAAGCGCTCACTCAACAACCTATCTTTCATTGATTATGAAGGGATAGAACCAGTGGTCCCATCAGTGGCACCTAATTTTGGGAGAGGAAAGCGGAAAGATATCGAGGCTTAGAAATGAACTAAAAACAAAACTTCATGTTTTTGAAAAAAGCAGATATCTCTTTGATGAGGGAGAAAAGAGACTCGCTTTCCTCATTTCAATACATGGTTGACACAAAAGCTTTTCCCTTAGATGGAAACGTAATGAAAGCCATTCAATCTCATTTTAAGCATTAGGGTATCTCACCCCTTCCAATAATGCAATGAATAAAAAAGGGGTCACACAGTTAGTTGTACACTGAGTAGCTTCTTTCTCCATGCAGCTATTCAAGAAACAATTGTGTAGTAGTGCAGGCAGATGCGTTGACAATTGCATGGCCGACAACATAGTTTTTGGTGAAACAACTTCACACCCTCCACGACTCCTTAGAAGACAATTTGGAAATGCACACAAAGGCAGCTGAAAAAGCATGGTACAATAGGTAGCATACTTTTGATGAACCTTGGACACTACAGTACCTAACTCAGCTCTTAAAAACTAAAATATTAAAGTTGATTTAACTAGCTGAGTAAAGAAATCAAAATATTAAAGCTGGTAAGATTGTTGACATAACTTATCTACTGTAGCAAGGAAATTGGAATATAGAGACCCACTTAGAATCCTCCTGCAAAATATTGATGGAACAACCTCACCCAAGCAGGCACTTGAAGTCCCCCGGGGTTGAGGGTGAGATCTCCGAACGGAGACACTCGGTGCACTAAACAGTGCTGCAGACTAGCTAAATAACCAGTGTGCTCAAGAAGTCGAAATGACCAACTTAATATCATAAACATCGAATGACCAAAATGAGGAGGCTTCTCCTCTCTATATAGCATTGGCCTCTCTCAAACCCTAAGGCCCATCTCCTCCAATGTAGCCTTATTTTGCCACATGCTCACTTGTCTGGCGTAGTCCCTCCATGTGTCTACGTGGGTCCCCTCTTTTACGTGGTCACTTAGCCCCCCTTGGCTCACTTAAGTTACAATGTTGTGTCTACTAGGGAGTGCACTTTATTTTTAAAGTAAGTTATGTCCCCCCTCAACTCACTTTTATTTATAGTTTAACTATAGAAGGAAAAATTAATCAAAATTAATATTTCCAATTAGCTATCGCTAATTGGGAATATTACAGTCTCCCTCGGCAAAATGTTGCTTGACCCCAAGCAACTGTAGTGATGGATGCTGCAAGATCTTCTCACTCTCCCAAGTGGCATCCTCATCTGGCAAATTCTTCCACCTCACTAAGAATTCCCGGACTATCTTGCTCCACAGCTGACTCTCCCTGGTATCAATAATGGCCTCTGGCTGCAACACCAAATGCCCCTCATCATCCGTAGGTGGTAGTTCATCTATCACTGTCACCTGCTGCCCCAATGCCTTCTTCAGGCATGATACATGGAAAATGTTATGAATCTTGTTGCCTTGGGGCAGCTCCAACTCATAAGAAACATGTCCAACCCTGCATATCACCCTGTATGGCCCATAAAAACGGGGATTGAGCTTCTCAGCTCCCTTCTGCTTCAGTGATGACTGTCAATATGGTTGCAAACGTAGGTAGACCAAGTCTCCTACCTCAAACTGTCTCTCCACCCGACCCCTGTCGGCATACAGCTTCTTCTGGTTCTGCGCTGTAGCCATGTTATCCTTGAGAGCTCGGAGGATGTCCTGACTCTCTTGGATCCAATCTTTGGCTCTCGGAGCCTTGCTAACACCAAACATCACATCAGAAAAAGATAAAGAATGGTATCCATAAAAAGCATAAAACGAAGACATACCGATGGACATGTGATGTGTGTTGTTGTAGCAATACTCCCCCAGATGCAGCCACTTCATCCATGCCCTCTGTTGCCCACTAACATAGTTACACAAGTAGATCTCTAGCCACTTGTTAACTATCTCTATTTTCCCGTCTGTCTATGGGTGGTAGCTGGTGCTCGGTGTCAACTCTGTCCCCACCAGCCGGAAAAGCTCCTGCTAGAATCCACCCATAAAGCGGCTATCTCTGTCAGTAATGATGGTCTTGGGAAGACCATGTAACCTGAAAATATCTCTGAAGAACAGCTCTGCCACATGTGCTGCTGAATAGTGTGTGGATATGGAGAAAAAGTGTGCATACTTCGTCAGCCGATCAACGACGATGTATATACAGTCCCTGCCCTACACCATGGGCAACCCTGTGATCAAAATCCATTGAAATGCTCTCCCATTTCCCCTTTGGAATGGGAAGAGGCTGCAACAAACCTGCAGGATGGTTCATCTCTCCCTTGTTTCTCTGGAAAACCTCACACTCCTTGATATGCTGGAGCACGTCCTCCTTGAGGCTCTTCCATGACAACCTCTCTCTGATGGCCCGGTAGGTTTTGGTAAACCCCTGATGGCCAGACAATGGTGAGTCATGGGACACCTAAAGTATCTTCTTCTTGAGCTGGGAGCCCTCCGTCAAGAAGATCCTATCTCTATAGTAGATGATCTCATCTATCACCCTATACCTTTCATCTATCACTTGACCATCCAGAACCTCACAGGCAAATCTGTCCTTGGAGTACTCCACCAAGAGCCGAACCCTCCAATATGTATCCAAATGCATCAAAGACAACGTGGCTAGTCTATGTGAAAGTGCATCGGCTACCACGTTGTTCTTCCCCTTGACATACTCAATGTCAAAGTCATAAGCCTGGATCTTGCTGATCCACTTCTGCTGCCTCTCTTATAGCTGTTTCTTCTCCAAAAAGAACTTGAGGCTGTTGTGATCAATCCTCACCCTGAACCTGTTACCCACCAAGTACTGCAGGAATTTGGCCAATGCATGCATAATGGCTAGCATCTCCTTGTCGTATCTAGGATACAACCGCTCATGAGGAAGGAGTTTCCGGCTCTCATAGGCTATAGGATGGCCTCCCTGCATTAAAACTGCATCGATCCCCTCTCCCGATGCATCGCACTCCAATACAAAAAGCTACGTAAAATCTGGCAATGCAAGCACTGGGCAGCTGCTCATAACCTCCTTGAGCCTATCAAAGGCCCACTGCGCTATATCTGACCAACTAAATGCCCCCTTCTTCGTCAAATCTGTAAGGGGTGCAACAAGCTGAGAGAAACTATTGACAAACTTCCTATAATAAGTGCAGATACCGACAAATCCCCGAAGTTCCGTCACGTTTCGCGGCTCTGGCCAATCTTTGATGGCCTTGATCTTCTCCTCGTGGATTCTCACTCCATCCACTCCAATGATGTGACCTAAATACAACATCTCCGTCGACCCAAACTCACACTTGGAGAGCTTAGCATAGAACTGTTGCTCCTCCAAGATATGTAGCACTGCCTCTATAGGCTGGAGATGCTCCTCCCAAGTCCTGCTATATATCAGTATATCATCAAAGAAGACCAATAAAAACTTCCTTATATGACTGCGGAAGATATGGTTCATGCATGACTGGAAAGTAGCTGGGGCATTGGTTAGCCCGAAAGGCATAACCAAGAACTCAAAGTGGCCATAATGGCACCTGAAAGCGGTCTTGGGAATTTCCTATTCCCTCACGCAAATCTGGTGGTACTCGGATCTCAAATAAATCTTTGAGAAGAACTGTGCTCCTCTCAACTCATCCATCAGCTCATCTATCCGCAGTATGGGGTACCTGTTCTTCATGGTCTTCTTTTTCAGGGCCTTGTTATCAATGCACATTCTCAATGTGTCATCCTTCTTCTTCACCAACACCACAGAAGAAGCAAAAGGACTGGTGCTGGGCCGAATATGTCCAAGAGCTAGCAACTCCTAGATGGCCTTATCAATCTCATCTCGATAGGCCTTGGGGTGCCTATAGGGTGTGGTAATCACGACCTAAATGCCCTGCTCTAACTCAATAGTGTTCTCAAACTCTCGATTTGGTGACTGGCCTGGTGGTATATCCCCAAACACCGTGTCATACCTGTCAAGGATGGCCTGTATATCCGGATGAATTGTCTGCTCGGTAGTCCCTGTCTCTGATGCCCGCAACTCAACTGCCCACTCTATGTCTCCCTTTCGGAAGTCTGCCTCCATCCAGTGAGCTGAAACAGTCTGGGGTGGGTAAGTGTGAATCCCACAAATATTCTCATGCTTCCTGGTCTTCTTATCATCCCACTCCATCTCCAAGGCCTTCCAATTTGTGGTGATCTTCCCCAGAGTAATCAGCCACTGTACACCCAATACCACATTGGTATCTGGTATGTTGACCACGAAAAAGTGGTCGGTCACTATGTAGGTACCCATTGTCACAGCCAGCTCTGGAACATACCTGGCACACTGCATTGTCTGATCTCCTGGGACCAACACTGAAAACCCATCGAAGCTCTTTATCTGTATGCCTCTTTGCTCAACCATCTGTGCATTGATGAAGTTGTGGGTTGCCCCACTGTCTACCAAAACTGAAACTCGCTGCCCACGTATTGTCCCTCGGACACGCAACGTCAAATACTTGGGTACTCCTCACAAGGCTGCAAGGGTCCCCCCTGTGGGTGCAAAAGCTGCACCTCTTGCTCCTGGAGGTGGAGGTGGGAAATGGTCCTGCATTGTCTGACTGTCTCCTGCCTCCCCATCCTCATACTCCTCCTCTTCCCCGCTGCTCTCGGAGAAGACCTTGATGAAATGTGCTTTGCCAACAACACATCTATGTCATGGTGCCCATGGCTCCTGACAGGTAAAGCACAACCTCTTCTTCAAATCCCTCCTGGCATCATCATCTAATTTCCTCCTACTTGGATTCCCCTTAGGAGGCGGAATCCTCATATCCTTCCCCTTTGGTTGGAAAGCCTGTCGCTGGGGGTAAGGTGTCCTGGTCCTGGGTAAGGCATCCTGCAAATCCCGGGTCTGACCAATGGCGTCCTGGAGTGTGGCTGGTCTAGTGGATCTGACTAGACCCCTAAGTGGCTCTGCTAACCCCTCAACAAACATGCAGATCATCCGTGCTGTGGATAAATCTGGCACCATCACTGAAACCCTAAAAAAATCTGCAATATATGTCTTCAGACTCTCGGTCTGTTTGAGCCTCATCAACTCAACAAAATGCTCCTTTGGATCCCTCCGGTCAAATCTCTCTATTAGTCTCTGAGTGAACTCAACATATGTGGTCACTGTCGAATGCTCGAGTGTCACCATCCCATGGAACCACCAGTTCTGGGCCTCACCATCCAAATGCAACGTAGCCACCATGATGGCCTCCGACTCTACCATCTAGTTAAGCTAGAAATATATATCCAGCTTCTCCACCCAAGACTTTGTTGAACTGTTTGATGAACCATGAAATGTTGGAAAATGGAATCGACTCGCTGTGCGCTGGGTGTCCCCATCATGATAATGCCGGTGCCCTTTGTGATGGTTGCAGGGTCTACTATCCCACTGGAGTTGAAAAAAATCTCTGAATGAAAGGGCATCCCTAAACTCCTGCCCATATGCCTGATACTTAGCAAAATAGTCACCCATGTGACCAGGCTCTGGCTCATGCTGTGCTCCTACCCCTGTGTCTGCACCCAGAAAGGTGGGCATAGTGGAAGGTGTGGGTGCATGTGATGCCTGGTGCGGAGTGGCATCTTGCTCCAGCAAATGATGGGATATGCCCGACTCCTCACCAACATGGAAACCCCTTGGGGTTTCACGCTGTCTAGCCTCCACAGCAGTGAATCTCTGACCCATCACCTCAATCTGTCTCGCCAGATCCTGCACTGATTTGAGGAGTGCCTCCCCAAACTATTTTGCCTCACTATCATCTGCCATCAGCTGTCCCCACTCTGTGTCTACCATAGGCTCCTCTTGTTTTGCGTCTATCTCAGGCTCCTTCTGTTCTGTGTCCACCACCCAAACACAATCCCCCTCTCCGTAGGTGTTCTCCAACCTACGCTCAATATCTCTGTACTTCCTACCTTTGTAGCAGATGTAGGGCTTCTTCCCCGGTGTCATAGACAACTAGCTCCATAGGCTGAGCCATATCTATGCTTTGATACCACTATAATATCCTGTTTAAAGGATATCTCTCAAACACAAGCAAACTCCAACCAGAGATAGACTGGGAGGGTGTTTACCAGATATTTCACCTTTGAAAAGAGCGTGAGATTTGGAGGCTACCTGGCCCTTTCCAGACTTTGTCTAAGAGTATGGGGAAAACACACCAAATGGTATAGTAATTGAAATGCTCAAAGAGAGAGAAATAACAATAGTGCAAGCATACAATAACATATATCGAACATGTAACAAATACTCTATAAATATAGAGAGAATGCTAAGCCATTTTGTTATACTGAGAAATATAAGGGAGCACAATAGGTGATCAGAGTGATGGCACCTAGACTTGCTCAAGGCAACTGCAGGTCTTTGTGGATTCTTCATTAGTACTGAAATGTTCGTAACATTTCTAAGATGTAACATATCGACTTGTTGGCAAATACAAATCGCCTGAAGGAGATCACCTCTATTTCACGAGGTTCACTGTAGCTCATGTCTTCCTAGAGCTGAATGAGAAAGCCAATAGCCTGTCTAAGGAGAGTTTCCTCTTAGAACCTAAAAAGTTGCATTCCCTAGAAGCAGATAGGGACACTTCAACTAAAAGTCAGTCATCCATACAATTTATTTGCTATCATCTTTTCATATGTACAAATCACTGTATTTGTAAGGCATGGAAATATGTATGAAGAATCATATATTTCCATTTTTGAGTCAGTTTTCCTGATCATCCATGGGATGGAATAGTCAAAACTTTATTTGCAAGTATGATAATTCAATATTTAGCATGAGGATTGGGGAACATTTAGCTGAAAAAGGTGAAGATTTTTGGCTCTGGTGTTGTTTCTCATGAATAAAGTATTTTTGTTTCCATCTTGGCAACAATGATGAAATCTTTAATTGCAAGTATTGTTCAAAAACAAAACTATACAAGCAAAACACTTGATCCAGAACCATTTTTCCAATTCTACTATTCTATCTTTACTTTGGGATGAATAGATTATTTTATCTAGAGTTGTGCCAATTCTCTTGACAAGTGTTTAGTAAAATGGTAAGACATGATGCATATTATAGCAAGCCGCAAATAAAATTCAAGAAGGACCAGTAGTTTATGCGACATAGTCTATGTCCGGGAAACTAGTGGATCATTACAAGTCTATTAAAAAGAGCATGCATATGATATATCAAGAGATCAAGCTTATAATCAGCCCTTGAGGAACAATTTCATGGCACTTCTCATCAAATTTGGATACAAAATGCAAAACTAATTGCCAGACAATAACACTACATAAAAAGAAGGATAAGAGATGACTGTGGAAATTGAGAAGCATAACAATACATAAACAGAGACAACAGGCTGAAGCTAAGCAACCCATGTAAGCCATTTTGGAAGAGAAATAAAAGAAATTGTTCATTATAAAGGAGACACCTCTATTGCCAAGAAATATCATCATCTACTATGAAATGTATGAGCCATAAATTTCCCATAAATTCTGGGGATTTGTGGTGTTCGATGTGATATTTCCAAAGGAAAACC
Organism: Pinus albicaulis; assembly: GCA_034641835.2. Lineage (NCBI taxonomy): Eukaryota > Viridiplantae > Streptophyta > Pinopsida > Pinales > Pinaceae > Pinus > Pinus albicaulis. The sequence goes on from CM076578.1 coordinate 314,091,402, forward strand.
ATAATTTATATTTCAAAGATGCATTGGGGGAAGGTACCAGCCACTAGGCAGAGCCATAATTTCTTTTTCAAAGCTGCATGGGGGGAAGGTACCAACCACTGGGCAGAGTTTAAGTTCATATACTCCCTCATAAATTATTGACAAGCCTAGCTTGTTTTCCATCTCTGCAACCTTAGCAAAATGCTTATGGCTGAAAACAACACTCCAGTGATTATTAGTATTGACAAGAACCATTACTATTGTGTTCTTCTTAGCTATTGTTTCAAGCTCTTCTAAATTAACTTCCTAATTCCTTTCTGTAAATAAAATTATATTTCCTGCCTTCAATGCCATTGTATGCAAGCAATGCTTCATAAAGTGGATACCCTGGTCTTGGCAACAAAATTTTTGCATCTTTATAGCCCTAGAATACAATAGTTACATACATGGCTTGTCTACAACCACAGGTTAAGTGGACATCATCTACAGCTAGCTGGTAAGGAAGTTCAGGAGATAGATACCTTTCCAATGCCACTTGTCCTCACTTTAGACCCATTTTGTAATAATATATTATAGACAATATTTGAATTTCTTGCACATATTTCATGGGGATCCACTCTTTTTGGATGTTGCTAACTTTGTTTGAGCAACTTTTCCCTAAGAAGTTTGTGACAGTTAGCATAGAGGTTTGATACATTAGAAAAATGTCCATTCCAGGCGCTTTTCTTGGTAGCAGAGGACATCCTGGAGGTGAAGCTATTTGTCAACGTATCCCCTTTGTTATATTAATGAGTATGGAACATAAAGAAGTATCAAGACCTTGAGTATGGAGCACCTGCTTCTATTTAAGGGTATTCATCAGTTTTCATGTTAGAAGAAATGATAATTGGGAGCACTTTGGAAAAGGAACATAGAACCAACACTGCTCTGAGAGCATGACTAGATTGTTATCGAGAAAAAGCACTTGAATTGCAGCTTGGTGCGATTATTTTCTTTAGCTAAGAATCAAATACATATGATTTTGAAAGCCACTAGAGAAACTTCAACCCTTACACTATTCCAACTCCTTTGTATCAAATAAGAATGAATGAACATTGAAGGATAATATAATCTGAGAGAAAAGGAAATCAACAATATAAATTCTGGAGCAATCTGGGCATTTGCACACAAAGATATACCTGCTAGGCTGCCACATCTCCAATGGAAAAGGTATTTCTACTCAAATCATTGCTTTTGGTAATTATCTCTAGTGATGCCCCTGTACATGGAGAACCTAAATTCAATAGATTAGGAATGCTATAATAATTCAGAGAAGTTGGGCATGATTTTTGTAAGGATAAACCACAGATATCAGGCTTCCATATTCTTGAGAACTACATGTAGAACCACAGTGTAGGCTATTAGTATTAATTTATAAAACCATTCTCCTAAAAAGAATGATGTCCCTCAACCTAGGGTTCTCCTTGGCATTGGAGAATGTGCCAATGGGTCCTTTGCTTCTGTGGTTTCTCATCTCCTTAGAAATCCGAAAAAATGTGCATGTTGACCATGCCAAATGGCTCCACACTTTACCTGTCCGCATAGTGGATCACAGTAAATAAGGATAAAAAGCTCCATCAAACTTGTAATAGATACAGAACTCAAAGTGGGAGTGCTGCTACAATATACTCGTGAAGCCTCCAATGGTAAAGGGATTTCAAGGAATTTTAACCCCTAACTAGATGTAATCAAGCCCATTCTTTGCCTACCAACCAATCAAAGAACTCCTTTATCAATAACATTGAGTTATGGCCATTTGAAATTTTGACCTGAGAGTTTCTCATTAAAATTGCAAGCAATTCATAGTGTGTTACAGAGTTTGTTTCTCTTCAATTATGGTTAGGAAAGAACAATCTGCAAAGTGTCTATTCAGTTGTTGATCACCATTAGGACCAGGAAGGGGTGTATCTTTGATTAGGCCCTATCCAATTCTTCTTTGAATGGGATAACTAAGGGCTTCAAAAACTATTACATAGAGGATCGAGGCCAACAAACACCATTTCCAGATAGATTAAAAGTACTCTATCTCTTCAAATTTGACCTAATTGATGCAAAGGCAAGTTGCAGCCCATGAAAATAAAGTTCCAACTACATTAACAAAAAATGTATCAAATTCGAGCACCTTCAGCATGGAGAGATTGAACAACCATTCCACTCTACCAAAGGCTTTTGAAGTTTACCTTAATGAAGAGGGCCTCCAGGCCTTGGCTTATAACTCATTCAATGCCTTCCCAAACAACAATCACATTATCCCAAATGTATCTACCTATAATAAATCCCATCTATTTTGCTACAATGATTTTTGACAAGATATGTTTTAGCTACAAAGCAAGCTCTTTGGCTACAATTTTATAAGGTAGATTAAGTAAAGTTATCGGTACTAGCTTTTGATTAATAATGGGTCTCTTGGCTTCGAGATGAACTTGATCAACAACTTGTTGATGTTGTTACCTTGTTTATGTGTCCATAGTACATACAAATACTTTATACACTTGAAGAATAATTTGGCCCAAGAAAGCCCCAAGTGGCTTTGTAAAATTTGCATAAATAACCATCCTAGCCAAGGGACTTATCATCGACCATTTCCCTAAGGGTCATTGTCAAGTCATCTAATGTTGATTTTTAATCACATGCTCCTTATTTATCTTGCATCGATTTTCTGGGAATTGCATCAATAAAAGTTTTCATGACTACCTTTCTTTTCTCCATGATATCCTTGAGATTGAAAAACTATTTTATAGTCACTAAAAAACTCTTTCTCTATATTTACCTGATCAATTATTTTTAGTTTTGTTGTTTTAAGCCTTGATGTGTTCCACTACATTGTAGTTGAGGTCTATGAAGAAGACCTTGGTTGGACTATCTCCTAATTTAATCAAGTGAAGTTAGGGTATGATTTAGGCTCCCCTTGCTTTGTATGTCTCTTTCACCTTTAGTCGATGTCTCCCTGTAACCACCCCAGCTTGGCGCTGCTCACTATAAGGGCTATTTTGTAACATCCTTAACACTTGTACCAACACATCCAAGACTACCTTACGCTTTCTTCTTCTCACTACCACCAGTCCTCTATTGTATCCCCTCAAAAACGTAGTTAATCTTCTAACAATATCCACCAACCAAAGAATCCAACCTTTGTCTCGACTCCCAAGAGTCAAACTCCAAATTTTTTTGATAGCCTCAATGCATGATTCACACTTCAAGTTAGAGATATTCAGCATGAATGAAATGTTCACATCAGATACAGATCTAGCCGTATCCAGCTCGCCTCAATATTCAATGCACCATGTAGATTAAAAGTATTGTTAGAATCTTCTAACAATATCCACCAACCAAAGAATCCAGCCTTTATCTCGACTCCCAAGTGTCAAACTCCAAATTTTTTTGATAGCCTCAATGCATGATTCACACTTCAAGTTAGAGATATTCAACATGAATGACATGTTCACATCAGATACAGATCTAGCCGTATCTAGCTCGCCTCAATATTCAATGCACCATGTAGATTAAAAGTATTGCTAGACATAGGAACACACAAAATCAATGGGTCAACTCCACCCCCACCTATGTTGTATAGTGCACCTCACTTATCTCATTTCAACATGTCCCAATGCAAGCAATAAATATTCTTTCTTTTCCAGGCAGCTAACACAATAGGATAACATGAAATTTCTAACATATATGTCCAATTCATTAAACTTGAAACATTGTTTAATTGGTACTACAATGTTCAATTCATATTTCCACATCAAGGGAAAGTACCTGGCTATACAATTTCCTAGTATATTTTCCAATAATTTTCCTTGAACATCTTGGAAAGTCCATAAATAATGAAACACAACATAATTAAAAATCTTTCCAGAGTAGCAATGTTGTAGTCACCATATAACACATAGACCTCATAAAGAAGTAGTGTCAATATTAATATCTGGAAACTGTCCCAACAAACATTTCAAAATGAGGGGCACCATTTTAACCTTGTAAAGGCCATAAAAAAGTGCTAATTCCAAACAAAATACTACAAGTAGGGTTCAACCTGGAAGAGAAATAACATCAAGAATATTTGTTGTTCGACTGATTTTACCAACAATCTAAGAAAAGGTTAGGAAGGTTGTATTTTGAAATTTTGACCTAATGTGGGTGTATGCAGGACATTCTAGAGTATTTTTCATCTTCAAACCTCTTAGTATCACAAAGATGACAAATTCACGATGTTTTAGGAATTGTCCAAAGCCCTGTTTCACTATGGAGTTCATGAACACAAGTTCCAACTAAAACCAATGCAGTTATTCCATGCAACAACACTTTCTCCCATCCATATATTTTCTGATCTAATGTGGGTGTACACAGTACATTTTAAGAGAGTTATTTTCATCTTGAACCCTCTTAGAATCACAAAGATAACAAATTCATAATATTTTAAGAATTTTCGAAAGCCTTGTTTCACTATGGAGTTTGTTAATACAAGTTCCAACTAAAACCAATGCAGTTATTCCATATAGCATATCTTTTTCCCATCCAAATACATCCAGTACTAAATATTTAAAATTCCCCTTAAAATCATTGCCTTCTCTTACAAACAAGAAAATGCTAAATTAGTCTGTACAATATACCAAAATTAAACTGAACAACGAAACTATTTGCAAACCATTATGGTTCGTATAGAAGAATCACTTGCCTGTATGAGAACAAGAAGGTTAAGCATGGGTCACCACTAGTGCTAGGAGAGTGAATTCCATTAACTGTTAGAATATCTATCAGGTTCATAAGTTTATAACCTATGTATTAAACAATCCAACTAAAACTTGCCTGTATGTTGTTGCATGCCAAATACGAACATTACCATATTCTGAACTAGTGATGATGATAGGAAGTTCAGGGTGAAAACATACTGCAAATACATTATGTGTGTGTCCTTTTAGAGTTTGAAGACAAATTTTTTTCTGGTAGTCCCAAACCTCATGACATCACACCAAGAAATTTAAAGGTAGGCCAATTTTTTTAATGATCAAGACAAGTACTAGGGGTAAATCAATTACATCTCTAGAGAATCTATATGTTTGAGCACCTTTGCTGTGTGATCATCTGAACCACTAATAAGTTATGGTCTGTCACCTCCTGTGAAGTAATCAACACATTTTACACTCTTTAAGAGGGCATCGAGAGTAAAATTTGGTTCTTGCGAGTCCAGATTCCAGATCTGATTGATGCATTCAGGATAAAATAAATCAATATGAAACAAATTATGCAAGGCTTTAACATTTTAGTATATCTAAATTCTAATTTCCACCATCTAAGAGAAGTAACAAATTTGAGTGTTCACCGAGAGGAAAAAAGAGGAGATTCCTAGGTGGATAATTTATGCAGAGTAAAGCTTATCTATAAACTTGGGATTTACCAAAGAGCACTGCCTCCCACCTTTATAGTATGCTCTAGTGAGGCACTTGAAAATGTATTTGTATCCTTGGGATTAAACGCGACTTGCATCACATAGTGTGAATGACCTTCAAATATTTGAGTACATTCCCAACCTTTATCCCAGTCCCGAAGCTTGATTAGCATGTCATCAGATGATGACAACACATATGGCAGAGCTGGATGAACACTCAAACTCCTGATATAATCAGTATGTGCTTCAAATAATCTCACCCTATCCATGGTGTTATAATTGTAAACACAGATAATCATGTCATCTGCACCAGCTACAACCCATTGTTTGCGTGCTATGAACTTGGCAGACCGCACTGCAAATAAGCACTAGCATTAGAATATGTATAATGCACTTCACTGAAAACATATAGATTCTGCTATGCCAATATGATGTATAGAACATGTTTCTACTGTGAATACCTGGAATTTCTGTGACTTCAAAAGACTTTGCCAAAGTCTACCATAAATAAGATCCAGCTTAAATTAGGTTTATACAGAGAACTTAATTTCTGAAGGAAGTAATTGTAGATATAATTATGTCACGCTAAAAGAAATACATTACCAAGACATTTATAGATAACAAGAATAAACCATGATAAATATGGCATAGGTAGGCATCTATGTAATCTCAGAGAAACATTGTTATCTCATTCTTTTCAAGTCAAAAAATCAAAATATAATATTAATCTTAAACTCCTGAACTATGTCTAAATATGTCTTCTTCCCCTAGAGTAATTTGAATCTGCCAAATCCAACAATTCTTCATTGCTGGGTAGTCTTTAAGCAGTCTTTTGGTTCTTTCATTAGGAACTACATGCACGACAAGACCAACATAAGCTTGACTTCTGCTTTCCCATATATTCTGAAGAATGGTTAGTGTATATATTATGCTGGTTAAGTTTGTCAGGCAGGTAAATGTGCACTAACAAGATGGAATTTTTGAAGGCATGTATGATATAAAATTTTCACTAGAATAAATGAAAATGTGTGATAGAACAAAACCTATGGAGGTGGAGCTAGGAAAAAAAGGTACTGTGCAGTTGTCATCTAATAATGACTTTACTTCTAACACTATTATTTACATAAAAGTTTAAAACTTCAAATTTACAAGCTCCATCTCAGGCAACATATTAAACACAAGCAAATGATAGACTAAAAACACATCCAATTCCAGATTCCAAACTACAATACAAAATACAAACAACAAACACATCCACCATCTCAGATGAGATTAGCAAAGTTGCACCATAACTAAAAATTATCAAAGCCTTTATTTCCTCCCTGAAAAGGTTTCTTTAATAGAACTAAATACACATTTGATGCACTTAATATCCGAGGCAAATCAAAATTCAATATTTTAAGCACCACGAAGTATTGCTGTTGTTTCACTTTCAAAGGTTGCTGTCAATCTTACCAATACTATTCTCAACAACACTTTCTTATCATCAAAATAAGTGCTTCTATCCAGGAAATCCGTTTTTCTTAGTCTTCTTAATAGGCTGTGTCCTGCTTTATTATTTAAGTACAAAACTTGTCATTTAGTAAACCACCAATAATATCTATTTCTGCTAGAACAAGCACAAATTCACGATTCTAAGTTCAGCAAATCCTACCATTTGCTGCCATGTGTGACATTGTTTTGAAGAAGGGTTTGATGGGTTTTCTGCCTAAGTCCAATAGAATAGTAGGTGGATCTGGCCTCTACAGGGAAGCTTCCATGGACAAACTAATATGAAGGAAGAACACTATATTTATGTCAAAATGGGGAGAAACCCAATAATTGCATTTGCAATGGGTATAATCAAATTTATCATTCTCATAACTCAAAGAACAGAGGGACTGCAGAGCATGGTCGATCTTATAGAAATTCTTTAGCCCTGCAGCCAGAATCACATATACATCTTCCCAATGCCAAACCAGATGATCCCCACAGAGCAAAATATAGATGTTGTTCGGATGAAATTTACCAGTTGAATCACTCATCTCACTCTCCCTTTGCTCATCTCTTTGGCTAGAACTCGAATTACTTATTTTAGATAGAACTTCAGGATAGCCATTGCCTCCTTGATGCATAAATTGTCACTGTGTATCTCTAGGACCATATATTTCTGAATCTCCTACTCTATCCTATCCTTGCAAATTCCTCAACATTACCTGTTTCACATAATCAAACAATGTCAAAAATGTTTCAAATCCTAAGGCCAATAAACCACACTAATTTGTCTACACTAACATGAAAGATATGTTACCTGTAGTGATTCATTCTAGGAAGCAAGCTTTTCAGCTTCCTCTGCTATAAGATTTATTTCATTTCTAAGTGTCATGTTCTTAGAATCCAGTGCCTCAACTTTTGCAATCAACTCTTCGCATTCCATCTGTTTCATGGAAGTCGGTGTTAACACAGCACAACAGACAGGGTATCAATTGAACAATATTTACTTCTTTCATAAAACAATGACAACAGACTTTGTCTGTTCATGTCTCCCGATTTTCCCTCCCTATCTCTGGAAGCCTCTGAAAAAAATATTAAGAACAAGTCAAATATTAAGAATAAAAATATGGCGTGTGATGGATACAACTTTTGGACAAGAAAATATAAACAATAGTCTTTCTTGGCACTCATGATGATATATGATAAGCTTAGAACCCCATCCACTTTAAGGTTTCCTTTTTCTAGATGGACCCCCTCGTTCACAAGGTGGTTCACCTTCTTGTTGTTGTTCCCATGGACAGGAAATAATTTGGAGTGAAGGCTTCCGAGCATATGATAGATCCTTTTTACAATAGCTTAGAGTTTTATGTCAGACAAAGGAGAGCCATTGATGAGGTGGCGCAAAATAATGGCAGGGTCACCATTGATAATGTGATCTTGAATGTTTCTTTTTGCAGACAGAAGGACACCTTGCAGAAGCGTGCACGATTCTGCTTGGTTGTTTATATCGATTCCTAGACCCCATGGCTTGGTAAGAAGATTCTACATTTAGAAATTTAACCAAAAATTTTCATCTTTGGCATTACTTGGTCCATTCTTTGCCACAATTGCACATAAAGCTGCTAGCAGTTGCAGTGGATTGTAGGCTTGAAGTTATCTCACTGAAACCTTGATATATGACATATATATGATGCATTTGAATAGTGACCTTACTAGCTAGAATTTTCAATTTACAATGGAAGTGGCAGTGATAATTGTTGGCTGTGATATTTAGCAGTGAAGTTTGGGCAGTCATAATCCTTATGACAGTGAGCTTGCATGACTGTGACCTATATATCTGTAAGGCATGACTGTGTTCATATAACCTTAACCTGTATATGCCAACGACATTGATATGGAAGTACATATATATATGGTAGATTCCTCTATGGATGATAATGATAGTGACCTGTGAACTAGCAGTAATCTTGTATAACAAAGTCTGATGCATATGGAACTAGCTTGTTGGACTGCTAGAGATCTAGATTTGATTGATTTTTGATTGACTGTGGAATTCTAAATTTGTTTTACTTGACTGCTGAATGCTAACTTTCCTCCTTAAAATATGGAAACTACCCTTTAAACAAGCAAGACTTTTCACCTGTTGTCTAGTTGTCCCTTTGTTCAATTTAGTTATAATTGATATAATTTTTTCAATTTTCAATTTTTACTCTATTGACAATACTTTGATCAAGAATCATTTGAAAACACATCCCACACCCCTCAACCTGTGTCCAATTCTGCATATAACATGTCATATGATATGACTATGTCACCACTTTATAGATCATAAAGTTGAAAATGAAACCCACCATCAACCAATTTGTAAAATTTACAACATTTGCTAAATGAAGTAAACTTGTGGCTCCAATATGTACTTTTGATCCATATCCTATAACCTCCTTTATACCTACTATTATACTTGATCCATAAGCACTTTCAGAAACTAGGAGAAATGTAAAAGGATTGTATTTGATTGCTCCCCATCTCTTTATGGGGAGGGAAGCTGCCTATATGGAGATAGATCCCTCTTGTGTTGTACTTCTCTGCCATATGAGTAAAGCTACAGCTTTTGATTGATTACAAATTAATCATTCTGATTAGTTTCTTTTGTAAATAAGGGACGACTATATAAAATTAATATACTCAAACAACAACTCGGCAAGTAAAATTTGTAAGGTAGAGCTAGATAAATTAACACAGCCAAAAAATTGTTTTTGTGGGAATCTCCCTGACTGAAGTGTGTATGGTCTCAATAGTGTGCTCAAGAACCTGGCATATATCAAGAATCCTTGACATTGACATTCGGCAAGTGCATTGAAGTCATTATTTTTTTGGGCTAATTTTGCTTGTTCAAGTATCCTAGCAGTGAGACACTTCGTTGAGCTGTGGATAGGTAAAATAAAAAAGTAATGTATATTGGATTCTTTGTTCCCCAAATTGTGAGTGATTTTTTTTAATGTATGAAATCACCAGAATGGCCATCTATTGCATTGAGGTTCAACATTAACATAAAATCGCCATAATAGTCGGCGATTGCATCATTAAATATAAAATGGGCTTGCCAAATTTCAACATCAAAATTGCGCTAATAGTAATATAATTATTAAGACAGAAAATGAAGAGTAATATCATATGCATTTTGAGAGACAGATTAGTCCACTTCTTCAATCTTCGGGCCAATTCCTCCACCATTGGATGGACCATCCTCAGGAGGAACGCCACCAAATCCACCTCCACGCATGTCACCACCTGCACCTTGATACATCTTTGCAATTATTGGATTGCAGATGATCTCAAGTTCCTTAATGTTATCATCAAATTCATGAACCTCAGCCAGCTGGTTGTTATCCAATCATTGGATTCCATGTTCTATTGCATCATCAATCTTCTTCTTGTCAGATGAATCCACCTTGGCTGCAATTTTCTCATCCTTGATCGTGTTCCTCATGTTATAAGCATAGTTCTCCAACATGTTTTTGGACTCAACCTTCCTCTTGTGCTCTTCATCCTCAGACTTGTACTTTTCAGCTTCCTGAACCATATTCTCAATCTCTTCCTTGCTCAACCTACCCTTGTCATTGGTGATTGTAATCTTGTTCTTTTGTCTGGTGGTTTTGTCCTTAGCCGAAACATTCAAGATACCATTGGCATCAATGTCAAAGCACACTGTGATTTGAGGAACACCTATGGGAGTAGGTGGGATTCCAGACAATTCAAACTTTCCCAACAAATTATTGTCTCTTGTACGTGTTCTCTCACCTTCATACACTTGGATGAGAACACTGAGCTGGTTGTCCGAGTATGTAGAGAACACCTGCTCTTTCTTTGTAGGAATAGTTGTATTTCTAGGAACCAGAACAGTCATTACACTGCCTGCTGTCTCCAAACTGAGGGATAGAGGAGTAACATCAAGAAGTAATAGGTCTTGAACCTTCTCATTGCCTTCTCTACTTCGAATATGAGCCTACACTGCAGCACCATAGGCAACAACCTCATCGGGGTTGATGCTCTTGCAGAGCTCATTCCCATTAAAGAAGTCCTGCAACAACTATTGTACTTTTGGAATTCTAGTAGACCCACCAACCAAAAAAAAATCACGGATAGAGCTTTTATCCATCTTAGCATCTCTCAAACACTTTTCAATGGGCTCCATACACTTTCTGAATAGATCCATATTCAGTTCTTCAAACCCAGCTCTAGTGATTGTTGAATAAAAGTCGATACCTTCATACAAATAATCAATATATATGGTTGTCTGAGCAGTGGATGAAAGAGTCCTCTTGGCCCTTTCACAAGCAGTCCTCAATCTTCTCAAAGCCCTAGCACTACCACTAATATCCTTCTTGAACTTCCTTTTAAATTCTTGTGCAAAGTGGTTAACCATCCTCTTATCAAAATCTTCACCACCCAAATGGGTGTCACCAGCAGTAGACTTCACTTCAAAAATATCCTCTTCAATAGTCAAAAGTGAAACATCAAATGTTCCACCGCCAAAATCAAAGATCAATAAATTTTTCTCACCCGCACTGCTAGCCTTCTTGTCCAAACCATAGGCAATCGTAGCAGCAGTAGGCTCATTGATTATTCTCATCACATTCAACCCAGAAATCACTCCAACATCCATGGTAGCCTGCCTCTGGGAGTTATTGAAATATGTAGGAACAATAATGATGACATTCTTTATTGTGAAACCAAGATAAGCCTCTGTAATCTCCCTCATCTTCATCAACACAATGGATGAGATCTCCTCTGCAGAAAATTGCTTCTCCTCGCCCTTGTAATTAACAATAATCATGGGCTTGTCACCAGGCCCTTGAGTTAACTTGAAAGGCCACAACTTAATGTCACTCTGAACAGTAGCTTCACTGAAATGCCTTCCAATCAATCTCTTAGCATCAAAAACGGTATTGGTGGGATTCATGGCGACCTGATTCTTTATGGCGTCTCCAATGAGGCGCTCAGTATCAGTGAAACCCACATAGGAGGGAGTGGTCATGTTCCCTTGGTCATTGGCAATGATCTCCACTCTATCATGCTACCACACACCAATACAGGAATACGTAATGCCGAGATCTATACCGATCGCAGGGTCGTCTCCCTTACCGGCCATTACAAAACTCTAAAGTAGAAATCACCCCCAAACTCAAAGAACGATTAAATAACACAGATATATGACAGATCTGCAATTCAGAGGCAGAGCAGCGAAATCTCTCCCCTTTTACCTTTTTGTGAGTGATTATGATTATGGTATGGTTGGGAATTTTTATTTTAAAATTTTTTTGTTTGTTTCCGTCGGTATTCCGACGGTTAGTTTTTTTGTTTTTTTAAATTTAGTTTTTATTTATTTATTTATTTATTATTTATTATTTATTTTTATTTTTTAATATTTTGTGTTGTTGGTATTTCTATGGCTAGTTATTTTAAAAAATATTTTGAAAAGTCACTCTAGCGACACTTAGTTTCTTTTAAAAATGTTTTGTTCCATCGGTATTCCGACGTTTACCTTTTTATTTTTAAAATTTCTTTCCGTCGGTATTTTGACGTTTACTTCTCAGAAACATCGTTCTACCATCTAGTGTGAGAGATTTGAAGGAGCCAAATTTTTGTGTAGATGACCTTAAAGCACCATTGTTCCATTTAACTATGGTTTCGCTTCGGGTATTATATTCTTTTTTCAGGAAAACAGATGTTGAAATTGACCTTCTGGGGAATCTACTTACACATTTATGCAAGTCCGAGCCTTTCTTGCTAAATTAAGAACATCTTACTGAAGGGTAATGTGAAATTTTGTGTTTGTTCTTATTCAAGTTTGAATTTATTTAAGGACTACTACAATCTATGGTCATTTGCAATTATGAACTATAACTATATATAATGTTGATGTTTCTTGGTTGGAGACTGTACTATTTTCATTGTAGGATGCTATTGTTGATGCGCCCAAGGCTCTTGAGTTCCTTGGTCATGTAGGGTCAAAATTCACTAAGCTGATTCCATGTCATTAGAACAATTTTGCATCCTTCCTGGGAAACAAATCCATTACAGAATAGGAGTTTCCCAAGTAGGAATTTATAACATGAAACCAAAAAAATTACAAGTAATGTTAGTTTGTCTTTCCAAGGCATATGATAGAGAAAACTGGCTTTATTTAGGGCTACTCATCCATATAGGGTTCAATGTGCAATTGGTTAACCAGATAATGAATTGTCTTTCCTCAATATATGTGCAATTCCAATTAATGGCTCAATCTATTCTTCTATCATGCCGACAGGATACCATGGTTAGGTATGACTAATGGCTTCTTTGCCATTTTTTACTATAGAGTAGGTGGTCTCAATAGAGTTATAATAGAGTAAAAAATAACTATAAACTTTGCAACTATACAAATAGGATTTGCCCTAAACTTGACATATTTACTCTTTTGTTGATTATGTTTTTCTTTTGGGTGATATGACCAAGGTAGATGCAATTATGTTGAAGGACCCCACCCTTGAAGAACTGGAATTCCTACCTTAAAAACTACCAACAACCGAGGAGCTACAAGAATCAACACCATCTTTGATTTGAACCTAAATAGTCTTATTATCTCCGTGTATTTCCCTAATCACAATGACCAGTAGATTCTCATCATGGATTATTTCTCTCATTCTATTTATTAGTAAAATCCACAAAATGTATCCCTACATTTGAATCTTGGGAAAAAAACATATAATTGTTATCATATAAATTATCCATATCTCTTGGAGCCCAAAAATCCATTTGATTTGGATAAGCTTTATTTATAACCTCAAAAGAAACCCTATTATATGCTGAAGGACCATTATTTCCTCTTGATTCTTGATAAAATATGCTGGAATGAAATGGGGTGAAGACTAGATCCATGTTTACCATGTCAGAACCTAGGTTCATTGAGATGACGACCTTGGTTTGAAGATATCCACCATGCAAACTAGGACCACCCATACTTATCGTTGCCATCTCTCTTTCATCATCAAGATTAACCCACTGAGGACCTATAACCCGTGGAGGCCCATGGTAGTCATTGAAATGTAATTTATTAGGATACATGCCATTTCTTATTATGAGATTTATCACATCTGACAATGGAATCATTCACATCATTTTGAAGAAGTCTACAAATTAAGTCAACATTTTCTTTTTCACATTTATGACTTCCCTCACATTTGTTGGTTCTTTAAGCTTGAGCACTTTCATAACAAAAATAGGCAAAGTCAAACAAAAAAAATGGTCCACTCTCTTTCCATTTTCTAATATTATAATGAAGTTTTATTAGAGACACTATTTGTTTGTTTTGTTTAGAATAGGGTTTGTTCTTGGTTTTATGCGAATTTCAATTTATCATATGTAGCATGTTGAGAAATGAGAAAGAATAATGTGTGACATTTATCTTGCAGAAATTGATGCTCAATGAAAGGATACATAGTTTAACCAAGCTACAATGCACTTGGTAAAGGTGAAGGGACATCTTAAAAAAGTGCTTAAGAATACACCATATACAAAGTTTGACCATAAGCAATATATGCATTTTTCTTTTGTAGATATGCTATTTTTTCTACCCAAGATATCACAACAAGAAAAATATTGATATTGTAGAAATTGTTTTAGGACGTCATTGAGGTCGATTTTTCTGATGTCCTATTTGATTGATACCTTTTCATTTGTTAGGAAGGCTTTAAATATGAATTAATATGTCCATGAAACAAATCAGATTCAAATTTTATAGATATAAAAGATAAAAACAAATGTCAATGTCTTTGTTTGATTGTTACTTGACTCTGTGGTGGGCAGGTTACAGGAAATGTGATTGGAAAAATGATGAGGAGACGATGCATATCACGTCTTGGATATGGTTCATTCGCTATTAGAGATTGCTTAGACACCTAAGCCATCGGCTTTGGAAATGTTTCTAGTAGGAATTCCTATGGTTTTTAATGCTGTGATTATTTCACTTCATGGTTATTTTGGGCAAGAAAATGCTTTAGGAATGCCAGACATGACATTGGTGGACAGGTAACACATTTTTTATAATTGCAATTTCCATTCCATGATATCCTTTCTTTATTGTTTTATTGTATTTTGGACGCTTATTTTGATTTTCTTTTGTCTTTTAACTATGAAATTGAAAATACTTAGTACCATGTCCATTTAAACAACAACCAAATCTTGAAGATGAAATTAGTATTACACTATATTTATTGGAATCTTTATAGCTATTTTGTGTTAAAAATATTTTCATGACTATTAGAAAAAGCTACTTTCATGTTGTTATTTGAGTACATGTTGTTTATATACTTCACTAAGTTCATGCATTAGAAAATGAAATGTTGTTGTGAATAAAGTGATAGGGATTAAACATCACACCTCGAATTATTTGTTTTCACAAGTTATCTATAGCTTGAGCTTTTTAGCATATAATTTATTTGACATGATTGTTCCTAAGCTTTCCTTGAAAGTTTAATACTAAGTCACTAAGGTGTTCTTTTCTATATATGGTGATATTTTATTTGCTTTGTTTATACAGGTTATCTGGCCACATTATAGTGGAAATTATCGCCACAATGAAGATAATTTGTTCGAGTTTCTTACTTGTATGGAGAAAAATGGCTTTGACACTTCTGGTGTTGAGGTATATGTTGTATAAATTATTGATAGTCTTATTTAGTTTATATTCTAGTGTTCATTGTTTTTCATGTTTTACACTGTGGATTGTATCTTCTTTTGTTTTCAGAGAATGAACACAATATTGATGGTAAGAAGCATGAATTGAAAAAAGAGGGGAGCAATAACATTGGAGCGACAAATACAAAAAGAGAGAGAGGAGAACTAGTCTGGTGATACTCTTAGAGCCAATATTCCGCATAAGACACATATAAAGACTGATGGTCAAGTCTTTAGAGTTGGTGAATTCACCTATAGTGCCTTCAAAACACAACGATAATGTTTGAAGTGATGAAACATCATTTCATGTCTAAATTGTAGTCCAACTAATATTAAGTTGGAAAATCATATTGTAATACTTTAACATTTCATATAATATAATTTATGTGGTTGAAATTATTTATAGTTGCACTTGATATTGTTTAGTATTGTGATTAAAATATGCAACTTTGTGTTTTCATATTAGATGAACATGCACATTGTATGACATTTTTAAAATCATACAAATTAATTTATGTTGATTAATAATAAACAAAAAATCAATTTAAAACTACTAAATTAATAGTTTATATTGATTAATGATGAACACAAATAAAATGAATATACGACTAAATTAGTCATTTATAATGATTATTAATGAAAGTAAATGAAATGAATATAAATTACTAAATTAGTCGTTTATATAATGAATAAATGACTACTGCAAATGATAATTTTGTGACTACAAATGACAACTAAATTTTGCATATATATGACTATTAGTAGCTAATTTACAGTATCTTATAACACGACTAAAATTTAGTCATATTTCTTCAGTCATTAATTGGTTTCAAAAAATGACTAAAATTTGCATACAGATGACTATTAGTAGCTAATTTACAGTATGTTATAACACAACCAACATTTTGGTCATATTTCTTTAGTCATTAATTGTTTTTCTCGGGTGATCATATAGTAATATATTTGGTCATTAATTGTGACAATTAATTACCAAATAAAAGATTAAATTAACGACTAAATCAATGTCCAAATTAATGAACAAATCAATGACTAAATTAATGATCAAATCAATGACCAAATTAATGACCAAATATACAACTAGACAACAAAATTGAGATAACCAATTAATGACTAAGCTAAAAACGACCAAAAGTTGGTCGCCTTATAAGATACTGTAAATTAGCTACTATTGGTCACCAACCAAAAAATAGTCATTTATATGCAAATTTTAGTCGTTTTTTTAGTAACTAATTAGCCATTTTGTACTAGTGGTGCATATAAAGGTGCAACTATTCGAGAATAATGTTCTATAAATATTCTATAGTAACCAGAAAATCTAAGAAAGCTATGTACCTCTGTTTGTGTGGTGGGTGTGGGTATTGCTTGATCAGGAATGTCTTTCAAAGGATCTTCTTATTCTTTATTATCAAATTCTTCCTTGATCATGTGACATTGTAGATGGGATCTGATTTGTGGTTTATTAATAAAAATATTAATGATATCATCCTCTGTTTGATCTTTAAAATCAAGAGCATTTTCTATAGTTAGAGGTGATCTCATATTTTCCATAAGATATGATACAGGTTGTTTTCTTGTTTTGATTATTGATAGACTTGGCTGGGCTGGGGGATATAAATCTAAATTCTTGACATATTTTCCCCTTGTTATTGTCATGTTGCCTTGTTGGCATCTAATATAGCATTGGCGGTTGCCAACCAAGGTCTACCTAAGATTAACGGGTGTCCATCTAGCTGGTTCTTTAGATTGATAACCAGGAAGTCAGCAGGGTATTCCCAGGTATCTACAGATAGCATTACATCTTGTAGTGTACCTTCTGGTTTGACTACCGATCGGTCAACCAATTCCAATAAGGTTGTTGTTGGTTCTAGCGATGTAATGCCAAGTTTTTGATAGGTGGTGGTTGTTAGGATATTAATTCCTGCTCCCAAATCAACTAAGGAATTTGGAAACAGTTGCCCATGGATTTGCACTGTCACTATAGGATTTCCTGGGTCTTCATATTTTACAGGTGTTTCCATTCCTGATAATAAGTCAGATAAAGTACAGACTATTTAGACAGTTGGATTGGTGGTTGTTCTCCTCTTTCGTTGTTTTATGCATAATTCCTTAATGGTTTTTGCATATATAGGAATATCCTGGATAGATTGGAGGAGAGGAATTTTTATACACAAATTTTTTAATTCTCCTAGAAGATCAAAATTAGGATGTTCTAATGGGCGTGGTATGATTAATCATTTTGGGAATGGTGGAGAGGAAGTTGTTACTTGTTGTTGATTTTGTTGTTGAACCTCCTTCTCTTTCTGTAATGTTTGTTCTATAGGTAACGAATCTTCAATATGAACATCATTATTTCTCTATGTTTCTACTATATGCCCAGACCTTAATTGAAGTTCATTGCACTCCCTCAGTTTAGTTTCTAATTCTAAGGGTTCCATTATTTGGACAAACTGAACAGGCCTATTGTTTGGGTTTGGGTTGGGCTGGGCTGGGAGTTGTGGTCTTAAGTTGGTCTGGGGGTTTCTATAGGGAGATGGCAGTGTAGGTTGAGAGAGAGGGATTGTTCCAGCTGGTTGATTTGTAGGTCTTTTCCATTTTGACTTCCAGGACTGACTCTGGGAAGTAGAGGGGGACCATTGTGTTGGATAGTTATTATCTTGCCAAAACGGTGGGCAGAAAGGAAAGCTAGGCCAATTATTTTGATTATTTTGATTTGGCCAAGATGTTGTAGGGAATGGATGTTGTGAACAATTGGGGAAAGGTGGTTGATTTTGCCACATTCCACTATATTGCTGAGCATTGTATTGAGGAGGCTAAAAAGAATAAAATGGATCAGTTGGCAGACCTGATTGTCATGGCTGCCATTGTCGGTGCTGATTAAGCAGACATACCACTTTTGATTCTTCTTCTGCCTCCTTATAAATTTCCTTTAGGCCAGGAAGTGAAGGACATCCTTCTATAGGGTGGTCTTTCATGCAAATGGGGCAAACTTTGATCACATCCAACGGGAATTCTTTGTGGCTTTGTTTCTTCTTGCATCTGGGACAGAATATCGCCAAATTTTTCTCTGCTTTTGCTTGGTTTTGTTTGGCTTGCATAATGTCGAAATGCGTTGTTAGAGTCCCAAGTATGTATGTCCTAAAATATTCTATAATATTTCCAATCTCTCCACGAGTCACACCTTCATTAGAGGTCTTATTTTCTCTTGTAATCATATCACGTTCTGCTAATTTTAGCCTTGTATTGCCCCTCGAACTCCTGATACACAAATCAATGATGTTAGCATAACTTTCCTGATATATATCACTTTTTCCCATAATATTCAATGTTTCAACCCATTGATCTTTCATTCCCCTAATTAATGTAGTTTTCAACACATTATCAGGTAAGGGTAAAGATGCATAAGGAGATCTCTGAAGATTGTATTGAAACCGTTCCACATATTATTCCAAGGTTTCATTTGGTTTTGCTGTCATTTGGAATATTTAATCTTTTAGTTTCCGAGACCTGCAATAATCTTGATACTTCTTTAAAAATACAGCTTTCATCTGATCCAAATCAATTATGACACCCCCACCTAATCCCATAAACCATCGTAAGGCTGCCCCCTTTAATGTAGAAGGGAATAGTTTTAGTTTTTGGGGATCAGTGGTATAATCATATCCCCTGTATAACACATCAAATTCAAACAAAAACGCATATGGATCTTCTGATGTTAAGCCATGAAATGTGGGAATATGTTGAAGGGGAATGGCCTTCATAGGTACATTGACTGCAGTATCTACTATATGATATTGCAGCGTAGAGGTTTGTTGGGGTGTTTGCTGGTTCTGATTTTGGTTTTGGGCCATTTGGTCAAAAATGTGCCAATATCCTTCTGGGATCTTCAAGGAATTTCTAGGCTGACTAGCAGGAGCAGGAAATGCTTTGATAGTACTTCCCTTATCTAGAACAATGAGTATTCCTTGTTGACCTATTGTTTGAGGTGATTCAGGACCTTGGTTTTGAATAAGTTTAACAACGCTTCCCTTATCTGGACTGCTTATTGTTTGGGCTATTTCAATAGGAGATTTTGGGTCTCCTATTTCTCTTGATTCCCCTTCTCCTTCACGGAGATTACTAGAGTTCCCCTCTTGAGAGGAAATTATGCAGGGATTGTCAATTTCTTGGGAATCTTGCTCAATTCCCTCTGTTTGATTGTGTATCTCAGCAAAGGCTTCAGATGGTGACTCTGTAGCCTGAAGGGAACTAGTAGGCTATCTAGAGATAGCTTTCCTAAATCCTACTGATGGCTGAGATTTAGTTCTTTTAAGGATTTCATCAATAAAAGTTGTGCGCCCAAGGGTCACCGGTCCCTTAGGTTTTTCAATTTTAGGAGGAATTTTTTTTTTCTTAGTTGGTCTTTTCATTCAAGAAAACAAGCCTTCATTCCTACCTAAAGAAACAAGCTTACTTACTTCTGCTATGAAGCGGGCTATGAGCAAGTGTGTTTCTTGCCCACTGTGTAGGTTCTTACCTTCGATCTTTAATACCCAATTCTTCGCAAGCAGAAGAAAATTAGTTGTGCATCACTCCTTTGAAATGGCATACACTGTCCCCGACAATGACGCCAAAATGTTGGGTCATAAAAAGGTATCTTTTGAACACCTAATTAGCCTACATTAATTATCAATCCAGGAGCGACTTTTTATTTCAAGAGTGTACTCTGTCTAAGGCTGCAATTAACTAAGAGTAATGCTATGAAGGTGTAGTACAGAATCTTAAATACAAAAGTAAAAATATGCTTGTAAAGAAATATAATTACAGTAACATACATGGAAATTCTCTTAAACCTTAACTACATCAATCTGCAAACCATCGATCAGGATACAGTAGCAGTAACTCCTTCCCTTAAAAATCGATGCAACTGAAATCACGCTAAGGAAAGATAACCAATCAGGGAACTTGGAAGCAGTAACCAATGTTCTCTACAATTGGTAGTCTTGATCTTAAAGAAATAGAAATGAACTCAAACTACTTGTTGATAAAAATAACTGAAAGGAACTGCAAAGGATAGAAAGGAACAACAAATCGTAATTCCTATGCATTCACTGCAAATGTAACCAATCTATCTGCTAATCTGAAGCTATGAATCATAAATGAACAATAAGAAGAAATGGAACAGCAACATGAACTGAACAACAATTATAAACTTAACTAATCTCAATACTTCAATCCTGTCGACAGCCAATACTACACAACAGTCAATTATAACAAATCATAAACCAGAAGAACAACAACTAGAATCGAATATAGAACATCAAAGCTTTATAATAGTAGCAAGGTAAATAAACAACGAATGCACTTCCCGTAGATGATAAAATAGCAATGCAATTCGTTAATGATCACAATGAATTTGTATTCAATCCAATGGCAGTCAATCAACTTCGCAATCGAAATAATCTTTAAACACGACTTCACACAATAGTAAGCAAAGATTATAAATACAAACAGCAAGGTAATTGCACCCGAGATGGGCCCTTAGTGCCAGTGAAATACTGTTGGGCTACTTCATAACTTAAGAGATGAAACGAAATGTGTATTTGATATTAATCAAACATAAAGTATTACAGAGGCTGCTCTCTTAAAGCCGAGAGTCAATAAACATAATATTATGAAGGAAATGTTTTAATATGAGAACTTCCGACCCATTGATCACTAAAGGAAGTTGCTTTATATATCATACCCTGACGGACAAGACAAGAAATAAGATGTGTTTTAACAGCGATCCCTTAGGATCGAAGGATCTTGAGGGATTCGCTCCCCTTCATTTAGTTGTCAACTTGTTTACTTTCACTGAAGTCGAGCTGTCCCCTACCTTTTCTTGGCAATGCGTTCAGATCTCCTTGTCTTTGGATGGATGTGGTTTAATGCTGATGGAGTAGCAGTTGCATTAATCTCAGCCTCACCTTTGGTACAGTTGTTCACTTCGTTTAATTCCTGATTTTGTCAACAAGAAGCAATATTTAATCATCGTTTTACAATAAACATACATCTTTCCAATTCTACCATAATTCTTATAATAAATTACCTTCCTAAGGTAAAAAGGAGTATGTATATAGTAAAATAATGAGAAAATACACAATGATTTCATAACTTTTTCACTTCCCAATAGCCGCTAAATCCACCACCAGTTTAATCAAGGATTAACTAGTAGTTAAGACAACTTAACTGGGATAAGCATGTCTTAACTGCATGTTTATCTGATTGATATAAACATGTTTAATTAGTTTTAAAACTCATGGCTTAGTGAAATAAAAAGGTTTAATTAATGTTAATCTCTTTCCATGTGAATCCATTCCACTCGTGGCCTCATTAATGCAGTCATATGGGAGGGGGGTGGCCCCATCATTGGAACTGATGAAGCATAAGTGCAAGAGGTGTCCTTAGATGGTTAAGAACCATCAGAGAGGAGAAGCGGTAAAGCACTAGAGTTGCGGGGGGTAGGTCATGGGTTTGAACCAGACCCCCACACCAAAGTCTGCTTCCATGGCATAAAAATAAACCTTAGCCAATAAACTTTGGCATATTATATAACTCCGCCCACCATACATATAAACTGCCTGTCCCATATCCAAAGGTTTCGACTTTGGATAAATAATTTTTTCCTCCTGCAATGTATATCACTCCATCTGTCCTCCTACCAAAGGTTTAGACTTTGGGTATAATAGATATGTCCAACTAAAATTAATATAGCTTGTCAATAGTTCGAAACTTTGTATAATGAAATAATTCAAAATTTCAACATAACCAAAGGTTTAATGGGTCCACTAGAGGGGGTAGGTGATGGTCCCTGGCTGCACCGCATGTCAAGTTATAGTTGGAATATTCCAACTAAAAAAATTTCTCCTTCAAAATTAGGATAGTTGTAAAAAAAAATTCACTTCCAAAGTTCACTCGAGAATCTGGTTGTGACACTTGTCACAATGTCATTAGGCTAAACCTGGAGAATATTCCCTGAATATACTTGGAGTGTTGACTAGGTGATCCAGGTGGATATTTGTGGCCAACCACTTATTCCTTTTGGACCCCCATCATCTATTCTTTCAGTTTTTCAGTTTCAGCACAATTTACTATTTTTAGCGGTTTTTCGGGTCCTAAACTTCCCGAGCCATTTTGAGGCCCTAAACGACATTTTTGCGAAACCCAGTAGCAACATCGGTCCACCAATAATTTTTCTCACTCAAAATCTGTATTTCTCTGATAGATATTTCTAACGAGGTATTGAGCACATCAAACAAAGATCATATGCCAAAGTTACATCCTCAGGAAGTTGATGTACCAATTTACCCAAACGAGGCCCATAGTTTTGGCGCATCATCTCCTAGGGTTAGGTTTTTGAATGTTTAGGGTTTTTCATTTCTTCTCAACAATAAATAGGCCTTCGAGCCTTATTTTAACATAGTTCAGAGGCCTACAACTGCCACATCTCTTCTCACAGATAAGGTACCAGTGCCCTAGCTAGTTTATTTCCATTATGTCTGTAAGCATATTTCAGTCATTTTTTATTTATGAAATGAAGTTTAATTTCTGATACATATCTCTATTTATGTCTATTTTAATATTATGTTGTGTTCCTACATAAATCTTGATTAGTGGTATCAGAGTGGTCTTCTCTTTCTCTTTTTTTCTTTGCATGTCCCCAACATGGTCAGGTTATAAGGAGTTAGGGCTCGATCTGGCTAAACCCTTGCAAGATCAGCCTCACAAACCCTGAAGACCTCCCATGGTGGAAGAAAATAAAGACGAGGGAGTAGGAGATCCTATCAAAATATTTATTGAGGAGGCCCACGAGAAATACAGGAACGTGATGATGGATAAATTTTCTTAGATCCTTCAAGGGCTACCCATCGACGACACATCTACATATTGCAGCCACTGTGGAGGTGCCACTCCTTTCGAGGTATAGTTTAAGCTTGACATTCCTGTATTTGAATTCCATATAGATACAAACGCCATAAATAGATGGTTGAATTTGATGGAAGGATATTTCTAGATCCATGATTTCTTTGACTTGGAAAAGATTATGTTTGCGGTACTCAAAGCTGCCACCGATGTCAAAGACTGGTGGGAAACCTACTCTAAGAAAAAATACAAGTGGGAATCCTCTTTGTTCTTGACCCCACCCTCTTGGAATTCATTCTGAGATGGCATCAAAGAACAATATTACCTCGTGGGGAGCTATGAGGACAAGTACATCCAATGGACCACGTTGGGGAAGCAAAGGGATCAAGATGTGCACGAACTTGGGAATTTGTTCGATACCCTACTCAAAAAGTTGGGTATTAAATATTTAGAGTGACATTTGGTACTCAAGTACCATAGGTGTTTGAATAGATAAATTCATGGAGAAATGGAGTTCCTTGACACTACCTCTCTTGGCATGGAATATCGCTTTGCCACCAGGATCAAGCAAAAATTTAGCAAAAGAAGTGAGAGTTTAGATCTGTGAATCTGAAGCGAGGGAAAGACGCCCTCAAACTGTAGAAAAATGGGAAAATCCAAAGAAGGGAGACTTGTAAAAACACCAAAAATCCAAATAAGGACATAGGGAAGTGGTTGGAATTTCATAATAGCCCCACTCACAACACAAATGAGTGTTGGGCCAAAAATTCGATAGTGGTTGAAGTGAAGGTACCTGAATTAGATGCATGTTCTAATCCTGAGTCAACATCAGACAAGGATGATGAAAAAGAAAAGAAGATCATTGATGTGGATCCTAGTGCCATTTTTTCCACCACCAAGCTCAGAGGGAGGATCTAGAGGATCCAAAGGAGCGAGAGTTCCTCTTCCATTCACAGATGTTGGTCAAGGGTTCTCCAATGCAATTCCTTATCGATAACGGAAGCCAAAAGAACCTCATTTCAGCAGAGTTCATGAAGTGCCTTGGCCTACCGAGCATAGCATAACCACATCCATATACCATTATGTGGCTTCACCAAGAAAGAGATCTTTGCATCCGTCAACAGTGCCTCCTTCCATACAACATCAAGCCATTCACGGATGAGGAACTGTGTGATGTTGCTCCTCTTGATGTGTTTGATGTATTATTTGGCCAAACATACTTGTGGAAGAATCATGTTGTGTATGAGTCTAGGAGAGGAGGTTATTGTTGCGCCATAAATATAAAATCATCTCCCACTCGAATGAAATTTATTATTTCCTCTAACTCTATAAAGGTGTATGTGCCCTCCAAAAATATAAATAATTGTAACTAGGTAATTTCAGGTTTATCTATCTTAAATCGCACAACAAATAGTCGGGTATCCCAAGTCAAATTCCAATTGGCAAGTAAAGGTTATAACAATCGACATTCTCACCCATGTCTTATTTTACATAAATTAGATAGTATGTTTGTTGTTATTACTTTGGGAAATACATTGTATAGGATACCGGAGGTAGTACTGTCTCCTACAATCTCTTTGACTACTACAAAAAAATGTAGTAATATTGTTCCCAAAAACAGGAAATTTATCTGCATTACAATTCACCTATAAGGCAAGAAGAATATTGTGGCCACAACCTCGAAACACGACTCCCCTGCACGACAACATTAGATGGAAAAAGTGATGGAGGAATGCAAGGACATTTCTCCTCACCCAGAGAAGTTTCTCTAAGTTGTCAAGTCATCCAATCCATTGATATAACCCCAGGCTCGTCGATGTGTGATGTTGACATACATCATGCGACCACACAAATAGAATCCACACATTTATTTTCTGAGGCTGATATAGCCACCAATTTTATTAACAACATCCAACACGTCTGCCAATAGGTCCTAACATCTTTGACAACTCCAATACCAAGTTCAATAGTATTTGCCTCATCTCATGGAGGAAGTCAATGCAATGGGGACCATTGCTTCCTAAGGGGGGAAGGAATGATCCAAGTGGATATTGGTGGCCACCCACCTATTCCATTTAGACCCCCATCATCGGTTCTTTCATTTTTTTATTTTTAACACAGTTTACTACTTTTAGCAGTTTTTTAGGTCCTAAACTTCCAGAGCCATTTTGAGTCCCTAAACGAGGTTTTTTGGAAAAACCAGGAGAAAAATGTGTCCATTACCCATGTTTCTCACCCAAAACTTGTATTCCTCCAATATATATTTCTAACAAGGTATTGAGCATATCAAACGAAGATCAAATTTACGTCCCCGAGAATTTGATGTACTAATTTACCCAAATGGGGCCCATAGTTTTGGCGCTTCATCTCCTAGGGTTAGGTTTTTGGATTTTTATGGTTTTCCATTGTTTCTCAACATAAATAGGCCTTCAAGCCTCATTTTAACATAGTTCATAGGCCTGTAGCCACCACATCTCTTGTCAAAGGTAAGCTACCAGCGCCCTAGCTAGTTTATTTCCATTATGTCTGTAAGCTTATTTTAGTCATTTTTTATTAATTAAATGAAGTTTTATTTCCACTTCATATCTATTTTTATGTATATTTCTGTATTCTGTTGCATTCTTGCATAAACCCAGATCAGTGGTATTAGAGTGGTAAGCTTTTTCTCTATTTTTCTTTGCATGTCCCCAATGTGGTCAGGGTATAAGGAGTTAGGGGTCAATGTGATTGAACCCTTGCAAGATCAGCCTCACAAACCCCGACGACCCCCCACGGTGGAAGAAAAGAAATACAAGGTAGTTGGAGATCCTATCAAAATATTACTTGAGGATGCCCTCAAGAAACAAAGGAACGCGATGATGGATAAATTTTCTCAGATCCTTCAACGGCTGCCCAGCGGCGGCGCATCTACATATTGAAGCCACTCGGGAAGAGCCACTCCTTTTAGGGTACAGGTCAAGTTTGAAATTCCTGTATTTGAAGGCCAGATAGATGTAGGTGTCGTAGATTGATGGTTAAATTTTCTGGAAGGGTATTTCTCGATCCATGATTTCTCTGACTGAGAAAATATTATTTTTGCACTACTCAGAGTTCCCCCCCATGTCAAAGTCTGGTGGGAAACCTACTGTGAGAAAAAGGAGGAGAGGTAACCCTCTCTGTTCTCATATGCACCCACTTGGAATTTGTTCCGAGATGACATCAAGGAATAATATTACCCTGTGGGGAGCTATGAGCACAATTACATCCAATGGACCACGGTACAACAACAAAGGGATCAAGACGTGCATGAAATGACAAATTTGTTCCATACCCTACTTACAAAGTTGGGTATTAAAGATTCAGAGTGACAATTCATACTCAAGTACCACATCTATTTGAATAGACAAATTCAAGAGGAAATGGATTTCCTCGACATTACCTTGATTTGAAAAACATATCTCTATGCCACCAAGATCATGAAAATATTTAAGCAGAATAAGTGAGACTTTTGATATGCAAATCCGAAGCCATGGAAAGGCTCCCCCGAATACCGGAATAAGGGGCAAAGCCAAAGCAGGGTGACTTAGAACAACACCGCAAATCCAATTAAGGACACAGGAAAGTGGTGTTAATTTCATAACAACCCCACTCATAGCACAAACGAGTGTTGGGCCAAGTAGTCATTGGTGGCCGAAATGAAGGCACTCGAATCAGATGCATGTTTTGATCCTGAGTCAGAAATAGGTAAGGGTAAAGAAAAAGGGAAGAAAATCATTGATGGAGATCCCAATGGCATTGTTTCCACCACCAAGATCCAGAGGGAGGATCCTGAGGATCCACAGGAGGGGGAGTGTTTCTTCCATTTGCAGAGGTGGGTGAAGGGTTCTCCACTCCAGTTCCTTGTTGATAGCGGAAGCCAAAAAATCCTCATTTCAGGAGAGGTTGTGAAGTATCTTGGCCTACTGATCATAGCACACCCACATCGCTATACCATCAAGTTTCTTCACCAAGGAATATATCTCTGCATCTGCCAGCAGTGAAGCCTTCCATACAACATCAAGTCATTGACAGATGAGGTACTGTGTGATGTCGCTCCTCTTGATGTGTCTAATGTATGATTGGTCCAACCATACTTGTGGAAGCGACATGTTGTGTAGGAGTCTAGGCCTCGTTATATTGTTATTACATTGGGAAATAAATTGTATAGGATACCTGAGGTAGTACCGCCCCCTTTCATCTCTTTGACTACTGCAAAACAACACAGTAAACTTGTTTCCCAAACCAGGAAATTTATTTTCATTAAAATTCACTTACAGGGAAAGAAGAATATTGTGGCCACAACCTCAAAATAGGGATTCCCTTCATGAAAACAACAGATAGACAAAGTCATGGAGGAATACGTGGATATTTTATCCTTACCCACAGAGGTTCCTCTACACTGTCAAGTTAGGCACTCAATTGATCCAATCCCAAGCATGCCACCACCTAATGTTGTCATACCTCATGCGACCATAGAAAAAAAATCCACACATGTATTGTATGAGGCTGATAAAGCAACCATAATTTTATAACCACATCTAGCATGTCTGCTAATAGGTCCCTAACATCTTAGACAAGTCCAATACCAAGTTCAACAAAATTTGCCTCATCTCATGGAGGAACTCAACGCAATGGGGACCATTTCTTCCTAAGAGGGGAGGAATGGTCTAGGTAGATATTGGTGGCCACCCATGTATTCCATTTGGACCCTCATCATCGGTTCTTTCAGTTTTTCAGTTTCAACACAATTTACTATTTTTAGTAGTTTTTTGGGTCATGAACTTCCAAAGCCATTTTAAGGCCCTAAACGACGTTTTTTTGGAAAATTGGGAGAAAAATAGGTCATTATCTATTATTTATTACTAAAATTTTATAGTCCTCAGACATATATTTCTAATGAGGTATTGAGTGCATCAAACAAAGATCATATCCCAATTTTACGTCCCACGGAAGTTGATGTATCAATTTAACCAAACGAGGCCCATAGTTTTGGTGCTTCTTCTCCTAGGGCTAGGTTTTTGGGTGTTTAGGGTTTTCAATTGTTTCTCAACAATAAATAGTCCTTAGAGCCTCATTTTATGATAGTTCTAAGGGCTATATCTACCACATCTCATCTGGGAGATAGCTACCATCACCCTAGCTAGTTTATTTCCATTATTTCCGTAAACATATTTAAGTCGTTTGTTATTAATCAAATGAAGTTTTATTTCTGTTGAGTCTCCTTGTTTATGTCTATTTCGGTATTCTATTGCATTTTGGCATAAATATGCATCAGTAGTATTAGAGCGGTCTACTCTTTCTCTATTTTTATTTGCATGTCCCCAACGTGGTCAGGGTATGAGGAGTTAGGGCTCGATATAGTTGAACCCTTGAAAGATTAGCCTCGCAAACCCCAATGAACCCCCATGGTGGAAGAAAAGAATTTTGAGGGAGCAGGATATCCTATCAAAATATTGCTTGAGGAGGCCCTTGAGAAACATAGAACACGATGATGGATAACATTTTCTAGATCCTTCAATGGCTGCCCACCGGTGGCGCATCTACATCTTGTAGCCACTCTGGAGTTGCCACTCCTTTCAAGGTATAGGTCAAGTTCGACATTCCTATATTTGAAGGCCAGATAGATGTAGAAGTCGTATATAGATGGTTGAATTTACTAGATGGGTATTTATGGGTCCATGATTTCTTCGACTAAGAAAAGATTATTTTTGCACTACTCAAATCCGCCCCCCATGTCAAAGACTGGTGGGAAACCTACTATGAGAAAAATGATGAGAGGGAACCCTCTTTGTTCTCAGCTGCATCGACCTTGAATTCAATCCAAGAAGACATAAAGAAATAACATTACACTATTGGGAGCTACGATGATAACTACATCCAATGGAACACATTGCGGAAGCAAAGGGATCAAGATGTGCACGAACTGACAAATTTGTTCCATTCCCTATTCACAAAGTTGGGTATTCAGGATTCAGAGCTACATTTGGTACTCAAGTACCACAAATATTTGCATAGATACATTCAGGAGGAAATGGAGTTTCTCAACATTACCTCACTTGGCATATCATATCGCTATGTCACCAAAATCGAGCACAAATTTAAGTAGAAGCAGCGAGACTTTGGATCTGTGAATTCGAAGCTAGGGAAAGGCGTACCCAGGCCACAGAACAAGGGGAAAATCCAAAGTAGGGAAAATCAGATAAAAAACACAAATCCAAATAAGTACATGGAGAAGTGTTGTGATTTTCATAACAACACCACTCACAGCACAAATGAGTGTCGGGCCAAATAGTCAATGGTGGCCAGACTCAAGACATCTGAATCAGATGCATGTTCTGATCCAGAGTCAGAACAAAACAAGGGTGATGAAAAAGGGAATCAGATAATTGATGGGGATCCCAGTGCCATTTTTCCCACCACCAAGCTCCATAGGGAGGATCCAGAGGAGGGGGAGTGTATCTTCCATTCGCACATGGGGGTGAAGTGTTCTCCACTACAATTCCTTGTTGATAGTGGAAGCCAAGAGAACCTCATTTCAACATAGGTCATGAAGCGGCTTGGCCTACAGATCATTGCACACCCACATGCATATTCCATCATGTGGCTTCACCAATGAGGAGATCTCCACATCTGTTAGCAGTTTCGCCTTCCGTACAACATCAAGCCATTGACGAATGAGGTACTGTGTGTTGTTTCTCCTCTTGATGTGTCTAGTGTATTATTGGGCCAACCATACTTGTGGAAGTGACATGTTGTGTATGAGTCTAAGCTTTGTTCTATTGTTATTACTTTGGGAAATAAATTTTACAGGATAACGAAGGTAGTACTGCCTGCTCTCATGTCTTTACATACTATAAAATAGTGCAGCAAGCTTGTTTCCCAAACCAAGAAATTTATTTTCATTACAATTTGCCCATAAGGCAAGAATAATATTGTGGTCACAACCCTAAAATAGGGCTCCCCTGCATGAGGGCAGTAGATGGAAAATTTCATGGAGGAATACGAGCACATTTCCTAATCACCCACAGAGGTTCCTCTACACTTTCAGATCAGACACTCCATTGATATAACCCCAGGCGCACAACCGCTTCATGTTTCCATACCTCATTCAACCATAGAAACAAAATCCACACATGTATTGTCTAAGGCTGATAAAGAAACCAAATTTATTAACCACATCTACCACTTCCGCCAATAGGTCTCTAACATCTTTGACAAGTCGAATATCAAGTTGAAATTTTTTTTCCTCATCTCATGGAGGAACTAAACGTAATTTGGACAATTGGTTCCTAAGGGGAGAGGAATGATCCAGGTGGATATTGGTGGCAAACCACCTATTCCATTTGGACCCCCACCATCGGTTATTTAATTTTTTCACCTTCAACACAATTTACTATTTTTAGTATTTTTTTGTGTCTTGAACTTTTGGAGCCATTTTGAGGCCCTAAACAACGTTTCTTGGGAAAACCAGGAGCAACATGGGTCACTGATAGATGTTTCTCACTCAAAAGTTGTATTCCTTGGATAGATATTTCTAACGAGGTATTGAGTGTGTAAAATGGATATCATATGCCAAAGTCATGTCCCAAGGAAGTTAATGTACAAATTTACCTAAACAAGGCCCATAGTTTTGGCACTTCATCTCCAAGGGTTAGGTTTTTGGATGTTTAGGATTTTACATTGTTTCTCAACAATAAATAGGCCTTCCAGCCTCATTCTAATTGATGTAGGAGCTCAAAGCTACATTTTCATTATTCAATTATGTCATTAAGGGGGTGATGATTTTTAATTATTTTATTAATTAATTTTCTCATTTTTAATAAATTAGGAGAGAAAATATAAATGTGAGGATTATTGTAAATATTCCTTAAATAATTAAGGATATGAGTGGAGTTGAATTAGGTAGATAATCTATGGATTAAGAATTCCATAAACGAGGCTTAGTTGAGTCCAAAAAAAGATAAATCTAATTTAGATTTTAAGTTGAGATTTGTGTGGAGGAAATTATGGAATGGAATAAATTATATTTATGTATAAATATGTAGCTTGTGGAGGTGAGAGAAGACAAGCGAGGAAGTGAGAAAGTGAGGAATACAGAGAGAGTAAGAGAAATGGTTTGAAGAGCCGAGAGCCAAGAGGCCACCCATTGTAATATTTGGCCAAAGAGTCTTTATATTTTATATCAATATTTTATTTATATGGCTCTCTTTCCTTCATATGTATTTTTGAGCTAAACATATTTGTGGTTTTAATGAAGAATTTTAATTTTAAAGGAAGCACATGAGTTTTTAAATGCTAGGATCTATTTAACCCAGTATCCTGGCATCATTTTGGTATCGGAGCATAAGGCTCATCTTAGATTTGTAGTGGATTTGTAATCATGACTGGTGTGGCTTCGTTTGTGTTTGCAATTGAGTGCATGATGTGGTGAAACCAACGTGGATTTTCTGGTGCATAAAAGCGTTGACGCATTGTGTGAAGGCAGCATCAAGCATATGATATCTGAGGATTGAATAGATTCAGCATTGGAGAAAATCTAATGTAAAGGGCACAGGAAATGTTGCAAAGACAATGCCTTTTATAACTTGTGGGCAGCATCTAGCATAGGATTTTGAAGCAGCTGAGTTACGTTGTACATTGGGCTGGCATTCATGGAAAAACAACACTGAAGCTCCAGTCGAAGAGTGTGTTGGGGTGTGTTTTTTTTTTATTGTTAGAAGCTGCACATTATATATGTATATACGTGAATGGTTGAATGTGTATATATTAGGAAGGTTCTTGCAGCAAAATCAGTCTCAAATTGATTGAATTATAAACAAAGGCTGGAGTTAGAAGTATGAAGGATGGATGAAAAACGTAGCAGATCCATTAAGGAAACAACAAGAAATTAACAAAGCCATGAGGGAAGGAGAATCAAAACTTAACGCATTCTAAAAAACTACAAGGATGTGTTAGTCAGATGCATTGGTTTTCAGCGCCCATTGGATGATCATGAAGTAGAGAAAAACTGCGATGAACTACTTCTCCAGATCTACAATGCAAGGTTTGGTCATGTTGAATTAAACTCATAAGCAATCGATTCATTTTGGGCTAGCAAAGACTGTGTATAGACTGCATAGAATTTTAAAATGGGACAATTGATGCCATTTAATCTGTATTGAATTGTATGGATCGTGGTTAAATGAGAGGGTGAACACGTTGAAGCAAGAGTGCAAGTGGTCGAGTGTTGGCTACAACATTAATGTGTGGGGAGCATCGACGTTGTAGCAAGGAACCATCATAGCTTTGACAAAGCCACGGATTGGAAGCCTGCGGCAAGTGTGAAGCCACACTACTAGAAAGGCCTTAATGCACTTGGAAGAAGAAGCATCACGGTGACGACATATGATTAAGAGTTCACGCTGGTGTATCATCCGGCAGGTTGCACGTGTTAATATGTGGGAGTCACGGTGTGGGAAACTCACGCCTCCAAGAACAAGCCTGTGACATATGACCGCACACAACAGACTATGCTATAGGTTGGACACTACATCTTGGCCATCGTTGGGTGGAAAACCGACGGTAAATGCCATAAGCGGGCTTGAAAATTTTTGTGTTGGATTCGTCTGAGATGAGCGTGGGCTCAATACTGAGTTGAATATTTTTTTTATGGATCCCAAATGCAAATTTTAATTATGTTATTATTTTGATTATTGTAAAAAAAAAATGGAGTTTGCATAAAGTTGCAATATTTTATTGTTATATGTAATTATAGAGTGGAAATTGGAAGGGCACACTAAGTGGTGAAGAATGAATCAATTTCATAAGTAATGAAGATTAAACCTAGGGCTTAGTAAAATTGAATATTTTACAATACTAATGTGAAAGTGGAAATTTTCTTTCTACATCAAATTTTTGGAAGCCAGTCATATCAAGGCACTTAAAAGTGGCATGTCTGGGGCTTGTGAAAGAGGTACGGTTCGAGCGGAACATTCAAGGTATGAATGTAGTATTTCCATGGTATAACCTTCTAGCATAAGAAAAGGTCACTGGGATTGATCGAGGTAAAGCTTTTTGAAAAAATCATGTATGTTTTTTTGGGAGAATGTAATCTTGAAAGGATATTCGTCTACATTAAGATTTCATGTTTTTAAATAAATAATTTGAAATTGAAGAGATTGAGGTGAGGGAAGTTGGCTTAAAATAAGAGGGGAGATTGTGTGTACTTTTAAGGTTTCTAACATTATTTGTTGGGAAAATATTTATGTTAGAAAATTTCTGGGAAGAAATTTATTTGCTAGGGAGAGACTGTTAGAGAATGGACCTTGCACATTCAAAGTAAATCTGTGGAGGCTTGAATGTGTTCCTAAAAGAATACGCGAGATAATGGTTGGATCATTTCAACCACAAGAATATTCAAGGTAAGTTCTCATTCAATGAATCAATATTCATTGAGTAGAGGTATTTTAAAATCTGGATGATTAAATTTCCTTGCCATACTCGTTGCAAATGTGGAGGTATAAATGAATGTAAAATGAATCGAAAAATGTGTTAATCCTGGGTGATATAAAGAGAAATATGCATTTTTATGTGAGAGGGTTTATTATGCATAATGTGGATTCTTCACAGTTTTGGTTAATTCATTTTGGACCAAAGCTTGTAGTTGGTAAAAGGAGAATTCTTTTGATTTGTGATTGAAAACATAATTGCTGGATGTTGTAAAATATTTTTTTTTACCATCATGTGGCAGTATCTAAGAAGGTGATATTCAGGATGAACACAATGTATGATTTGTACATCATTCATTGAAGAGGTTGAAATATGAATAGCTTGTTCTCTATATACAGGTGAAGAGATACGAATTGATGTTGTATGGTGCATAAAAGTTTAGGAAATATGTTTGCATTAAAATGACAAGTTTATGGTATGAAGGACATGCGAGTATTTACAGTGACAAAGGCAGCACAGAAGAGTGGAATTCCAAAGAATTGAGATTGCAAAGAGAAGGTTTGTTAACCTTAACAGGAGCATAAGGTACGAAACATCATTTCGAGAAGGTATTTTGAATGTTGGAAATTGAATGGTTTATTTATTTTCACCATATAATAAACCTTGGGAAAGTGAAATGCATTTCAGATTAAAGACTTTAGCATCATGTGAAATGATAATGAGAAAATGATGATCTTTCATAAGAATGAAGTATGAAAGAGAGTGAAGATTTTACATCCTAAAAATGTATTAGAGATGTATGTTCGTTGGAGGATTGTATAACTTGAATTAAGTCAAAATATCCACTATTAAATTTTTGGGTCAAGCCTTGAAGTCAAAACAAAGGTTAAGGTCAAATGAAAGTTTGGGTAGTTTGAGTTAAGATTGAGTATTCTCATCCAAGATGAAGAATTGGTGTAAGTATGAATTCAAAGAGTCATAAGCTAAAGTCAAGGGTCTGAATGAAATTGGGTGCATGATCAACGGAGATGACACCGAAAGAGTTGGTCATTGTAACCCATGAATTACTGCAGTTGTTATTTTGCAGTAGAGAGAAGCAAGGGAGTTGCCAGAGATTAATTCCAAGACAGAGAAACAAGAGAAGCCAAGTGCAGGAAGAGAACTTTCATTTTTTATGAACGTCAAGTGTGAAGGAATTTTGAAAGGAGGATTGAATACGTGAATAGATGAATTTTACAAAGGAGGAGAAGATGACTATTGATAGTCATTTTGGAAGATCTGATGAAGACCATAACAAAAGAGAAAATAAGAAAAATGCCAAGGTAAGTGGCATATGTGAGAAGTTGATAGATGAAGAGTACGAGCGGGAGAAGGCTAAGATAACAGTTCACCTTTAATTTTTGATGGAGTTATTGCAGAGAAATATGAAGGACTAGACACATGGTTGGACCATGATAAAGAAGGTAAAGTGGTAGAGAATACATGCAAAGAGGGAAAAGCAGGTAAACATATAGTTGGAATAAGAGATGAGGAAGCTCGAGCAGATGATAAGGTGTGAAGAACTTAGAAAGGCTAAGTTAAAAATGGATGTTTCCATTTGTGGCCCAAAATAGGGTGAATTTATGGGTGAAGAGATCAATGAGGGAGATCTCATTAACTATTGGAATAGTTCAGAAGAGTCTGAAGATGTGTTTATGAGAGTGGTAGATGAGTATATGAAGCCTTGAATTTTTAAATCTCACAGTTTATGTATGTTTGTAGGATCTGCGAAAGATGATGAACAATCTGGTGAAACTGTCACAGAGAAGAATGAAACTCTTGAGGTGAGGTGTGATGGAGAATGCCTTTCATAGGAGGAAGGTACTAATTTTTTGCAGTAGGAAGAAATCATAAATGAATTATTATTTGGGGTAAGACAACAAGTTGAAGCTGTTATGGAGCAGAAGAAAAATGGAAATTCCGAAGAGATATTCCAGGGAGGTAAACAAATGTATTTGTTTAGTGAATTTGCTGACAGAATTATACCATGTGATGATATAGGAACTAGGAAAACTCAGGATGATTACCAGAAGAATAATGAAGCTGGGAATGATGGTTGTGATAAAGTGCTAGAAATATTTCATATGGAAATCGAGTTATTGGAATGGTGGCTTACGGAACCTGATGGAGAAGTAAAACTTATAGAACCTGATCTAGAAGAAATTACAGTTACTATACATGATAGAGATGAAATTTTTTTAACATTTATAGAGTTGAATGAATGTTATAGCTTTTAAAACAATGTTGTAACTGTAGGTACAGAAAACGACATTAACAGATATGATGTCGAAATCAGAGAAGTTGAGCGTAAGTTATTTGGAGTTGAGATGGAAGATCAGAAGCCGCAAGAAATTTGTGTTCATAGGGACATAAAGGAGACAGAAATATTGAATCAGTAGGATGAAGATGAAAGAAACCAGTAGTTCAAAACAAGATCTATTGAAGTCCAGAAATTTGATGGTGGTGGATTGGCACTTGAAGCATCAAAAGAGACCGAAAGGTCTTATCTTTTTAAAACTAACAATTTGTTAGTGAATGCAGGTACAAAACGAGACGATCAAGTTGTTTCTATTAAAAAAACCAAATATTATGGGTGTAATCAAGAAGGAGTTCTTGATTATTTTTCATTGTAGAAAGTTGAGTGTTCAGCTCAGTTGGAGATGGAAGATTTTGACCAAAAGGGAATACTCTGAGGAATTGACAAAAGAAAGTGTTAGAGAAGCTGATGGAATCTCATCGATAGAGTGAGTGATGATTTACAAAATCGAGTTGATACTTCAAAGAACTAGCAGTAGAACATAGTCTGGAATCTTGGAGGGAGCAAGTAATCAGGACTTGTGGCTGTCGCATTGTTACAGAAAAGTGACAAACCTCATAGACGAGAGTCTATGGAAAATTCTCTATATGGGGAGTTTGATGCAGGAGCATCAAAGCTACATTTTTATTATTCAGTTATGTAATTAGGGGGGTGATGGTTTTTAATTATTTTATTAAATAATTTGCTCATTTTTAATAAATTAGGAGAGAAAATATAAATTTGAGGATTATTGTAAACATTCCTTAAATAATTAAGGATATGAGTGGATTTGAAATAGGTAGATAATCTAAGGATTAGGAATTCCATAAACGAGACTTAGTTGAGTCCAAAAAAAGATAAATCTAATTTAGATTTTTAGTTGAGATTTGTGTGGAGGAAATTATGGAATGGAGTAAATTATATTTATGTATAAATATGTAGTTTGTGAAGGTGAGGAAAGACAAGCGAGGAAGTGAGGAATACAGAGAGAGTAAGAGAAATGGTTTGAAGGACCGAGAGCTAAGAGGCCGCCCATTGTAATATTTGGCCAAAGAGTCTTTATGTTTTATATCAATATTTTATTTATATGGCTCTCTTTCCTTCATATGTATTTTTTAGTTGAATATATTTGTGGTTTTAATGAATAATTTTAATTTTAAAGGAAGCACATGAGTTTTTATATGCTAGGATCTGTTTAACCAAATATCCTGGCATTAGTAATATAGTTCATAGGCCTGAAGCCGCCACATATATTCTCAGAGATAAGCTACCAGTGCCCTAGCTAGTTTATTTCCATTATGTATGTAGGCATATTTTAGTCACTTATTATTAATAAAATGAAGTTTCTTTTTCCATTGCATCTATGTGTTTATGTATATTTATATATTCTGTTGCATTCCTGTGTAAATCAAAATGAGTGGTATCATAGCGCTGTGATTATTTTTCTCTGTTTCTCTTTGCATGTCCCCAATGCGGTCTGGTTATAAGGAGTTATGGCTTGATCTTCTTGAACCCTTGCAAGATATGCCTCACAAACCTCGACGACCCCTCGTGGTGGAAGAAAATAAAGAAGAGGGAGCAAGAGATCCTATCAAACTATTGCTCGAGGAGGCCTTCGAGAAATAGAGGAACACGGTTATGGATAACGTTTCCCAGATCCTTCAACGATTTCCCATTGATGATGCATCTACATATTGCAACCACTCCAGAGTCGCCACTCCTTTCAAGTTACAATTCAAGTTTGACATTCTTGTATTTGAAGGTTAGATAGATGTAGATGCCATAGACAGATGGTTGAATTTGTTGGAAAGGTATTTCTCAGTCCATGATTTATTCAACTGAGAAAATATTATTTTTTGCACTACTCAAAGCCGCCCCCCATGTCAAAGATTGGAGGGAAACCTACTGTGAGAAAAAGTATGAGAGGGAACCCTCTTTGTTCTTGGCCACACCCACTTGGTATTTGTTCTAAGATGGCATCAAGGAACAATATTACCCTGTGAGGAGCTATGAGGAAAGGTACATCCAATGGACCATGCTGCAGGATCAAGATGTGCATGAACTGATAAATTTGTTCCATACCATGCTCGCAAAGTTGGGTATTAGAGATTCAGAGTGACATTTGGTACTTAAGTACCATAGGTATTTGAATAGATACATTCAGGAGG
Organism: Pinus albicaulis; assembly: GCA_034641835.2. Classification (NCBI taxonomy): domain Eukaryota; kingdom Viridiplantae; phylum Streptophyta; class Pinopsida; order Pinales; family Pinaceae; genus Pinus; species Pinus albicaulis. Next base: position 314,129,848 of record CM076578.1, read on the forward strand.
AAATGGATTTCCTTGACATTACCTTGATTGGCACGACATATCTCTATGCCGCCAAGATCGAGCAGGAATTTAAGTAGAAGCAGTGAGACTTTGGATCCGCAAATCCAAAGCTAGGGAAATACATCCGCGAACCATAGAACAAGGGGAAAAGCTAAAGCAGGGTGACTTAGAACAAAACCACAAATCCAAAGAAGGACACAGGGAAGTGGTGTGAATTTCATAATAGTCCCACTCACAACACAAATGATTGTCGGGCCAAACAGTCATTGGTGGTCATACTGAAGGCACCCGAATCAGATGTGTGTTATGATATAGAGTCAGAACATGACAAGGGTGATGAAAAAGAGAAGAAGATCATTGATTCAGATCCCAATGCCATTTTTTCCACCACTAAGCTCCATAGGGAGGATCTCGAGGATCTAGACGACGGGGAGTACCTCTTCCATTCGTAGATGTGGGTGAACTATTCTCCATTCGAATTCCTTGTCGATAGTGGAATACAAAATAACTTCATTTCAGTAGAGATTGTGAAGTAGCTTGGCCTACCAAATATATCACACCCATATCCGTATAACATCGGGTGGCTTCACTAAGGCATAGATCTCCGTGTCCGCTAGTAGTGTTTCCTTTCGTACATCATCAAGCCATTCATGAATGAGGTATTTTGTGATGCTTCTCCTCTTGATGTTTTTGATGTATTATTGGGCCAACCATACTTGTCGAAGTGACATGTCGTTTATGAGTGTAAGCCATGTTATGTTGTTATTATTTTGGGAAATAAATTCTACATGATACCAGAGGTAGTACTGCCTCTTTCCATTTCTTTGACTACTGCAAAAAAACACAATAAGCTCGTTTCCCAAACCAGGAAATTTATATGAATTACACTTCACCTATAGGGAAAGAAGAAAATTATGGCCACAACCTCGAAATAGGGCTTCCCTGCACGACATCGGGAGATGGAAAAGGTCATGGAGGAATACGAGGACCTTTTCTCCTCACCTAGAAAGGTTCCTCTACACTATCAGGTTAGGCACTCCATTGATCTAACCACTAGCATGTCACCGCTTGATATTTCCATACCTCATGTGAACAAACAAAAAAAATCCACACATGTACTGTCTTAGGCTAATAAAGAAACCAAATTTATTAACCTCATCTAGCATGTCCTCCAACAGGTCCGTGACATCTTTGACAAGTCCAATATGAAGGTCAACAAAATTTTCCTCATCTCATGGAGGAACTCAACGCAATGGGGGCTATTGATTCCTAAGGGTGTAGGAATGATCTAGGTGGATATTTGTGGCCACCCACCTATTCCATTTGGAACCCCACCATCGGTTCTTTCAATTTTTCAATTTCTGCACAGTTTACTATTTTTAGTAGATTTTTGGGTCCTGAAATTCCGGATCCATTTTTAGGCCCTAAACGATGTTTTTTGGAAAAAACAAGATCAAAATTGGTCTACACGATACTGGTAGTCTTCAGATATATATTTCTAACAGGGTATTGAGCGCATCAAATGAAGATCATATGCCAAAGTTATGTCTCCAGGAATTTGATATACCAGTTTACCCAAATAAGGCCCATAGTTCTGGTGCTTCATCTCCTACGGTTAGGTTTCTGGATGTTTAGGGTTTTCCATTGTTTCTAAAAAATAAATAGGCCTTTGAGCCTCATTGTAACACAGTTCATAGGCCTATAGCGGCCACATTTGTTCTCAGAGATAAGCTACTAGTGCCCTAGCTAGTTTGTTCCCATTATGTCTGTAAGCATATTTCAGTCATTTATTATTAATGAAATGAAGTTTTATTTCCACTACATCTCTTTGTTTATGTCTATTTCTATATTCTATTGTATTCCTGCATAAATATAGATCAGTGGTATCAGAGCAGTATTCTCTTTCTTTTTTCTTCTTTGCATGTCCCCAACGCGATCAGGGTATAAGGAGTTGGGGCTCAATTTGGTTGAACCTTTACAAGGTCAGCCTCGCAAATCCCAATGATTTCCCACGGCGTAAGAAAATAATTACGAGGTAACAGGAGATCCTATCAAAATATTTCTCAAGGAGGCCCTCGAGAAACAGAGGAACGTGATGATGGATAACTTTGCTGAGATCCTTCAATGGATGCCCACCAATGACACATCTACATCTTGTAGCCACTCTCAAGTCGCCAGTCCTTTAAATGTACAATTCAACTTTGAAATTAATGTATTTGAAGGCAAGATATATGTAGAAATCATAGATATATGGTTGAACTAGCTAGAAGTGTATTTCTCAGTCCATGATTTCTACGAATGAGAAAATATTACTTTTGTACTACCCAAAGTCGCCCCCTACGTCAAATACTGGTGGGAAACCTACTATGAGCAAAAGGACAAGGGGGGACCCTCTCTATTCTTGGATGCACCCACCTTGAATTCGTCCTGAGATGGAATCAAGGAACAATATTAATGTATGGAGAGCTATGAGGACAAGTACATCCAATGGACCATGCTACGACAACAAAGGGATCAATATGTGCATGAATTGGCAAATTGTTTCCATAAATTTCTCACAAAGTTGGGTATTAAAGATTCAAAGTGACATTTGGTACTAAAATATAGTATATATTTGCATAGATACATTCAGGAGGAAATGGAGTTCCTAAAAATTACCTCACTTGGCATGACATATTGCTATGCCACCAAGATCGAGCATAAATTTAAGCAGAAGAAGCGAGACTTTGGATCCGTGAATCTGAAGCTAGGGAAAGGTGCCCCCGAAATGTAGAACAAGGGGAAAAGCCAAAAGGGGGTGACTTGGAGCAACACCAAAAATTCAAATAAGGACAAAGGGAAGTGGTGTGAATTTCATAACATCCCCACTCATAGCAGAAACAAGTGTCAGGCCAAACAGTCGCTAGTGGCCAAAATCAAGGCACTTGAATCAGATGCATGTTCAGATCCTAAGTTAGAACTAGACACGGGCGATGACATAGGGATGAAGATCATTGATGAAAATCCCAGTTCTAGTGTTGCCACCACCAAGCTCTAGAGGGAGGATCCTGAGGATTTAGAGGTGGAGTGCCTCTTCCATTCACATATGTGGGTGAAGGGTTATCCACTACAATTCCTTATCGATAGCGGTAGAAAAAAAAACCTCATTTCAACATAGGTGATGAAGCTTCTTGGCCTACCTACTATAGCACACCTACATTAGTATACCATTGGGTGGCTTCACCATGGAATAGATCTCCACGTCTGCCAACAATGTCACCTTCTGCATAGCATCAAGCCATTGATGCATGAGGTACTATGTGATGTTGCTCCTCTTAATGTGTCCGATGTATTATTGGGCCAACTATACTTGTGGAATAAACATGTTGTGTATTATTCTAGGCCTTTTTCTCTTGTTATTACTCTGGGAAATAAATTGTATAGGATACCAGAGGTAGTACAGCCTCCTTCCATTTCTTTGACTACTGGAAAACAATGCAGTAAACTTGTTTCCAAAAATAGGAAATTTATATGCATTAAAATTAACCCATAAGGCAAGAAGAATATTGCTTCAAAAACCTTGAAACAGGGCTCCCTTGCATGACAGCAATAGATGGAAAAAGTCATGGAGGAATACGAGAATATTTTCTCCTCACCCACAGAGGTTCCTCTACACTATCAAGTCAGGCACTGCCTTGATCTAACCCCAAGTGCGTTGTCGCTTGATGTTGCCATGCCTCATGCAACCACACAAAAATAATCCACACTTTTACTGTCCGAGGCTGATAAAGCAACCAAATTTATTAACCACATCCAGCATGTTTTCCAACAGGTCCATAACATCTTCAACAAGTCCAATACAAAGTTCAACAGAATTTTCCTCATCTCATGGAGGAACTCAATGCAATGGGGGAAATTATTCCTAAGGTGGGAGGAATTATATAGGTTTATATTGGTGGAAACCCACCTATTCCATTTGCACCACCACCATCATTTCTTTCAATTTTTCAGTTTCAACACAGTTTACTAATTTTAGAAGTTTTTTGGGTTCTGAAATTCCGGAGCCATTTTTAGGCGCTAAATGATGTTTTTTGCAAAAATATGGATCAACATGGATCTGCAACCCATGTTTCTCACTCAAACATTGTATTCCTTTGATAGATATTTCTAACAAGGTATTAAGTGTGTCAAACGAAGATCATATTCCAAAGTTACGTCCCTAGGAAGTTGATGTACCAATTTACCCAAACGGGGCCCATAGTTTTGGCGCTTCATCTCCTAGGGTTATATTGTTGAATGTTTAGGGTTTTCCATTATTTATCAAAAATAAATAGCTCTTCCAGCCTCATTGTAACACAATTCAGAGGCCTGTAGCCAGCACATATCTTCTCAGAGATAAGCTACCAACCCCCTAGATAGTTTATTTCCATTTTGACTGTAAGCATATTTCAGTCATTTGTTATTAATGAAATAAAGTTTTATTTCCACTGGGTCTTTGTTTTTATGTCTGTTTCTATATTATGTTGCATTCCTACATAAATACAGATCAATGGTTTCAGAGCGGTCTGCTCTTTCCCTATTTTTCTTTGCATGTCCCCAATGTGGTCAGGGGATAAGGAGTTAGGGCTCGATCTGGTTGAACCCTTGCAAGATCAGCCTCAAAAACCCCAACGAGCCCCCATGGTGGAAGAAAATAAAGACGAGGGAGAAGGATATCATATCAAAATATTCCTCGAGGAGGCCCTTGATAAATAGAGGAATGAGATGATGGATAAATTTTCCCAGATCCTTCAACGACTACCCATCGATGACGCATCTACATCTTGAAGCCACACTAAATTTGCCACTCCTTTCAAGGTATAGGTAAACTTCAACATTCCTATATTTGAAGGTTATATAGATGCAGACACTGTAGATAGATGGTTAAATTTTTTGGAAGGCTATTTCTCGGTCCATGATTTCTCCAACTGAGAAAGTATTAGTTTTCCACTACTCAAAACCGTCCCCCATTACAAAGACTCGTGGGAAACATACTATGAGAAAAAGGATGAGAGGGAACCCTCTCGGTTCTCAACTGCACCCACTTGGAATTTTTTCTGAGATGGCATCAAGGATAAATATTACCCTATGGGGAGCTATGAGGAAAAGCACATCGAATGGACCACATTGCGGCATTTTTTCCATACCATATACAAAAAGTTGGGTATTAAATATTTAGAGCAACATTTGGTACTCAAGTAAAGTAGTTGTTTGAATAGATACATTTAGTAGGAAATGGAGTTCCTCGACATTACCTTGCTTGGAAGAACATATCACTATGCCGCCAAGATCAAGCATAAATTTAAGCAGAAGAAGTGAGACATTGGATTTGTGAATACGAAGCCAGGGAAAGGTGCCCCCGAACTGCATAACAATGGGAAAATCCAAAGCAGGGAAACTCAGAAAAACACCACAAATCCAAATAAAGACATGGGGAGTTGGTGTGAATTTCATAACATCCCCACTCACATCACAAATGAGTGTTGGGTCAAACAATCATTGGTTGCCGAACTCAAGGCACCCGAATGAAATGCATGTTCTGATCCTAAGTCAGAACCTAACAAGGGAAATGAAAAATGGAAGAATATCATTGATGCAGATCCCAGTGCCATTTTTCCCATTGCCAAGGTCCAGAGGGAGGATCACTAGGATCCAGAGGAGGGGGAGTGCCTCTTCCATTAGAATATGTGGGTGAAAGGTTCTCGACTGCAATTACTTGTCAATAGAGGAAGCCAAAATATCCTCATTTCAGTAGAGGTCATGAAACAGCTTGGCCTATCGACCAAAATACACACACATCCGTATATCATCAAGTGGCTTCACCAAGGAAGATATCTCTGCATCTGCCAGCATTTCCGCCTTCCGTACGACATCAAACTATTCATGGATGAGTTACTGTCTGATGTTTCTCCTCTTGATGTGTCTGATGTATTATTGTGCCAACCATACTTGTGGAATCGACATGCTCTGTATGAGTATAGGCCGCATTCTATTATTATTACTTTGGGAAATAAATTGTAGAGGATAATAGAGGTAGTTCCACCTCCTGCCATCTCCTTGACTACTGCAAAACAACGTAGTAAGCTTACTTCCCAAACTAGGAAATTTATCTGCATTACAATTCATCCACAAGGAAAGAATAATATTGTGGCCAAAACCTCCAAGTAGGGTTCCCTTGCATCAAAGGAGAATATGGAAAAATTTGTGGAGGAATACGAGGACATTTTCTCCTCACCCATAGAGGTTCCTCTACATTGTTAGGTTAGGCACTCCATTGATTTAACCCGAGGTGCATCGCCGCCTGATTTTTCCATACCTCATGCGACCACACAAACATAATCCACACATTTACTATCTGAGGTTGATAAAGAAACCAAATTTATTAACCACATCCAACACATTCGCCAACAGGTCCCTAACATCTTTGACAAGTCCAATACCAATTTCAACAGAATTTGCCTCATTTCATGGAGGAACTCAATGCAATGGGGATGATTTCCTTCTAAGGAGGGGAGGAATGATCCAGATTGATATTGGTGGTCACCCACATATTCCATTTGGACCCCCACCGTCGGTTTCTTCAGTTTCAACACATTTTTCTATTTTTAGCATTTTTTCAGGTACTGAACTTCTGGAGCCATTTTGAGACCCTATATGACATTTTTTGGAAACAATGAGAGTAACATGGGTGTAAAACCCATATTTTTCACTGGAAATTTCAATTCCTCAAATAGATATTTCTAACGGGGTATTGAGCACGTCAAACGGAGATCATATGCCAAAGTTACGTCCCTGGGAATTTGATGTACCAATTTACCCAAATGGGGCCCATAGTTTTGGTCCTTCATGTCCGAGGGTTAGGTTTTTGTATGTTTAAGGTTTTCCATTGCTTCTCAATAATAAATAGGCCTTTCAGCCTCATTGTAACATATTTCAAAGGCCTGTAGCCACCACATCTCTTTAGAGAGATAAGCTACCATTGCCCTAGCTAGTTTATTTACTTTATGTCTATAGCCATATTTTAGTCATTTGTTATTAATGAAATGAAGTTTTATTTCCATTGTATATATGTGTTTATGTCTATTTCTGTATTCTCTTTCATTCCTACATAAATCAAAATCATTGGTATTATATATGTCTTCTCTTTCTCTGTTTTTCTTTGCATGTCCCCAACGCATTTAGGGTATAAGGAGTTAGGGTTCGATCTAGTTGAACCCTTGCAAGATCAGCCTTGCAAACCCCAACAACCCCCCATGGTAGAAGAAAAGAAAGAAGAGGGAGAAGGATATCCTATCAAAATATTGCTCGAGGAGGCCCTCAAGAAATAGAGGAACACAATGATGGATAACTTTGCCTAGATCATTCAACGATTTCCCATCAGCGGCGCATCTACATCTTGCAGCCACTCTGGATATGGCACTCATTTCAAGGTACATATCAAGTTTGAAATTCCTCTATTTTAAGGTCAGATAGATGCAGATGTCATGGATAGATGGTTGAATCTTCTTGAAGGGTATTTCTCGGTCCATGATTTCTCCGACTGAGTAAAAATTATTTTTTCACTACTCAAAGCCACCCCTGATGTCAAATACTAGTGGGAAACCTACTCTGAGAAAAAGGATGAGAGGGAACCCTCTTTGTTCTTAGTGACACCCACTTAGAATTCATTCTGAGATGACATCAAGGAACAATAGTACCATGTGGGGAGCTATGAGGACAAGTACATCGAATTGACCATGTTGTGGCAACAAAGGGATCAAGATGTGTGCGAAATGACAAAATTGTTCTGTACCCTACTCAAAAAGTTGGGTATTAAAGATTCATAGAAACATTTGGTACTCAAGTACCATAACTGTTTGCACAAAAAAATTTAGGAGGAAATGGAGTTCCTCGGCATTACCTCCCTTGGCACTGCATATCGTTATGCCACCAAGATCGAGTAGGAATTTAGGCAAAAGAAGTGAGACTTTGGATCTGCGAATCTGAAGCCAGGGAAAGGTGCCCACAAACTGTAGAATAAGGGGCAAAGAAAAACTAGGGTGACTCAGAAAAATGCCACAAATCCAAAGAATGAGACGAGGAACTGGTGTGAATTTCATAACAACCCCACTCACAACACAAAAAAATGTCGGGCCAAACATTCGTTGGTGCTCAAACTAAAGGCACCTAAATCAGATGCATGTTCTGATCCTGATTCAGAACCCAAAATGAGTGTTGAAAAAGGGAAGAATATGATTGATGCGAATCCCAATGCCATTGTTTCCACCACCAAGCTCCATAGGAAGGACCCCGAGGATCCACAGGAGGGGGAATCCTTCTTCCATTCACAGACGTGGGTGAAGTATTCTCCACTATAATTCCTTGTCGATAGAAGAGGTTGTGAAGCCTCTTAGCCATCGACCATAGCACACCCACATTCATATACCATTAGGGGGCTTCACCAAGGAATATATCTCTGCGTCCTCCAGTAGTACCGCCTTCTGTACAACATCAAGCCATTCACGAATGAGGTATTGTATGATGTTGCTCCTCTTAATGTGTTTGATGTATTATTGGGCCACCCATACTCATGGAAGTGACATTTTTTCTATGATTCTAGGCTTCGTTCTGATGTTATTACTTTCGGAAATAAATTATACAGGATACAGGAGGTATTACTGCCTCTTCCGTCTATTTGACTACTGCAGAACAATGAAATAAGTTTGTTTCCCAAACCAGGAAATTTATCTGCATTACAATTCACCCATAAGGAAAGCAGAATATTGTGGCCACAAACTTGAAACAGGGCTCCCTTACATGACAACAGAATATGGAAAAAGTTGTGGAGGAATACGAGAGCATTTTTCCCTCATCCACAGAGGTTCCTCTACAATATCAGGTGAGGCACCTGATTGATCTAATCCCAGGTGTGTTTCCACCTAAAGTTTCCATACCTCATGCGAACAAAAAAATAGAATCCACACATGTACTTTCTGAGGTTTGATAAAGAAACCAAATTTATTAGCCACATCGATTAGTTCCGCCAACAGGTCCTTCACATCTTCGACAAGTCCAATACCAATTTCAACAAAATTTTCCTCATCTCATGGAGGAACTCAATGAAATGGGGACCATTTATTCATAAGGGGGGAGTAATGATCTAGGTGTATATTAGTGGCCACCCACCTATTCCATTTGGAACCCCACCATTGGTTCTTTCAATTTTTCAATTTCCGCATAGTTTACTATTTTTATCCTTTTTTCGGGTCCAGAAATTCTAGAGAAATTTTGAGGCCCTAAAGGACATTTTTTGGGAAAACTGAGAGAAACATGGGTCGTAGGCCAATTCTTATCACTTTTAAGTTGTATTCCTTGGATAGATATTTATAATGAGGTATTGAGCATGACAAACAGAGATCATATGCCAAAGTTGCGTCCCCATGAAAGTGATATACAAATTTACCCAAACGGGGCCCATAGTTTTGGTGCTTCATCTAGGGTTAGGTTTTTTGATGTTTAGTGTTTTACATTGTTTCTCAACAATAAATAGGCCTTCAAGCCTCATTTTAAAATTTTTTTAGAGCCATGTAGCTGCCACATCTCTTCTTAGAGATAAGCTACCATCACCCTAGCTAGTTTATTTCCATTATGTCCGTAAGCATATTTTAGTCATTTGTTATTAATGAAATGAAGTTTTATTTCTGTTGCATCTCTATGTTTATGTATATTTTTGTATGTTGTTTCGTTCCTTAATAAATGTGGATAAATCGACTACCATGTCATCAACCTGTCATTGTTCTACAAATTTTTTACATGTTTGGGAAAACAAACAGTAAGTCATAACTTCCTCATCCAAAGTCGGATTTTCAAGAATCGAATTGTGTCGAATTCCTGGTGACGTGATCTACATTTTCATTTTGGTTTGGAGAATTGCTGAGAACTTTCATTTTTTAGCTTAATACTGAGCCTCTGATCATTCCTCCCCACTAAAAGCCTTTTGGACCCAAAAAGATACTATCAATTATTCAGTAGGTGAGGGTACAACTCCCTCACCCTTTCAATATCCATCCATTTTTCCTTCGATGGATTTTGTCCGTTTAGTCCCACTCTAAGATATTCAACATTCCCTCTTCTTGAAGTTTTGTTTCTTCTTTCAAGTATAAGATCTTGCTGAGGTTCATCAAGATATTCTGGCAAGAAATCATCTATTGATGACAATTGAACATGCTCTCCTTGATCATCAAACAAAGGAGGCTCAAACAATCTAAAATTATCAACATTAGCGACAGAATATATTTTCATATAAGGAAGAAAATTTAGCTTAAATGCATTGTTATCAATCTTTTCTAGAATTTTAAAAGGACCATAATGGATTGTCTTAAGATTTTTACATTCCCCTTGAAGTCTTTCTTTGTTGATATATAACCAAACTTCATTTCCAACCTGGAATTTGTGATCCACATAGTGTTTATCATGCCTTGCCTTGTAGCTTATTTGACTTTTTTCAATTTGTTCATGCACTGTGTGATGTACCAAATGAATTTCATAAATGAAATTCCTTGCCTTATCTATGTCATTATGACCATCTATAGCGACATCTTTCTCAAATATGAAGTCCAAAGGCGATCTTGGCAAGTACCCAAGACATGCCTCAAATGGCGATGTGTTTGTTGAAGAATGCTTTGCCCTGTTGTATGCATGCTGAATGTAATGCAATTGTTCATCCCACAACTTGGGATGTTTTCTATAATAACCTCTAAGAAGATGAATGATTGTCTTGTTAACCACCTCGGTCTGATCATCTGCTTGTGAATGAAAGGTTGTACTCTTCTTCAAATTAGTGTCCATCATGTCCCACAATTTTGACAAAAAATTCCCAACAAACCGGGAATATCGATCATTTACAATAGAATTAGGAAGACCAAAATGATCCCATACATTTTGAAATAAAATATGAGTTGTTTTTTCAATTGTAATTTGTTTTTTACATGTCATCAAAGGACACATTTTTTTGAACCAATCTACAACTACATATAGGTAATTATTACCTTTCCTTGACATTGGAAGACCTCCTACAAAATCCATTGAGATACTCTCCCAAGGATGTGAAGGTACCAGAAGTGGAGTGTACAATCCTAGTTTCCTATTTCTAGGCTTACTTATTGCACACTAAGAACATTCTATAATAAAACGATATACACTATCAATTATGTGTGGAAAATAAAAATACATTTGCAGATTTTCTACCATCTTGCCTACACCAAAATGTCAAGAAATCAATGAAGTATGCACCTTCCTTATGATATTGTTTCTTCCTCCCTGTAGATTACATAACTTGCCCAAGCGATACAACAAATTGTTATGCACATGATAATCTAACTCTTCAATTTTCTTTCCTTGACTCAAGCTTTCATACACATCCTGAAAATCACTATCATATGCATATTTGTCAATGTAACTTTCATGCATAAATGAATCGTGCTTGAGTATAATAAATGAATTTACAATAGGTCTAGAGAGCATATCAGCTACCTTATTGTAGATTCCCTTTTTATACCTAATAAAAAAATGATATTTTTGTAGAAATACAATCCATCTTAAATGTCTTGATTGTTGCAACTTTGACTGCGACTGTAAGTACTACAATGGTTGATGGTCAGTATAAATAATGGTCTCTTTCCCCATCAAATAGTGCTTCCATTTATTTACACTTTGTACCAATGCATATAATCCTTTGTCATAGGTGGTATAGTTAGCCACAAATCCATTAAAAATTTCAAAATGAAACGATATAAGCTTATCATGTTGCATTAGAACTGCTCCCATGGCCTAATAACTAGCATTTGTTTGCATCTCAAATGGCTTTATAAGATCCAGAAGAGACGATACTGGTGTTGAACTGATCTTTTGTTTTAAAGAATCAAATTATTTTTTTTCCATATCTCCCCAATGGAATACTTTCTTGACACTTGTACATGCATGTAACAGAGATACAATGGAAGAAAAATTAGCAATGAATTTCCTCCAATGCTGTGCTACCCCAAGAAAGCCTCTTACCTCCGTAACTATATTGGGCTTGGGCCAATTTAGAATGACCTCAACTTTGAAATGGTCTATCTTCAACTCATCTCCTCCAAAAATTTGTCACAAATACACTAAATAAGTCTTGCCAAACTCACACTTCAAAATCTTTAAAAATAATGGTTATTTTTTCAAGATATCAAGTACATTTTTCACATGCATGACATGTTCATCTCTCGATTTGTTGAATATAAAAATATGATCTAAGTAAACAATGACAAATTCAGCTATAAATGGTCTTAAAACTACATCAATAACTCTCATGAAAGTAGCTAGAGAATTTGTTAGACCGAATTCCATAACTAGCCACTCAAGCAATCCTTTTCTAGTTTTAAATCCAGTTTTCCAAATGTCCTCCTCAGCTATTCAAACTTGATGATAACCAGTTCTTAAGTTGACCTTAGTGAAATAATTTGCATACCTTAACTAATCAAGCAAATAATCAATTTGTGGGAGTGGATAACAATTTTTAACCATGATTTTATTCAGTGCATGAAAATATTTGCACATGCACCAACTCTCATCCTTCTTCGGTACCAAAATAATCGATGAACCACATGGTGAAGTAGGTGGGCGTATGATACTTTTGTTAAAAAATTCTTGGATTTTCTTCTTGATTTTCAAACTCTCCATGGTTTACATGCGATGCATACCAATGTTTGGAAGTGGAACATCTTGCTGCAACTGAATCTCGTGCTGAATTCCCCTCTTGGGAGGTAACCCACTTGGTTCTTCAAACATCTCGCCATGATAACTTGCCACATCAAACAAATCATATTTTAGTTTTTCATCACATCCTTCAAAAGATTCATATTCAATATCATCCTTTTTCTTTATCATGAGAAGCAAAAACAATTTACTTGCATTAACTAGTCTCTTCATCTCCCTTGCAATAACTAAAGAAATATTCATCTTTTTGCGATGAGCTCTCACAATATATGTTGTGCTCAACTTAGTATTCCTAAATTGAGTTCATTAATTGTCAACCAGGGCTAGTAAAATGTTGAAGTGTGGTGCAATATATGTGCCTAGGTATCTGTTTCCCACTATGTTGTGTTTAGTATTTTTCTTATGTTTTTGGTTTTGTGCTTTTGTGTTAGAAAGGAAAAGAACTAAGTATTGGAAAAGAGTAGTTGTTGGTCACACTAAAAATAGAGCAAAACCTATTCTAACCTATGTGTAGCACTAAAGAATAGAAAATGCAAAGCTTGATAATGACTCATAAATCACAACATGAACTCAATAACTCATAACATGAACTTATCCAATTCATTCATTAGAAATCTGTTGGAATAGCTTGAGAAAAGGACAAGTTTAGTGAAAATGAGGTTCTCCTAAGTTAAAAAATCATCTTACAACATTACTAAGAATCTCATCCATGACTAGAAGTTTATTGGAACACAATTGGAAAAGATTACTTGTAGCACAATAAGATTTCTACTCTGAATTAACTTATAATCACTAAGATTAATCCATTCTGCAGCTTAACTTGTCACTACTAAGCCTTATTCGAAAGTTAGAGATTTTCTAGAATAGCTTTTGGGAAAAAGGCTTATTTTTGAAATTGCAAAATATTGGAGAACAATCAAGGCCCTAAACTGATATCACTAATTCCTGTCCATATAATGATGCATTAATAGAAAGTCAGAACAAGAGTAGTTTGTAAACAATGAAGGCCGTGAAGTCTAAACTTGACAGTTAATACAACTTAAAGCACAATTAATAACACTGAACTAGAATGCAATTGATCAAACTTGAAACACAGTGACCAAAACTAAACTAGAATGCCATTAGCCTAACTTAAAATATAGTGAACTGGAACTAACCTAAAATGCCACTAATCTAACTTGAAGTATAGTGAATAGAGTTGAACTATAATGCCATTATCAAGCTTGAAATATAGTGACAGAATTAAACTAGAATGACATCTACCTCCGGAGCATTTCAACTAAACTAAAATGCAATTAATTCTATGAAATACTACAGCCCTCTCTCGTTCAATATGAGTGATATCTTGGAAGAGTTTGTAAAAAAAAGTCTGGATGTATCATTCAATGCATAAAAATTTAAAGTTCAGCAAAACGCAGTAAACTCAAACACATCACAGCTATGTCTCATCCAGAGTTAGTGATATTTTGGAAGAGATTAATAGGAACAGGACTAGCTGTAACAACTGATGTAATTGAGCACAAAAACATAAAGTTCAAAGAAATGCAACTAATTCCTAAAACACTACAGTTATGCCTCATTCAATATTAGTAGTATTTTGGAATAATTCGTAAGAATGAAACTAAACTGTAGCATCCAATTCAAGTGAATACAAAACAAAAAGTTCAGAAAATTGCTTAAACTAGGAATGCAGTTACTTATCTAAATCATATGAACAAGGCTTCTCAGGCAGCAGGGGCCCTCTACCACTGGATTAGCACGCAAATCTACTCAATATTGACTCAGATCTTGCAATAAAGTGATGCTTCTTTCATTAAAGGAGAAAATATTTCAAAACAGAGTGTTACGGACTTCTGAGATCTAGCAACCAAAACGAAATCTAGCTAGTGTTTCTCGGTCTCCCGAGCCATACTTATAACAAAATTACATAACTGTCTTTGAGATAACATAGGAATAAATGTCTTTCCAAATTAAAATCAAACTAGAACTCTGGTGGTGGTTTCGTACTATGATTAAGGACATTTGTACAGTCCTTGTCCTATTAGAAGTCTATCTCCTAGTTTAGTTTCCCACATGCATAACCACCTGTAGAATTCTGTTCAGAATTCATGGAGAGCAAGAGATGATGGGGAAATGATGTGGAATATGACCATATGTTTTTTTCCCTATGGTGACACCCGGAACCTACATAGACATGAAGATAGCTGCAGAATCATAAACTAGCTACAGAATGTTTTCATTCTGTAGCTAGGTCTAGTCAAAAAGTACTACAACAACAAAATCATGAAAATATAGCGAGTTAGTCATTTTATACATTCTTAAAGAAATTTTAATTAATCTTATTGATCATTTAATCCTATAATTAATAATGGACAAAGGAAATGAAGTGAAATGTGGTGGAAGAGAAGAACATATTTGGGGCTCAACAATATACTCCAGTCCATCCTTGAGCAAATGATATTTGTTGTCATGGAGATAAAATATCGCTTCCCTCTCATAGAAATATGGACTTGCCAAGATAATTCTGGAAATGTTAAGTGGAACCACATCTAACTCAACCTCATCAAAAAATTTTGCAGTAATGGAAAATTGAAATATGCATTTCGTTGTAACCTGTAAATTGGCATTCTTGACTATCCAACCCAAAGGGTATGGATTATGATGTGTTATGTTTTGAAGGTTAAACTTTTTGACGAAGTCTTTTGAAACAAGTTTTTCTTGTGACCCACTATCAAACATTGCATCAATCTTTGTATGATTTGAAATCACCCTTACATGTAACAATTCTATCCTTGTGTATTCATTTGGAGTCTTGTTGTGACAATTTCAAGAACTAGTACTTGCTATGGCTTCTTTTCCCTTTTTTACCATGGCTACAATCTTGGTCTCATCACCAGAATTGGATCCAAGATCATGTTGTGTGGTGGCAGTCATATTTTTTTTCCCCTTATTGTTTGGTTTCTTAGGCATTAGTTCGAGATTTAATTTCAAATAGTGGGCTTCATCATGCCCTTCTTTGGAACAATATTTGCATGTAGTTTCCCCCCCTTCTTTCTTAACACTTTCATTCTTCTTTCCCTTCCATTTTCCTTCCTTCTCTTTTCCCTTACCCTTGAATGGTTTCTTCTTACTACCCTCTTCCTAAATGTTCATTCCCCTTGCTTCAAGATGTGTGGGTTGCACACATACTTCATCTAAATTTCTTGGGTTAAACATAAGGATAGTATGTTCCAAATATGAATGTAAACCCTCAATGTATTTCAAGAGTGTGTCTTGGGAATTCAATTTTATTCCTAACAACAAAGCTCTTTTTCTATACTCCTACGTATACTCTTTAATTTTTTGACCCTTGAGGTGCCTAAAGTTTTTCCAACTGATAATAGCCTTTTTCATATAGGCTAATTGATAAAAATGTATTTTAATTGAAGAAATAAACTCAACCCAAGAAATGGATATCTTACCATGGATTTTAATTTCCTCTTGAGTCTTTTCTTCCCACCATACTAGTGATGCTCCTTCTAGCCTCAATGAAGCCAATTGGACATTTATGTTGTCTTATTACAAATTTTGAATTGTACAGTATACCTCCAATTGACTGATCCAATTGTCCAACTTCTCTGCATTTACCTCACCATTGTACATGGGAAGTTCAAACTTAATGTCCAACTTTAGTAATGGAGTTTTTCCTTTTGGGGTTTTGGAGTGAGTATGGATGGTTTTTATGGTGCATGTGGAAGATGATGCTAATGAATATGATGAGGATGAATATGGTGGAGATAGAGGTGGCTTTACTACACTTCCCTTTGAACTCTTCTCTTCATCCTTCTTATCATCTGAATTTCCTTCTCCATGTGGACGCTTAGAACCTTCTCCTTCCCTTTCAACAGTGAATGCATCAAACATGATTTTAACCATCCTCTTTATGTCGTTGAAGTATCTCTTGAAATATTTCTCTTCTGAATGTCCTAGATTCTCTCCAAAACCTGACATGAAGGCTAAGTATTCAAGCTCAACTTCTGATGCTTGTACCTCTTCAATAAACCCAACTTCTTTTGAAATTTATACCTCTTCAATCACAACTTTTGGAGATAAAAATTGAAGTGCTTCAAGTGCAGCTATGAGTGGAAGTTTGGTTGAAGATGATGCTCTTGTAGCTATCATTATCCCAGTCCTAACCTTGGGACTAGAAACTAATAGTTTCCCTTCTCCTCTGTGAAACTTCAACCTTGTAAGCATCACACAATTGCAACTATTAAAACCCTTCTTGCACAAAACTCAAGCAAAACAAGAAAATAACTTTTTCTCTGATATCATCTTGAGCTGAATTTGATTGTTAGTTAATGATGTGATAATATCATCTTCATATTTATATTAAAAGTGTCGATTTTTTCTTCTTGTACAAGGGTTTATTGAAGTTCTTATGATTGATTAAATAGTAAATGTGTGGATATTAAGTTGAGTACTTGAACATAAAAGAATGGAAACTAAATGCTAAAAAACAACATATAAACATGCAGCAAACCATCACAATTGAATAAATAAAAATTTGTTTTGATGAGGGATTTCACCCCTCATGGGCTACATCTCCTTGGTCCAGCTCCATGGCATAAGCCTTTGTATTATCTCAATTGTGGAAATAATTATGTTTACAGTCTCCTATTGTCTCTAAAACCTACTCCAATGTGTCAAAAACATCAAAATCTACCAATAATGACTCTTCCTGAGCCAAAATTGGTCAGAAATGGGCTTAGTTATGGAAAAAATAAATTTTCCTACAATTTCTCCTCCAAATCTTCAGAAGACTGTAGACAGTTGCACTCTTTTGGTGGATTCTGCCAAATCTGAAGTTGCCGCTAAATCTGACGCCAGTTTAATCAAGGATTAACTAGCAATTAAGACAACTTAATAGGGATAAGCGCATCTTAACTGCGCGTTTATCTAATTGATATAAACATATTTAATTAGTTTTTAAACCCATGACTTAATGCAATAACAAGCTTTAAGTAATGTTAATCTCTCGCTGTTTGAATCCGTTCCACTTGTGGTTTCATCGTTGCAGTCATATGGAGGGGGCTAGCCCCCTTTGAACCCCAGTTGTTGGAACTGATGAAGCATAAGTAATGAGCTCCATCATTAGAAATATTTGGAGGGGCTAATGGTCACCTTTTTGCCTTCTTAGATCTCTTTTTCTTGGATTTTTATTATTATTTGGTTTTATGATGCTAGGATAGGTGGGGATTAAGGCTAACATACTCTGAGTGCCTAATATGAGGTTGAGTGTAGAAAATGATGAATTATTAGAATTTTTATAATGATTTTATCACAAAGACTTGGAGGAGACAGCAAAGAGAAATTATAGGAGGATTTTCCACCCTCCTTAATTCTCAAAGGCATTCGAAGGATCCCAAAGCTTCTATCTAGCAATTCGAATTCTAGAGGGAGCCAAGCAACTCAAAGAGGAGTGCACCCAATCTTTGTTTACTTGGAGTCAAGTGGACTCAGTGACCATTTTCTAGGGATCTGTTGGTAACTGCCCTGTAGAATAAATAGAGTAGAGATAGAGCTAGGAAGGGGTCGATTCTAGTTAGAACTTTGTTGTAAGCTATGGATATTTTTATTTTACTCAACGATCAAACTTTTAGAAATGTATGGGGCTATTCTTTTATGAAATGAGAATATTGATTTATATTTACTTATTTAGGTTTCAGAGAGCTAGGCTCATGGGTTAGGGCCCAATCCATGTGCCTCAGCATCTCTAATGTATTTGTTCTCTGCTTTATGTCATTCAATTATTTTTGCTTCTGATAGTTTCATGAATGTTTATTTTTTCTTTCAATGTGTTTTTGTAGGTTTCATTTTCTTATGAGTAATTGAATAGAGGAGAAAAACCATAAATTTATGGATCAAGACCCCCTTCTCATCTCTGTCAATAGAGATAGAGGAGGGTGAACCATCCCATAGACCCAAAAATGGATTTTTGTTCACAGTTACAAGATTAAAAGTAGAGTTGCGTTACCATTTTTTGGTCTTCCTTTGCACTGTATATTTATGCATTTGTTTGTTCCTTTACGCACAAGTTAGCAGGGTGATTACAAGAACTATTGCTATAAACCCAGAGCAGCTCCATGGCACTTGCTGTTTCATTTTCCGTTTATGTTTTCATGCTTCCAACCACCTCGGTTATGCTCTATTCCCTCCCTTCATTGCAGTTGTCACTCTTTTTATTCACAAAATTCTTGAAAAACCTTTAAAGTTTGACCTCTGCCTTTCCTCCTCGAAATTCCTACGATTGCATTTCTCACTTTGCAACTTTTCCTAGATAACATTTCCGCTACCCCTCAAAATTTGTGATATTATGAACCACGATATCGCATTTTGCAACATTTACCACATCAAACTTTGCAGTCACTAGTACATTTTGTGGAAATTCTGACACTTTGGTTCAGACACTTTTGACCAAATGTCATAAATTTCCCCAAAATTTATCAATTTTTCAAATCTCGCCCACAACTGTCGCTATACTGACGTTTGGAGACAAGTGTCGGTATTGCGAAACATAGAATTTAGTGTCAGTCTTGCGAAGTTTGTATTAAAACGTTAGAATTGCGACAGATTAGAGCTATGTGTCTGTATTATGACGTTTAGAGGAAAATGTCACTATTGCGACAGTTTGGGAATGATCGTCTCTATTGCAATAGTTTGGGCTAAGTGTCTCTCTTGCAATAGTTTGGGCTAAGTGTCGCTATTGCGATGGTTTGTAAATTAATTTCTTTGGCCTCTCCTTTAATAAATAATAATCTAACTTGGGTCCCCTTTTTGAATGGTTGGAGCAACATAATAAGATATCTTTAGTTGACATATCACATTGTGATGAAGATGGAAGGTGGTTATGATGGGAATTCTAAGCAGTTTCATAAAATATTAAAGACTTGATGCGCTCACCCCTTGTTTCACTTTTAATGTGTGCCCCCAACCACGGTTGGGCGTGTCGTGTCACGCAGTGTGAGGTCACCCGACTAGGCACGTTCAGGTCGGGCCATTTCGTTTGAGGGTGCCTGTATCATTTTTGCTAAGCTGTGACTTCCCAGGTGCCTTCTGCATGTTCGGGTGGCCCATTTTCCATTTTCTCCCTTGTGGCATCGTTCGTTTGGGCGCGTCGTACTGTTGCACCATGTGAGGTTGCCCGACTGGGAGCATTAGGGTCGGGTCATTTCGTTCGAGGGTGCCTGTCTCAGTTTTGCTAAGTTGTGACTGCCCTGGTCCCTTGTGCACGTTTGGGTGGCCCATTTTCCGTTTGCTCCCTTGTGGCATCATTCGATTGGGCGCGCCGTGTCGCGTCGTGTGAGGTCACCCGACCAAGTGTGTTCGGGTCGGGTCGAGCTGTTTTGTTCGAGGGAACCCGTATCAGTTTTGCTAAGTTGTGACCACCTGGGTGCCTTGTGCACGTTTGGGCGGCCCGTTTTCCATTTTCTCTCTTGTTGCATCATTCGGTTGGGCGTTCCATGTTGTGCCATGTGAGGTCGCCCGACTGGGAAATTTCAAGTCGGGTTGTTTCATTCGAGGGCACCCATATTAGTTTTGCTAAGTTGTGACCACCCAGGTGCCTTGTGCACGTTCAGGTGGCCCATTTCCAATTTTCTCCCTTGTGGCATCGTTCGGTCAGGCGCTGTGTCACGTCGTTTGAGGTCGCCCGAACAGGTGCATTCAGGTCGGGCCATTTTGTTCGAGGGCACCCATATCAGTTTTGCTAAGTTGTGACTGCCCAAGTGCCTTGTGCATGTTCGAGAAGCCATTTTTTCATCTACTCCCTTGTGGCATCGTTCGGTCGGGCACGTCGTGTCACACCGTGTGAGGTCGCCCGACCAGGCATGTTCAAGTCGGGTCGTTTCGTTCGAGGGCACCCGTATCAGTTTTTCTAAGTTGTGACCACCCGGGTGCCTTGTGCACATTCAAGTGGCCCGTTTTCCATTTTATACCCTGTGGCATCATTTGGTCGGGCGTGCCGTGTCGTGCCATACTGTGAAGTCGCCCGACTGGCCATATTTGGGTCGGGTCATTTCATTTGAGGGCACCTGTATCAATTATTTTGCTAAGTTGTGACCGAATGGGTGCCTTGTGCACATTCGGACAGCCTGTTTTGCATTTTCTCCCTTGTGGCATCGTTTGGTCGGGTGCGCCGTGTTGCACCGAGTGAGGTCACCTAACCGGGCGGGTTCGGGTCAGGTCGGGCCATTTTGTTTGACGGCGCCTATATCAGTTTTGCTAAGTTGTGACCACCCAGGTACATTGTGCATGTTCGGGTGGCCCATTTTCCGTTTGATCCCTTTTGGCATCGTTCGGTCGGGCACGCCGTGTCGCACTGTGTGAGGTCACCCGATTGGGCGCGTTCAAGTCGGCCCATTTCGTTCGAGGGTGCCCGTATCAGTTTTTCTAATTTGTGACCACCCAGGTGCCTTATGCATGTTCGGGTGGCACGTTTTCCGTTTTCTCCCTTATGGCATCATTCGGTCGAGCGCGCCGTGTCGCTCCATGTGAGGTTGCTCGACTGGGCGCGTTTAGGTCAGGCCATTTCATTTGAGGGCACTCGTATCAGTTTTGCTAAGTTGTGACCACCCGGGTGCCTTGTGCACGTTCGGGTGGGCCATTTTCCGTTTTCTCCCTTGTGGCATCGTTCGATTGGGCGCGCCATGTAGCATCGTACTATGAGGTCACCCAACCACGCCTGTTCGGGTCGAGTCATTTCGTTTGAGGGCACTCGTATCAAGTATTTTGCAAACTTGTAACCACCCAGGTGTCTTGTGCACGTTCGAGTAGCCCGTTTGCTATTTGCTCCCTTCTGGCATCGTTCGGTCGGGCACGCCGTGTCGCGCCATGTGAGGTCGCCCGACCGGGCACGTTCAGGTCAGGCCATTTCGTTCGAGGGCACTTGTATTAGTTTTTCTAAGTTGTGACCACCCAGGTGCCTTGTGCATGTTCGAGTGGCCCGTTTTCTGTTTGCTCCCTTGTGGCATCATTCCATCGGGCGTGCCATACTATTGCACCATGTGAGGTCGCCCAACCGAGCGCATTTGGGTTGGGTCGTTTTGTTTTAGGGTTCCCTATTAGTTTTTCTAATTTGTGACCACCTGGGTCCCTTGTGCATGTTTGGGTGGCCCATTTTCCATTTTCTCCCTTGTGGCATCGTTCGGTAGGGCGCGCCATGTCACGACGTGTGAGGTCGCCTGACTGGGCGCATTTAGGTCGGGTCGGGCCGTTTCGTTCGAGGGTGCCTGTATTAGTTTTGCTAACTTGTGACCGCCTAGGTGCCTTGTGCACATTTGGGTGGCCCATTTGAAGTTTTCTCCCTTGTGTCATCATTCGGTCGAGCTCGCCGTGTCGCGCCATACGAGGTCGCCCAACTGGGCATGTTCGGTTCGGGTTGTTTCGTTCGAGGGCACCCATATCAATTTTTCCAATTGCTTCCTTCTCTCATATGATACATAAGCCTTTGCCTTTCTCTTCCCTTCTAATTCTGTAATAGTGTCATAGTGGTACCATCCAACTTCTTCAGAAAGCCTTCCTAGAAGACAATAGTTGTAACCTCGCTGAAGACAGAGCATCTGGAATGACCATTCTCTTCCCCTAACCCCTAAGCCCCTAATCCCTAATTCTTTAACCACTAAATCATTATTCACCTAACCCCTAACTGTGCCTAAATATCCTAACCCCTAAGCCCCCAATCCCTAATCCCTTGACCCATTTAATCCCTAATCCCTAAACCCCTAACCCATTTAACCCCCTAAACCCTAAACCTATAACCTTTTAACTCCTAACCCATTAAACCCTAATTCCCAACCCCTAACCCATTTAACCCCCTAAACCATAAACCTATAACCCCTTAACATGTTTGGGTCAGGTCATTTCGGTTGAGTGTGCCCACACAAACGCGTTTGGGTTGGGACCCCTAAGCCCTCAATCCCTAATCCCTTAACTATTAACTCATTATTCGATCCCTAACCCCTAAATGCACCTAAATCCCCTAAACCCTAACACCCAATCCCCTAAGCCCTCCAAATTTGAATTAGATTTGAAGAAGTAATTATTTTCTTACTTCTGTCTAATTCAATATATACTTAGATAACTTGTAGCCATATCACATAGGCCCCATTCACTTATGAAGGTTCCCCAAAATCTACCCCCAATTTGGTTGATCTTGCTCAGCTTGAAAATTTTGAATTTTCATTGATGATTAATTTTCCTCTCAACCCTTGATCTGCTAGGGGCTGGTTACCTTGATATTAAAGGTGGTATATTCATACTCCTTTTGAATAACCAATAAAGGGTCACAGAAATTGACCAATATGTTGTCAAGTTTATCTTATCCATCTCCAAGGCAAGCTTCTTTTCAGCTAACTCCACTGCTTTTGATCTCAATTTTTCCAATTTATTCCTTCTCTCATATGATACCTGAGCCTTTGCCTTTCTCTTCCCTTCTAATTCTGTAATAGTGTCATAGTGATGCTAGCCAACTTCTTTGGAAAGCATTCCTAGCAGACAATACTTGTGACCTGTCTGAGGACAGAGCATCTGGAATGACCATTCTCTTCCCCTAACCCCTAAGCCCCTAATCCATAATCCCTTAACCACTAAATCATTATTCACCTAACCCCTAACTGCGCCTAAATCCCCTAACCCCTAAGCCCCCAATCCCTAATCCCTTAACCCATTTAATCCCTAATTCCTAAACCCCTAACCCATTTAACCCCCTAAACCCTAAACCTATAACCCCTTAACCCCTAACCCATTAAACCCTAATTCCCAACCCCTAACCCATTTAACCCCCTAAACCATAAACCTATAACCCCTTAACACATTCGAGTCAGGTCGTTTCGGTTGAGTGTGCCCGCCCAAACGCGTTCGGGTCGAGCCCCCTAAGCCCCCAATCCCTAATCCCTTAACTAATATCTCATTATTCGATACCTAACCCCTAAATGCACCTAAATCCCCTAACCCCTAACCCTTAACCCCCAATCCCCTAAGCCCTCCAAATTCGAATTAGCTTTGAAGAAGTAATTTTCTTCTTACTTCTGTCTAATTCACTATATACTCAGATAACTCATTTCCATATCACATAGGCCCCATTCACTTATGAAGGTTCCCCAAACTCTGCCCCCAATTTGGTTGATCTTGCTTAGCTTGAAAATTTTGAATTTTCATTGATGATTGATTTTCCTCTCAGCTCTTGATCTGCTAGGGGTCGATTACCTTGATATTAATGGTAGTGTATTCATACTCCTTCTGAATAACCAGTAAAGGGTCAAGGAAATTGAACAATATGTTGTCAAGTTTTATCTTATCCATCTCTGGGGCAAGCTGCTTTTCGGCTAACTCCACTGCTTTTGATCTCAATTTTTCCAATTGCGTCCTTCTCTCATATGATACCTAAGCCTTTGCCTTTCTCTTCCCTTCTAATTCCCTAATAGTGTCATAGTGATGCCAGCCAAATTCTTTGGAAAGCCTTCCTAGCAAACAATACTTGTGACCTAGCACCTAAATCTCCTAACCCCTAACCCCCAATCCCTAATCCCTTAACCACTACTAAATCATTACTCCCCTAACCCATAAATGTACCTTGATCCCCTAACCCATAAGTCCCCAATCCCTAACCCCTTAACCTACACTAACTCATTATTCTAGTCCTAACCCCTAACCGATAAACCCTAAACCTCTAAACCCTAATCTCCTATTCATAGAACCCCTAAGCCCCTAGAAACTATGCCATGAAAACCCTCCAAAAAATTCTTAAATGATGGGAATTCCTATTCAATATGGGTGAAGCTTATCATGGAATGTGACAATTCATCCAGGATACATCCAAATATTTGATTTGTTCCTTGGGGAATGTGAAATAACGGGTAAGATACAATCACAAGTGAGAAAATCATTGGTTCGAAACTATGTGGGAAAAATTCTAGTCAAGCTAAGGGATGGTGTGGCCTAGGTTGGATGTGATCCCTAGGTGATCTTGAAGGCTTAAAATCCCTTCATTCATGGCTACTTAAATCACATGTTAGGCATGCAACTCATCTGAAAACTCACATTACCTAACAAAATAAAAGTAATGGATTAATGCACAACTTATTTATTTCCTAGGCATATGTCTAGGTATGTTGACATAATTTATTTACTTATTCATTAGGAATAACATACAATGGTTCATTATATGGAACATTAGAATATTAGATATGAATATTTGTATTTTCAAAAGTTTGCATATAAGGATTAGAATATGCACTAAAAAAATTGTGTGACATATCATTATGTATATTATTATCATTCATATATTATTATTATTATTAGATTTTATATCTATTCAATTTTTTTTTCCCGCTGTGCGCTTGTTCGACCTTTATGCCTTCTTTCCCATGATTCCATTCTTCCCTATGATGCTTGCTTTTTTCCAGATTCTTGTAGAAGCATGGACACTCTGAAACCCTAAAGCGGCCATAGTCCATTAACAGCTCGAAAGCCATAGTAGCTGGTGGAGATATTTCGAGTTTTTCCAATGTTTAGAAATGTGTGGGAGATCTGAAGAGAAATCGATCTTGGAATAATTCTCTCTTCTTCTGGAAGAATCAGATTGGTAGTTCCCTTGTTTTACCCCATTCAAATTCGCTATTTTCTTCTATGCTATCTTGGTTATGAGATATCGATGGTTGTAGGTCCGAATTTCTGCACTCTATCTTTTGTGGGTCTGTTCAAATTATATCTTTTATTTTAAGTTGAAATACTTCACATAATCAGTTGGAAGTAAACTCTGACCCAGATAGAATCATGTCCTCTAATCCAGAAACAATCATCTCCTCTGATCCAGAAACGACTCAATCTGCGGAAGATCAATCCCCAAAAATGCCAATAGTGCCACAGTTTGTATCACTGACTGAGGACCAACAAACTCTATTAAGCAAGGAGGCATTCACTCATATAATTGAAACGTATAGGCAAGCTGATGGTGCAAGGGGCAAGGATTTGTGATGTTCACTGCTTGCACGATTGATTGCTCGGGTATATGCTCATAAAGTTTTTTATCAATAGTCTATATGAACTACTTTATAGATACTGGAATCTGACTTTGCCTCGTCATCAATGTTTGGCTTTAATGATTGCATTCTGAACTTTGAAAAGCCTCTTTATAAAGGTGGTTTTTTATCAAGTCAAGACATCATTTCCCCATTACTGTTTTATATTAAATATCTTCTGTGATTGAGAAAATTTGCAAGGTTGAATGTTATAATTTATTAGTCATACGTGTCAAAAAGTTGTTATTTTATGTGGAGACAAGATAAAGCTTGGATAGGCTACACAAAACACTCATAATAGATGAATATACAAATTTTGACAAAAAATATTTCTAGAAATAGTGTTCAGACATATTTCCATTCAAAGATGGAATCCTTGGAAATGTTTCCTGTGCAACAGTCGTCACATATTAATTGAGTTGATTTTTGTGCATGATTTTTCATTTTTTCTTTTTCACATTGGATTCTTGTGACTTGAAATATTTATGCTTTGCGTACAACCATGATGAATTTTTCTAATGTGGTTTGAGCTAGGTATAGAGAGTCATGTCCCACTGCAAAAAAAGTTAAATTTTTTAATATGTTAAAATAATCTGATCAAATATTAGCCCATCAAATTCAATTTTTCTAGTGTGTAGTTCAAGATGTAGGAAACACGGGTGTTTAGTCGCCTGGCTATGGTAATTTTTTGGGCTCCTTTTCAAATTCAGGAAAATAAAATGTGACATATTTTGTTATTGAAGCATACCAAGGAAAACACTAATACGGTAATATCTCCTCTACAAATGAAAAGCGATTCTTCAACAAATTAGTGTCTACACTAAATCCTTGTACAAAAGATTCTTACTGAAGTGCTTGCTTGCACCATTACTGATTCTAACACCTTTTGCTCAAAATAATGTCACCTTACTATATGACATCTGCAACCAACCACATTAACATAGTATTCAAGCAAGGGTGTTGACTGCCTCACATTATTTGGACTTCATATTTATGGATGAGAGTTTCTCATTTCAAAATCCATGGGTGGTAAAGGTGGAGGCCCTGTATGGGATCTCCATTTCACTATTTTTGAATAACATTGTCCTTCTATTTCACGAATCCAAAAACAAAGTACATTTTGAGCTCATTTTGGGATGAACATGGTCTTCAAGTCCACCTTGCAAACACAAAATCGTGTAAGTAATCTCACCTTCTTTTCAAGGATAGCAGGTAGAAATGGTGACATCCTAGTCTTTCCTTTGAATGGTATTATTTGGTTCATCTTTTAACTTGTTTTCGACATTTGTATCAATGTTGAATAGAGGATTGCAACATTAACAACCTTGGAGAGACAATGTTTCCAACTTCAGTTTTAGGATATTCGGGCTAAGTTCTGGTTTCTTGACATCATGGTGATTCATTCTCTCCTTGTTCGCAAGGTTTGGAGTTTGGAGCCCATACCTACAAAAGACAAGTCACGACTCAATTGAGAGAGGTTACTCATTGCTATTATCTCATTTATGGGAAACACTATTGTAATATGGCCCACTTAAGTTGTAAGGCCATTGCCTTTTCCTCGTGAAATCATCCTCCATATCCTGAAGGTTGAAATAGAATATTGCAACATACACTGCTTCATTTTTCTTTTGTTACTTTTGTAGGACATTAATAAACCATTGAAAATCCAAGGCTTCTCACCTGGTTAACAAATATAAGGTACAGAAAGATACGTTAAGAAATATTTCTATGTGTTTCTTGTCTTAAAGAGAAGAAAATATTCACTACTGCTTCCACCTATTGAAGATCCAGGATCTGCGTTTTTGCAAATCCAGGTTGTTGGCTTTGGGATCAGACCCAGGGTTCAAGCTCCCTAGCCAACAAAACCCCATAAGCATTGACACTTTCAATCTCCAGAGGCTGGAGAAGGTCTCACCTTAGACACTTACAAGAATTGCAGAACCATTTGATGATGATTCTGTGCAAAGGATGAAGCACTCTAGATTCTAGAATGTCAAAAATAAAACCATTATCTTGCTATATCCCGAGCAATCCCAGCACAAGGTCCAATTCCATAGTGATTTCAATCCTCCATTTGGTACTAGCAAAAGTTATATACTCTTATATTCTTCAAACTTCCTTTGGTAAACTGGAAAGTTGGACAAGATGGCACATTCCTATCCACATCCCTATGCATGTGATCTGAGCACCCATATGTAAGCTTATTGGAAAACTAAGTATTCAATATGGTATATATGAATTACTATGAAAGTCATAGTCAAACTGTCAAATGTTGTTAGCAAAATAGTACATCCCAATGGACAAGAAACTGATAATATTAAATAAACAATATTGATAGATATCCCAAATAGTGCTCAATTGATATTGCAATATCAATTACAAAATTACAATAAAATGTAGTTTCAGAGTGTTATACTGAATTTAGAGAATATTGGGCTACAGACTATGATCATAAATCTATGACTTATAAGACTAGAGATACCTTATGCAGAAAGGCATATGAAGGGTGTTCTAGAAAATTTAGTATGAACTTATGAGACTATGAGCATGGAGATGCTTGACAGTCAATGTCAAGTTGCTGTAAGTTTAGTCTTGCTGATGTTCAATGCTTGAGAATGCAAGAGAGAGAGCCTGGGCATAAGGGATTCAAATAATGATGCAATAATTCCAATACAATAAACACATACAATATTTATAGGTGAAGAAGTTCTAACCATAAATTGGAGCCATTGGCACTTCAATTGCATAATAGCTGGAAGCTGCAACAGTTCATCATCTATGTTGTTTACTTACTGATTACTATGATGGAACCTATCGTCGGATATGAAGGTTCGATATTGCAACACTTGTAACATGGAACTTCAGCACCAGAAGAGGGACTTGGCAAGCAAGCTTGCTGCAGCAGAATCACAAATTACTGCGATTGGAAAGCTCAATGAGGTATGTTGCTACAGACACACACATACAAGTGACTTTTGCAACATATATTATTCATTTGAAAGTTGATTCTAGTATGAATACATAGGGTTAACATTACAGATATCACCATGCTCTGTAAATGGTCTTGGTTAAAATTTACCATCGTTATATCAATATTATTATTAATTGTAGTAATGGAATTAACTGGAATTACACTCAAGTCATTTGTGATGACAAAATTGACACTCTTCTTCACTCACATATCCTGTTGTATGTACTGTATCCTTGGTGGCTATAGGGGCAACTTTTCCACTAACTTCACTTCATGGTTTAAAGCAAGGGATGCACATCTCTCTGCCTCACCCAACATGCTGAAATAGTGAAATTTCATAAAAAATCTTAAATATCAACAAAATAATATCATTGGAAATTCTTACTTTGGGGTTTTGCTTATATGTTTACTTTAGATGAGTAGATTTAGTTCAATGTGGGCAGTTCAGGTCACCATAAAATTTAGAGATGAATTGCACTCCATTGTACATATTAAATGCTAACCTTGATTAGGAAAATGTTATTTCTTAATTATTAACAAAGGGATTCACCATGTCAATGGGATTTTCTAGAATTTCAGCACAAATTTTAAAATTCTAGATGCATAATTCTAGATTTAATGCAATTAGTAATATTCATTAGGCTTTCTAGATGGGTATTTCTTATAAATAACTACTTGACCAATTTGTGCAGAGTGATATGGTGGCAAAGGTTGAATCTGAGGCATCTGTACTAAGGCACACAAATGAAAATCTTTGCAAGAAAGTTGAGGGCTTGCAAATGAACCCCCACATCACCCCCAAATGAATGTCAACGTTTAATTTCGACATTTAATTCAAACAAAAATCTTACCTAAAACCCCCACATCACCTCCTAGCCACCCTTCACTCTTTGTCAGTGGCAACGAGATTGAACCCCCTATAGGAGAGCCTTTTGAATATTTTGAGGATCTTATTGGGGAAGAAGAAGAAGACCTTGTTTTGACTAAGGGACCTGCTTCACCTATCTTAACCATGGTTGGGATCCAGAGAGCCTTTCACATAAGAGAAGTAGATGGGGAAAATAAGATGAAAAACATTAGCCCCTCATCTCTTCCACACTTTCATGGACTTACCTCTGAGGACCCTGACACATTTATGTTTGAAATTGTTGTTGTTTTTAGGACTTATGACTACACCTCTGATGATCATAAGTTGAAGCTATTCCCATCCACCCTTAAGGATGCAACCTTGCGCTAGTTCATGGGTCTACCTGAGATAGCATCACTACTTGGGAATAGATGGAAGAGTCCTTTAGCAGCAAATACAAAGACTGTTGTAGGTCCAAGGAAACTAAGGATGAGATCTTTACGATGATTCTAGGGCCAAAATAATCCTTAGAGGACTATGAAGACAAGTTTCCATTGAACTATAAGAGAGCCAACTATACTCTTGATCCTGGCGCACTTAGACTTGTATTTCTTCGGGGGATCAGTGAAGAGATGATAGAAACCTTGAATATTCTCTTAGGAGGAGATATCTACCAACAACTCTATGAAACAATTGAAACTATCTTCCAAAACCATTCTAAGACATTTAGGAAGAAGGGAAGAGCTATCCAAAGTACATCCAATGCCCCTTCCTCTTCCACCTTCATAAAACATGAGATTGGAAACATGCTAGAGGACTTCAAGAGTGACATGTTACACACCTTGGCTTTGCAAATGGACACACCACAGGTAAAAAGGAAGCAAGAGGAAGCAGAGAGATCCTTGGCCTTATTTTGTCCTACATGTACCAGTAAGCAGCCAAGAAATGAATGTCCATTGAATATCAAAGAGGTTTTCTTAGTATGTGAGGATATTCATGGCATAGAAAAGTGTCCCCCCTTACCTAGACTTAAAGTTGTATATCAACGTGGGGAAGCAATGCGAGAGCAACTATGTTTCATCACCAGGGAAGGCCTCAAGGCCCTCGGTCATATCAATAAGGTATGTAAGGTGCACATTATTCTTACTATCACAACAATCAGAGTGCACCCGTGCAACCTTGGCACACCCCCACTCCTACATCCTGGTTTACACCTCCTACTTGGCCTTACAACCCTTCATATCATCCTCAGCTAGTAAACCAACCATTTCAGCAATATGTTCCACAACAGCCTTAGTGGAAAAATCCATCCCAAGGGTGGAGACCTTAACAAAATGAACCGCCTGCTCTAATTCCTCCTCCCCAACCTCAACCTTAGCTTACTAATGCTGCTCCACCTAGGCTACCTATACCTGCACAACCCAATCTAAACCCGAACAACAAAAAGGCATAGCAGGCTCCCAGTGGAGAAACATCCCATCCAACTTATGTTTTGGAGATACAGGAGGTTAATCTCAGGTTGGGAAGAGTACTCCAAGATAGCCATCCTCCATCTCCACCTATAAAGGCTGAGGAGAAAAAATAATAAGGTAACACTGAAATCCAACAACCTCCTTTTCCTCAGTGCCTGATCCACCCAAGTCGACACACCCGAGAGGAGACCGAACTACTAGGAGAATTGGAAAATTTGTGTGTAAAGATACCACTTATCTAGGCCATTAAATATGTCCCTATCTACAATAGGCTCATCAAAGAAAAGTGCTTCGAGAAACCTGGGAGAAGGAAGATAGATACCCCCCCCCCCCCCCGACCCATCAATGTGGTAGGACAACTACCTGACTTGATTTTGGGCAAGGTGATATTTCCAAAGTACCTTTACCTTGGTATTCTAGTTGTTGATGTGCATATAGATGGTGTCATAGTCCCCAAAACTCTGATTGATCTAGGGGATGCCATCAATATCATGACCAAGGAAACTATGTTGAAACTTAATCTCCAAGGGACTCTGAGGAAAACCACGACAATTTTGTAGCTTGCAGATCGGTCCACAGCAACTCCAGAAGGAATTGTTGAGGATGTTATGGTTACCATTGAATCTTGGGATTATCTTACAGATTTTCTAGTCTTGCAACAAAAAACCAAGTTTAATGGTTATCCTCTCATCTTAGGGAGACCTTGGTTAGACATTGTAGATGCTTATATTAGTTATCGGTCTGGAAACATGACTATAAAAAATCGGCCTTTGTCTAAATAGCTAGTGTTATATCCTCTAGCCCAACCTTCGATTGATCATGATCTCCCTACATGGTTTGAGGATGAAGAATATGAGTTATATAACACTACCCCTATGTGTACCATAGATGATATTCTTAGAATAGGGTGGCTTGATGAGGATGAGCTCATCGACCATGCCATTCAGAAACAGTCCTCCATGAACATTCCTCTCGAAACCTGAGTGAAAGAGTCTGAAAGCAAACCTTGGATGGAAGTGCACTCAATTGAGTCAACCTCTGAAACCACCAAGGATATTGAGTTTGGCCCATCCAGATCTCTTAAAATCAACCCAAACCTCTTGAATGAAGAAGAGAAGTAGCTATTGCAACTTTTGAAAGAAAATCTTGGAGCATTTTCTTGGGATTATAGGGACATGAAAGGGGTGCATCCTTTAGTATGCAGACATCACATTTACATAAAAGAAGGATGCAAGCCTGTGAGACAACACCAAATAAGGATGAACCCATCTTTGAAGGACATATTCAAAGAAGATTTGCAGAAAATATTGGATACAGGGTTCATATATTCTATATCGGATAGTGAGTGGGTATCCCCTCTTGTCCTAGTCCCAAATAAGAATGGGAATTGGCGAATTTGTGTTTATTATCGAGAACATAACAAATCCACCAAGAAAGACAACTTCCCTTTTCCCTTTATAAACCAAGTCGTGGATGGCCTTGCGAGGAAGAAGTTCTTTTCTTTATTAGATGGGTTCAGTGGGTACAATCAGGTTCAAATCAACCCTAAAAACTGGGATAAGACTACTTTCACCTTCCCTTGGGGTACCTTCGCTTATAGAGTCCTACCCTTTGGGTTGTGCAATGCCCCGGCTACCTTCCAAAAAGTTGTCTTGAGCATATTTTATGAGTTAGTCCATGAATCTCTCGAAATATACATGGATGATTTCACACCATATGGGGATGAATTCGAGGAAGCTCTCTCCAATTTTGGTAAAGTACTAAGAAGGTGAATTGAGATGCATCTCCCCTTGAACCCAGAAAAATGTGAATTCTTGAAGAAAGCAGGCGTTGTATTAGCACACTCCATATCCTAAGTAGGAATATAGGTAGACTCGAACAAAATCACTATCACCAAAAGGGTACCTGCTCCTAAAAAGCAAAAATATGTCAGGAGTTTCTTCGTCTTAGTTGGTTACTAGAAGTTTCATCAAATATTTCAGCAATATGGCTTCGCCAGTATTTGGGTTATTGGCCAAAGATTCTGAATTTATTTTGTTCAGTCCTTGTCAAGAGAATTTCAAGGTCATTTTGGAAAAGTTTACTACTACCCCCATCCTCTAAGGTCCAAATTGGACTCTGCCTTTCCACATCAAAACTGATGCATCTGAAAAATATGTAGGGGCAACATTAGGAAAATTAGAGGACAAAATCCCTTATGCCATTTATTTCATCAGCAAGAACTTGTCCAAGGTCGAACTGAATTATATTATTACTGAGAAGGAGATGTTAGCCATTGTCCATGCTTTGAACAAATTAAGGAATTATGTACCTAGATATCAAACCTTTGTTCAAACTAACCATGCAGCCATCAAGTATTTAATGAACAAACCATATGTTAATGCTAAGATAATTAGATGGTTGTTACTTTTGCAACAATTTGATTTGACTATTGTTGATAAACCTGGAAAGTAAAATGTTGTTGCAGATTTGTTTTTTCCAGGTTAGCTCTCTGTTCAGGTAAAGAAGGAATGGTGGATAACCAGTTGCTAGATGAACATCTCTTTACTATATCAGCACTCTCATCATGGTTTTTTGATATATCCAACTACTTGGCTTTTGGGAGAGTCCCTCCTAATTTTTCATTCAGGGAGAGGAGAAGAATCGTCAGAATTAAAAAGTGCCCCTTTCACCTAGATTGGGGGAAACCTTTTCAAGCTAGGCCCTCATCAAATCCTAAGGAGATGTCTGAGGGAGGAATAAGTTTTTTATATCCTCTCTGCATGTCATGAAAGCCCATGTGGAGGTCACTTTGATGAAAATATAATTTCTTACAAAGTTTTGCAGTCAGGATACTATTGGCCTACCCTTCACCAACATTCCAGAAGATACAGCAGTAGGTGTGACCAGTGCCAAAGGATGGGGAAACCCACTCAAAGGGATGATGCACCTTTACACCCTCAAGTGGCTCTTGAGCCATTTGACAAGTGAGGCATGGAATTTGTTGGACCTATCGATCCACCATCCGAACAAAAGAAGTATATCATAGTCTGCACTGATTACATGAAAAAGTGGGCTTAAAAAAAGGAAGTGAAGGTTTCAACCAAGGAGAAAGTAGAAGAATTTATGAGCGAGAATGTGTTTTACAAGTTTGGGTACCCCAAAGAAATAGTCACTGATCGAGGAGCAAAATTCACCTCTCACCTCATTAAGAATATTTTGAGGAAGCACAAGATTAAGCATAAAAATTCTACTGCCTATCACCCTTAGGTGAATGGTCAACTAGAAGTAACCAATAGAGCTTTATATAACATCCTCACTATTGTGGCTCATCTGCAATTCTGTTTATTATATTTTTCAAAATACAAAAAAAAAAAAAATATGTTAGAAAAGGTAAAACTTTTGTATGTCAAAAAATAATTTTGATTTATATGTTGGTGTATTAACATTATATGCGGATATGTGAAGGCGGATCAAGTCGGGCTTATTTTCAAACTCAGGAGAGACTCACGCTACAGAATATAGAATAATATTAGGAGGGTTACACCATGGAGAAAAACAAGTTAGTAATCAAGATCGTTTATTCGTTAAAGGAACATATGCAAGCTTGTTGAATGAAATTGTATTCGTTATCGAAGAAATCGTATAGATTTCTTGAATGTAGAGAACTGGCATTTTCCTTAAAAAATTAAGAGTTTTTGAAGAAGCATAAAGGGGGAAACTCGATGGTGAGGATCAAGTCACATAAACGATAACGAGTGATGGATGGACCAGATCACATAAGACGATTGGTGCATATCGCACATCAATGATTCTTGTGTCTATTGCTAAGTCTTTGCACGGAAAGTGATCTAAGTTGTGATGATATAAATATGGGAGGTGGTGATGCAATGCGAAGTATATTTCACATCGCATGCGATAAGTTTTAGCGACGATGGCAGAAATTGGAAATTAGTAATGTTGCAGAGTGCGACAAAAAGCCTGGATGTGGGGTAGTTTCAAAGGCGAACTCCGAAGGATTTCAAATCTGAATGTAAAGTGTTTCCTATGTTAAATCGCATTAGAGGAGGATAAGGAGTATTATAAAGTAAAATCGGTGAAACGCTGAAATGCGATAGAAAGCGGACGTGATCCATTCTTCAAAGGTGAATAAAATATATTTCAAGTCCAAGTCCTGCGGCGATCGGAGGAATTGAAAATTGTAATGCCCCACTTGATCCCATAATGCAAATTTTGATTAGCTTTTAATTAATCTATAAATAATGACTTATAATTTTTGAGTAATATCTACACTTGTGAAATTGTAATTTTATTTTATTTTTACTGGTATGACCTTTATTATTTATTTCATTTCTAATATGTCTTCTCAAATCAAATCTTAAATGAGGTATGCTCTTCCCTCATTTAATTCTAAAATCAAATATCTAGATTTTGTACATCCAATATGTCATCTCAATTTAACTTGTAGATAAGGTATGGCCTTCCCTCATTTAATTCTAAAATCAAATATCTAGATTTTGTACATCCAATATGTCATCTCAATTTACATTTTGGTCTTCTCCCATTTATTTTTGAATGAAATATCTATATATGGTAGGAAATTCAATGTTAATAGATGAGAAGGATGGGGGGGTAGTCATGAAATTAATGGCAAGTAGTTGAAGTGGATGAGAGGAAAATATATACAAGGGAAGGAGGATGAGAGGAAAGGGGGGGGATTCTTTTGGTCTTGTTTGGCATTGTGGGGGGATTTTTTTGGTCTTTTCTGGCGTTGGAGAGTATTTTGGTCTTGTTTGGCATTGTGGGAGGATTTTGGTATTATTTGGCATTGAGGAGGAT
Organism: Pinus albicaulis; assembly: GCA_034641835.2. Classification (NCBI taxonomy): domain Eukaryota; kingdom Viridiplantae; phylum Streptophyta; class Pinopsida; order Pinales; family Pinaceae; genus Pinus; species Pinus albicaulis. Next base: position 314,165,761 of record CM076578.1, read on the forward strand.
TCTGAGTCTTGTTTGGAGTTGGAGGGTGTTGATTCCCACTTGGACACACTACACCTGGTTGGACTTGGGCTCGAAGGGCTAGGGAGCCTGTGGAGGTTCCCTGAGCTATGAAATCAATCCTAGTTGGTTGGGAGGTAAATCTAGTCGAGTAGCCCAGCATGAGTGGCTCAACAAAAATTGGGGCATCTCAATCAAGCTAGTGATACAGGTATTCTTAGATTCCTAATTACTTATATAAATTGATGGAAAAAGAGAAGAAATGAATTTTTTTAATATGTTGTAAATAAATTTTACTTGTATATTTTCATCAAATATATTTTGAAGATAGAAATATTTTAGTCTCCTTCATGCTGTGTTTAATTTCAATGATATATTTGGTTTAGTTAGAAGTCCTAGAATAAGTCTTCACATATGGTATTAGAGCCCAGATTCAAAATATGAGGCCTAAAACCCTCAACCATTGCTAAATTATATTTAAAAAAGAAAAACAAAACAAACAAACTTATAAAAACAATGATATATATATATATATATATATATATAATAAAAAAAATGTGAATGTGAATTTCTTTCTTTTTAAAGAAATGGAATAATCTTCATCATTGCCCTCAGGCAGCCTTAATATCAGCTTCTGAATATGGTTCTGCCCTATACATGTCAAGGCCCAGTGCTTCATAGTGATGTGCTAATGCATAGTTTTCATAAGTTCACATTCTTGCTTTCCGTTCATTTGCAGTTTTATCCCTGTAAGATTTATATGTCTTGCAATACCAGTCTTCCCACTGGAAATTCTGCTGCTGGTATGGTATCAAGACCCTTTCGTATTATTGTTGGATAGTCATGTTCCTTGAAAAGAAATTGGATAGATGGAATTTTATCTTCTGTAGCTGAAATAATGCAAGGAACTGAAAAAATTTCAACAGCGGCCAAGTTTGCAAGCTTTTGACTTGTAAGTAGCTTCTCTGCCTGAAGGTGGAACCAATTTCGCAATGCTAAATTCCTTTGATCATACATGTGTTCACTTGCATTATCTCCTTTCATTTTTACTTCATCCGCAAATATAATTACTGCAATCCGACCTTGGGCAATGAGCTCTATTCCTTCTCTGTGTAGCTATAATGTCCCAAAACTCACAGACAGATTTTCCCATGACTGAACATGGCCCTTCCTGAAATCGTCTGAGCTTAGCCACCAATTTGTTATTAATTTGGTATCCATCAGTCTAGACAAATCAGACCTTTGATAAGTTTGTGATGAATATTGCAATGCATGTTTAAAACGCTTGAAGTCAAAACTGAAAATTTGATCTGAAAGAGCTTGCTTCTAGGCCTTGTCCCCAATAGAAAGTCCAAAAAGAACATGCTCCTGTCAAATATCGAGAAATTTTTTTATTTGCTGCAACCTTTTGGCGTGCTTTTATTCTCTGCTTCCATTCCTCTTGGCGCTTTTCCCCTTTTGATGAGCTTTTTGGACGTAAATTCAGCTCTAGGATTCCTTCAAGAGGAGTGATAAGAAGTTTCCTCCTTTGCACGTCAACATCTGGAACAATGTCTTTCACAAATGGTATCCATATCAGAAGGGCAGAAATTTCTTCTTCTGATGCTACAACACTTATATTGGCAACATTGTCTTTAGTTTTCCTTAACATAACTCAAATGAACTCACTACCTCTTCAACAATCGACTCTTCAATAACCAAAAAGTTAACGAGGAACCCACCTGTTCAGTACCACTTTTTTTCAGAACTTCTCCTTCTCGCCACGAATCGAACTCACTACCTCTTCGACAATCGACTCTTGAATAACCAATAAGTTAACGAGGAACCCACTTGTTCAGTGTCGTCTTTCTCATAAGCTTTCTGGACTTCCTGCAGCTCCTTAACTAAGGTTAATGTAGCAGTTGTCCTAATGTTGTGCATAATACGTAAGTGACGCCCCAATACTCTCATGTTGCACGCCTCTAGATTTCATTGCTGTTAAAACTCTCTGATACAAGCCAATAGAAAGGACAGAAAGATCTTCAACCCACCAATCACCAGAATTCTTTGGCTGGCCATTACTATGAAGCCGGTCTGAACTACTAGTCTAACCGTGAAAAACTTGATGCAATTTTCTCGTTGCAAGCCTTTGAAGCAATTGCATCAATACATCTGCTGAAAATTTTTAACTCCTCTGTGAGAGGAAGCAGATTATCACAATTTTGTAACACTTCGAAGGATTTTTCAAGACTTTGGCTCACAATTTCTTCCATATATACTTCAGTTCACGACACAAGGTTCTCTTCAGTATATTCTTCGGTCATTTCAAGGTATTCGGCTGCACAACAGAGGGAAGCCACATTTGATATGGTGATCTCAAAATTTATGCCATAACAAAACTTTGCAGTAAGTTCAAATGTAAGACCAGGAAACTCCAGCTTATAAACATCTAAATCTCTACCATCTGAATCTTTGCCATGACCATAATTCAGAGTTTTGGTTTCATTAAACATCGCCTCTCAGGAACAAAATGCATGCCTTTTTCATAGCTCCGCAAGTCTATATGCTCGAAATGCTCGAAGTGTCATTGATAGGTAAGGCTCCGATCTTGGGCAGAAGCCACATGTAGGCAGGATGCTTGCTGCGGAAATTGCAATGGTTACTGAGTTGGGTTTCACGCCCCCGCATTTGCCGAAGCAGTTGCACAAGGCTTCAGCAACACTCCCATTATGGACATAAACTGCCATCATTTCATTCCTTGTGATCGTGTTAGGCCTCCTGAATTCCATTTTCATTTTGTGGAAAATTTTAAGCAGCTCATCAAAAAATTCCATTTTGGGCATAGTTTGCAATGATTATATTCCACGAAACTAGATTTATTTGCAAAATTTTGTCAAACACATTTTGCGCAAAAACCATAATCCGGTAGTATACATACAACACTGCACACAAAAACATTTGACTCGAACCCACTCATGATTATGTGATTATGAACCTCCTTGCCCCGTTTGAGGGATCTGAGATGGGCATAGGAATTGAGAAGAAAGGGAATGGTGAAATTGTCGAGCTGTATATATTTCCTTCACATGTGGGAGAGAATCACAAGGGTTTCCTCACAATGCCCATTCTTGGCATGTCCTCTGATCATCCAATTCCATAAGAACACATCTGCTTCTGTCAATCTATCGAAAACCAAACGTGCCTCCAAAAACCATTTACTTCCCATGAATGCATTCTGATAAAATCCATTTTGATAATGTGTGCATGGAACCCTCATTGGCACATGCTTGCAATAGAAAGGTTTTTTATTCCTAACATATAGATAGTGTTTTTTGATAATAAGTGAAAGAGAAAATAACGAATGGACTAGAACTATATCAAACTTTAGAATATTAATCTTGTCATAAGCCAATTAATAATTAAATTTATAAATTGAGAAATTATTAATGCCTCGTTAAGGATCATTAAAGAAAATACTAACTTAACTATGGAAATTTAGGAAAACCAAATTAAGGAAACTTTAGATGGAAATGGGAAAGATTTTTCATGTTATTATGATAATGTAGGGAAATCAAGTTAAAGAAATTTTAGTTGGTAATGGGAAAATTAAATTTTTGTTAAGGAAAATTTAGTTTGAAATAAATTTTAAAAAAAAATGAAAATAAAAGTTAGCTATGAAAATAATATTTATTTAAATCTAATTCATAAGGTTTTGGATAAATAGAAGGTGTTCTTATATGTATGTCATTCTTTCAATTCCCTACTTTAATAAAGTAGAGCATCATGTTATGTAATAGATAATATAATTAAAGTTATATAAAATAATATATATTTAGTAAATGAATATATTTATTTAATTTTCATCTCAAACATTTTAGGCATGGTAGCAATATATTTTCACATTTAAAATTTTTGATAAATGAAAAGTAAACTAGATTATATATATATATATATATATATATATATATATATATATATATATATATATATATATATATATATATATATATATATATATATATATATATATATATATATATAATTGGAATTTTAAGTTATTGTCTTATCTATTATATTTTATACCTTCATCCTCAAAGGACATTTTGGGTGGAGAATATGCTCAAAGAGCCAAAGAACTACAGTCAAAGGATTGTCCTAGTAAAATCTTAACAACCATTGGAGTTGGTTTCTCATTTTACTTTCCAAGGTAAATATTGTGTTGATTGTGCCTTGAACGGTTTTGATATTTCTATGTCTAAGAAAGAAATATGTGATCTCTTCTTCATATTTAAACTACTACTTGAAATAGGATTAATGGTTTATTAGTGATTACGCAAGAATGGTTCCAAATTTCATTCTAGAAGAGAATTAAAAAAAAAAAAACCAACTAGAGTGAACTAATGCTTGAGTTTATTAAGCCAATTCATTAATTATGGTAATTAAAGAAAGTAATTTGGTGCTAATAAAGCATTAAAGCATTACTGGCATAGCCTTTGCACTAGTAACCTAACTAGTACTAAGAGAAAATTTGTAGGAGCTCACACATGAGAGGAAATCCTTTGGGATCTGATCGATATTTGTAATGATTGATTACAAGCATAGTAAAGGAAAAACTTATACCTATCATTATATATGTGTGTGAGTCAACTAGGGACAGACAAATCCTAAGTTTCATTAATAAGTCTTATATGAAACGGATAATTGAACATTTCAAAATGGTGAAGACACGAGGAAATCAAGGTCAAGGATGATCATCACAAGGACCTCCTACAAATAACACATTTCCATCACCAAAGGTGGCTCTTATCTTACACTCCCTGGAAGCAATTAATGAGACCTTAAGAGGGCGCCAAACAACTGAAGTGGAAGTAGAGCACCCTCCATCAGGGTTAGGAAATGTCGAGGGGTCAAGAGACTCTCATAGAGGACCTCCAATCGAGGACATTACGAGAGAGCTCAAAAATATTAAGCTCCCAGAGTTCGCTAGAGGTCATGCTAGTGAACGAGCAGAAGCTTGGTTAGAAGGAATGAGAAGGTGCTTTGCACTAAGAGATTATAATTCCAATTAAAAATATAAAATAGTGATATTCCAACTCAGAGATGGTGCCCTAAACTGGTGGGGTAACTTAGAGTGTCAACTACACCTCATTCCTAACACGGTTACCTGGGAAAAAATTTTAGGAGAGATTTAGGAAAAAGTACCTACCAGCATTTTATGAAGAACAACTAGTAGGAGCCTTCCATGCTTTGGTACAGGGAAACTGCACAGTAGAGTAATATGAGATTAGATTCATGGAATTGGTCAAGTATGTCTCCTACATGGACACTGATTAGCGCCAAGAAGATCGTTTCATTTATGGATTGAACCCTAAAATTAGGGAAATAGTACGGATGTGGAAACCATCCTCAGTTGTAGAAGTTGTTGAGCATGCTCGTTATGTTGAAGAGCACTTAGAATTAAAGGGTGAAAATAAAACCACTTTTCCACAACAACCAAATTTTATGGGGAAGGCCCCTCATACCTTCTCCAGGGGAGGAAGTCTCAGGCCATCGCCATATGGAAATAGGGTTGTGCCCAAAATGCCAACAATGGGGATTTAATTTGTTGCCAGTACAACTTCAACAACATCTTCAAGGGCTCATACAAATCACAGTCAGACATGAGGAGCCACGAGCAGGGGTAGGGGTCTCAGGGGAAGGATCTCTTTCGAAAGAACTCCACAACATTGTGTTTGGATTCAACCTCACATCACTTGCTAGGGATGTGGGGGACCTCATTACCAGCATGATTGTCCTGAGTTACAAATAGGTAAAAACCATAGAGAAGGAAAAGAACCGATGGCGAAAGCAAGCAATCCCCATCGAATCTATGCAACAATTGATAACCACCAAGTTGAACACTAGTCTATTGTGGTAGAAAGCGTAGGTATGATAAACAATGTAAAAGTTAAATTTTTTTTTGATTCCTGGTGGTACAGATAGTTTCCTTTCACCAGTTTCATTAGAAAAATGTGGGTTGGTAGCCTATGAGCATGATGACTTTAAACAAGTCGAAATGGCTTCTAGGATAAAACAAGCAGTAGGACCTAGTGTTGACCAATGTCAAGTGAACCTTAGGGTGTGTACAACCAAGTTGAAGGCGTACGTCACAAAATTGGGGACTTACGATGTAATCGTTGCAATGGACTGGATTGATGCTCATCGAGCTTTGGTAGACTGTTTCAAAAAGAAGTTGATTTATCTAGATGATGAAGGTAGGTCAACTGAGATTTATGGTATCAAAAGAGGAGTGTCCCTATAATTCATCTCCACAATGAAGATAAAAAAATTTCTCCGACAAGGTTGTAAACTATATGTGGTTGAGGCGGGAATTGACCAAAAAGGGCATGCCCTAGGTCAGTACCTAGTTTTGTCAGAATTCAAGAATGTTTTCCCTAAGGAATTTCCCGGATTACCACCTGTGAGGGAGATCGATTTCACAATCAACTTGAAACCTAGTGCAGAACCAATCTCCAAGACACCCTATAGGATGAAAGCCCCAGAACTTTGTGAGTTGCAGATGCAGTTAAAAGAACTTTTAGACTTGGGATTTATTAGACCTAGTATTTCACCTTTAGCTACACCAGTAATTTTTGTCAAGAATAAGGATGGCTCCTTAAGGCTATGCATAGATTATAGGGACTTGAATCTAGCCACAATAAATAACAAGTACCCGATACCTAGAATAGATGACCTATTTGACCAAATGAAGGGAGAAACAATTTTATCAAAGATTGATCTATGATCTGGATACCACCAATTGAGGATCAAGGAAGGTGACATCCCAAAAACTGCGTTTCGGACTCGGTTTGGGCACTACGAGTTCATAGTTGTACCATTTGGTTTGACCAATTCACCAGTAGTATTCATGAGTCTCATGAATGGTGTGTTCAGGAAATATTTGGACCAATTTGTGCAAGTATTCCTAGACAATATTTTGGTCTATTCCAGGAATGAAAAGGTCCATGAAGAGCACTTAAGGGTTGTGCTAACCTGCTTAAGGGAAAATCAATTATATGGAAAATTGTCAAAATGTTCCTTCTTTCAAGAGAAAATTCATTATCTTGGGCACATCATTTTAGGAGAAGGGATTTCAGTTGACCTAGCAAAAGTAAAGGCCATAATGGATTGGACAGTGTTGAAAAATGCTCATGAGATTCATAGCTTCATGGGGCTAGCAGGTTATTACCATAGATTTGTGGAAGGGTTTTCAAAGATTTCAAAACCTATCACCACATTACAATGAAAAGGGGTTAGGTCACTACAAGGAAAATACCCTCTAGTGGATGTTTTTGAGGAACCACAAAGAAAAATACCCCATACATATGTTTCTAGCGGAGGTTACTAGAGGAGGTTGGCGGGTGGAGGGTTTTGCAGAGGTTTTCCTATCGGTGCTCTTATCGTTAAAACTCGCCCCGGTGCTCTCAAAAAAATAAAGCACTGGTGTGGCCTAAATAATTGGCATACTGAACATCGTGCACTTCGTACACACACGCCTGGTGCGTTATAATATAATAGAGCACCAATGCCTCACAACCTGTCCGCGTCGGTGAATTATAAAACACGACGCCAACACCGAAACCACGCGTTGCGGTAGACAGAAACCACACCACTACATCATAAAAAACGCACCAAAACACAAACCGACCAGTGCGTTTGCAGCAAAGAGTACTGGTGTGCCTATAAATAATGCACACTGGTAAAGGGTTAAATTAAACGATAAAAAACCTGTATTTTTTAGTTTTCAAGTGCTCTTGAGCTATCAATTACCGATACACACCATACCATAAAACGCACCAGTGTGCATCGAACATTGGCACACCGAACAACATGTGTGAGCTACACACCGTTGGGGCGTCCAATTACTGTAACACACCGCGGTGTCAATACTCTTTCGCGTCGGTGCATCATAAAACACTGTGCCAAAACAAAAACGAACCAGTGCGTTCTTCTCTAAGAGCACTGGTGCACCAGAAATAGCACACACTAGAATAGCATTATATATATATAAAAAAATTAAGGCCAAAAAAACGGTGCTTTACCATTACGCTGCCCCGGTGCATCATAAAATTTTCGTGCCGAAACTAAAACAGCCCGGTGCGTGGTTAGGGCAACAGCCTAGGGCATTATAAACAATGCGCAAAAATTGATACCACCTGGTGCTATTTCCCTAACTGCATCAGTGTGCTTATAAAACCCCACACACTGGAACAGGGTTAATAAAAAAAAAATTACAACCAAAAAACTTCATTATTCACTTTCCTCAGTGCTCCAGAGCTCTCAAGCCCCAGTAATATTTCCTTATTTCTGAGCCACCCTACCATTGGTGCTCTCATTGCACCCATTGCACACACTTCTGCTCTGCATTGCCAACCAATATGGAGCTTTCTTTTTGAAAAACAGTGCACAAATTTTATTTTCCAAATTTTACAGCCAATATGCGTCCTCGACCGCGAAATGTATAGGTATTTTTCTAGGTTTTTTTATAATTAAGCCTTTTACTGGATTAGATATTGAAATAAACTTAAAAATAACCATTTAAAAAAAATAAAATTTGTCACGCAGTGTGCTCGAGCTGTTCAGCTCACACCGGTCGTGGTGCTGCCTTTAAAATTTACAGGTAGCACCGCTACCGGTGCTAACGGTAACTACACCATTTCCGGGGCGGTTCCAGAAGGCACCCCGAATAATTTTAAATTAAAAAAAAAAGGCGGTGTGCTCATTTATCTAGGTACACCGTTGACCCCGAAAATCATAGTGCGATGCGTTGACTGCATTTGCCGCCCCAGTTTATGTCAGCGTACTGCATTTTTCATTCCGATAGGGTCAATGGTGCGATTGGGTAAAATACTGCATCGTCAACTATGTCATTGTCATGAAGTCGGTGCGCTGCCACAAATATACATGCCAGGGCGTATATTTCAATCAGTACACCGCTATTCTGAATTATATACAATCCGTGGTGCTTTAAAGATAGACATCGGCACCGAAGCTGGTGCAATCAGTTTCTTTAGTGGCCCCGAGGATGGTGCGCTAAAATATTATAATGCACCGGCACCGGTGCGTGACTGTTTTTATGGAGCACTGACTTGTATGTATGTTTTTTTTTCAAAAAAAACGATATATATATATATATATATATATATATATATATATATATATATATATATATATTTATAAATACATTTATTTTTTAATAAAAAAAATATGTTAATGTGACGGTTCGGAAATCCAACTTCACTCAACAACAAGTAGAACAATATGACATGATTCACCAATGGGAGGCTAGAGAGAGGGAGAGAGATGGATGCCCTCCCCATATTATTGCAGATACCCAGGAGATCCTTAAGCAGGTAGGCCTCCTCAAGTTCTATGAGGAGGCTATTTCGGGCCTTTCCGGCCTAAAGGCCCATAGTGTGCTTTTAAGACATCTTATCGGTAGGTGGAATGCCCACTGACAGGCTTTTCAGGTTGGTCCTAAATAGTGGTATACACCCACTGAGGAGGACATTTATTTTATTACAGTATTATCGAAGAGAGGGGTGGATTTCCCCTCATTCCTAGACGTGCCACCTCGTTGTGTAGCAGGGAGTGAGTTAGTTTACTCCAAAAGATACATTGGAGCACATGTACTATCTCCTTTAGAGTTTCAGGTACCTGAAGGTTAGTTACGTATAGGTGCTTTTGGTAGACAAGACGTGCAATGCCTATCTATTATCGCTTCGATCATTTCGCACAACACCAGTGATGGGAAACACATTAGTTGCTCGCCTTTATATTATGTTGATTATTTAGTACAACAGCCATGACTTGTGAGGTGGTTTACCATTTTTTTGCTATAGTCATTAGGGAAATTTTGAGGTCTAAAATGGGCCTCCTAAGAAAAATGTACAACAAAAATAAACTTTCCAAGAACCAATAGGATTCAAGATGATGATGTCAACCATGGAGGATGATTCACCATTTTTGGAGTAAAAAAGTAAAAATAATAAAAAATAATAAAATAATAAAACTACATTTTCAACTCGTATTTTAAACTTATCTCCCAAATTTTTTACTCAAATTTCGAGTGGGAGTACTCGTTGGATGCGGAATTTAATTCCTCATCCAAGGAGTACCCATGTTGCATACTTTTGATGAACTCTTCTACACGAAAAATGAGAAATACATAAAAAATGTGATTGTAATCACATTTTTTTATGTATTTCTCATTTTTCATGTAGTAGGACCCATCAAAAGTATGCAACATAATTCTCCCTTGGATGATAATTAAATTCACGTCCACAGTATAAAACACGAGAGGCTGATGAAAACACGTGAATAGTAGCATAGTTGAAAAAGTAGTTTTTTCATTTTTCCCTCTAAAATTTGATGATATCATCAAATCTTATTTGATTTTTTCCACTATTATTTTATAATTTCCTTAGGAGGACCATTTTAGACCTCAAAATTCCCCTAATGTTTGTATTACCTTAGATAGATGTCGTGCTCATGCACAAGGGAGGGTCAACTTCCCTTTTGCTTCAGAGTTGTTTTGTTTATTTTTTGAGAGGTTTCCAAAGATGAGACCGATTTTTTTTCAACAACCTCGTAGGCCGATGTTGCATACCTAGATGCGCATGTGGGGGTAGATGATGCCCAAGAGGGGAGACACTATGTTTCCAGTGAGGATATCACATGATTCGTTGGACTTACTAGCCAACGTTGGCGGGCTACATCCCTTCATTATGGTCCCATGTCCTTATGCTAGACTAGATTGGCAAGGGTGTCCCAACATCCTCTTCACTCCTGATGAGCCACCAGATGATAGAGGTAATATTACTGTTTTATTTATATTTATTCTAACATATTCTTTAACTTGTTTTTATTAAATTATGTAATGAAATTGTCTAATTATTATTGTGTACTTGTATATATTTTTCAGACATTAGGTCTTTTGATGGCGATGAGATGTCGGATCCACCACATGATCCAGGTGTTGATCCTAATGATTTCGATCAGGAGATTGCTTATGCACCAGATGATTGGGATGATCCTCATGCGCCTCATGGTGCACCAGTACCGCCTTTTGCTAGGCGTGGTCGACCAGAGACCAAATACTGAATGGAGTTGGGCAGGCAACTCTGTGGATTGATTTCAGATGCAGGCATGACATGTACGGCCTGATGCGGCATGTCGTAGGAGCTACGACAGCTGTTACACGATTGAGGAGGATTGTCCGTAGCTATAGGCATATTCGAGCTGCGACACGTGATGGACAGTCTGCCAGCAGCCACTCAGATGCATCTCATGATTTTTCACCTCGTGGCACGCCTAATGATCAGCATGAGGCTCCACTGCCAGCATCTAACACTAGTCATCATGGAGATGAGGCTGGACCATTGACCACGTCCAGTCAGCAACCTGCAACATCCACCATGATTACTAGTCATGATCATCATGAGCAGGTAGACCATCGACCGCCGAGGTTGCAGTACTATTGACTGAGCAGGCCGCCTCCACTACTACTGCGCCTCATATTGATCATGTTGTACTACCACTAGTGGATGCATCCATCAGTACTAGTGATCATCATGATCATGAGCAGGCTAGTCGACCATCGACTGTCAAGGCTGCACCTAGTGTTACTGAGGAGGCCGCATCCACTTCTACTAGTGTTATTCATGATGTTGTTATACTACCACCAAAGCTTGATCCATGGCATGATTTATATTACAGTTGTATATTTTTAACATTATTCAGTTATATATATATATATATATATATATATATGGTCCATGTATTTTATGTTCATGTTGCAGTTGTACTTAATTTTCATGTTGATGATCATCATGATGTGGCGCATATTGTTAGTCATGTTAGATATGTTCATTTAATGTTTATCTTGCAGATAGATGTGTATATGTGATAGGCGCATGAGTTATTTGACATTATATTGAGATGTATATTTGATGTTTGTGTTGTGATGATGTTAATATATAATGTTAATTTGATGTTAATTGAATGTGTTTATTAGTCGAATATGATGTTTGTGCGATGGTTATCATGATCGTGATGATGTTTATTAATTAATTTAATATTATTAAATGACCATTATATTTATTAAATATTATGTTGTGAATGTAATTGTAATTTAAATTTTAATTCTATGTAAAATTGTAAAATTGTATTTGTATTTGTACTAATTGTAATTTTAAGTGTAATTGTATGTAAAATATTCATTAATGTAACATTTTAATTGTAATTGTAATATTTAATTTATTGTGAAATGATTGTAATTGTACATATGAAAAATTGTAAAATTGTAATTTTAATTCTAATTGTATGTAAATTTCACAAATTGTAATTGTAATTTTAATTGAATTGTATGTAAAATATTTGTAATATTGTAATTGTAATTGTAAATGCAATTCTATGTAAAATTGTAAATGTAATTGTATTTTTAACTGTAATTTTAATTGAATTGTCTATAAAATATTTGTAAAATTGTAACTGTAAATGTAAATGTAATTATATGTAAAATTGTAAATGTAATTGTATGTAAAATTAAAATTGTAATTAATTGTAATTGTAATTGTAATTAATGTAATTGTATGTAAAATATTGATTTGTAAAATTTTAATTCTATTAATGTGAAAAATTTAATTGTATTAATGTGAAATGATTTTATTAAAATATTTAAATTTGTAAATTTGCAAATAATTGTAAAATAACAAATCTAGAATAATAAGAATTTTTGTAACATAAAGTTTAGAAAATAATGAAAATAAATTCATGTACTTTATAATTATCATTATTTTATTATGATCTTACATATATAAAGTTTAGAAAATAATGAAAATAAATTCATGTATTTTATAATTGTCATTATTTTTTATGATCTTACATACCAAAAAAAAAAAAAATATTTAAGTTCAGTGCACTTATTATCCTAACAGGCCCCGATGCATAGTATTAATAAAACACACCGGTGCGTCACATTTATGCGCACCGGAAATGAATAAATGCAATTATATTTTTTTTAAGTTAAAAAAAATGGCAATTTGAAAAATGGGCAAAAAAATATTTTCAAAAATATAATTTGATAAAATAATTATTTAAATACTAAAGAATTTTCATTATTTCATTATTTTTGCTAAAAATTTCAGTCAGACTTTTGCAGGAGACAGACTCGGAGCAAGAGAGCACGAGGGCACTGTGGATGGCAAAATATGTTCCACCAGAAGTATTCAGACAATCAAAAACCAAAACTCTGGTGATTCAAGTCCTTTACTATAGAATTTTAAACCATTTCGTGATTAAATGTAATTCTTTTTTTTACTTTTCTTTGTAGTTTTTTATTTTTTCCTGCGGTTTTATCCATTTTTACCCTGAACCTTTTATTTTTTTGTTTTTTCCCTTTCTTCTCCCTATTTATGTGATTTCAGAATTAGGGTTTTTCATTTTAGATTGATGTCCAACCCACGGGATGTCTTGCACAGTCGAATCCCAATCCATTCAGCAATTGCGTGAATTTTTGAAAAAATGGATTTTTCTTTATCGGTGTGACCTGTGTACTCCACTGCACAGGTGCTCTGCATTATTACAGCACACCGCGTAAGTTTTTTGTCATAAAAATTTGAAAACATTTTTTTAAATCCATACACCAGATCTGAAATAGGGCACCGGTGCTCTCTTTAACTAGGAAAGCACCGTACGATGTGTTACACCATTTTTGCGGTGCGTTTATAATACCCAACGCACCGTTAGGTTTATTACACTATTTTTACGGTGCATTTATAATACTGAATGCACTGTATGACATATTATACTGTTTGGCGGTGTGTTGTTAATATATACACACACTGGCGGTGGTGCAGGTTTCATGAAAGGCGCACCAGTGTCTCGAGATTTATTTTCTAACACAAAAGTTGAGAATTTATTTATAAATATATTAATGAATGATATGCTACAGGTTTCAGATTGATAAAGAAATGACTGACAAGATATCGAGTAACAAAAATACTGTTAACACATCAAGAAAAGCAAAAAACGAAAGTTCTTTGTAAATTCTTTATAAAAAATATTATTTTTGAACTATATGTAACTTTAACTAATATGTATTGTTTACTGTGTATCATGCAGAGCCACAAAATGATGAAGCTCGATATGATTATTTTTTATCTACCACCAGAAGAGCATAAAAGTTTAATGGAAAAATTACAAAAAGATGAATCAGGTGAATGAAACGATACTATCAATCCAATATGAGTTTCTTTTTTTAATTATAATTAATAATATAACTAAAATTATTAGATAACATGTGTCAAACACTCTACTAATTCACATCTTTTTAATTTTCTACAGGGGCCAACAACTCAGAAAAGGAATGTTGTTCTACGAAAATAAAAAAATAGGACATGCAAATGAAAATGAATTGCTCTTTGGCTCATATGGAGTGGTGCTAGAAGTTAATGAATGGGGGAAAAACTTTTACAAAAGTTTGAGGGATCTAGTGGAATGAATAGAACAACGTGCTTCAAATGTAATATGTAATCATTGAATTTTTCAATCATTAGGTACAATAAATAAACAATTTAAAATTAAATAGTAATTTTCAAGAATTTTCTTGCAGAAAAGAAAAGAAAATGGAACCCATTTAGCACATAAAACAAGACGATAAGGAAGAAAATAGTTGATCTCTAATTTTGTGAGTAATTGTTACTTCCTTATAACAACTTAACTAGATTTCATTATTGTATTTTTTAAGTTGTTTTACAAAAATCATCATTGAATGTCTTCAAACAGGTGCTAACATACAAAGAAGAATCGTCAGACGAATTGATTGAAATTGGGTTAAATATGGGTTGTGAGTATATGTTGGCATATCATAATTTAATTGTGGAATTTGTAAGAATCTATCGATCTTGTTTTAATTAGCTCTGTCTATAATTATTAGAACAAAAACATCTTTTATATTAAATATATGATTTTTTATGGGGTATAAAACTTGCAGGAAACAAAGTATGGAACTGCACCAACAGATGAAATTTTGAAAGATGTCATGGTACATGGTTTTGAAAGAATGTGTATAGTTTATGAGTCAATTGTTGCTATGGTACATCATTTTTATTTTCAATTTACATTGTTGTATATTACTTAATATTGGAATTTTCATTATTCTCACCAATGTATATACACTCATTTCAGTTTATTTTTACGTTTCTAGATGGAAAATGAAGAAGAAGAAAAAAATAAACACCGTGAACACAACATTCCTGAAAATAACCCAAGTGATGGAAGTAGCTCTAGTAGTGACAAAAATTAAAGCAAAGAATGATGATCACTATGTAATTTGGATATCAAAGCGAGGCGTTTTATTTTTTGAAATATGTCTGTGAAATCAGACATTTTATTTAATGTAATGGACATAGTATCCCAATTGAAAGACAAAGGGATACGAATAATTGTCCCATTTTTTATGATAAAGACTGTCTTATTCATATATATATATATATATAAGCATAATATTTGTTTTAATTTATTCTATTGTGTTCTCCATTGTCGTTATCAAATGCACTAATAAAAATTTAATTCATATGAATATTGTTATAAGATTATATATATGTGTTGACTTTTGATGAATAATGAATTAAAAAAAACACACAATAATTCTAATATAATATAAAAAATTAATCAAAATAACACATTCAAATGCATTAATAAAAATGTAATTAATATGAATATTGTTATAAGATGTGTCGAATTTTGATGAATAATGAATTTAAAACAATCACAATAATTGGACTGCCAGAGGTGGATGTTTCTAAAAAAAACAAAATGAAACCCAGTGCATTTATGTGTCTATACACACCGGTGAGTTTATTATTCTGTGGGCACCACACTAATACCGATTCTAGTTATAAATATCGGTGCATTTGTGTGATACTGCGCACCGGGGCGTTTATGTATCTATAAGCACCGGTGCATTTGTAGATGCCATGTGCACTGCATGAATACCGATACCAATTATAAATCTTGGTTCCTTTCTATGATATGGAGCATTGGTGCCTCATAAAGATACACACACTAGTGCGCTTATACAACCTATGGGCACCGCTCAAATCCCAAGACCAATTAAAATGGCCCCGTGCATTGTATCACCAACACCAGGCCTGGTGTTGTTATTTTCCTTAATGACTCAGTGCATTCTCCTTAGACCGCCCTGATGCACTGTCTACCAATACGCACCAGTGTGTTCAAACCTAAGAAGAGCACCGATGGAAAAACATCCGTAATAACCTCTGACTGCCCATTTTTTTTTGGTTGTGTTCAATTTCCGTTAAAATATCCACCAAAACCTTTGTTACCAGAAACTGATGTGGTAGCATATGTTTTTTCGACAATTTTGGCTAATTTTATAACACTAAAAACCTCCTTTATAACCTCCGCTAGAGGGTCTTTTCCTTGTAGTGGGTATGAATGGATAGAGGAATGTGACACTGCCTTCACTAAGTGAAAGATGCTACTAACAAGTCCACCAGTCCTTCGAGTGCCTGATATGGAAAAGGAATTCATTATCTACACAGATGCTTCAAAGCAAGGATTGGGAGCATTGTTAATGCAAGAAGGCGGAGTAATAGCTTACGCATCGAGAAAGTTGAAAAAAAATGAAGAATTGTATGCTACCCATGATTTAGAATTAGCAACAGTGATGTTAGCTTTAAAACTTTAGAGACACTACCTCATTGGGAGAAGCTTTGAGTTAAGCACTGATCATCAAAGCTTGAAGTACCTCTTCACTCAGATATATTTGAATGCTAGACAAAGGCGGTGGAGTGAATTCATCAGTGAGTATGATTTTGGGATCTCATATATTAAGGGAAAGGAGAATGTGGTGGTTGATACACTAAGTAGGAGCCCACGAACCTTCTCTTTAGTACCCTTGAGGGTTAATTTAAGGGAATGTGTGTTGGAAAAACTCTTTGAAGATAGTTGGTATCTAAAAGCTATATTAGCACTCTAGAGGGGGAAGCTGATAGAACTAAAGTTTGAGGGTTATGTCCTTGAACCAGATGGACTATCAAGATTTCAAGGAAGAATGTACATCCCTAAGGAAGGGAGTATAAGAAGAACCATCCTTGAAGAGTCACATAGAGCACTCTATTGTGCACATCTTGGAGTGAAGAAGATGTATTCTGACATGAAGAAACTCTTCTTTTGGGTAGACATGAAGCATGACATAGTCTAGTTTGTTTCCAAATGTCTTGAATGTCAACGAGTGAAGGTTGATCATCACCATCCGGCAGGACTCCTACAACCGCATGACATCCCTATGTCTAAATGGGAGGTCATTTCTATGGATTTTGTTGTAGGTTTTCCACTCACTTCACATAGGCGTAATGTTATATTGATTGTAGTTGATAAATTAACCAAAAGTGCCCATTTTCATCCCGATGGGAGATACTTATGATGTTACTGATGTGGCATGAGTTTTTATAAGTGAAGTGATTCGAATACATGAGTTACCCACAAAGATCATTTCTGATAGAGACTCTCACTTTAAATCTAGGTTTTGGATGATTTTATAGTCAGCATTGGGGACTCAGTTGAACTTGAGCACTGCATATCATCCAGAAACAGACGGAAAGACTGAAAGAGTAAATCAGGTTATGGAAGACATGTTCAGAATGTATGTCATGGATAATCAGACTCAGTGGGAAAGGTACTTACCATTGGTAGAGTTTGACTATAATAATAGTTACCATAGTTCCATTGGGATGCCTCCTTATCAAGCTCTATATGGGAGGCCATGCAAGACGCCATTGAGTTAGGAAAATTTAGAGGACAAAGTAATAGTTAGGTCGGAGTTGGTACAATAAATGGAGGAACAGGTAAGAAAGATTCGATAAAGGTTAAAGGAAGCTCAAGATAGACATAAGAGTTATGCCGATGCACATAGGACTGATCGTAGTTATGAGGTAGGGGACCAAGTTTTTATTCATATTCAACCCAACAAAAGCACCATATGGTTTGGGAAAGGGACAAAGTTGTCACCTTGTTTTATAGGAACTTGTAGAAAAAAGGAGAAGATTGGACCAGTTGCCTATCATCTTATACTGCCACCCCATTTGCATAAAAGTCATGATGTTTTTCATGTATCTATTTTACGACATTATGTTTCTGATGAATATCACAAACTATATTGGAGGGATTTGTAGGTCTCGGACATGGAAACTATAATGGTCGAACCATTACACATATTGGACCATCGGTTTCGACATCTCAGACATGGCATGGTGGACCAAGTTAAGGTCCAGTGGGACAAGTATAGCCCAAGATCTGCTACCTGAGAGGATGCAGACACTATACGTTGTGACTACCCCTCACTTTTTGAGTATCTATGATGCCCATTTTTGACTTAGATAGCTACCTATGCTAAGACTCTATTTGTAGTTCCATGTTATTTTATGAACACTATGTAATATTGTTGCATTTTATTTGGACAGATGAAACTACTTATATAAATCATTAGATATATTAGGTATTGTGGGTTAAAATATTTGATATATGACTTATTTGATGTATGATCTACCTAATATATGACTTGCTTGGTTATGATTTATCTAGTGCATAACTCCTCACAGTCATTCTTGTTTGATGTATGAATTAAGAGATATGACTTATCTAATGAATGACTTATCAAAATTGTGATTTATCTAAAGATTTATTTCCAGTATGTTTTTATGGGTGAAAAATTGAGACATGGATGTTGGACTTAATAACATGAGGATTAAGATCACTTATCTATATATGTTTTTTTGTTATGTATATGCATGAATGAGAACTAACCTATAGATTGGAAATAACTATATGATAACCAAGACCTACGCTTCTGATGGGAAATGTTGACATATCCAACGAGGAATGGTATGATGTACATTATTCTATTACATTTTGTATCTACTTGATATGCACTATTATGACACGGGTAAAGTGTAAATGGTACAGGTGAGAAGACTACCTGACTCGATTATTTGATGACAAGTATCCAACCAACATTGTAGTGTGGTCCATATTAGGGTGTTGACCCTATTTTTGAGGACTGGTGGAGGAATTTCCCACAGTGTAACCTCCAAACCTGGAATCCTCGGAGGAAAATGATGGACATGCTCCCCTAGACGTGTGATGCTAGTTTCCAGTTGCTTGCTGCGGAAGTTAGGTTGATATAGGCGACGCTTCTGCCATATTGGTCTATAAGTGGTTAGATCGGTATAGCCGATGGCATAGTATATTGCAGCAGAGGACGGATAGGATGGGAGCAGAAGTAGGTTAGGAAGGATAGGAGGTTATATGTTATATTGGAGACCCTTGATGGGAGGTGGTATCATTTCTTGACTTAATTTGACAACTATATCTATCTCTATTTTGTTATGTCTTATTTTCAAAATGAATGTGTCATTTTCACTCTAACTTCGGGATGAAGTTTTCTGAAGGAGGGGTGTATGTAATGCCCCACTTAAACCCATAAGGAAAATTTTGATTAGCTTTTAATTAATATGTAAATAATGACATATAATTTTTGAGTAATATCAACACTTGTGAAATTATAATTTTATCTTATTTTTACTGGTATGACCTTCATTATTTATTTCATTTATAATATGTATTCTCAAATCAAATCTTAGATGAGGTATGGTCTTCCCTCATTTAATTCTAAAATCAGATATCTAGATTTTGTACATCCAATATTTCATCTCAATTTAACTTGTAGATAAGGAATGGCCTTCCCTCATTTAATTCTAAAATCAAATATCTAGATTTTGTACATCAAATATGTCATCTCAATTTAACTTGTAGATAAGGTATGGCCTTCGCTCATTTAATTCTAAAATCAAATATCCAGATTTTATACATCCAATATTTCATCTCATTTTACATTTTGGTATTCTCCCATTTTTTTTCAAATAAAATATCTATATATGATAGGAAGTTCAATGTTAATAAATGAGAAGGATAGGGGGGTAGTCATGAAATTAATGACAAGTAGTTGAAGTGGATGAGACTAAAGGGGGGGGATTTTTTTTTGTCTTGTTTGGCATTAGAGAGGATTTTGGTCTTGTTTGGCATTGGAGAGGAGTTTGGTCTTGTCTGGCATTGTGGGGGGATTGTTTTGGTCTTGTTGGGAATTGGAGAGGATTTTGGTCTTCTTTTTCATTGTGTAATGTTCCAAAAATTAGCATGAAGCTAATTGGGACATTGATTTTGCTTATATCATCTAGGAGGTGAATAAATGGGTAAGGAGGCCCATGAGTAGGAATAAAATCCCTCATAGTGTGAAAGGGATCATCAGAGTATCTATATTTTGCACCCTCAAGTGTGAAAAGGGGCGAATGCATGAAGACAAGGTCAAGTTTGACCAAGTCAACAACGCTGCCATGGAGGGAGTGGATCACTTTGAAAGATAACACAGTATGAATGGGGGAGAGATCATTTGGTGGAGGAAACCCTAATGTGTGGGGGCCAAGGCAAGAATTATTTAATTTGTATAAAGGGAGGACAAGGCCGCCATAGAAGGGCATGTTATTGAGGATAGATTTCGGTCTGCATGACTATTTTCTTTCTGCTGTTGTTTAGCAGAGTTGTAGTGTTGCTTATCACAAGGAATTCATGTTTAGGAATTCCTTCTCCTTTCAAGAGAGGCCTCTTGGGGGATCTTGTTCTTCATTTCTCCACATTCAGGCTTGAGGCCAGGCATCCTCCTTCAGCTACAATGCAGTTTCTGTTTAGAGATGGGTTGTGTTGGAGGGTTTTACAGTGGAGGTTACTAAACACCACTTCCTGTGCTTATTTTTGAGAGGAGGAAGCCTTATTTCCTTTGGAGGATCAGTTAGGAATATCTCTGAGTATATTTCAACATCTTTGGCATCAGGCCAACCATTTTCACGATCTACAGTGCAGTCCCTCTCTTAGACTGCGTTATTTTCAGTGTGTATCTGCAATGAGGGTTTGCATTGTTGTTTGGAGGGCAAGATCTTCAGTGATAGGATCTGCCTTTCACTTGCAAGATCCATTAGAGGAGGTTTGTTCAGCTTGTGCACCATTTATAGCCATCTCCATCTAGTTCTTGAGTTGTAGCTACTACTCAGCCTTGCTACTCTGACATTTTTGTCATTTTGTATATTTCAGGAAATCCTTCTAGGATTGTCTTGAGATTGTTTCCAGGGGTTTAGAGCTTTAATCCCCCACTTATTTGAGCTATACATTTCCATATGCATGTATTGAAATTATTTCTGTAGCAGTGCCTCTTATAAACTACGCAGTTATAGCTTTGGGATTTCTATATGTAGTAGTATTCTTCATTTTCTTGTACATGTTCTATTGAGGCTTACATTACCTAGCTTGAGTGATCATTACCTCAAGAATTTGTATACATTTGTTGCTATAAAATAAATTTGATCGATATTTGGATCTTCTCATGATTTATGTATTGATATAACGCTGCTACTCCAATATGTGTTTATACAGTGTTGCATCTCCAACTTTGGAACATCTTAAGATGTTCTCATTGTTGTAGAAATTCCATATTTTTTGATATTACAATGGTATCAGAGCATGATCTTTGGCTCAGCCTGTCAGTTTCATCCATAAGAAGATAGAAGAAATCAAGATGATGAAAAGAATGAGCTTTCTCTCATCACTTTTCAGATCCAAGAAGGACCTCTCCAAGGAGGTCAATCCAAAAAAGAAGAAGAGTTGCAGTGAAACTTCTAGAGGGTTTCAAGAAGAGGAAGAGCCATGCACTTCCTATTCTCAGAGAGAAGAAGACATGAAACATGAAGAATGCTTGGAATCTGAAATTCTAAGTGAATACCTTGCTGAATATAAAGCTAAACCTAGAGCCATCAAGGAGACTCTAGATTTACCATAGTTCCTTCAGCTAGAGGAAGACAGAAGACCCTATAGCTGTGGTATGATGAGAGGCAATAGATCTCTATTTCCCACTTTTGATGGATCACTCACATGTATAGTATAGGTTTGGGTGATGAAGCTAGAGGCTTTCTTCCTACTAAATCCAGTAGTAGAGAGAGAGGCTGTAGAAATTGCAGCGCTGCACCTAGAAGGTGAAGCAAACACTTGGTGGTTTAGCCATTTGAGCCATGCAAGGGTGTCTACTCTTGCTGAGTTTTCTCAAAGGATGATCAGGAGATTTGGAAAAAGGAGGGAGAATCCCTCACTGCGAGTAGAAGGAGCATGTACCAGTGTTGTTGTAACGATGGAGGAGTAGCCTTCATCTTAAACAAGTTTGGAAGCCAACACAGATGAGGAAGAAACTCTTGCAGCCCCGCAAGAAGCTTCCAAATTTCAGCAAGGTATGATTAAGTTTCCATATATTTTAATTTTAGCAAGTCTTATGGAGGGATCTACATTATTGTATACTGTTGATTTAGAGCAACAGAGTTGCACTGCACTGTATAAGAGCAGTGATGAAGAGAGGAGGATCCATTCTTTGTGGGAGCATTCAAATAGCAGCTTCATTCATGAAGCAATGGTAGATAGAATGATAGATGGTAGACATATTGAAGTGATAAACCCTTTATCCTTTCTAGATGACCCTTTCTCAATGAGCACTCCTCAACTCAAAGAGAAACTTCTACCTGCAACATATCTAGAACGTTATTGGTTTTGGAAGGCCATCGATGAAGAGGAGGTCTCATGGAGAGATCCCATTAGTGATGCACTTCAACATGTCATGGAGTGTAAGGTTACTCAACACATGGAGGATGGTAGCCCTCATGGGAAGAGTACCAAGATGGAGGATGGAAGGAGACATCTACAAATGATTCAGTGGATGTGGATGAAGAGCAAGAGGCTAGTAAGCCACTTGAAGATCTATGACACCAGGCAGCAGGAGGCTTGGCTGCGCTGGTTACTCTTGAAGGAGTTTGGCCATCACTTGGCATAAACTCTTCCTAAGGGTATGGGGATGGGGAAGATGTGGCAGGATACTTGCATCACTAGGCAGCAAGGAGTGTGGATACATTATGATGATATGATCATTATGTCCTCACCACATGATTTTTATGATGGAGGTATGAGGAGGCAGCAAAAATTGTTGTTGCTTTGGATGTTCTTGGGAGAGTAAGGGTATATTTGCTCTCACATTTTGCATGTTGTTGCAGGAGTAGGATATGGCACTATCATGGTGAAAAGGGGCTACTCATTAGCCTTAGATGAACAGGAAGTACTTCCATTTTGGGAGGAATTTCCAAATTGCAACAACATTATTAGAGGAGTCTTTGACAATAATCATGTCAAATAATTGAGCTATGAGTTGGCAGGAGCCTATTTGCATAGGCCAACAACGCTGTTCCTTTGGAGCATGGAATTATTCACGTATTCATGCATCACTTTACTTTAAGCACATGGTGAGAATGTTGTTTTTTCATTTATTGATTATCTAACACTGTATTTTCATCTTCTTACCATTATCAAATAGTGCATTGCTCCATAAGAGGGCAAGTTTATTGTTGAGCCCCATAAAATTTTTTTTGCCAACTATTATGATGGAAACAGCCATCCTTTGGATAAACATGGGTAAGTGTTTGATTATTTCTTGTATGCTCAGTTGACACGTTCACTCATTTATTATTCACTAGTAGATGTGATGATTCACACATCTAGCCATTTAACAAAACATCACTTGCAATGCTATTTTCTGAAGTTGCAGTGGGAGAGACTACGTTGTGTCCACTTGAGAAATTGTTTGTATCATGCAACATCTTGTGAAACCTTCACCAAACTTCTCATTTGGATACCCTGTGATGATCATGTCCTATTCAAAATGGATGAGATGTTTTGGGTTAGCTTGTTCTTCAATGTTGGAGAGGAGATCCTTGGAGGATTGTTCTTCATTTTTCCACTTAAGGGCAATAATATTGCAGCCCACAATCAACACATACTCTACACTTATCATGAGTGGAGAGAAGGGTAGTGTGGGGTAGACTACCTTGTCTACCATGATCAGATTTTCAACCCACCTACTTTGCATGAGCCAAAGGTGGAGGAAGGCTTTCAGGAGTTGCCATGTTGGGAGGTAACTCATTTTGTATGGATGATTTCTTGGGGATGGGAGATTCATATGCGGATGGTAGATCCCAATTAATATCAGCCCTCATGCCTCAAGAAGGCCCTTAAGTTCTATCCTTGGAGTTGCTTGAGGACAAGCAACATTTGGGAAAGGAGGATTGTAATGTTCCCAAAATTAGCATGAAGCTAATTGGAACATTGATTTTGCTTATATCATGTAGGAGGTGAATAAATGGATAAGGAGGCCCATGAGTAGGAATAAAATCCCTCATAGTGTGAAAGGAATCATCAGAGTAGCTATATTTTGCACCCTCAAGTGTGCAAATGCATGAGGACAAGGTCAAGTTTGACCAAGTCAACAACGCTGCCATGGAGGGAGTGAATCACTTTGAAAGACAACATAGTATGAATGGGGGAGAGATCATTTGGTGGAGGAAACCCTAATGTGTGGGGGATAAGGAAAGAAGGCTTTCTCTTGTATAAAGGGAGGAGAAGGCCGCCATAGAAGGGCATGTTATTGAGTATTGATTTCGGTCTGCATGACTATTTTCTTTCTCCTACTATTTAGCAGAGTTGTAGTGATGTTTAGCACAAGGAATTCTTGTATTCATTCCCATTTCAAGAGAGGCCTCTTGGGGGATATTTTTATTCATTTCGTCACATTCAGGCTTGATGCCAAGCATCCTCCTTCAGCTACAACGCAGTTTCTATTTAAAGCTGGGTTTTGTTGCAGGGTGTTGCGGTGGAGGTTACTGAACACCACTTCCTGTGGTTATTTTTTAGACGAGGAAACCTTATTTCCTTTGGAGGATTGGTTAGGAATATATCTGAGAATATTTCACCATATTTTGCATCAGGCCAACCATTTCCATGATCTATAGTGCAGTCCCTCTCTTAGACTACGTTATTTTCAGTGTGTATCTGCAGCGAGCGTTTGCAGTTTTGTTTGGCGGGCAAGATCTTCAGTGATAGGATCAAAATTTCACTTGGAAGATCCATTGGAGGAGTTTTGTTTAGATTTTGCACCATTTACAATTATCTCCATCCATTTCTTGAGTTGCAACTGCTACTCTGGCATTTTTTCCATTTTGTATATTTCAGGAAATCCTTCTAGGATTGTCTTGAGATTGTTTCCAGGGGTTTAGAGCTTTGCTCCCCCACTTATTTGAGCTATACATTTCCATATCCATCTATTGACATTATTTCTATAGAAGTGCCTCTTATAAACTGCGTAGTCATAGCCTTGGGCTTTCTATATGTAGTAGTATTCTTCATTTTCTTGTACATGTTCTATTGAGGCTTGCATTGCCTAGCTTGAGTGATCATTACCTCAAGAATTTGCATACATTTACTGCTATAAGATAAATTTTATGGATATTTGGATCTTCTCATGATTTATGTATTGATATAACGTTGCTACTCCAATATGTGTCTATACATTGCTGCATCTCCAACTTTGGAACATCTTAAGATGTTCTCATTGTTGTAGAAATTCCCTATTTTGGGATATTGCACATTGTGGGAGGATTTTGGTCTTGTTTTGAATTGAGGAGGATTCTCGGTCTTCTTTGGAGTTGGAGGGTGTTGATACCCACTCAGACACACTACAACTGGTTGGAATTGGGATCAGAGGGCTAGGGAGCCTGTGGAGGTTCCCTGTGCTAGGAAATCAATCCTAGTTGGCTGGGAGGTAAATCTAGTCGGGCAACCCATCAGGAGTTGCTCAACAGAAATTGGGAGCATCAAAACCAAGCTAGTCATATAGGTATTCTTCGTTTTGTAAATACTTATATAAATTGTTGGAAAAAGAAAAGAAATGAATTTGTTTAATATGGTGTAAATAAATTTTACTTGTATTTTTTCATCAAATAAATGTTGAACATAGAAATATTTTAGTCTCATTCATGTTGTTGGTTTAGTTAGAAGTCCTAGAATAGGTCTTCACAAATATCCGCAAAGTTGTGAAGTGTTGATGAGGTAAAGGTTATAAAATTTTATCTACAATGAGACCTAAAGTTGTGATATTATGAGGCAATGAGATCGCATATCGCACGACGTAAGCTCAAGAGGAAAGGCGCTAAGAAATATGTTGTGAATGCTGAAGGCTGAAATGTAGAGGAAAGGTGGGTGCGATGCCATTCAAAAGTTAATTTTAACTTATTTAAAATGCAATATTATGTGAAATCGTATTGGTTTTACGGAGAAACGTGAACGCGGGAAGTGAACTGGGGTATGTGGCCTGAAGTAGAGCAAAGGGAAAGAAAAGATAGAATGTAACAGACAGTGAGTAGAAAAGACAAATGTTGAAATCTAGAAGAAGTATAGAGAAGGGATGGTAGATTCAACAGATGACACATTAGCACCTCAGAAGGATACATCAACAAATCTGGAAAACATAGTGAAAACCAATCAAATCCAGATCCAATAAATAAATTAAATTTTCTAATTTTATTTTTCTTTCTTGTTAAAATATTGATATTGTAATGATGTCTTTAATTGCAATGTAATAGGAACTTTAAACAGTTTTAGGAAGTTTGAATAGTTACAAATTGTTTTTGTATGTATTTAAAGTAATGATTAAGAAAGAAGAGGGTTCCAAGTTTTGGACCTCTCGATGACTAAAAATTTTGTACTTAATTTTATGAGAAATTAATGGAAGAAGATCAAGTTTCCTTCATCTGTTGATGTTGATTTGTCTTTCCAGTTTCAATCTGTGTTTATTCCTCTTTGAATGAAGTGAAGAAAAGTAGTCGTCGGTCTCTTTATTACACCTGTAAGTAATAGTTAAATAGCCTTCATAGGCACTTATTCACTCCAACTATTCCTTCTACAAAAAGTTATTTTGAAGTTCAAAGAGATAGATTCTATTTTTCAGTATATCATTTTGATTTTCCCTTACAGTTATTCTTTTAACTCAGATATCATCAATTAATGGCATTGTGAATTCTTTCATTATATCATATTATTGAGGGTACTAAAGAAGTAATTTCCAAAGGTATTAAACAAAGACCATCTGATATTATAAGTTTTGTGACATATATTTGTAAAATTTCTTAATCACTGATTCCTTACCATAACCAAGAGATTTTCTCTTAAGATACAACATATTTTGCTGTCGTTGCCGAGGAGGAAGAAGTGAAGTTCATTTTCCCTGGGTTTTCATACTATTTCCTCTATTTGTTTAGTGAGGAGGAATATTCTGTTGTGTTTGTTATTTTTAGAATCTTGGCTTTCAAAAGGCCTCACACGAAGTTAGATACCTCATGGCAGAAAGTTCCTACTTTGTCAGATCTAGAAATATTGGTATCTAAAAAGGCTCAAAAACCAAAAACTACTTCAACACCCGATCCTACATAGTCTGCTCCTAGCAGCAGTTCTCATAACCCTTTGTTTGAAGATATCTCCAAGGAACTCCCTTTCTTGGAACAAGATTCACCTTTCACACCCATTCATTTTCAAGAACCTAAGTTGGAAGAACATTCCTTTGAGTTTGTTTAATTTACCTTTATACAAGCTCAACAAACTATAATTGTTGGTTCCTCCACCATGGTTCATCAACCCACTCCCATATTGGTTTTTTCACCACCTTTATTCACTTTCACAGTGGGTTCATCAACCTTGTTCACCCAAATAACAGTTAATCAAGGTGTAAATATGGCATCACCAGCTTTCTGGATGAATAGATATGCACCACTTAATGTTCCACAACCAATGAATTAAATGCCTCAAGAATATCTTAAATCACTTCCTCGTTTCACTGTAGAAGATGAAGTAATGACAGAACAACGTTTACCAATGTTTTGTAATTTTTCTAAAAATTTAAATGTAGAACATCTTGATGTTGTAATGAGACTTTTTTTGTAGTCTCTAAATGGAGAGGCTAGAAAATGGCTCAAAGGTTTACCAAATGGTCCAATTAATAACTGGGAAGAGTTAGAAACTAAATTCACTCAGGTGTGGGAAGAGAATAGAGATCATGGTTATTCATTAACATAATTTAATGAAATTAAAAGAAAGCCTGATGAGAACATTTCTGAGTTTGTTAAAAGATTCAACAAATTGTACAATCGTTTACCTATAGAGATGAAGCCCCCTCGTATTGGAGCAAAGGTAGTTTTTTTGGGGGCTTTTGAAGCTGATTTCAGTTTTACACATAGAGATATGAGATCCCCTACTCTTGAGAAAATACAAACAGATGCTTTATAGATTAAAGCTAATATGACTGCAATTGGGAAAATAAAAGAAAAATAGTCAGTTCAAGAGAAGGGAGAAGAAACATAAGAATCAACACAAGATCAAAGAATCGAAGATATGAAACAGGTGATAAAAAAAATTTCAATAAGTTGGTTAAGATAGAGTTGGCAAGTAAGAACTCCTAGAGGCTAGTACAACAAAACAGAGGAGGATTTAACCCTCAATTCAAAAAACAACCCCTGAAAATTTTGCAAAGGGAAAGAAAAGACCAAGATCAAGTCCAAGCACCATTGTATATAGAAGCAGCACCTCGAGAGTCAGCAAAAGATGACCAAAAAGAAGATGAATATCAAATATCTCTTGTGTATATAATAGTTTATGATGAAGAAGAAAATTGTGAAGAAGAATATGCAGAGGCCGAAATGACTTTCGATGAAGATGAGATGAATGAATACTATAAACAATTCACTGAGTTTCGACAAGCTAAGTTGCATAAAAAGTATAACTTGCGATCAAGAAAGAGATATAGGATGCAGGATAGTCGAGGGTGAATAACAAGATTTTTCCCCTTCTCCAATGGTGACTCCACCATAGAAGGACCTTGTAAAACAAATAGATAAAGGAAAACAACCTGCAAATTCACTAAATTGAACAAAAGTATAGCAGGGTGAATCTTCCCAAAACAAAGCAGTTCATACAAATATTTTGGAGAAAATTGTTCCTATACCTGAACAGATTTCAAGTGTTTGATTATTTATTTTATGCTCAGTTGACACATTCCATCATTTATTATTCACTAGTAGATGTGATTATTCACACAACTAGCCATTTAACAAAACATCACTTGCCATGCTATTTTCTGAAGTTGCAGTGGGAGAGACTATGTTGTGTCCACTTGAGACATTGTTTGTATCATGCAGCATCATGTGAAACCTTTAGCAAACTTCTCATTTGGATACCCTATGATGATCATGTCCTATTCATCATGGATGAGATGTTTTGGGACAGCTTGCTCTTCAATGTTGGAGAGGAGATCCTTGGAGGATTGTTCTTCATTTTGCCACTTAAGGGAAATACTATTGCAGCCCAAAATCCACACATACTCTACACTTATCATGAGTTGAGAGAAGGAAAATGTGGGGTAGACTACCTTGTCTACCATGATCAGAATTTCAGCCCACCTACTTTGTATGAGCCAAAGGTGGAGGAAGACTTTTAGGAGTTGCCATATTGGGAAGTAACTCATTTTGTATGGATGATTGCTTGGGGATGGGAGATTCAATGGGGATGGTAGATCCCAATTCACATTAGCCCTCATGCCTCAAGAAGGCCCTTAAGTTCTATCCTTGTAGTTTCTTGAGGACAATCAACATTTGGGAAGGGAGGATTGTAATGTTCCCAAAATTAGCATGAAGCTAATTGGAACATTGATTTTTCTTATATCATCTAGGAGGTGAATAAATGGGTAAGGAGGCTCATGAGTAGGAATAAAATCCCTCATAGTGTGAAAGGAATCATCAAAGTAGCTATATTTTGCACCCTCAGGTGTGAAAAGGGGCAAATGCATGAGGACAAGGTCAAGTTTGACCAAGTCAAGAGCACTGCCATGGAGGGAGTGGATCACTTTGAAAGACAACTCAATATGAATGGGGGAGAGATCACTTTGTGGAGGAAACCCTAATGTGTGGGGGCCAAGGAAAGAATGCTTTAATTTTTATAAAGGGAGGACAAAACCTCCATAGAAGGGCATGTTATTGAGTATTGATTTCAGTCTGCATGACTATTTTCTTTCTCCTACTATTTAGCAGAGTTGTAGTGCTGCTTAGTGCAATGAATTCCTGTTTAGGAATTCCTTCTCCTTTCAAGAGACGCCTCTTGGGGGATCTTGTACTTCATTTCTCCACATTCAGGCTTGAGTTCAAGCATCCTCCTTCAGCTACAACACAGTTTCTATTTAGAGTTGGGTTGTGTTGCAGGGTGTTGCAGTGGAGGTTACTGAACACAACTTCCTGTGCTTATTTTTTAGAGGAGGAAGCCTTCTTTCCTTTGGAGGATCAGTTAGGAATATCTCTGAGTATATTTCAACATATTTTTCATCAAGCCAACCATTTCCATGATCTACATCGCATTCCCTCTCTTAGACTGCATTATTTTCAGTGTGTATCTGCAGTGAGGGTTTGCAGTGTTGTTTGGAGGGAAAGATCTTCAGTGATAGGATCAAACTTTCACTTGGAGGTTCCATTGGAGGAGGTTTGTTCAGCTTTTGCACCATTTACAATGATCTCCATTTTTTCCATTTTTTATTTTTCAGGAAATCCTTCTAGGATTGTCTTGAGATTGTTTCCAGGGATTTAGAGCTTTTCTCCCCCACTTATTTGAGCTATACATTTCCATATCCATTTATTGACATTATTTCTATAGCAGTTCCTCTTATAAACTGCACAGTCATAGCCTTGCGCTTTCTATATGTAGCAGTGTTCTTCATTTTCTTGTACATGTTCTATTGAGGCTTGCATTGCCTAGCTTGAGTGATCACTACCTAAAGAATTTGTATACATTTGCTACTATAAGATCAATTTTATGGCTATTTGGATCTTCTCGTGATTTATGTATTGATATAATGTTGCCACTCCAATATGTTTATATACATTGCTGCATCTCCAACTTTGGAACATCTTAAGATGTTCTCATTGTTGTAGAAATTCTGTATTTTGGGATATTACACATTGTGGGAGGATTTTGGTCTTGTTTGGAATTGAGGAGGATTCTCAGTCTTCTTTGGAGTTGTAGGGTGTTGATACCCACTCGAACACACTACAACTGGTTGGACTTGGGATCAGAGGGCTAGGGAGCCTGTGGAGTTTCCCTGAGCTAGGAAATCAATCCTAGTTGGCTAGGAGGTAAATATAGTCGGGTAGCCCAACAGGAGTGGCTCAACAAAAATCGGGAGCATCTCAACCAAGCTAGTGATACATGTATTCTCCGATTTCTAAAAACTTATATAAATTGTTGGAAAAAGAAAAGAAATTAATTTGTTTAATATGTTGTACATAAATTTTACTTGTATATTTTCATCAAATAAATGTTGAAGATGGAAATATTTTAGTCTCCCTCATTTTTTTGCTTTAGTTAGAAGTCCTAGAATAGGTCTTCACAAAAATTCGCAAAGCTGTGAAGTGTTGATGAGGTAAAATTTATAAAAGTTGATTTGCGATGAGGCCTAAAGTTGTGATATTATGAGGCAAAACGATCGAATATCACACGACGTAAGCTCAGGAGGAAAGGCGCTAAGAAATATGTTATGAACGCTGAAGTCTGAAATGTAGAGGAAAGTCAGGCGCAATACCATTAAAAAGTTAAGTTGAACTTATTTAAAATCCAATATTATGTGAAATTGCATTGGTTTTACAGAGAAACATGAACGCGGGAAGTGAACTCGGGTATGTGGCCTGAAGCAGAGAAAAGGGAAAGAAAAGACAGAATGTAACAGACAGCAAGTAGAAAAGACAAATGTTGAAATATAGAATAAGTATAAAGAAGGGATGACAGATTCACCAGGTGACACATTAGCACCTTAGATGGATACATCAACAAATCTGGAAAACACAGTGACAATAAATCAAATCCAGATCCAGATCCAGTAAATAAATTATTTTTTCTAATTTTACTTTTCTTTCTTGTAAAATATTGATATTGTAATGAAGTCTTTAATTGTAATGTAATAGGAAGTTTACATAGGTTTAGGAAGTTTGAGTAGTTACAAGAAGTTCCAGTAGTTACAAATTGTTTTTCTATGTATTTAAACCAATGAGTAAGAAAGAAGACGGTTTTGAGTTTCGGATCACTCGATGACTAAAAATTTTGTACTTAATTTTCTGAGAAATTAATGGAAGAAGATCAAGTTTCCTTCATCTGTTGATGTTGATTTGTCTTTCTAGTTTCATTCTGTGTTTATTCCTCTTTGAATGAAGTGAAGAAAAGTATTTTTTTGTCTCTTTATTACACCTATAAGTAATAGTTAAATAGACTTAATAGGCACTCATTCACTCCAACTATTCTTTCTACACAAATTTCTTTTGAAGTTCAAAGTGATAGATTCTATTTTTCAGCATATCATTTTGATTTTCCCTTACAATTCTTCTTTTGACTCATGTATCAAAAATTAATGGCGTTGTGAATTCTTTCATTATATCAGATTATTGAGGGTATTAAAGAAGTAATTTCCAAAGGTATTAAACAAATACCATTTGATATTATAAGTTTTGTGACATATATTTATAAAATGTCTTAAGCACTGATTCCTTACCATAACCAAGGTATTTGCTCTTAAGATACAACATTTTTTTGCATCATTGATGGGGAGGAAGAAGTGAAGTTCATTTTCCCTAGGTTTTCATACTATTTCCTCTATTTGTTCAGTGAGGAGTGATATTATGTTGTGTCATTTATTCTTAGAATCCTAGCTTTCAAAAGGCCTCACACGAGGTCAGATACCTCACAGCAGAAAGTTCCTACTTTGTCAGATCCAGAAATATTGGTATCTAAAAAGGCTCAAAAACCAAAAACCGCTTCAACACTTGATCCTACATAGTCTGCTGCTAGCAGCAGTTCTCATAACTCTTTGTTTGAAGATAGATCCAAGGAACTCCCTTTCTTGGAACAAGATTCACCTTTCACACCCATTCATTTTCAAGAACCTAAGTTGGAAGAACATTCCTTTGAGTCTGTTTGTTTTACCTTTGTACGAGCTCAACAAACTATAGTTTTTGGTTCCTCCACCGTGGTTCATCAACCCACTCCCATATCAGTTTTTTCACCACCTTTATTCACTTTTACAGTGGGTTCATCAACCTTGTTCACCCAAAGAGAAGTTAATCAAGGTGTAAATATGGCATCACTAGCTTTCTAGATGAATAGATATGCACCACTTAATGTTCCACAACCAATGAATTAAATGCCTCAATAATATCTTAAATTACTTCCTCATTTCACTATAGAAGATGAAGTAATGACAACACAACATCTAACCATGTTTTTCAATTTTTCTAAAAATTTAAATGTAGAACATATTGATGTTGTAATGAGACTTTTTGTGCAGTCTCTAGATGGAGAGGCTAGAAATTGGTTCAAAGGTTTACCAAATGGTCCAATTAATAACTGGGAAGAGTTAGAAACTAAATTCACTCAGGTGTGGGGAGAGAATAGAGATCATGGTTATTCATTAACATAATTTAATGAAATTAAAAGAAAAACTGATGAGAACATTTCTAATTTTGTTAAAAGACTCAAAAAATTGTACAATCGTTTACCTGTAGAGATGAAGCCCCCTCCTATTGGAGAAAAGGTAGTTTTTTTTTGGGCTTTTGAAGCTGATTTTAGTTTTACACATAGAGAGACAAGATCCCCTACTCTTGAGAAAATACAAAGAGATGATTTGTAGATTGAAGCTAATATGACTGCAGTTGGGAAAATAAAAGAAAAATAGTTAGTTCAAGAGAATGGAAAAGAAAAAGAAGAATCACCACAAGATCAAAGAATCAAAGATATGACAAAGTGATAAAATTTTTTCAATAAGTTGGTTAAGGTAGAGTTGGAAAGTAAGAACTCCCAAAGGCCAGTACAACAAAATAGAGGAGGATTTAATCCTCAATTCAGAAAACAACCCCTGAAAATTTTGCAAAGGGAAAGAAAAGACCAGGATCGAGTCCAAGCACCATTTTATATAGAAGCAACACCTCAAGAGTCAGCAGAAGATGACTAAAAAAATGATGAAGATCAAATATCTCTTGTGTATATAAGAGTTTACGATGAAGAAGAAAATTGTGAAGAAGAATATGCAGAGGCTGAAATGTTTTTTGATGAAGATGAGATGAATGAATAATATAAACAATTCACCTATTTTCTGCAAGCTGAGTAGCATAAAAATTATAACTTGTGATCAAGAAAGAGATATAGGACGCAGGATAGCAAGGGAAAATAACAAGATTTTTCCCATTCTCCAATGGCGACTCCACCATAGAAGGACCTTGTAAAACAAACAGATAAAGGAAAACAACCTGCAAATTCACTAAATTGAACAAAATTATAGCAGGGTGAATCTTCCCAAAACAAAGCAGTTGATACAAATATTTTGGAGAAAGTTGTTTCTGTACCTAAACAGATTTCAAGTTCTAGAAATATTGAAGAAGAACCTAAAAAGAATGTTAAGAAGACTCAGATGTTTTGTTTGACAAAGGATTTGGAGAAAATCAAGATTCAGGTACCTCTTCTTGAATTACCTAAAACACCATTTTACAAAAAGGAAATTTCAGAATTTATTAATCTCTCACAGAATCAAGATATTAATGATACTATGAACTTGAAAGAAGAGAAGCCACTAGTCACTTTTGGCTGTCATGTAGAAGATGTGCACTCTTATGTTCCTTCATTTTACATTTCATTATTGCTTCGTGATTTTATTCTTCATAAATGTATGTAAAATTCAGGGGCTTCCCCCAATCTTATGCCATTATCTGTCATGAAAAAAATGAATTTGCATATTTTCTAGACCTTACAGGGATCTATATTCATTTGACTCCAAAAGGGTGAAATGTGTTGGGTTAATAAAGGACATGGTAGTGTCTTTGGCATAGATTACAACAAAAAATATTGTTATGGACATAGTGGTTGCTGACATTCCAGCTATATTTGGAATTCTCTTGTCAAGATCTTGGGGATCAAAGTTGGGAGGAATTTTAAATTTAGATTTCACTTATGCTATCATTCATTTTTTCAATGGGGAAGAAAGGAGATTGTATATAGAAACAAGGTTTCTGAAAACCTCTACAAAGAATGATGTAGGTAATTTTCCCATTTACAGTTAGGAAAAAGAAGACCTTTCATGTTTCATGTTGCATGAAGATGAATTTTTTTTTTAAGACACAGAAAAGAAACTCTCTTCAACATTTGTACATAATGAGTTTCATTTAAATAAAGTTTGGAAATGCTACCTTGATGGTGCCTACTCCAACAATGGCACAGGAGTTGGATTCATGTTGATATCACCAGAAGGTAACCTCATGCCTTTTTCTTTTAAGTTAGAATTTGATTCCACAAATAATGTGGCTGAGTATGAGGCCTTAATATTAAGTCTTCAAATTGCTAAACAAATGGGAATTCAATGTATCTCAATTTTTGGGGATTCTGAATTAATAATAAGACAGACAAAAAATCGTTTTCAAACCAAGCATTCGAGATTAAGATCATATAGAAATGAATTTTGGGATTTGATGGACAAATATTTTGAAGCCTTCAATCTTCAGTTTATCCTGAGGGAGGAGAATAGAATGGCTGACACATTAGCTGTTGCAACCAGTACCTTCAAGCCTCCAATAAATCCAAGGCTAAGGTATGAAATTTAAATTAGACATAGATCCTCTATCCCTGACAATATGAAACATTGGCAAGTGTTTGAAGATGATGAACAGATAAATCAATTCTTGACTATGATTGAAACCTTTGAGGATGCTGAGATTGACAATGAAGAAGAAAAAAATGAGCAGAAAGAAGAATAAAACACCTCAAACAGTCAATTGGTGATCAGAATATCATTCAGTTAAAATATAATGTGATCCCCAAATGGATAGTTCCCCTTGAAATATTATTTGACTCTAACGATGTTGATTTTAATTTGAAGAAAATACATCAAGAGTAAGAGATGGAGGACTATAATTTGGGAACTCATCAGGAACCAAAAATGGTGAAATTGTTCAAATTTGTTCCCAAAAACTACAAAGAAATTGATCTAAAATGGAACTATTTGTAATGCTATGCAAAGTATCCATTATGATATAATTTAGTGTGGAAAGGTTAAACAAAGTAGTTTTGGTTTGTTTTTGAGTTTTATGTGTGAGGATTTCTTAATTAAATTTATTGTTTAACATATCACAACAAAAATACATAGCAAGTAAAATTCACCATCACATAACATAGCAAATTGTTGAGGCAGTTCACCCCTCCTGGGCTACAATTGCCAGTCCAAGGCTCCCCAATGGCATGTCCTTGCTCTATTAATTTTCTGAAAATGGTTACACATGTAAAAATATGCCTCAATAGGTAAAACCAACTCTAAATTCAACTTTATAAGATAGAAAATAGCTACAAATGCCTTTTGTTTCACCTTGAACAGTGAAAGACAACCCAACACAGTGCCTTCTCCATGATGGCCCTAATCGCTCCTTCATCTTCCCTAAAGAAAAAGCTACTATAGATCACCTCTGTTAGCTATGAAACCTATCCCAAATTTCTCAGAATGCTGAAGAAACCCAAAATTGACTAAAATTTTATCTTGTTTGGTCGAAAATTGATAGATTTATGACTTCTACAAAGAAATGCCCAATGTCCCCAAAAAACCCCACTAAAAGTGGGAGAAATCTAGTTAACTTGACTAAAATGGTGGACAGACAGAAATGGTAGAACACTCCAACTGAAATCGTCGGTGTTTTAGAAGTTGTAATAAATGTGAGATGGGGCAGTGGTCACATGTTACCGCCGCCCTAACTGCTGTCTAAGCCACGTGGATAAACCATGCAATAAATGTCACATTAAATCTAGAATGGTGGTCACATTATGACAAAAATTTTATTACCATTGATAGTTAAGCTTAAGGCCTAGGTTCTAAGCGCTGATTCATATGGACGGGGCTAGCTCTGAGGGTTAGACCCCTTACTTTTTTTCTACTGATTGAATGGTTTAAAGCCCGCAGTCTCAAGCTCTGGTCACAATGCTATGGGACTGGCCCCTCAAATATTCTCTGCCCACAAGTTGAAAATACATTCAGCTCCTCCTGACTCTTCAAATCATAAACATAGGTGGGCTGGTCAGGTCGTCCCTACCCGAACTATCGGGTTAGGGTTTGAATCCCATAACCTTCAACATTTTTTCATATGCCTTTTAACCTTGGGCCTGGGACCACGTGGCAGCCTCCAGGCAAGCCACATGGAACCCTCTGATAGGTTGTCAAATACGATAAGAAATTAACTTCTCCCTTTATATTTCTTTAAAAAAAATGGCTAATTCAATTTAATTAAAAAGTCATGTTTTGGGGTTCATTGGACGATTTCAAACCTCAATAACATTCACATACGACATCGGTTTTGAGAACCATTGATGGCGCCAGAATCACAGCGATGAGACCATTCTGGTTTTTCAGATTTCAACCATTTCTGAGCACTTCCATTTTTTAGCATTTTCTTAACTTGGACATGATCTCCTAATCACACCTCCCCATTAGGAAGCTTTTGGACCCAAAAAGCCTTCAATTACCTATTCATAAGATGAAGGTATAGACCCCTCACCTTTTCCACCTCCATCCATTTTTCCTTACTCGGTTTTCTGCCTTTAAAACTAATCTGAAGATAATTGACACTTCTCCTCTTCAAAGTGCATGTCCCCTTGTCAAGGATAGCATCCTCTTTTAGCTCATCCAAATATTCTGAAGAGAAATCTTCTATGGATGGTAGTTGAATGTCACTCTCTTGATCAACAATTAAAGGAGGTTCATACAAACGTAAATTTTCCACATTCACAACGGGATACATTTGTATATATGAAGGCAAATCTAGTTGAAAAGCATTATTTCCAACTTGTTTAAGAATCTTGAATGGACCATAACGAATAGGCTTTATATTTTTACCTTCTCCTTGCATTCTTTCCTTACTAATATGCAGCCATACCTCATCTCCTTCTTAAAACTTATGATCGAATCTGTGTTTGTCATGCCTCTCTTTGTACTTGCCTTGAATTTTTTCAAGATTTTCTTGAACTTGCTGATGTATGAGCTAAATTCTTTCAATGAACATGCAAGCTTTGTCAATGTCACTATCCATCAATGGAAACATCCTTCTCAAGAATGAAATATAATGGTGACTTAGGCAAATACCCAAAACAAGCTTCAAAAGATGAAGTATTTGTAGAAGAGTGCCTGGCCCGGTTGTAAGCATGTTGAATGTAATGCAAGTGATCATCCCAAAGCTTGGGATGCTTGCTGCAATAACCTCTCAAAATATGTATAATGGTTTTGTTCACTACCTCTATTTGGCCATATGTTTGTGGATGGAAAGAAGTACTCTTCTTCAACATGGTGTCTATCATCTTCCATAAATTGGACCAAAAATTCCCAACAAATCTGGAATCCTTATCACTAAAAATAGAAGTAGGCAAGCCACAATGAACCCATACATGTTGAAAATATAAATTAGCAGTTTTTTTAGTAGTTATATATTTCGTACATGGCATAAGAATACACATCTTGCTGAATCTATCAACTACTAAATAAAGATAATCATGTTGCTTTCTAGACAATGGTAGACCTCCAACAAAATCCATAGAAATACTTTCCCATGGTATAGAAGGTACTGGTAATGGCATATATAAATGAAGCTTCCTATTTCTCAGCTTTCTTGTAGCACATAATGAACAACCTCTAATGAAACATGAAACACTATCTACCATGTGAGGCCAATAACAATACCTCTATAAATTTTCCACCATTTTGCTTACCCTGAAATGTCCAGCAAGAAGAGAAGAATGAGCTTCTCTCATAACACTTAGTCTCTCTCCCTGTGGTATACATAACTTGCCCATATGAAACAACAAATTACTATGCAAGTGATAATCATTCTCCTCAACATGATTCCCTTCACTCAAGTTAGCATACACATCCTTAAAATCAACATCTGATGCATACTGTTCTATGTAACTCTCATGTACAATAGAATCATTCTTAAGTAAGGTAGTAGCACTAATAATAGGCCTTGAAAGCATATCAGCAACTTTATTGAAAATACCTTTCTTGTATCTTATTACAAAGTGAAATTTTTGTAGGAAACCCATCCATCTGAAATGTCATGACTGCTGCAATTTACTTTGCGATTGCAAGTACTGTAAAGGTTGATGGTTGGTATGAACAAATGTCTCTTTGCTCATCAAATAGTGTTTCCACTTTTTGAAACTTTGTACCAACACATACAACTCCTTATCATATGTAGGATAATTCACAACAACACCATTAAATGTCTCAGAATGAAATGCGATAGGCTTACCATGTTGTAAGGGAACAACACCCATGGTGTGATCACTAGCATCGGTATGAATCTCGAATGGCTATCTCAAGTCCAGTAATGCAAGGACTAGAGCTAAACTTATCTTATCTTTCAAAGATTTGAAAGCTCTTTGTTGCTTGCCTTCCCATTGGAAATCATGCTTCACACTTGTCACTGCATGCATAAGAGCAACTATGGTAGAGAAGTTAGAAATAAACTTCCTCCAATACTGAGCTGCACCCAAAAAACTTATTTCCTCTATAATGGATTTGGGAGTAGGCCGATTCACAATGGCTTCTACTTTAGAAGGATCAATTCTGAAATCACTTCCTCCTACTATGTGTCCCAAATAAACCAAAGAATTATTTCCAAATTCACACTTTGACATTTTCATAAATAACTGATTTTTCTTCAAAATATCAAGTACTTTCTTAACATGCATGACATGCTCTTCTCTAGTCTTGCTGAAAATTAAGATTTCATATAAGAAGACAATAATTAAATCATCAAGAAAAGGACGTAAGACATCATCCATTGCCCGCATGAAAGTTGCAGGTGCATTGCATAAACCTAACAGCATAACAAGCCACTCAAAGAGTCCGTATTTGGTTTTGAATGCAGTCTTCCAAATGTCACTATCTACAATTCTAACTTGATGATAACCACTATGGAAGTCTAACTTGGTGAAATATTTAGTATCCTTCAGCTGATCTAACAAATCATCTATCCTTGGAAGTGGGTAACGATTCTTTACTGTTATTTTGTTCAATGCCCTAAAGTCCACACACATGCGCCAAGTTCCATCTTTCTTTGGAATCAACAATATCGGTGACCCACATGGAAAAGTGCTTGGTCTTATGAAACCTTTTTCCAACAAGTCCTTAATTTGCTTCTTTATTTCAGCATTCTCCATGATAGACATGCAGTACATGCCTATGTTAAAAAGAGGACAATCTTGTTGCAACTGTATTTCATGTTGAAACTCCCTTTTAGGAGGCAAACCTGTCAGTTCCTGAAAAATCTCATGATGTGCATCAACTACATCATATAAATCTAATTTTAAATTGGAATCATAATTTTCAAATGACTCATGATTCACATCAACCTTAGGCTTAACCATAAGAAGTACAAAACTCTTACTAGAATTCACTAGCCTTTTTACCTATCTTGCATTTACCATCACTATATTTGTCTTTTTGCAATGTGCTCTGACAATAAACTCCTTGCCATATTTGAATAGATGATACTTATTTTCATGGTGATGGAAGATCGCTTTCTTGCCAAATAAATAAGACCTTCCCAAAACAATTCCTGATATATCAAGCAGCACTACATCAAATTCAACTGTGTCAATAAAGTGTGCAGTAATTGCAAAACGCAATGCAATTCCTTGAAACTTGTAAGTTTGCATCGTTGCATATCCAACCAAGTGCATATGGCTTTGGATGTGGAATGGTCTCAATTTTTAGTTTTTTGACCAATTCTTCTGATGTGAGATTTTCTTCTGACTCGCTGTCAAATAGTGTGTCAATTTCTGTATGTTTTGAGATTACCCTCACATGGAACAATTCAATTATTTCTTCCTCATTTGGAGCTTGTACATGATAGTTTGAAGTACTAGTACTTGGCTTAGTTTCAGTTTCTTTACCCTTCATATTCTTCAAACCCATGGCTGTAATTTTGGTTTTGTCACCTGAATCATCACCTAAGTCTTGTTGTATAGTTGTAGTAGCTGCAGTTTTCTTCTTCTCTTTGTTTTTGTTAAATTGACTTCTTCTTTCAGGATGAAGTTGCCAACATTTTTTCTCTTCATGGACTTCCATTGAACAGTGTTTACATATCACTTTCTCACCATATTTTTTGACAGATGCATTCTTTCTGCCTTTTCCTTTTGAGGTTTTGTCTTTTTTTTCCCCCTTAAAAGGCTTGTTTCTACCCTCATCAAAAGTATGTTTCCCTCTAGCCTCTAAATGCATGGCTTGTACACAAACCTCATCTAGACTAGTAGGATTGAACATAAGGATAGTATGTATAAGGAATATGTGCAAACCACCTATATTTTCAGCAAAGTTTCTTGACTTTGTAAGTCTACCCCTAATAAGAGTGCTCTTCTCCTAAACTCTTAAGTATAGTCTTGTACATTTTGTCCCTTAAGTTGTTTGATGTTTTTAAAATTCATGATAGCCTTTTGTAAATGAGCTAATGGATAAAATTTCTTCTTAATTGCAGTAATAAATTCAGCCCATGATAAAGTGATCTTACCATGTTTTTTAATCTCACCTTTGTTTTTGGCTTCCCACCATACTAATGCTGCTCCATCCATTCTCAAAGAGGCTAACTGAATCTTGGTGTCATCATCATGAAGGTTATGTATCCTCAAGTAAACCTCCAATTGCCTTATCCAATTATCAATTTTTTCTACATTGAGTTCACCATTAAACATAGGCAACTCAAACTTAACATCAAGCTTTAAAAGTGAACTTTTACCAGTGTTCTTGGACTTGTGAGATTGGTTCACTGAAGTTGAGGATGACGATCTAGAGGAAGAGGATGAAGATGGGGATGGTGGATCGTCATTTCCTCCTTGTCCTTTCTTCGAATTATCATCACTTTTCTTTCCTCCTGAAGATCCCTCTCCTTCCTTCTAATGTTTAGACCCTTCTCATACAATCCTTTCTTTCCTTTCTTGGTAGAGTATCCTCACCATCTTAGTCATGTCCAAGAATGCCTTTCGAAACACCTGTTCTTCTTCTTTGGGATCAATGTATTTAGGAACTTCTCCTTCTCTTGAAGGCATATTGATGGCCTCTTCAGCTTCACTTGGAGGTGAAATAGAAGGTGGATTTAATGGCACTTTGGCCCTCCTTAGTTGAGGATTACTTTGAGCTCTAACCAATTTTCCTTCTCCTCTCTTGAGCTTAAGCCTAGTAAGCATCAAAACTTGCAAACAGTCAACTATATCTTTGCACAAGAACAAATGCAGAGTAAAAATCTAGCTCTGATACCATCTTGATATAAAATGGAACTATTGGTAATGCTATGCAAAGTATCAATTCTGATATAATTTAGTGTGCAAAGTGTTCTCCATGACTTGCAGGTTAAATAAAGTAGTTTTGGTTTGTTTCTCAGTTTTACGTGTGAGGATTTGTTAATTAAATTTACTGTTTAACATATCACAGTAGAAATAGACAACAAATAAAATTCACCATCACATAACACAACAAATTGTTGAGACAGTT
The DNA here is from genome assembly GCA_034641835.2 of Pinus albicaulis. NCBI lineage: Eukaryota > Viridiplantae > Streptophyta > Pinopsida > Pinales > Pinaceae > Pinus > Pinus albicaulis. The sequence continues at coordinate 314,208,359 of CM076578.1, forward strand.
CACCCCTCCTAGGCTACATCTGTTGGTCTAAGGCTCCCCAATGGCATTTCCTTGCTCTATTAATTTGCTCAAAATGGTTACACAGGTAAAAATATGCCTCAATAGGCAAAACCAACTGTAAATTCAACTTCAAAAGATATAAAATAGCTAGAAATGGATTTTTTTCACCTTAAACAGTGAAATACAACCCAATATAGTGCCTTCTCCATGATGGCCCTGATGGCTCCTTCATCTTCCCTGAAGAAAACGTTGTTGTAGATCACATTTTTTTGCTCCAAAACCTGTCCCAAACTACTCAAAATGCTGAAGAAACACAAAATTGACTAAAATTTCACCTTGTTTGGTCAAAAATTGATAGAGTTATGACTTCTGCAAAAAAAATACCCAATGTCCCCCAAAAACCCCAATAAAAGTGGGAGAACTCCAGTTAACTTGACTAAAATGGCGGATAGACAGAAATGGAAAAACTTGCTAGCCGAAAACGTCGGCAGTCTAGAAGTTGTAATAAATGTGAGATGGGGCGGTGGTCACATGTTATTGCCACCCTGACCGCTGCCTAAGCTGCATGGATAAGCCACGCAATAAATGTCGCATTAAATCTGGAATGATGGTCACATTATTACAAATGGTTTGTTACCGTTGATAGTTAAACTTAAGACCCAGGTTCTGAGTGTCAAGTCATATGGATGGGGCTAGCTCTAATGGCTAGCCCCCTTATTTTTTTTCTATCGGTTCAATGGTGTAAAGCCCACGGTCTCAAGCCCTGGTCACGTCGCTACGGTGCTGCCCCCCCAAATCTTCTCCGCCCACGAGCTGAAAATACATTCAGCTCTTCCTAACTCTTCAACTGGTAAACATATGTGGACCAGTTGGGTCGGCCCTGCCCAAACTGTCAGGTCAGGGTTTGAAACCCATAACCTTCAACATTTTTTCATATGCCTTTTAACCTTGAGTCTGGGGCAACGTGGCAGCCTCTAGGTAGACCATGTGGCACCTTCTGATAGGCTATCAAATACAATAAAAAATTAACGTTTTCGTTTATATATATATATATATATATATATATATATATATATATATATATATATATATATATATATTAAATGGCTAAGTCAATCTAATTAAAAAGTCTTGTTTTGGAGTTCATTGGACGATTTCAAACCTTGATAACTTTCACATACGACATCAGTTTTGAGAACCATTCATGGTCCCAGAATTTTAGTGACGAGACCTTTCCATTCATCCAAAGTGAAACCATTTCTGAGCACTTCCATTTTTGAGCATTTTCTTAACTTGGACATGATCTCCTGATCAGAAAGATACATTGATATTTTTAAGAAATATATGGATGTGTTTTTCTAGTCATATGAAGACCTGAAAACATATGAAAAAAGAATAATTCAGCATAATATTGCATTGAAAGATAGAATCAAACCACACAGACAGAAGCTCAGACATATTAATCCATTACTTTTAGCTCCAATTGAAAAAGAAGTGAAGAAATCGCTGCAAGAAAAAATCATAGTCCCTCTAAGATATTCAGATTGGGTTTCTAATATGTTTCCCTTGAGGAAGAAAAATGGAGAAATAAGATTTTGTGTGGACATTAGGAATTTGAATAGAGCATCTCTAAAACATAATTAACCCTTGCCAAAAATGGATTATGTATTACTGAAGATGATAGGAGCTTACATGATGTCCATGGTTGAGGAATTCTTTGGGTATAATAAGGTTGCAGTTGAAAAAGAAGATCAGAAGAAGACAACTTTCACAACCCCATAGGGCACCTTCATATATGAAAGGATTCCATTTGGTCTTATGAATGCTGGTGCAACATTTTAGAGGGCCATGGACATAATGTTTGTTGGTGAAAATATGTGGTTATATATCTAGATGATGAAATTTTTTTCTCGGGGTCATATGATGAACACTTGGACCATTTACAAAAGACCTTTCAAAAGTGCAGAAATTTTTGTTTGTAACTAAATCCTAAGAAATATTTATTTGCATTAGTAGAAGGCAAATTATTGGGTCACATAGTTTCAAAACAAAGAGTAAATATTGATCCAACAAGAGTGGAATCAATTCAGAAAATTCCCTTACCTAGAAGGAAGAAATATATTAAGAGATTTTAGGGAAAAATAAACTTTCTAGGGAGGTTTGTGCCAAATTATGTTGAGATTGTGAGAAATATAACAGACATGTCAAAGTAAAATGCAGAAGTAATATGAGATAAGGAAGAAAGAGAAGCATTTGATAGAATAAAAGAGGCATTGCAGGAATCTCCAATTCTAATTAGTCCATATTATCAAAGAACCTTTCAGATATTCTCATTTGCATCCCCCACTACTGTTTTTGTTGTGTTGTTGCAAAAAAATGAGGATATTAAGGAGAATCCAGTGGAATTTTTCAATAAGGTTCTCAGAGACGCTAAACTTAAATATAACATTTTGGAGAAGCAAGCATATGCATTGGTCAAAGCACTCAAGTCCTTCAGGACTTATGTGTTACAGTCCCAGATAATTGCTTATGTCCCTAATTCTATTGTTAAATACTTGTTGGTTCAAAGCAATGTTGAAGGAAAAATAGGAGAATGGATAGAAAAAATCTAGGAGTATGATTTGGACATTAAACCCACCAAGTTAGTCAAGGGACATGGTTTAGCAAATTTGTTGACAGAAACAAATTTCCAAGAATTGGGAATAAACCTGTTGGCACTAGTAGATGAAGCTGGCAATGAAGAAGTTCAGAACAAGCCTAAAGCAGGTATTCAATACAAAATTTTGTGTTTATATTGGTGTAAGATAATTGTTCATTACTTGTGTTTATTTTCTTTTCCATATTCACTAAATAGAATTAAATACAGATCTATCAAGCTAAAATCTCAGCCATATGTTATAGTAGAAGGAAAGCTATACTTGAAAGATCATGCTAGTATTTTGTTGTTATGTTTAACTGAAGGTGAATCTATTGAAGTCATCTGTGAATATCATGAAAGTATGTGTGGAAGTCATTATAGATGGAATTTCACTGCTCATAAAATCCTGAAGTTAGGTTTCTATTGGCCCACCCTATTTGCATATGTATATAGACTGGTCAAAAGTTTTCAAAAATGTCAGTTGTTTTCGGAAAATAAAAGACTTGCTCCATTACCTCTCATCCTAGTATTCATAGAAGAACCTTTCAAGCAATGGGGGTTACATTTTATTGGGGAAATCAATCCACCATCAAGTATACAACTTATATGGATTCTAAATACCATTGGTTACTTCACAAAGTGGGTTGAAGCAATAGCCACTGAAAAGGAAAACAACCAAGTAGTGATGAAGTTTCTGGAGGAGAACATTTTCAGCAGATTCAGATATCTAGTCAAGATTGTAACTGATAATGCTCAGATATTCAACTCTTCTCGATTCATTAATTTTTGTCAAAAATATAATGTAATTTTATCACATTCTATAGCATATCATCCCCAAGGGAATGGATTGGCAGAATCATCAAACAAGACATTGGTCAGAATCTTAAAGAATACAATCACCAAAAATCAGAAGGAATGGGATTCAAAGTTGAAATTTTCCCTTTGGGCAGTTCAAGTACCTACCAAAAGGTCTACTGGTAAGTATCCCTATGAATTGGTTTAAGGAACTCAGGCACTATTTCCTACTCAGTTTCCTAGGCCAGTGATTTCTCATCTTCAAGAAGCTTAGGAAGAACCTAATGCTCTAGTAAGAAGAATGAACAAATTGGTTGAGACAAGTGAAAACAGAAACAAATTTAGAGATAATTTGATTTCTTATCAGGCAAATATGAAGTCTATATTTGACAGAGAGCAAAGGAAGTCCTCTTCTAGGTAGGGGATTTAGTATTAATATGGGACACCAAAAGAGAAGATAAGGGGAAGCATGGTAAGTTAGATCCTCTCTGGTACGGTCCATACAAGATTATTGAAGTAAGGTCAAATAACACATTCATTTTGGAATCTCTAGATGCAGAATCAATACAGTTGCATGTAAATGGGCAGTATTTGAAACATCATTTCCAGCATTAAAGTTCAGCATTTCACCATTGTAAATACTAGAAGTTCCATTGTTCATATATCACCATGCAATATTTTGACTCCATGCCCTATGTGAAGCCACTAATCTGTGGTTCTTAGTGTTTCATGGAAAAAAACACTATCCTTAGGTGGAGACAGATGTTGTGTCTCATTCGCAATTATGTTTAATATATTTTTCAAAATACAAAAAAACCATATATGTTAGAAAAGGTAAAAATTGTGTATGTCGAAAAAGAATTTTGATTTATATGTTGGTGTATTAACATTATGTGTGGAGATGTGAAGGTGGGTCGAGTCGAGCTTATTCGCAAGCTCAATAGAGACTAGCGCTATAGAATATCGAATAAGCTCAAGAGGGTTACACCGTGGAGAACAACAAGTTAGTAATTAAGAAAGTTTATTTGTTAAAGGAACATATGCGATCTTGTTGAATGAAACTATGTTCTTTATCAAAGAAATCGTATAGATTTCCCGAAGGCAGAGAACTGGCATTTTCCTTAAAAACTTACAAGTTTTGGAAGAAGCGTAAAGGGGGGAATTGATCGGGAGGATCAAGTCACATAAATGATAGCAAGTGATGGACAGACCAGATCACATAAGACCATTGGCGCATATCGCACATCGTCAATTCTTGGGTTTATTGCTAATTCTTCACACATAAATTTATTTACGTTGTGATTCTATTAAGAGGGGAGGTGGTGATTCAATGCAAATTATATCGCACATGGCATGCGATAAGGTTTAGCAGTGATCACAGAAATTGGAAATTAGTAAAGTTGCAAAACGCGACAAAAAGCCCGGATGCGATATAGTTTCAAAGGCGAAATCCAAATGATTTAAAATCCAGATGTAAATCATTTCCTATGTTGAATCCTATCAGAGGAGGAAAAGGAGGATTATAAAGTAAAATCGGTGAAATGCTGAAATGCGATAGAAATGGGACACGATGCATTCATCATAGGTGAATAGAATATATTTCAAGTCCAAGTCTCATGGCAATTAGAGGAATTGAAAATTGGCAAAGTTTCGAAGTGCTGATGAGGTCATAGTTATAAAATCCAATCTGCAATGAGGCCTAAAGTTGTGATATTATGAGGTGACGTGTTCGCATATCACACAACATAAGCTCAGGAGAAAAGGCACTAAGAAATATGTTGTGAATGTTGAAGGCTAAAATTTAAAGGAAAGGCAAACGTGATACCATTCAAAGGTTAAGTTGAAATTATTTGAAATCCAATATTATGTGCAATTGCGTTGGTTTTATAGAGAAATGTGAATGCAAGTACTAGACTCCGGTATGTGACCCGACATAGAGAAAAGTGAAAGAAAAGACAGAATTCAAAAGACAGTGAGCAGAAAAGACAAATTTTGAAATTTGGAGGAAGTACAGAGCAGGGATGACGAATTCAGTAGATGACACATTAGCACCTTAGAAGGACACATCAGCAAATCTGGAAAACAAAGTGACAGCCAATCAAATCCAGATCCAGTAAATAAATTGATATTTTTATTTTTACTTTTCTTTCTTGTTAAAATATCGATATTGTAAGGAAGTTTTTAATTTCAATGTAATAGGTAGTTTACACAAATTTAGGAATTTTTAGTAGTTACAAGAACTTCCAGTAGTTAAAAACTATTTTTTTATGTATTTAAACCAATGAGTAAGAAACAAGAGGGTTCCAAGTTTTGGACCTCTCGATGCCTAAAAATTTTGTACGTAATTTTCTGAGAAATTAATGGAAGAAGATCAAGTTTCCTGCATCTGTTGATGTTGATTTGTCTTTCCAGTTTCATTTTGTGTTTATTATTCTTTGAATGAAGTGAAGTGAAGTAGTTTTCGGTCTCTTTATTACACCTGTAAGTAAGAGTTAAATAGCCTTAATATGCACTCCTTCACTCCAACTATTATTTCTACACAAATTTCTTCTGAAGTTTAAAGTGATAGAATTTTTTTTTCAACATATCATTTTGAGTTTCCCTTCCAGTTCTTCTTTTCACTTAGATATCAACAGTTAATGGCATTGTGAAGTCTTTCATTATATCAGATTATTGAGGGTATTAAAGAATTAATTTCCAAAGGTATTAAACAAAGACCATCTGATATTATAATTTTTGTGACACATATTTCTAAAATGTCTTAAGCACTGATTCCTTACCACAACTAAGCGATTGTCTCTTAATATACAACACTCAAAAGGGTTTTGAGGAGCAATAAAAAATATTGGGCAGAAATATTGGTAGAAGCTACTTGGGCCTATGACACCACTTGGAAGACAACAAGAGGACTCACTCCTTATGAACTTCTATAGTAAGAAGGTTCTACTTTCAGTTGAGTTTGAATTCAATAATTTAATAATGGCAGATGAATTAAATCTAGATCTATCAAATGCCCAAAAAGAGAGGTTGCTGCAACTAAATGGATTGGTTGAGTTTAGAATGCAAGAACTTCTTCACACAGAGGTATTTCAATTGCAAAGGAATATCTGGCATGACAAGAACATCAAATAAAATACCTTCCAAGAACGAGATTGGGCATTGTTGTATGATTCAAGGTTTAAATATTTAAAAATAAAATTGATGAAAAGATGGTTGGGACCTTACACAGTGGAAAAATGTTTTGATAATTGCGCAGTCCAAATCGTAACCATAGATGAGGAAGGAATCCCCTTGCTTGTCAATGGTTGCAAACTTAAAATCTACAAGAATCCTTTGTCAAGGGAATAATTCATAAACTCAATAAGTAGAGAGGTGTATGTGATGGGCAACTCTATAGTTTCCCAGACCTCCTAAAAAAAAGAGAAAGAAAAAAGAATAAAGATCCATGAGTGAAAACCTCTCTGAGGCACCCAAAGCAAGCTTGTGGGTTGAAAACCTTGATGGAGGCAGCTCACTTGGTTAAAAAAAAGAATAGAAAGAAAACAGAATAAAGATCCATAGGTGAAAACCTCTCTGAGGTGCCCAAGGAAACTTTTTGGGTTGAAAACCTCCATGGAGGCATCCCACTTTATTTAAAAAAAAACAAAAAAAACCCAAAAAATTACATCTGCATCTCTGTGTTTTCTGTGTTTGTTGTTTTGTAAGTTATTAATGGTTTATGGAAGTATAGGGAAGCATTCATATTCTCTACACTTCTATTTTACCATCCATCCCATCATTCACTCCATTCATTGAATCATTCATCTTCTCTTCCCTTATATTTTACCATCCATCCCATCATTTACTCCATTCATTTCCATAACTCCTTTTATCACCTCCACACACCATATTGATCCATTCCTAAGCACAATGTAGCAAAAGAAAGAAAGCCAGAAACTACTACAAAAATCAGGAAGTTCCTTCAAAAACAAAGTTGTTCATGGACTGCAAATAAAAATAAGGAGGAGCTAATAATGAAAACCCCAGGAGAGACAACAGTGCCACCCATGGCATCTGGATCACCCCCACGTAGCATCTACAATAGGAAGAAACATCAAGAAATATCAACAGCTCACTCAGAGAGTTTCCCATTCAGCAAGTTATTCATTCATAAAACAAGAAAATAAGGAAGAACGTATCATATAAGAGGCTTGTCTCCAAATTATAGCTCCTACAAATGCTTAGAAAACAACAGGTAAACTTAGGTATAGCTTCTTGCCCCTTGCTATGCAGCCGTAATAGCCAAAAATAATTAAATTTTCAGACTTAGATTTTAAGCGGCAGAAAGGTGGCCAGTTAGCTTGCCCACCATCGTGAACTATTACTAGGGAGAACTACAAAGTCACGTCACCTGGGCATGCAAAAGAAAATATTTAAATCAAGTGGAGTAGAGGAGAACAAGGGGAGGAAACACAAAGTCCATCATGAATTAATAGAGAGAAGGAAACAACGGTCTCTAATGAAAACTAGAGTTGAGGCCGAGTTACATAAGCACTCCAAAATTAGTTGCGCAATCTAATAAAAAGAGATCTCATCTCATCCAAACCAGTGAATTGAGATTTTTTTAGGTAAGAGACCGAAGGGAGCCTGCAGCACAATAATACTGAGAGTGGGTTGCGTATTTGAACAATGTGAAGCAGCAACAACAGTAAAAAAACATCACCAGCAGTCTAGCTAGCTTCTGAATTATACTTCATATCCAACACAGTAGTAAGGGACAAAGGGAAGATTTTATAGCTACCCAAACAACCAGAAAAAGAAGAACCATAAAGAGTGGAAGAGACAAAGGGCTAAGGAAAAATGGAGGAGATGGCAATATAAGTCATAGAGGTAGCAGAAAGTGAGCAAGAAGTAGACTCATAACACAACACCACATCCCCTCAAGACAAAGAGGTAGTTTCCACCCTAGCGCCTCTGAGTGAAAGGAGAAAAAGACATACCTCTATGTATTTCAGAGCTGATAAGAGTCAGAGGATAAGTCAGAGAGAGCAATAAACTCCTCCCATGAGCCCGAGTATCATTAAAGAATCACCAAGGGAGGAGGAAAGGATCGAAGAAACAATTCTAAATAAGCAGCTGCAGAAGGCACATGTACAGAATGTAGCACTGAAGGAGAAATTGCAGCAAAAAAGGGCAGCAAGTAGCCACCATGGCAGACTTATGCATCGAAGCCCTTTAGCACAGATTCCCTTCTGACTCATATGCTATGTACCTCAAGGAGAAATGGCTCTTATTTCAAATCAAAAATCTAGCCTCCCATGGAACCCTACCTTTCCAAGATTGTAGGGAATTCATCGATTTCTACAAGCAAGCTAACATGGTTGATCGGGTAAAAATGGAATAGTTTTATGTGCATAACCTTGTGATGACAAATCTAGATACTTAGGACCCCAATCCTACAATGGGGATTATGAAGTTGATGGCTTTATTATCTTGGATGATGAATGAGGACACTAGAGTGAAGGAGATATGGAGGGTCATGGGAAGAAGAAATAGAGAACCCATATATGTCAGAACAGAATTTTTTAGCCCAAGAGGAGTCATCCTTAACCGCCAAGAAATTGAAAGGGACCCTGCACTAGTTGAAAGCTACGTTCAAACTCAAACATAGCTAATATACCACTTTGATGATGTTTCTAGGAAGGCATAAGATGAGTTTAGTATGGCCAGCCAGAGGAGATGGAACAACCTCCCTCACAGCCAAAAAATCAATGAGTAGCATACTCCAAAAAGACTAAGGGTCACATTGGAAAGGGCACCATTATACAAGAGGGTCATTGAGGCGAAAAAGGTCCAATGGTTGGGACTAAATCTCAGCCCACATTTGTTGTTGCGGTTGAATTATCAAAAGGAAACAGATGCACAAGATAGAGAATTGGAGAATGTAGAAAATAATAATGGTTTTTACTCCCTTGTGGAAACTCCCACACTTCTTCCTCAGGAAACCAGGGGGGTGGTTAAAGCCCTGAAGGAAATGTAGGAGGAGGATTACTTTCTTAGAGGATGAGAAACCATTGAGTAGGGGACTGATGATGAGCTCCATCATTAGACATATTTGGAGGGGTTAATGGTCACATATTTTTCTTCTTAGATCTCTTTTTATTGCACTTTTATTATTATTTGGTTTTATGATGATATTATAGGTGGAAATTAAGGCTAACATACTCTGAGTGCCTAATATGAAGTTGAGTGCATAAAATCATGAATTATTAGCATTTTTATAAGGATTTTATCATAAAGACTTGGAGGAGACAACAAAGAGAAATTATAGGAGAATTTTCCACCCTCCTTACTCTCAAAGGTAGCTGAAGGGTCCCAAATATTTTCTCTTAACAATTCGAATTCCAAAGGCAGACGAAGGATCCCCAAGGATTCTCTCCAACAATTCGAATTCCAGAGGCAACCAAGCAACTCAAAGAGGAGTGCACCCAATATTTGTTTACTTGGGGTCAAGTGGACTCAATCACCATTTTATAGGGAGTTTTTGGTAGCTTCCATGTAGAATAAATAGAGTAGAGATAGAGCTAGGAAGGGGTCGATTCTATTTGGAACTTTGTTGCAAGCTATTGAGCTTTTTATTTTACTCACCGATTAAAATTTCAAAAATACATGAGGCTATTCTTTTATGAAATGATCAGATTGATTTCACTTTATTGATTTAAGTTTCAAAGAGTTAGGATCCTGGGTTAGGGCCCAATCCATGCACATCAGCCTCTCTGTTGTATTTGTTCTCTGCTTTCTGTCATTCAATTAGTTTTGCTTCTCATAGTTTCATTGTTGTTTATTTTTTCTTTCAGTGTGCTGCTTTAAGTTTCATTTTCTTGTGAGTAATAGAATAAAGGAGAAAAGCCAAAAATTTGTGGATCAAGACTCCCTTCTCATCTTCGTCAGTAGATCTCAAGGAGGGTGAACTGTCCCATAGACCCAAAACTAGATTTATGTTCACTGTTCTAAGATTAAAAGTAGAGTTTCATTACCATTTTCCAGTCTGCCTTTGCACGATATTGTTATGCATTCATCTGTTTCTTTGTACATAAGTTAGCAGGGTGATTGCAGGACTTATTGCTAAAATTCTAGAGCAACTTTGTGGTGCTTCCCGTTTCATTCTCCATCTGTGTTTTCATGCTTCCAACCACCTTGGTTACGCTCTATTCCCTTCTTCTTATTTCATTGAAGTTGTCGCTCATTTTATTCACAAAATTCTTGAAAAAAAATTAAAGTTTGACCTCCACCTTTCCTCCTTGAAATTTCTAGTATCGAATTTCACACTTTGCAACTTTTCCTGGACAACATTTTCGATACCCCTCAAACTTTGTGATATTACAAACTGTGATATTGCATTTTGAAACTTTTACCACATCACACTTCGCAGTTCATCGCACTTTTCACTTTGCAACTTTTACCCCGTCGCATTTTGTCACTTTGCAACCTTTGGCCTTTTCGCATTTCGCACTTCACAACCTTTTACTTTTTCTTTAAGACTCATTGCTCCTTTTCTTCGATTGCGATAAACTCCACCGCATTGCACATCACACTTCTCATCTTTTTCCCTTTTTCTGTAATACTTACTGCCCCTTTTCTCTGATTGCAATACTGTCATCACACTCTGCTATCAGTTCCATTGCCATGTCACCCATCGCACTTCGCACTTGACAACTTTTCCTGAACAACACTTCTGTTATCCCTCAAACTTTTCGATATTGTGATTATGATATCACATTTCATACTTCGCACTTCGCATCATTTTCCTTTTTCTTTTAAGACTCATCGCTCCTATCTGCCGATTTTGATATTGCGATCGCGCTCCACCGCTAGTCCCACTACCATGTCACCCATCGCAAATCACAATGTTTATCCCCGTCGCATTTCGCACTTCGCATTGTTTAGTTTATTTCCTTTAACACTTACTGCTCCTTTTTGCCTATTACAATATGGTAAAAGTGCTCTGCCACCTATCTTACTGCCACGTCATCTGACTTATCACTTTTCTCATTTCTCAATTCTTTCCCATCACATTTCGCACATTGCAGCTTTTATCCCGTCCCACTTCGCAGTTCGCAACTTTTGCTCCAACGCATCTCCTTCATAGCACTTTTCAAATTATTTCACTTCGAATCAATTTTTATGAATAAAAATGTTTTAATAAGGTTTAAACCCATCTTTCCACTTCTAAGCCTTGTTTCATGTGTTAAGCCCTCCATTAGCCTCTTTAGCTTTTCTTTCCTCCAAGCTGCAAATCAACACTTTTTCAATTAGAATTAAATCATGGATAGCTTAGCTGCATGGATAGAAGCATGGTAGATAGACCATAGGATAAGTAGAGTGTATTTAGCCATTTGGCCAAGTTAAGTGTGGTTTAGAATTAGTTTCCTTTCTTCCATTTATTTTCAGCAATTTAATTTAGCTTATTTCTCTCATTTCCTTTCTACACATTAAATTAGTTTCATTTCCAGCATTTCCTTTCCGCAAATTAAGTTATTTTCCTTTCTATCATTTCCTTCTAGAAATTTAATTTTCAGTTATATCATAGTTTATAAAATAGCACCATTTCGTAAAGAAGAGGATGACATGAACAAAATCCATCTGTTGTATATATAGCACTATCACCTCCAAGTTTGTATGAACCCAGGGTTGATAAAGTAAAGTAGGGAAGCCCTTGGGAGTTGCAGCGCTCTTGGTGCAATACTAGGGCTCACTAATAAGTATAAGTGGTTCCATTAAATGGTTAAGAACCATCGGAGAGGAGAAGTGGTAAATCACTGGAGTGGCATGGGGTAAGTTGTGGGTTCAACCCTGATCCCCGAACAAAATTTTTGTTCCATGGTGTAATAATAAACCTTATTCAAAATAAAATTGGCATATAATATAACTCCACTTGCCATACATATATCCTACTCGTCTCATATCCAAAGGTTTCAACCTTGGATAAATAAATATTTCCTCCTGCAATTTAGATCACTCCATCTGTCTACTTTCCAAAGGTTTGGACTTTGGGTATAATATATATGTCCAACCCAAATTAATATAGCTTTTCAATAGTTCGATACTTTGGATAATGAAAAATGTAATTAACCTGAAATATAAACATATGTCCAGAACCTTGGTTAATGAAATAATTTGGAATTTAAACATAACCAAAGGTTGGGTGGGTTTGCCAGAGGGGACACATCATGGCCCCTGGCTGCACCACATGTCTAGCTCTGGTTAGACTATTCCAACTAAAAAAAATTATCCTTCAACCATAGGATATTTGTAAAAAAGAAAATCGGTTCCAAAGTTCAGTAGCGAATCTGGTTGTGACATTTGTCACAGTTTCATTGGGCTAAAACTAGAGAATATTCCCTAAATATACCTGGAGTGTTGACTGGGCTGCCATGTCATCAACCTGTCACTGTTCTACAATTTTTTTTACAAGTTTGAGAAAACAAACAATAGGTCATAACTTCCTCATCCGAAGTTGGATTTTATCGAAAAAAATAGTGTCGAATTCCTGGAGATGAGCTCTACAATGTTATTCTAGTTTGGATCATTTCTGAGCACTTTCATTTTTTTTCTTAATACTAAGCCTCTAATCATGAAATCGTTTACAAACCTGTAGAATATAATCCTCTATTAGGTAACATGTAGGTTTACACCATGGTTGCTGTCGGTTCTACTTATTTCGACTATAAACTACCACCATTAACTTCAATCCACTACCCCTTTGAGAATTTGAAGAAATATGAGATCTGTGTAAGGAAACCTACTTACAAAATATAGCAAGGTCATTGTGTAGCACACAGAATGTGACAAAATGTTCGAGAAGAGAAGCCAAAATGGTCGAAACTATTTTATTGCCATCATAATTCATCACATGTTATTCCTCGAGCGTATACAACTCTCCAAATGAAAACACAATGGCACAACTTCCCTATTCATCTACACCCTCCCACCTTCTCCACATTCGTGTACTCTGATTGAAAATTTCTAAAAAAAAATTAAATCAATATCCACTTATCATTATGAATCTACCTTCCATGAAAACACTGTGGCATTTGTTGTCGTTCTATTAAATCTTAGGAGACAAAATTTCCCACTTGTCTTTGGCCACATTCTAAAATTCAGTGGATGCCACATGAGTTCAATCCTCATTGGTACCACTAGGGGATAAAAACTAGAAAAAGAAGGGTCCATCAACCCTATGCAATTTAATCAAGAAAAGTAGTTTCTCGCTAGTCCAGATATCTTTCTATGAGCATAAGCATTATGGCTACTCACTAGAGCCTCCCAGTTGTTGCACACAACTTTCAACGTATCGGATGATGTGTAAGGTACTGTTACCAAGCATTACTGAAAGAGATCATATATATATTTCACATTATATACATTAAATTCTGAATACATGCTCTAATCATATTTCTAAGGACAATCCAAATAATTATTTTTCTTATAAGTCATTTTTAAAATAATATAGGTAAACTCCATATTAAAAAATCAGTGAATTACAAATATCTCTAGAGAATCTAGTAATGGAATAAGAAATATATATATATATATATAATGGAATAAGAAATATATATATATATATATATATATATTATGGATATTAATTTTTTTTTCATTAGTATTTTTTAAAGGTTATGAATCAACTCTATATTAAAAACTAAATAAATTACACATATTTGTTATTTGTTAGAATGAAAAAGAACAGTTCTCTTTTTTTATTTGTATAAATTTCGTATAATACTATGTTATTTAAAATGGGCAATGAAATATTTTACTTCTGGAAGACTCGTAAAAAAATTTATGATATTAGTTTGGTTTTATTTTGATTGTTACATGTGAATTAAACATAGAATGAATTACATATCATGTACTATCAATTCTGTTAATTTTACATGGCATGTATCAACTCCATATTAAGCATTGAAGGAATTACATGTCTATTTAATATTTAAATGTAAATTATTTTCTTCTCTTTACTTTCAATTACTTTATCCTTGTATAAAGTGGATGTAAAATTAAGGTGGAAACTGAAGTATCTTATTTATGGAAAATTGGATCTTTTTGTTATTTTTTTTTTCAATTTTTTATTGTAAGTATTATTTTATTGTTTTGAAATGTACTATAATCTACAACGTCATGTAAATATAGACATTTCTTATGCCCACTTAGCTAAATAGTTAACTATCACAAGTGTGCTTATAACAATTCTTCAATGTGAGCTGACATTCAATGTTCAATCAATATCCCATTCACAAAAGGAATGGATGGTGACCAATGCCCATGATGGTTTCATGTATTGAAAGAAAATATTTGATAATTATTGCAATTGTTAATTTTTCCATGGATGGAGTGATGGAAAAGTGCTAGTAATACTCTATAGAAATGGAATTTTACAACCAAGAAACTTTAGACAAGTGGCCACCACAAGAATCACTATGGAAATTATTGATGATGATGATGATGATGATGATGATGGTTGACGTCCACTGAGACCAAACTTTGGTCTATCAGACCTATAATTTTTTTAGTTCTTAATTGTCTGGCTTCTCGTCTTTCTTGGCGAGATTGGTGTTGTAGCTTTATTTTTCTTCTCTATGGTCTTCCAACTTCCTTTATCTTGCAACTCCTTCATGGTTTGTGATCCTTGGGAAACTGGTGTCTTATCTTCGGGATTTGGGAGATCTTCTTTGCTGCTAAATGAAGATTTATTTTGCACGGTATTCAAATCCTCATAATTGTTAATGCTTCATGAACTGTCGAGTTCGTTTTTTTGTCATTGGGCGAGGATTTTTCCCTGCTTGTCTTCAGGGTTATTTCTTTCTTTCCTGATTTCTTACTATTCATAGTTTTCTAGAGAGTATTCTTCCTTGATGATAGTGTAATGTTCCTTTTGTGCTCCTTCCCACCATTTAGATCTATGGTGATTCTTTCTAGTAGAATTTTCTCGGAGAACTTTAGGAAATTTTTGGCTAGATGGCCTATCTCAAAGCAGGATCGACATTTGAAGAGGGCACTTTCATAGTCGAGTTTCTGGTTCCATACATAGTCTTTGCTTTTCAAGATTATTTTTGCTGGGAATCTGACACTAAAGTCCATTTCTACATAGATGTGTGCATAGGTTGTTCTGACATATTCCTCTTTTTTTGGGCATCTGCAGTAAAATTTCCCAATTGCATTTCCAATGGCTTTTAGCAGGGAGCGATTCTAGAGATGCAAAGGTAGGTTTGGCAATTTGACCCAAATTGGTGCTGAGTTATGACTGTTGTTGAGGGATCGAATGATGGGTTTCATGGTAGATATTAATTTCATCAGAAATGAGAGGCTTCCATACCTCCTGGATCCAGCTACGGAGAGTTATCAGCCACGACCAAAAGCCATTAAACCGATAGATTAAGGAACTTTCAGAAAAATTCAAGGCCTCATCCAGTGAGGCCTTGACCACCTGCACAGTGGGAGCTGGGGCTTCACTAACCATATGGGCAGGAGCTTGAATCTCAGAGGCAAATGGGACTGGGCCGGTAATTATATTTACGAACCTGGGAACCGTACTACAGAAGAGATGTTATCAAACCCTGCGGAAGAGATGTGAAGCACGTTTGATGAAGAGAAGAGACGAGAGGTTTAGAAAACACTTTACTGTATCTTCCAAAATCGAACCTATGGAGACCCTAGAATTATATTGTCGAGAATTATATTTTGGCCATGAGAGATATTTTGATGAAGATTCGATAAGGTTCCAATATTTAGAACTCGTCAAGGCTACTGCAAAATTTAATGTTTGTTGGGAAGCATCTACTGGTAAGAGATGTGAAACCCATATGATACTGCACTCGCCGCAGACCCGAACTAGTTTACCGCATAACTACAAAAGAGATTCGAAACCCCTCGATACTGCACTCACCACAGAAGAGATAATTAGAACCACAGAAATCGCAGAACCTCACCAAACTGAGTGAACCACAGAACCTCGTATGATACTGCGAATGAAAATCCTTATTCATCCTTCTGAGTTAAGAATTTGTACAAAACTGTACCAATACTTGTGAAAATATGTAATACCCTTAGCCCCCAAATGTTTTATTAAATGTGCATATGATATTGAGGTTCGGGAGTAGTTATATGTTAATTATATTGGAAAGAAAATTTATATTGAGGCATTTGAGGATGTATAAATGTGCTTTAAGGCTAAGGTGACTCTATAGTGAGGAAAAAGGGCTTGTGTATTAAAACACTAATTAGTATGAAATATGTAACATGTAAGGCAAACATACATCATGACTATAAATTAGGGAACTAAAAAGAGTATGGAGCACAAGGACTCCCCAAAAGTGAAAGGTGATGTGGTGGAACCCATATGTGGTTCCTAAGCCAAATGATTTAACATTCCTAAAGGTAACCTTAGGAAATAATATTAAAATATTATAATACAAAAAAATAAAATGGTAAATAGAATGGAATGAAATACATTCAATTTCCCTTTGTAATAGATATTTCTAAGGGATAGTAATTAAACTAGATATAAAAAAATGAAAGGGTATGTGGCTATTGTGTCCCTCGAACTTCTACTTGGGCTACCTCATGGAAATATGGATCCTTGTAGGAACAAGTCTGGGGATAAGTTTCCATATATGGGCTTAAAGAGTACCTCTAGAAACTTAAGGGAGAAAATAAATATTTGAAACCATAGGTCTCCAAGAAATTCCTTACCAATAGATTTAGACATACTAGAGGTAGTGGCACAACTTGAGGGATTATGAGTGCGGAGAAGGGGGTGCACTTCATAGGTGTGGGGCTCATGAGGGATGTGAGGATGTTGGTTGGATGCTATATGTTTTGGTACTTCAATAGAAGATGTTTCTAGTAAAATAATTTCTATAACTCCATATTATTCTAGGAAAGATTGATGATTTGGTGGCGATCTTAATTTTTTCTTAGGGGCTAATGAAATATTGAATTTTCTTACTCATATTGACCTCCTTTCATAATTTTTTTGGGCTACATAGAAAGATGGTTTAATAGATATCCATCTTAAAAATATTTAAATAGCATGGAGAAACTTCTAAATTGGTAATTCTAGAGTGGCTAAAATATTGGACTGGTTCCTCCTTTAGATTCTTTCTTGGAGGATAATATAAAGATAATCAACAAATTTCTTCGAGGGGTAAATTAGATCCATTTTAAAGTAAGACTCAAATAATTGAATATTCCACAACCATTCAAACCATAAAGTAATTTTTGTGGCCTTAAGACCACATTAGTCTCGAATACCACCAAATTCAATTCCTTAAATCTCTTAGGACATAAAAGCCACAACAATCACTTTGTATATTTAGAAATTTAAAATGGACAATTTGGCTCTCTCAAATATTAAGGCCTAGATTCAAAATTGTTTGCTAAATCAGGGCATGGGTATTCTTCCTAAACAAAAAAAAGTTTCATTTGAAGAATTGGACAAACAAATTCATAAAATTCTCTTAGAAAAAAAGAAAAAAAAATGAAAATGAAAACTAGGGAATTAAGATTTCATTTAATGATTGAAATTACATTTTTTTTCCATTACTATGCCAATCATAATAAGGAGGCTATAAACTCCAATCCGACCATCAAGAAATCTACTGGAACCCAAACTACCTCTTTTGATGGTAGATCTCATGAATGTGTCTCCCACTTCTCAAGATCGCTTATAGAAAACTCTAAGGTTGATATAGACATGATATTATGGGTGGCTACCCTCTTCCTTGTAATTTTTTATTAATAATAGAACATGTAGCTTCTGGATAAAATTACTCAAGGTGAGATTTAAGGTATTCCTCATTGTCTCCAAAAGGATAAGAGCCTCCCAGCTGAACTTTATATCCATTATTTTAACTTTGTGGAGATGATTATCTTAAAGAATAGAATATGTCATGATGTCAAGTGACACATTGGCTCCATTTACTTGCACATTCATTTCTCTAATTCAGAAATTGTACATTCCCTCCTTTACGCAATTAAAACCCATATACTTGTGCAATTACATTTATAAAATCATCTTCAAAATCATTTCGTTGGTTTCTTAGTGAATTTCCTAGCAATGTTTCTCTCTTTTTTTGCAAGTATCAAATTTTAGTGTTTGGTTACATCTATATTTTCTCCCTATCATTAAAATCCCACAAAATTCTTTACTACTACTTTTCTACAAAAGTATGGAATGAAATACAAAACACTAGTGTGATCCTTTTTCCATGGTATGGGGAATAGTTGAGCAAGGTTTCCAAAATTGTTTCTCCATCACTCAACAGAAAAAAAAATGCATTGCTCTACCAGTGTTTGTTCCTTGGGACATTTGGATATCTATAATTATTGTGATAGGAAAAATTCCCTTTCATATAATTGCTATTGTATAAAGCCTAGCAATTTTGGAATCTTACCCAAGTATATATCATACTACCCCTCCTAGCTAATGTCCTTATTTATAACTAAATGTAAATTTGTCATGGGTAATTTTTTATGGTGTGTTTCAAGGTACTCCTATGATGGGAGCATTGGTGGGATTATCCACTTATCTAATTCATACTCACTTTGTTTCTCATCTATCTCTGGTCCATCAACTAAAAAATTTTCCATGCTCATAACTTTAGAACTCCTAAAATTAGTAAGTAAGAGAGAAAACATTATTTATTAAAGTTTTGGGGGGCTCTACAAATCGTTTATTGGATATAGAGTATTCTAAAATTTCCAAAATTACTATCTTGGGCTTTTCTTCTATATTTTAAATCTTTTTTCTACAAATTTTAGCTCAAACTTTTTTTTAAGCATATTTTCAATAATAAAGAAAAAACAGCTAAATTAAATTAATTTTTCATATATAAAATTTACTAATTTAATACTAAAAATTAAAAAACATTAAATTAAAGTGATATCATTATTCTTTATATTATTTTATATTTAAAAAAAATTAATTAAAATAAAATAGCAATAGCTCTTTTTCAATATGATATAAAATAATTATATAAAAAATGACTTACATTGAAAAAAGAAAGAGAAAAAATGGAAAAAAAAACTTCACAATGATAAATGTGTAAATGTGTATTAAATTGAAATTATTTAATTCTAATAAATATGAGAAATTGGTATTCTATGCTAAAACTTGTGTAAGAATAAAAAGAAATGGCAATAAATGGAACTGACACTCTTATATCCCTTATTCCATCTTTTAAAGTTGAACAAAATTTTAAAAATCTATAAAAAAAGAAAAAAAAGAAAAAGAAAAAACATTTCCTGAATTAGCTTGAATTAGCTGGACTAGACGATAAGTAATATAGAACTGAACACAACACAGTGAATATGTTTGGCGTACATCTAAAAATGATTTTCAAATCTCCACGGTTGCTGCAGATACGATCTCGCCAGCAACGTCCTCCCCACCATTGCCGTTAACTTGAACTGCATGGTTGACAGATTAAAGAGACAAGAGATGTGTTTTTCTGACGGCTAGTCTAAAAAGGTCGTGTTTTCACTCAGAATCCGGTAATGATTTTTAGAAAATCTGGCAATGAATCTTGTTTACAGTTGTTAAAATTTAATATTTTAAGTGCCCTAAGAGTTTTTGATAGTGCTGAATCCATTTCCAATATCAAAAATGGATTCTAAACACTCCAAGCACCTGATTTTTCGAGTTTTAGTTGACCGGATTCCGGCAATTTTTTGCCATCAGAACTATTTCACGGGCTCGGTAGACAACTTCTCTTTCTGATTGGTTGTACAATCTGCTTACAAAAATTTGGTTGCGCCACTGTGTACCGCACTTAAAGATGACAATAGCGTTGAGAGAATTGGGAAGAGAAGGTACAACACTCCAAACATCCTTCTCCACATCATACTTCTCCACCTGTTGGTCAGTTAAGTCGTATAACTCCCCAGAAGAAGAAGAAATCACACAACTTCTCCATAGATCTCCTATGAAATTCTGCCCATGCGCCACCATTCCCCACGTCCCCTCACTCGGATCGAAAATTTCACAAAGCGCCGCGGCATCCCGAGCGGTGTGGTTTGATCATAGGATGCAAAATTTCCCACTTGTCTTTCTCCGTGTCATATGGCTTCTACAGCTGCAAGAGGGATGCCAAGCTCACCCATACTGCCAGTGACGTAGACAAGTCTAGTGGAAGAAGACACAGAGAAAACAAGGAATGATCGACGTGTAGCCATGTCAGCTCCGCGGTGCCATCTGGCAGACTCAAAGTCATAAATGTAAATAGTCTTCACCAATCTCCCGTTGGATGGGTGTATTCCACCTATGAGAAGTAGCTTCCGATTCACAGTGACGCACTATTTGGGGGATCATCAGTGGGAGGTAGCCTTTCCCAGGTGCCCTTCACAGGGTCGTATACCATTACTATATATCTGTCATTGCTGATATCTTCTTGAATCAAGCAAATAAGTTTCTCGCTCATCCCACATTTCTTCCTGTCAGCATAGAACGTAGGGCTACTGAGTATAACCTCCCAGCTGTTGCACACAACTTTCATCGTAGCGTGTGATCTATAAGGAATTCTTAGCAAACACTTCCGAACAACATCCTCTGGAATAACCTCCATTAAGGCACTCTAAATACACCAATTTCCAGATCGATCGAGTTTACCCAAAGCTTTACCAAAGAAGTAAACAATATGAAAGACGGTAGCTCAAAATATAAAAATGCAAATAAATATATATAGTGTAGATGTGGGGAAACCTAATTTCAAACCGACAAGATAGGGAGTTAAGTGATAAACATCGTTATGTTATTTAGTGGTAATATGAGAATATATAATTTTTTAATTCATAATATAAGTGGAGGGAAGCATTTAATATAAATTTGACTAGTCAATACTTTGACATGGAAATGCTTTAAGTAAGAATGTTTTATTTAAAGTATATAAAGTCTATTCATAGTGATAAATGGCAGGAAATGATTATTTAAAATCTAGTTATATAGATAAATGGCATGAACTGGATTAGTTAGTTGAGTAATTTAGGGATTTTTAATAAATAAAGTATTTAAACACATTTTTTAATTGTATTTTTCAATTATTTTATGTTAATTTATTATCACTGTTTATATTTGGAGCTTTTAATTTTAGGGGTGTATTTTATTTATTTTTATTAATTATAATGTGAGGATGATAAATATTAATAATATAAAAGGTGAATTTGAAAATTTTCTAATAATAACTATAAAATTGGTACATGAGAGTCCTTTAATTGTGGGACCATCAAATTGGTGCATGAAAGCCCCTTGATTGTGGCATGACCAAATTGGTCCATGAGTCCCTTGTTTGTTGTACAAGGGACCCATCTCTCACTAGCAATTTGAATTCTAAATTCTATTGAGGTGTAGCCAATGGTTCTTATCTCAAGTGGTTGGGATTCTAGCTTGCCCATGTTCAAGTCTTCAGAGGTATGTTGTAGTGTGTACTCATTAGGCTCAAGGAGTAGCCAACCCCACGGAGATTTCACTTCATTTGTGGTTAATATGGGTAGTCTCTACACTTTCTTAGTCATTAGGTATTTCCTGTAAAAGAAAAACAAGTATATTGAGGTGTACAAAATCTACCTCCCTTTGGATTAGAACCTACGAGGCTATAAATGAGTTCAAAGAGTAGAAAATTAGAAATCCAACAACATAGGTTACTAATGGGTGTTGATTGTTTTAGAGCCAATTCGTTATATTTTTCCAAATTATTCACAAAACTAAATTGAGAAACAAGGGTATGGAAATGAATGAATATTCCTAAAGGGAAAGAAGTGTAACACCTATCTTCTATTGTGTAGGGAAGTGGAAGGAAGTTCCATGGCCCTTGGATCACTAGATGATAGGCCTATAATGGTCTATAGTGATTTGATCAAATAAGCCATGAGAGAAATGAGTTGCTTCGAGTGAGCTTTTTCCCCCTTAGGGGTAGCTACTTCGAGAGCCACTGTCTCAACTCTGTGGTGTTCCAACTGGAACGAGCTCAATTGATCATGTATATATACAAATTTTTCTTCTATTTCTCCTTTAGATGTATGATGATCTCATCTCACATTAGTGCTCCTTATGTTTTTACATGCTTCAACCATGTTATGTCAACTACTATCTAGTACATATTAGATTGCAAATGTACTTACATATGTCACACTATACTTTCACATACGAGATACTATGTTATCATGAGTTATCTTGTTCACTTTAGTTTCTAACCTAGGGTTAAAATTTTACCAAGGGAGTTGGTTCCCTAAGTTAGGATTTGAATATTTAATGCATTTTCCTATGGTTTAAGGAGAATTGTATGTGAAGTTGGAAAGAAAAACTTGTATGGTTACTACCTAATAACACATATATCAAGGCATGAATAACAACTATAGGTGGGTTTCTTGCATCGGTATCCATGTACATGCATTGGAGGTGGTATCGATGCCATGAATATATGTAGAATTATTTGAGATTTATGTACTTTCTTTGGGATTTGTGAAACCAAATTAGTATATGACAACCCCTTTTTTATTAGATAAGGGACTCACCTCCATGTAGCGATTTAATTGCTAAATTATATGGAGGTGTACATACTCTACCTGCCACTTAATTAGACCATGCGAGGTTAGAGATGACTATTAAGGATTGGGAAGGTAAAAATCCTTCGACGTATATTTTTGATGAGTGTTCATTGTTTGACAACTAGTTTATGTTTTTCAAAATTTTCCCAAAACTTAACCAATAGATTCTATTTTGTTAAAGAGCACCAAAATGGATGAATATACCTGAATGGAAGGTAAGAAAATAAGGGTTATACCATTTTTGTGTTATATGGGTTAGTAAAAGGGTACGTTGTGTGTAGGTTTTACCCTTGTACAAAAATTACCTGCAAGACGAATTCTTAAAACAAAAGAATAAACAATCGTGAGAACATAAAACATAAAACAAATATACATTGATATTTTACCCTCGATACCAAAACTGGGACTACGAAATTGAATTTTCATTATATTCCTTTCAATGTTACAATACATATAGATACATGGTGATGCATTCATAAACCACAATGCACTAACTCTATAATAGAACATAGTCATAGTTCCCTTTACTGAATCAACAAAATACCATGGGAAAAAAAGCATCATGCCCCAAAAAATGCGCATAAGCCATGCACAAAACCATGGGTATGTTTACCCACCAAATTTTCGTTTGTACCCCATCCTTGGGTATGCATAAAAAAAATTCTCGGGGCGTTGCCTCGAACCAAGTGTCACGCTGGATACAATGTACAACATCTAGAGCTAGTCATGGAAAGAATATAACACACACCCAACATTCTCCCACTTGTTATTTTATTTCCACACAAGGGATCATAGGAGACATTAGTCATTGGTCTGGCCATGAAATGCCCATTTTTTCTCTACACTAAGAAAAATTCTTAGTGCTCACAGTCTTCGTCAATTGATTTGAAACATTCTTCAAAGTTTCCACCTTTATCAGCAACATCATTTCCCTCACAAATTGATAGTGAACATCAATTTTCTTTGTATTTGAATAATAAGTAGGGTTATTTTCAAGGAAATTACACTCTGGTTGTCACAATCTATCATTTTTGCTCGATGTACCAATCCCATACTTGAATACAATCTCTAAAACCAAATTGATTCCTTTCTCACATGAGTTCTTGCCATGTATTGAGTCTATGTAATTGAAAGATACACTACAAATTGTATTTTTCTCGTCCAACTGACTTCTCCTCCAAATAGGTTAAACACATACCCACTTGTAGATCTTCTCTAATCTAGATCTCCACCCCAGTTTACATCAAGAAAGCCACATATGTACAAAATATTGTCCAAAAGTCATCTTCCTTGGTAGCACAGACCATAATTGCTAGTTCCACACAGATACCGAAGAACATGCTTCACTCTTGTACAATGATCCTTCCCTGGTTTTGACATAAACCTTCTCAATACTTCCACATGTGAAATTTCTATTATACATCATACTACCGACTACACTTTCATATGGAACATGGGACATGTCATCTTCCTCTTATTGCTTCTCGGTACATTGTTCAAGAGATAAATTTACACCTATAGGAATAAGAACTTTCACTGGTTTACTAACATGCATATTAAACCTCTTCAATATTGTCTCGACATACTTCCTATAGTTCAACTAAAGCTTCATCTTTTCTTGATCTCATTTAATTTCCATGCCCAAAATATAGTTTGCAGCACCAAGATCCTTCATGTCGAATTTGGAGGACAATTGGGTCTTTAAATCTTGGATAATTTCTTTGTCATCTCCAATCAACAACATGTCATCCACATACAAGACCAAATAAATAACAAAGTCAAAAATTAATTTAAAATACACACAATGATCCGCCTTTCATCTTGTGAAGGAAATCACCGTATATATGTATCAAATTTCTGATACCACATCATTGGTGACTGTTTAAACCCATATAGAGACTTTGTTAACCTGCATACTGTTTCTTTATTACCCTTCACTACAAATATTTTTTGTTTCTTCATGTAGATATCTTCTTCCACATCCCCTTTAAGAAATGAAGTCTTCACATCCATTTGTTCTACCTCAAAATCAAAAGAAACAATGACATATAAAAGTAATATAATAGAAACTAACTTGGAAACAGGAGAAAAAATATCACCGAAATCAATTCCCGACACATGTGAATAACCTTTTGCTACCGACTAAGCTTTTTATTTCTCCACCTTGCCTTTTGCATTCATCTTCCTCTTAAACACCTATTTACTTCCAATGGGTTTCCTTCCAACCGACAAATCCACCATATCCCAAGGCTCATTTTTCCCTTAAGATTCCAATATTTCATCAACCATGACCTCTTTCTCGAGTTTTCCATCCTCTAAATCCACTTCCTTCTTGACCATTATGGGATCATCACCAATACTAGATAAAGAAAAAATTGAACATAAAGAAAATGGATTATACCTCTCTAGTTTCCTTCTCTCTCGAGTCGATGTTCCCAAAATCAGAGTATGTGTCTCTTTTTCTTCTGATTCTTGTTTTTCTATAGAGTCTGATTCTTCCTCCTTCAGTTCACACTTTATCTTTTCAGGTCATTTTTGTAGGAATTCTTGTTTAATTACATACTTCTCCTCTCTAAACACCACATCTTGTCTATACAAAATCTTCCTTTTTTCTAGGTTATAGAACTTGTAACGTTTTAAACCATTATTATCTTCAATAAAAATGCACCTTTGAAATTTACTATCCAACATGATTCTTTTCTTCTTTGGAATTTGTACATATGCAACACATCCAAATACCCTCTGATGTGAAAGAGAGGGTTTCTTACCAGTACATACCTCATGTGGAGTCTTATTCTCCAACGCTGATTGATCAGGAGCTTAGTATTTAGCTAAAAAGTGAAACTGCTCAGAAATGATTCAGACCTAAATGACCGGAACATTCAAAAACTAGTTTTTATTTAGGTGAAGCCTATGTTCCAAATACCATGGGCTAAAATATTATTAATACCATGCAAAAAAACATTATTAACCCTAATATAATATTAAATTATTATTATTATTATTATTATTATTATTATTATTATTATTATTATTAAATCTAATACTCATATTAATATATTATAATATTAATATTATTAAACTTAATAATTTTCTATTAATACAATATTAAATTTATTATATTATAATATATATAAATGTATCATGATATATATTAACTCTAGATATATATGGGAGGGAAGAACAAAGATATAGGGTGATAGAGGTGGAGATATATGGGGATTGACAAGGGAGAGATGAAGATAAACTAAAGGAAAGGGGAGAGCAGGAATGGAGAGTGAGAGAGGGAGACACAAATATGGAGGGGGGGGGGGGGGTGGGGGGAGAGAGAGAAGGAGAGGGGGAGGGAGATAGTGGTAGGATTAGGGGAGGCACAGATGGAAGAAGGGAGAGGGAGTTAAGAGATAAAGGGAGAGAGAGATGGAAGAAGACAGAGGGATGTATGATAGAAAGGGAGAGATAGGAAGGACCAAAGATAGGACTTGAGAGAGGGGGGGATAGAGAGATGAAGTTGGAGGGGGAGAGAGGAAGGGAAGAAGAAATATATAGAGAGAGGGAAGTGGAGAGAGAGAGAGGGAGTGGCAAGGGAGAGATGGAGATAGAGTGCATATGTTTAGGGGTGAGATAAAGAGACAAATTAGTAGGTATGGAGAGAAGGGGGAGAGAAGGAGAGAGGGAGGGATATAGTAATGTAGTTCAAGAGTTTGACAGTTCAAGAGAGAGATGGGGAAGAGAGAGGGAGGTAGGAGAGAAAGAGAGAGAGAGAGGGGGAGCATGAGAGAGAGGACTTAAAAGAGAGGACGAGAATGATGGGGAGAGAGAGAGAGAGAGAGAGAGAGAGAGAGATTAGGGAAGAGAGAGGGAGGTACGACAAGAGAGAGGACTTGTGAGAGAGGAGAGAGGGATCGATAGAGTGATGGGGTTGGAGGGGGAGAGAGGTAGGAAATAAGAAATATAGAGAGTGAGAAGTGGAGAGAGAGAAGGAGTGACAAGGGAGAGACAGAGAGAGAGTGTGTATGTTTGGGGGTGAGATAAAGATACAAAGAAGGAGAGATGGAGATAAGGGGGGAGAGAATGAGAGATAAGGAGAGAGGGAGGGATATACTAACATAGTCGGTTGGTGAAGAGAGAGAGAGAGAGGACACGAAAGAGTAAAAAGAGGGAGGGAAAGAGAGATGGACTTGGAGGGGGAGAGAGAGGGAGGTAAGAAGAAAGTCATAGAGAGATAAATGTGGATAGAGAGAGAGAGAGTGAGTAATAAGGAAGATGGATAGAGAGGGAGAGAGGACAGAAGGAGAAAGTGATATATTAGCAGGGGAGAGGGAGAGAAGGGGAAGATAGAGATGTAGATGGAAGGTGAAGAGAGGGAATAAGAGGGAGATGGGGAGAGGGAGGGAGTGACAAAGAGATTGATAGATATGGAGTGCGAGAGCATGTGTGTTTATGGGGTGAGATAGAGAGACAGAAAATAAGAGATGGAGGGGGATATACATATGGATGGAGGGTGGAGAGAGGGAAGAATATTTCTTGCACTAAATGGATCGATTTAAGTGGAGATGGTGATTTCTAATCCTATTTGATTATTTGCACTAGATTCATCGATTTTAGTGTAGATATTTATTTCTAATGATATTTGATTACTTGCTCTAGATGCATTGATTTCAGTGTAGGTGGGGATTTCTGATACTATTTGATTGCTTGCATTAAATGCATTGATTTTAGTGTAATAACAAAACATTATTGACAATGCACATTGATTTTTGTGTTATAGTAGTTTAACCTATTAATATTGTAGAGCAAGAGAGACAAGATATCATGTTTACTACAATAGCTCGAGCTAAATATTTAAATGATCTGCGATTTAAATTTTATTTTTCATATAATGGATATGAAAAGATGACAAAACTAACAAGGGTAACAATAAGAATAGTAGAAGAGAATAGTTTGAGATTGATCACAACGAAGACTATTTGTAACATGAGTACATTCTTAGTATCCATATTTTCTATCTTTCAACATTATTATTGTCACTTTGCATTCAAAAAAAATATTTCATCATTTTCATCATTAAAGTTATTAACAAGATGGATAGAGAGGGAGAGAGGACAAAAGGAGGAAAGAGATATATTAGCGGGGGAGAGGGAGAGAAGTGGAATATAGAGATATAGATGGAAGGTGAAGAGAGGGAAGAAGAGGGAGATGGAGAGAGGGAGGGAGTGAAAAGAGATTGATAGATATGGAGTGCGAGAGCATGTGTGTTTAAGGGGGTCAGATAGAGAGACAAAAAAGAAGAGATGGAGGGGGATATAGATATGGATGGAGGGTGGAGAGAGGGAAGAATATTTCTTGCACTAAATGGATTGATTTAAGTGGAGATGGTGATTTCTAATCCTATTTGATTATTTGCACTAGATTCATCGATTTTAGTGTAGATATTTATTTCTAATGATATTTGATTACTTGCACTAGATGCATTGATTTCAGTCTAGGTGCTGATTTCTAATACTATTTGATTACTTTCACTGGATGTGTTTATTTCAATGTAGATGTTGATTTATAATTATATTTGATTTCTTGCACTAGATGCATTGATTTCAATGTAGATTATTTCTAATCCTATTTGATTGTTTGCACTAAATGCATTGATTTCAGTGTAGAAGTTTTTTTCTAATATTATTTGATTGCTTGCCTTAAATTATTTGATTTCAATGTAGATGTTGATTTATGATTTGATGTATTTGAATACATGATGGTACATTAATTTTAAAGTGACTGGATTAACAATATGCATTGATTTTAGTTTAAGCACAAAACGTTATTGACAATGCACATTAATTTTTGTGTTATAGTAGTTTAACCTATTAATATTGTAGAGCAAGGCAGACAAGGTATCATGTTTACTACAACTCGAGCTAAAGATTTAAATGATTTATGATGTAAATTTTATTTTTCATATAATGGATATGAAAATATGACAAAACTAACAAGGGTAACAATAAGAATAGTAGAAGAGAATAGTTTGAGATTGATCACAATGAAGACTATTTGTAACATGAGTACATTCTTACTATCCACATTTTCTATATTTAAGCATTATTATTGTCACTTTGCATTCAAAAAATTTATTTCATCATTTTCATAATTAAAGTTATTAACAAGATGGATAGAGAGGGAGAGAGGACAGGAGGAAAGAGATATATTAGTAGGGGAGAGCGAGAGAAGGGGAAGATAGAGATATAGATGGAAGGTGAAGAGAGGGAGGGAGTGACAAAGAGATTGATAGATATGGAGTGGGAGAGCATGTGTGTTTAGGGGGGTGAAATAGAGAGACAAAAAAGAAGAGATGGAGGGGGATATAGATATGGATGGAGGGTGGAGAGAGGGAAAAATATTTCTTGCTCTAAATGGATTGATTTAAGTGGAGATGGTGATTTCTAATACTATTTGATTATTTTAACTAGATTCATCAATTTTAGTGTAGATATTTATTTCTAATGATATTTTATTACTTGCACTAGATGCATTGATTTCAGTGTAGGTGGTGATTTCTAATACTATTTGACTGTTTGCACTGGATGTGTTGATTTCAATGTAGATGTTGATTTATAATTATATTTGATTGCTTGCACTAGATGCATTGATTTCAATGTAGATTATTTATAATCCTGTTTGATTGTTTGCACTGAATGCATTGATTTCCGTGTAGAAATTATTTTCTAATATTATTTGTTTTCTTGCATTAAATGCATTGATTTCAATGTAGATGTTGATTTCTAATTTGATGTAATTGGATATATGATGGTACATTAATTTTAAAGTGGTTGTAACAGTATTCATTTATTTTAGTGTAAGCACAAAACTTTATTGACAATGCACATTGATTTTTGTGTTATAGTAATTTAACCTATTAATATTGTAGAGCAAGAGAGACAATGTATCATGTTTACTACAACAGCTCGAGCTAAATATTTAAATGATTTACAATTTAAATTTTATTTTTCTTATAATGGATATGAAAAGATGACAAAACTAACAAGAGTAACAATAAGAATAGTAGAAGCGAATAGTTTGAGACTGATCACAATGAAGACTATTTGTAACATGAGTACATTAGCATTATCCACATTTTCTATCTTTCAACATTATTATTGTCACTTTGCATTAAAAAAAGAATATTTCATCATTAAAGCTATTAACAATATTTTTCATCTCAACAAACCGAGGTAACTAAGAAAATTTAAAATTAAAATGACCAAGTTAATGTCAGAAATATTTATCATATTTAAAATGATTATATTAATATTTGATATATTTACATATTATTGATAAAATTAAGCATATCTTCGATAGATTTTCCTTGGTAGCACACGACTGAAACTAGCATAGATCCATCTTAACTTCGAATCTATCAAGTTCCAAGAGGGATCAAATATCTCGAGGTGCAAACCTTTACCCAAGTTTTGCACTCAAAAAAGAGGTTTTCACCTTGAGAGATTTGATCCCTCTTAGCACCTGATAGATCCGGAGTTAAGATGGATCTAGGCTGGTTTTATTGAAAATCGATTTCATATGAGTGAGTTATGGTATGTTG
Source organism: Pinus albicaulis (assembly GCA_034641835.2). NCBI lineage: Eukaryota > Viridiplantae > Streptophyta > Pinopsida > Pinales > Pinaceae > Pinus > Pinus albicaulis. The sequence goes on from CM076578.1 coordinate 314,238,964, forward strand.
TTCATTTTCGAAAATAGGTAAAAATTGTGCCTAACAGTGATAGACTGATGACTTGGAAGTCCAGTCAGCACCTCAAGAATCTTCAGGGAATATTATCCTTTTTTTCATCGAGTGACACAGTGACAAGTGTCATCACCAAATTCACCAATGTTGCTTGGGGAAGTTGAATTTTTCTTCTATTTCCTATGTTTGGAATTATTACTATGGTGGCTTATTTTCAATGGTGGAATTTTTTTGGGCCAATGGGGAAGGGCCACGTGAAAGCCTGAAAAATAAAGACACCCATATTCCCCAAATATGGCCCCAAAAAAGGCGCAGCAAGGTTGGAAGGTGCATACATTTTATATTGCAAGGTTGGTTGGTTGCATATTTATTTAAGCAAAGATTGGGACTAATAGCCGAAACCATAGTCAAATGGGTTACAACATATATTCGCAACATATAACTATATTCCAAAGTCTTTTAACTATGGTTCAAAAAAATTGCAATGTTCAACAAAAATAGGCGGTTAGGGTCGAACCCATGACCACCCACACCATAATGCAATGCCTTACCACTATGCCTTCCATCATGGACCTTAATTCTTATGGTTTCCACTCCCATTTGAATTTCAACAGTGGCATATATGGGGGTTAGGCAGGGGCCAGCTCTGCGGGCCAACCCCCTCCCACACGACAATGTTTTGATGACCAAGTGCTAAAGCAACAGGAGAGAAATTCCGTCGGAGTTTTAAATGCATTTTAAACTGAGTTTTAATATGTAATACATGGGTTATGGTTATGTTAACACGAGTTTAACGATAAGTGTGGGTTAGCATTAAATGTTCTTAACCCCACTTATCACCCACTTAATTTAATATTAAACTCACGCTTATCCATAATTGAGAGTGCTTAACTTGGTGACGCCTTTGGCGGACTCGCCAGATTCGGTGGACTTCCACATTTAGTGGAGTTAATTGGAGGACATCCAGATTTAGTGGAGAAAAACTAGGAAAAATTGGTTTTGCCATAATTGACGCAATTTTCGACCAATTTTTGCTTAGGAAGAGTCATTCTTGGTATATTTTGATTTTTTGGAGCCATTGGAGCATGTTGCAGAGGAAAGAAGAGATTATAATCAACAATTTTTCACAATTGAAGCTAATAGAAAGGCCCACACTATGAAGCTGGACCAAGGAGATGTAGCCCAAGAGGGGTGAAATATTTCATAAAAAACTTTTGTATTTGTATCTATTATTTGTTCTTGCTTTTTTTTTTATTATGATTCTGTTCAACATTGAGTTTCCATGCTTTTAATTTCATAAAATACACTTAATATCATCAATTTTAATGAATTATCACTCATAAAGACTTGTATAAACCCTTGTATGATAAGAAAACCAAAGAAATTTCATGTTAATTCTGAAACTGGTATTAGCATACCATTAATTAACAATAAATTTCAGATCAATTTGGTATCAGAGTATAAGGTTTCTAATTTTTTTTTTCTTTCTTTGCTTGAAATTGTGCAAGAAGGGTTTTAATAGTTGCAATTTTGTGATGCTTACAAGGTTGAAGTTGCAGAGAGGAGAAGGGAAGCTATTGGTTGTTAGTCCATTGATTAGGAAAAGGAGAAAGAGAGCTAAGAAAGCATCATATTCACCCAAATTTCCACTCAAAGCTTCACTTGAAGCACCCTAAGTTCCATCTCTAACAGTTGAGATTGAAGAGGTACAAATTGCACATGAAGCTAAAGTGATTGAAGAGATACAAGCGTCAAAGGTTGAGCTTGAATCCTTGGCCATTATTTCAAGATTTGGAGAGACTAATGGACATTCAGAAGAAGAGGATGTTAATATAGGCTTCAAAGACATACAAAGAATGGTTAAAATCATGTTTGATGCACTCACTGCAGAAAGAGTAGGAGAAGGTTCTAAGCCTCCACATGGAGAAGGGTCTTTAGATGGTAAGAAGGATGAAGAGAAGAGTTCGAAAGGTAGTGGAGGAAAGCCACCTCCATCTCCACCATCCTCATCATCATCATCTTCATCAACATCTTCATCTTCCACATCCACCACAAAAACCACCCACACTCATTCAAAAATCCCAAAAGGAAAAACTCCATTACTCAAGTTGGACATCAAGTTTGAACTTCCCATGTACAATGGTGAGGTAAATTCATATAATTTAGACGATTGGATCCATCAAATGGAAGCATACAAAAAAATTCACAATCTACAATAGGAAGACATAAAGATCCAACTACCTTCATTAAGGCTATAAGGAGAAACACTAGATGGTGGGAGGCAAAGACTCGAGGAAATGTGAATTCATGGTAGGATATCTATTTCTTGGGTTGAATTCATTTCTTCCATTAAAATAAGGTTTTATCCATTAGCCTATATGCAAAAAGAAATAACGAGTTGGAAAAACTTTAGATAACTTAAAATGTTCAAGACTACACACAGGAGTTTAGAAAGAGGGCTTTATTTTTAGGAGTAAACTTGAATTCACAAGACACACTCTCAAAATATATTGGGGGTTTACATTCTTACTTGAAACATATTATCCTTATGTTTAACCCAAAAAAATTAGATGAAGTATGTGTGCAAGCCACACATATTGAAGCAAGGGGAAGTAACACTAAGAAAGAGGGTAGTGAGAAGATGCCATAAGGGTAAGGGCAAAGAGAATGGAGGAAAATTTAAAGAAAAGAAGAATGCAAGCATCAAGAAAGAAGGGGAGAAAAATACATGCAAATATAGTTCCAAAGAGGGGCATCATGAAGTCCACTGTTTCTAGTTCCACTTCTCAAGGGATATGATCCTTAAGAAAAGGAATTTAGTTCCATATACCAAGGGATGAGGCACAGGTATGTAGCTGTTCAAGGTTTGTAATTTGGATAATATTCCTCAAACAAAGCTTCTAGAACTTACATTTTTATTTTGACATGCATGAACGGACCTGCGCACTTTTTTTTCAGGAAAGCTCTGTAGATCTGCATAGTTTTTTTACAGAAAAAACTGCGCATGCATGGGTTTTGTTTAGGAAAACCGTAGGTGCTCAAAAATGGTTTTTAAGAAATGAAAAAAAAAATTCCTCTTGTCCTTGGTATTATGTTACTTCAAGCTTCAAAGGGGATTCACCTGAGACACTCCATTGGATGGCAAGATATCCGAATCGATAGTCATGATGACAAATTTTAGTGTAACAGATTGCCCCCTAAAGTGAAAAGCTAGAAAAAATGTTTGATGACTGATGCACTTTATCATGTCAAAGGTTCAAATTAGAGACCAATTGGTTGACGACCTAAAACAAGCAATCAAGGATTACCATATCATGCTTTCATATAATCATCATTGGGGTAGGCATTCCCATACTCAGAGTAAACATAACTCAATGAACTAGTAGGGAAATACACAAAGATCCATGTCAACAATAGACATAGTATGGACGCAGCCATCAATGGATATATATTTACAATCATGAATATTTAATAACTCTAAGAAGCCTATATGGATTAAACTAGATCGATAGTCTTGATCTCCATCTCTATTCATGCACGAATATGACCATGTGAGTGAATGTCTTGAAGTCGAACATTGTAGAAACCACTTGATTACTGGTCAATGATGTGAACCATTATAAAGCGCGAGAGAAACCACCAATAATGTCAATGGTCCTTAAGGTACTCCCAATACTGTCTATGGAGTGTGATTAAATGTTTTTAAGTCAAACACTCATAGAATAATTCGATCGAAGGTCAATTGAGAGAACCTATCATCGAAAGCGAGAAACCTACCATTGAGGCATGTCGGCTCCAAGGTACCAAAAGCATTTCTAAATCAACTTCCTAGATAATGAGTTGAATTCCATAGGAAGAGATCTATCATAGGAGGGCCTACAACATGAGACTCATGTCAAGTTTTAAAGAGAAATATTTGAAGTGATTCAGGGCCGACTCAAGGATGACCGATGTGATTGAAGGTTATGAATAACAAGGTAATTGTTACTGAGGTTGGACTTCTCTTGAACATATTAGTGACACAACATATGACTTGGTAGCATTTGACTCAATGATAATACCCAAAACCAACTAAAGGCTTTCAATGAGGTTTGATTAACTATGAAGAAAATGGATTTCCCCACCTAGACACAAATGTGACAGAGTGTCACGTTCAAGAAGGACATATTGCCTTTAATAATACATAAATGAATTTTCTTTCCCAATTCCCCATCCACCATTACTGGCAAGTACATCTTTATTTTTTTCAATCTTGAGAAGGAAAACATTTTCTTGTCATATAATCTCATCCTTTGGACGAGTCCTCTGAAGTATTTTTAATGAAACCTCAGAAGGAGCGGTTCATTCTCATTGTAATCGATGGGTCCTACATTGTTTATGTTTTACGAGTCTAGTGTAGGGTTAACTTGATGTTATTTTCATGTTTAAAGAATCTGAAAACACACAAATAGAAAACTAATTGTTGGGTGCAAGTTTTGAACTTATTTCCTACATTTATTTCCCCCATTTTACCTCATGACTATTGTAGAGCTATAAAAAGGGTCTCTTTCACCTCTAATTACCTCACATTAATATGTCAATCCAGGAGCGTTTTGTTATTCCAAAGAGTGTCTCAGTCTGAGGCTATCACTTGTCAGAGTAATGCTAGCAGTACAGTGTTTAAGAAATACAAGAGTAAACGGATGCTTGTCTGTAACTAAATTACTTCAAAAGAATAAATCACACATTCAGAAAACTAGGCAGCTTATCAGTCAAGGGTTCGGCAGCGATAACCCATCCCTTTGGAAACTGATGGAAAGGAAATTAGAGCATAGACCACGGGTCTGGGAGCTAGACAGTGAATGACAAAGCTCACTACAGCCTTAGATCGTCTCTCACACCAAAACAACAAATGTGAGTAAATGGAACAGCAAATAAAGAATTTGAACAGAAAATATGGAATGGAACAGTAATTCTAAAATGGAACAGCAATTGAACAACTGAGTCTCGAGAGTCTTACTCTATTAACCCAAATGCACTCTTCGCAATCAATCAATCTTTCACTTTTAAGGCAAATCAAGCAAAACACACTAATGGAACAGCAATAACTATTGATAAATTATGGAACAGCTCTAGTAAATCATATACGCACACAACACGCTGAAATAGTAATCTTAATTAACAGGGATACCACTGTGCTCCCAAATAGAACAGTATTATCTCTGAATCCAATAATCATGAAGAACACTACTTCAAACGAATCTATGACATGAATGTTCAATATAAAAGCTCTGTAACAGAACAATAAGAATATTCGGTTAAGACTAATAACATGCAATTAACTCTGAAAGGATTAATAACTTGATGCGGAGTCAATACACGATTCTATCTGTAAAAACCTCAATGATTTAATCTTAACAGAGCATGTAATATCAACTTATAAAGCATATCAGATTACCAAATAACAACGATAAACAAACCACGCAAAAATCAAATCGTAGTGATACAGAAGCAAGTGTCCTCCGGGGCCGGGCCCTTAGCCTCTAAGGGTACACCGCCTTAAGTTAATCCAGACGCAGAGATGAGATAATCGCCAAGCTTATATTAATGCATCGGACAAAAATACAATGAACCAGTTCTCAACGAGACTTAATAATCAGAGCTGATGTTTAACAGAGAATTACATAAAAAAAAATCTATATCATTCTTCCTATCCCAAGCTAACAGTGTCGTCCCTTTATATAAAGGTGACGGCGGAGATGTCCAAGTAACAAGATAAATAAAGCAGCGATCCCTCAGGATCAAAGATCTTGAGGGATTCGCCAAACTGTTAATCCTTTATCCTTTCTTTTCTTTTGCGCCGAGCTGGTGTCTTCTCCTCCTTTTCCGGGCCGATTTGCTTTGATCTGTTTAGCCTTGTTTGCATTCGGTTCTCCTTCAGAGGGACAGCAGTTATCTCGACTTTGTCCTTTCCTTTGGAACGGCAACTCCTCATTTTCTCCTTTTCCTGCACAGAAAATAACCATTATCAGCGGTTAAGTCTTGCATATCAATTCTCACATGTTTTGTTATAATTCCTTATTATTTTCCAAATTTATGATGCAAAAAGGTTTACAAATTCTACTAAAAAGCCACTGAAATAATCATCAAAAGCATACCTTTTTAGTACTCCACACACCCCCCTGCTTACCTTGTTTCATGTCCTCATGAAAACATTGTAGTTGACATGCAAGGCAGTGAGAGAATAGGCTGGAGAAGGAATCTCATGCGGAGGCCTACAGCCATGATGAGTGATTAGATAGTCAAAGAACTGACCTGTTTGCCCCTCAAGCATCTCATACAGGGCTTGATATCCGGGTGCAGGGTGCCAAATAATTGGAGTGCGAAATCTATATCCTAACCAGGATGGCCCTACTTTCAAAATGCTCTCGCCATAGAGGTTCAAACGGTTGGCAGCTAATTCAAAATTCTCATACTTAAATGGTTCCCTGAGCTGGATGTTTGGATTAGAGATTCGGTACCAAAATTTGGCTGCATCAATGGCGAGGTCTTTGATGGAAAGAAAATATTCTAAACTCTGTCGAATGAGTGCCTCATGCATGGGTCCTAACGTTTCAATGACACCCGGAGTCCTTATGAGGTTTCTATGAGCTTTCCACAACTGCACTGGGTTCCTAGGCTTAGCCCTTACCCGTAAATCTAGGCCATTTTCCTGACTCTGGAAAGTATTATAGGCTTTGAGCCACTTAATCTGATTAACCCCGAATGAAATGAATGCTTGTAATTGGATGTCTCCAACAAAAGGGCCAGGGTTCAACTTAGTCTCCTGATCTAGCACAAGGTCATGCAAATAAAGTTCACACAACAATCTCCAGACCTTCACTCCATAATGTTTACAGCAGTCTATAAAGTCATTGACAGTGTTGATTTGTATAGGGGCGCCTGCTTTAACAACTTTTATTTTTAATTGTAAATACCGTTCTAATAAAAACAGAGCATAGTTTTTAGCAGGGGCCCTACATGCTAAAATGTCATTGTATAAAGAACACAAGGTATTCATCTGCTTGATAACAGTATCTAGTCTACGGGTTACCTGTGCAACTTCCTCTTGTTCCTTTTTCCACCCTTCAAAGGCCTGGCTTTTGGATTGATTGACGTCCCTTAGTTGCTGTTGTAACTCTTCATATTTTTCTCGGGGAACCGTTTGCTCTCTAAGTTGTTCGGCTTCTTGCTGGGCTTGCTTCACCATCTTATGCAAGGTTTTTGTCTTCGGATCTTTTTTCCATAGGTCAGTGGAGGTCGGGAGTTTTACCTGAACTTTCTTATTATGCTGTTTGGAGTTCAGAACCCTTATTACCCCTGAGGGTGGTGCCTCTGTCTGGATTTTCTTGTCACTGGTCCTTATATCATCCCTTTCTATTTTAACGCGAATATCAGTCTGTTGTTGTTCCTCAACATCATTTGGAACGACAGCTGGATTTTCAGTAGGGTTTTGAACAACATGGCGATTGTTGGCCCTCTTTTTCTTCCCTCCGGTCTTTCTTACCCTCTGGTTTGCTTTCAGAATTCTAATTTGCTGTCTGAGCTGGGTTATTGTATTCAATAATTTCTGCCGTTCCATTCGCAATTTCTTAATTTCCGGCGTTTCATTAGAAGGAACAGCAGGCTGTCTGCTGCGGTTTGGACCATGACTAGTTTCTGGATCTTTCTCTTGGGGTGCTTCCTCGCTGTTCTGCTCTGGCTGTTCTGGGGTAGGAACCTTGACTGGTTCTGTCTCTTCCTGGGCAACTGCTTTTTCTGCTCCTACTCCCTCCAGAATTTCCTCTGGTGTCTTGGGAATAGATTGTTCCCGTTCAGTATCTCTTATCTCCTCTTCATCATGAACAGGCAGATTTCCTTTTTCTGCCTCTACTGCATGTGATTTTTCAGATGTGTTTTCTTCTTGGGGTTTGTCGTGGAGGTCTACTAGACTAGAAGGTTGGCCATACTTACCCATATTGGCCAAGACTGCGGCCAATTCATCTTCTCCCACTGGGTCTTGTAGTGGGCTACCTCCCTGCTGTCCCATTTCCTCCTCCTGTTCAGCTTCTGCTTCTATTTCTGTTTCCGAATGCTCGGCTGCTTCCTCATTTTCCTCTTCGGATTGCTCGTCCTCAATTACCACTGGTTGGTTGGTGCTTTCCTGGAGCTTTTCTAGCCTTCCTCGCATCCGAGCTAACCGGGCTGATTTTCTGGGCTTCTCTAGCCTTCCTCGCATCCTAGGTAATCGGGCTGATTTTCTGGGCTTCTCTAGCCTTCCTCGCATCCGAGCTAACCGGGCTGATTTTCTGGGCTTCTCTGGCTGTTCGGGTGGATCGATGGCATGCTTGCGCTTTGCCGATTCCTGGTGTATCTCTGGTCGTTCTGATGCACTAGCAACATGTTTTTGTTTTACTAATTCTCTGCGTTTTGCCGGACGTTCTGGTGTGCTTGTAGAATGTTTACGTTTTGGGGATGGTGTTTTCAATCCCCCCTTAATCATTACAATCAGCTCTTCCCAGCTGCTCTGCTGCTGGGTGAGACTATGACTAACTACTAATCGTATTAACCCATGGTGACTGACGACTGACTCTACATGTTGTGCCTTTTTTATGCTTCGTGCAGCATCATGCAGTAATGAATTCAGAAGTGCAGGTAGATTTACAGAGCATTTCTGCTTTAAAACAGCTAAGAGTTTAAGATGTCATGGTCTTACCACGTCTTTCCTCCCCTCGCAGGTGATGTAGCTCTGCACTGTTCTTGCTAATTCCGTCCAGGGTTCTCCTAGCGTTGCTGGCAGAACTCCCTTCCCCTTAATTGTCAAGCTCTGGCCTTCGTCCTGGAAAATTTCCATGATCTTTTGTAATCTTTCCTTCTTTAATGTCCATACTGGTCCGGTGGCTGGTAGTCCCGAAACTTCTGCAATTATATCGTCGGTGACCGCTATCCGCTTCCCCCTTACTGTGGAGTGATCATCCTGCAGGTTCTGCAAAAATTCCATCGCTACTGTTTCATTAGACTCCTGCAGGCGACTGAGATAATTCAACCATCCTGCTCTTTCCAGGATCTCTCAGGCAGCAGCGGAGATTGTCAACTTCTGAGGTTCGCTTCGAATTTCCCTTCCTCCCATGGTTTCACTGTGGATTCTCAATGGAACAGCAACTACTTGTGCTGTTTGAAACACAGAGAGGGTAATAATCGCAAGATTTCGAGAAAAAAACACAGAGTATGCAACAATGCAACAGAAATGGATTATGAACAGCAACTTGTGTAAAAATAGAAATGCCATGCCGTTAAGCCATGCCATACCGTCGTACACTATCTTTCCCGAATAGTGAGCTGACACGTAATTCAGGGAATAATGAGGCTAACCTCCCCCCCCTCGCAATGTGATAGGTTGTCCAGCTGGAAAATAAAGGAGCAGCACCCGATCTGCAACCGAGTCAGAAAGGAACAACATATGGAATTATGCCATGTTTAGAAGGACCACGAATTACCAAAATCGAGGCGGAGAGTTAATCACATATTACGTAAGAGGCTGCTGTGTTATGATATGAGCCTGGAGGGTAGGACATCTATCGTACTTGCCAAATCTCAAGTGGTCATGGTCACTTCCTTTGCCATGATTGGTGATGATAAATGTTCATGCGATGTATAAATCGGGAAATAATATATGATTAGTTCCTAGGATATAAGAAACAAAAGAGTATTAGTATCTTGCCCATTGGTGTAACCAAGGTGACTTCAATACCATTAACAGTGCTCTGCTGCCGACAGGTGTCCATAACCTTGGTAGAGTTGTTTTTTCACCCTTGGAACCATGATCCTTTGTGTATACTTAGGAATGTTGTTATGTCAAAGTGTAGACCATTATGCTGGCTTGGTGACCAGTTAACCATAATGCCATTCACGAGGAAGGAGCGAAAAGTGGGCAGGCCGGCTCGTGATGAGACCTCATGTTCCAAGGTTTGATTATTTGATATACCTTTTGGACCATATCCCTGGTGTGGTGGCCATAGTGGGAATGCCACTTCACTTCCATCCTCATGATCATGGTAGGCTGGCTCTTGATGAGACCCCCTATCCTGCATTTGACATCTCACATATCATGTTCACATATTTTTTCTTTTTCATAGAATACTTTTCCTTATTTATACACAAAGGGTGGTTCAACACTCCTTAAGAGTAGGAATGGTGGAAGAAGTCTTATCATCTCAATAGGAAGATATAAGCCCTTTGCTCTTATTCCTAAATAATAATCAAAGAGGGTTAAAGGGATCAGCATGATAAAGATAACCAATCAGGGCAAAATTAGTAAAACAATGACAACAAAAGATAAGAAATAAGTATGTCCTTCCTTTTGTCCTCTTTCCAATGCAGAGCCTTATAAATATAGCGATTTATGGTTTTCGGATTTCGGTATGTTGTGATTTTATATTCATTGCACAAGTACATAGCTGTATCTTAAAGACTTGAAAGAATATGGGCAAGAAGCATCCTCAATTTAGATCAGCAAAAGGAATAAGTTGTTTCACAAGGAGAGAAAAAGTATGCTAGTGGTGTTCCTTTTGAAAAAGAAACAACGAAGGACGATAGATCGCAAAAATGCAAATGCCGTTCCTTTGAAAAAGGAACAGCAAAAATAAAAATACTATAAAAACACTCAAAATGCCGTTCCTTTGAAAAAGGAACAACAACAACAAAAGAATGTTGTTTTTTTTTTGAAAAAAAAAAAGGAACAGTGGTAACCAAAAATGCTGTTCCTTTGGAAAAGGAACAGAAAAAGACGTAAAAATGTCGTTCCTTTGGAAAAGGAACAGCAGAGATCCAGAATGTTGTTCCTTTAGAAAAGGAACAGCAAAACAAGCAAAGCTAACAGCATAAAAAACACGCAAATGCCATTTTTTAGAACGACAAAAATCGAAACTTTGAGAAAGAAAAAGAACAGCAAAAAATGACAAGAAAACATTTAATTCAAACATATGTACAAGAACGACTCAAAGACAAGAACTTATGTACAAATTGTAAAAAGAAATGAATTCCTTAATGAATTACAGGTGAGGAAGATTTCTCTTCCCCTCCTAAAATCTCCATATCAGTGTCTCGGCGTAGCTGCTGGCAGAAGGATTCCCGAGTGAGTGGTTTGCGATAGAGATGAACTCGGTGGCCATTTACTTTGAATGCATATCCAGAACCATCAATGGTAATTAGAGTAAGGGTTCCGTTGTCATGCACCTTCTGGATTTCGTATGGTCCCAACCATCGAGTCTGAAGTTTTCCAGGGAAGTCCTGAAACCGAGAGTCGTATAACAGAGCCCAGTCTACCTCGTGGAAGACTTTGTTCTTGATGAGCGCATCATGCCATTTAGCTCGCTGCTGTTGAATCAATGCTGTATTTTGTAGTGCAGAGAGCCTAATTTCGTCTAATTCATTGATCTGCTGTAGTCGATTGATTTGTGCCTCGCTTAGGTCTAGGCCAACTTCCTGTGCTGTCCGTAATGTTTGGATTTTGAATTCTATGGGAAAAATGGGTTGTTTTCCAAACACTAATTGATAAGGTGAGTAACCGGTGGTGCTCCTCCATGTGGTTCTATAGGCCCAGAGTGCTTCAGGTAGTCGGGTAGCCCAATCACGCCTATGTGACACAATGGTTTTCGTTAGGATTGATTCTATTATCTTATTGCTACTTTCTACCTGCTCATTCGCCTGTGGGTGATATGGAGTAGTGATTTTATGCTGGACGTGATAATTGTTGAGTGTTGCAGCTAATCTATTCCCAGCAAATTGTGGTCCTCCATCTGTAATTATTTCCCTGGGAAGGCCATAACGTACAAATAGATGGAAGAGGAACTGTATGATAGAGTCCTCTGTGGCTCTTGGCAATGCTTCTGCCTCAACCCATTTGGTGACATATTCTGTTGCCACCAAGATATATGTTTTCTGATTTGACGAGGGGTTGATGGGTCCAACGAAATCAAGAGCCCAACGCTCAAATGGTTCGATGACTAACTGTGGTTTCAGAGGCATCTCATCAGCTTGACCAGGTCGTCCTGCTCGCTGGCAGCTGTCACAGGCTTGGACAAATTTCCTTGCATCTTTGAAGATCGTAGGCCAGTAATATCCTGTCTGCAATACTTTGTGTCCATTTCTTCGCTCAACGAAGTGTCCACCACACGGTCCATCGTGACAGGCTTTTAGGATGTCCAAGATTTCATCCTCTCGAACACATCGCCTGATATGCATGTCTGCCCCTGTGTGAAACAAATAGCCCCCAATCCACGAGAATCGAGCACTCTTCTAAACAATCTGCTTGCGCTCATTAGGGGTTAAATGTTTTGGTAGTTTACCTACTGCGAGGTAGTTGGCAACATCAGCATACCAGGGTGTTTGAACGGCAACAGCAAACAGGTGCTCATCCGGAAATTGATCTTCAACTGCTGCTGCATCGATTGGTTTGGGTATTCTCGAAAGAAAATCGGCTACAGGGTTTTCTTTGCCAGGCCGATCCTTGATTGTGATATCGAATTCCTACAATAAAATCAACCATCTAGTTACTCTGGCATTTGTGACAGGCTTATTTGCTAAATATTTTATGGCAGAATGGTCTGTATACAAGATAACAGGATAGCCTGTAATATAATGTCTAAATTTATTGACAGCATGTATTACAGCTAGGAATTCTTTTTCAGTAACAGTGTAATTTAATTCAGCAGGGGATAAATTTTTGTTGATGTAATAGATAGCATATGGTTTTTTATTCTCTTCCTGCCCAAGGACTGCGCCAATAGCTGTATCTGAGGCATCAGATGATATCTGGAATGGTAGGTCCCAGTTTGGTCCTCGAAGGACTGGGGCTGTGGATACGAGCTTCTTTAAATCCTCGAAAGCATGGTCACATTTGTCTGTCCAAAGAAAATCAACGTTACCAGTTAGTGCATATAAAGGAGCAGCAATGTGCGAATAATGCTCTATAAATCGTCTATAATAACCAGAAAATCCAAGAAAGATGCGTACCTCTATTTGAGTAGTAGGAGTGGGAGTGAGCAAAAGTATTTGGATTTTGGCCGGGTCTACCTGAATGCCGGCTGCTGAAACATAATGTCCTAGGATAAGTCCTTCAGTCATCATCATGAAACATTTTTCGTGGCTTAAGCAAAGCCTGGTAACAATGCAGCGTTGTAGGACTTTTTCTAGGGTGTCTAGTGTTGGATCAAAATCATCTCCATATGGTGTAAAGTCATCCATGTAAACTTCAAGTCCATCATTTATTAAATCTGCAAAAATGCTAAGGATAGCCCTTTGGAATGTGGCGGGAGCATTACATAGGCCAAAAGGTAGAACTCGATAGGCAAATGTTCCCCAAGGACAAGTAAAAGTAGTTTTATCCTGGTCTTCGGGGGCAATCTGAATCTGATTGTATCCACTGAAGCCATCCAGGAAAGAAAATAATTTCTTTCCTGCTAAAGTATTTAATACTTGGTCTATGAATGGGAGAGGAAAATGATCTTTCTGTGTTGCCTTATTTAGTTCCCTATAATCCACACAGATTCTCCATTTTCCATTCTTTTTTGGCACCACCACAAGCGGAGAGACCCATTTACTATCAGAAATAGGATAGATAAAATTGACATCTAAAAGTTTCTGAAGTTCAGCTTTTACCACATCCTTTAGGTGAGGATTAAGTCTCCTTTGCGGCTGACGAACAGGTCTGGCATCTTTTTCTATATAAATGTGGTGTGTACATAACTGGGGATCGATTCCTTTCATATCAGGGTAATCCCATGCAAATGCTTCTTGATATTTCGTTAATAGATGGATGAGCTTAGTTTCTTGTTTAGGTGTGAGATTAGCATTAATGTTTAAAGTTTTTCCCGGTGCAATTTCCACAGTTTTACTATTTGCAACAGAAGTAACAGGTATCATTTGGTCATGCGTATCTTTCAGAGGATCTTCCTCTAATTCATTATCAAATGCTGCTTCTATCATGTGACACTGTGTGTGAGGTTCAGTTTGACTAATGAAATTATTAATGGCATCATCTTCTGTTTGGTCTTTAAAATCAAGTGCCTCTTGTATAGTTAATGGAGATCTGATGTTATCAGTAAGGTATGATACAGGGTGCTTATTAGTTTTGATTATTGTGACACTTGGCTGTGTTGGAGGATATAGAACTAAATTTTTGCTATTCGGTCCTCTGGTTATGGTCATATTTCCCTGCCGGCAGCCAATGTAGGCATCAGCAGTGGCAAGCCAAGGTCTACCTAAAATTAGCGGGTGTCCATCAAGTCGGGTTTTTGGATTAATTATCAGGAAATCGGTTGGATACTCCCAGGAATCAACAGAGACCATGACATCCTGTAGAATACCCTCTGGTCTAACCACAGATCGATCAGCCAATTCTAACAAAGTAGAGGTGGGTTCTACTGATGTAATGCCGAGCTTTTGGCACGTAGTGGTTGTTAAAATATTAATTGCAGCTCCTAGATCAACTAAGGCATTAGACAGGGTCTGACCATAAATTTGAACAGTTATAATTGGATTTCCTGGGTCTTCATATTTAATGGGTGTTTCTTTCCCAGATAATAAGTCAGATAAAGTAACGACTACTTGGACTCTTGGATTATTTGTTATATTCCTCCTTGGTTTCCTTATGCACAACTCTTTGATAGTTTTTGCGTATATAGGAATGTCTTGAATGGCTTGGAGGAATGGGATTTTTATGTACAGATTTTGTAATTCTCCCAGAATGTCAAAGTCAGGATATTGTATGGGTCGAGGTATGGCTAATCGTTCTGGGAACGGAGGAGAGGATGTGGTTGCTTGATTATGAGTTTTTTGCTTATTTACATCCTCTTGTTGTAACTGATGTTCTCTTGGTAACTGATCTTCAATATGAACTGTTTTATCTCCCTCAGTTTCAATTATACGTCCAGATCTTAACTGAAGGTCATTGCACTCCCTCAGGTCGGGTCCTATTTCTGGTGATTCCATGATTTGGATAGATTGGACCGGTCTGTTATTTGGATTGGGATCGGGTTGGGCTGGGAGTTGCGGCCTCAGGTTAGACTGGGGATTTTGTTGTAAGGCTGGCAGAGTAGGTTAAGGGAGCGGAATAGTTCCAGCTAGGTGGTACATCGGTCTTTGCCAGCTTGTCTGCCAGGGTGAACTTTGTGAAGTAGGGGGAGTCCATTGTGAAGGATATGGGTCATTTTGCCAATATGGTGAAGTGTAAGGGAAATTCGGCCAACCAGATTGGCTTGTTTGATTCAGCCATAGATTTGAAGAAGGAAACGATTGTGGTGACCAATTTGAAAATGGGGGTTGAGATTGATTTTGCCACATACCATATTGTTGAGCATTATACTGTGGGGTTTGAAAAAAAGAGGTTGAGTCCGGAAACATACCAGATTGTCTCGGCTGCCACTGGCGACGCTGGTTGATCGAGTTCACCGATTCTGGTTCTTCTTCTGCTTCCTTATATACCGCTTTCAATCCAGGAAGTGAGGGGCAGCTCTCTGTAAGGTGATCTTTTGTACAGATGGCGCACGTTTGGACTTTATCCAGTGGACATTCCTTGTGGCTATGTTTTTTTCTGCATCGGGGACAGAAGATCGCCAAATTCTGTTCTGCCTCCATCTGCTTCTGTTTAGCCTGCAAAATATCAAGTTGTGTAGTTAGTGTCCCCAGAATATCAGTTTTGAAATTTTCTAATAAATTTCCAATTTCTGCACGTGTTACTCCTTCTGTTGATACTTTGTTATCTCTTGCAAACCGATCATATTCTGTCGGTTTTATTCTTGTGCTGCCTCTCGAACTCCTGATACATAAATCAATGATGTCAACAAAATTCTCTTGATAAATATCCCCTTTTCCCATGATGTTTAATGTTTCAATCCATTGTTCCTTCATGCCCCTTATTAATGTAGTTTTTAACACATTATCAGGTAAAGGTAGCGATGCATAAGGAGATCTTTGTAGATTGTACTGAAAACGTTCCACATACTCCTCCAATGTTTCATTCGGTCTGGCTGTCATTTGGAATATTTCGTCTTTTAATTCTCTAGACCTAAAATAATCCTGATATTTTTTTAAGAAGGATTCTTTCATTTGATCCCAATTGTTGATAACCCCGCCACCTAGTCCCATAAACCATCTTAAAGCAGCCCCTTTTAATGTAGAGGGAAATAATTTCAATTTCTGGGGATCGGTGGTGTAATCATACCCCCTGCATAACACATCGAATTCGAATAAAAATGCATCCAGATCTTCTGATGTGAGACCGTGAAATGTAGGGATATGCTGAAGAGGGATAGATTTCATGGGTGCATTTGCTGCAGAATCCACTATAGGATATTGTAATGTAGAGGTTTGAGCATTTGGCTGGTTCTGAGCCATGGGATCGAATATATGCCAATAACCTTTTGGGATATCTAGGAGGGTATTCCTAGGTTGAGAGGGAATGGTTTTGACAGGGATAGTTTTAATAGCACTTCCCTTATCTGGAATAATGAGAATACCAGATGTCTGAGGAGATTGGATTCCTTCAACAATGATTTTCGCAGCACTCCCCTTATTTGGGCTATCTAATGGCTGATTTGTTCCAATAGGAGATTTTGGTTCCTTGGTTTCCCCTGTTTCTCCTTCTCCTTCACAAAAGTTGCTGGAATTCCCTTCCTGCAATAGTTCTGGAGTAGAATTTTCAATTTCTTGAAAGTCCTGCTCTTCAGTTTCACTATGCACCTCAGCAAAGGCTACAGATGGTGATCCTGTGGCCTGAAGGGAACTAGTAGGCTGTTTAGAAATGTTTTTCCTGGGGCCTACTGATGGCTGAGATTCTGTTTTCTTATAGATTTCGTCTATGAAGGTCGTTCGACCAAGGGTCACCGACCCCTTAGCTTTTTCAGGCTTGGATGGGGGTTTGATATTCTTTTCTGGTCTTTTCTGCCTAGTCATGCACTCAAATGAACTACCAAGTTCTATTCAAACAAAATAAAAACAAATCTGTTAGGAAAGCGGACAGTGGAGCAGGGCTTTTACCTGCTCCGCACGTAGGTTCTTACCTTCCATTTTTAAGATCCAACTCTTCCCTAGCAGGTTTGTACACTACTCCGAAAAATACAAATGGCTACACTCTTTCCCCGGCAACAACGCCAAAATGTTGAGCTATAAAAAGGGTCTCTTTCACCTCTAATTACCTCACATTAATATGTCAATCCGGGAGTGTTTTGTTATTCCAAAGAGTGTCTCAGTCTGAGGCTATCACTTGTCAGAGTAATGCTAGTAGTACAGTGTTTAAGAAATACAAGAGTAAACGGATGCTTGACTGTAACTAAATTACTTCAAAAGAATAAATCACACATTCAGAAAACTAGGCAGCTTATCAGTCAAGGGTTCGGCAGCGATAACCCATCCCTTTGGAAACTGATGGAAAGGAAATTAGAGCATAAACCACGGGTCTGGGAGCTAGACAGTGAATGCCGAAGCTCACTACAGCCTTAGATCGTCTCTCATACCAAAACAACAAATGCGAGTAAATGGAACTACAGATAGCAAAATGGAACAGCAAATAAAGAATTGAACAGCAAATATGGAATGGAACAGTAATTCTAAAATGGAACAGCAATCGAACAACTAAGTCTCGAGAGTCTTACTCTATTAACCCAAATGCACTCTTCGCAATCAATCAATCTTTCACTTTTAAGGCAAATCAAGCAAAACACACTAATGGAACAGCAATAACTATTGATAAATTATGGAACAGCTCTAGTAAATCATATACGCACACAACACGTTGAAATAGTAATCTTAATTAACAGGGATACGACTGTGCTCCCAAATAGAACAGCATTATCTCTGACTCCAATAATCATGAAGAACACTACTTCAAACGAATCTATGACATGAATGTTCAGTATAAAAGCTCTGTAACAGAACAATAAGAATATTCGGTTAAGACTAATAACATGCAATTAACTCTGAAAGGATTAATAACTTGATGCAGAGTCAATACACGATTCTATCTGTAAAAACCTCAATGATTTAATCTTAACAGAGCATGTAATATCAACTTATAAAGCATATCATATTACCAAATAACAACGATAAACAAACCACGCAGAAATCAAATCGTAGTGATACAGAAGCAAGTGTCCTCCGGGGCCGGGCCCTTAGCCTCCAAGGGTACACCGCCTTAAGTTAATCCAGACGCAGAAATGAGAGAATCACCAAGCTTATATTAATGCATCAGACAAAAGTACAATGAACCAGTTCTCAACGAGACTCAATAATCAGAGCTGATGTTTAACAAAAAATTACATAAAAAGTCTATCCCTCAAGCTAACAGTGTTGTCCCTTTATATAAAGGTGACGGCGGAGATGTCCAAGTAACAAGATAAATAAAGCAGCGATCTCTCAGGATCAAAGATCCTGAGGGATTCGCCAAACTGTTAATCCTTCGTCTTTTCTTTTCTTTTGCGCCGAGCTGGTGTCTTCTCCTCCTTTTCCGGGCCGATTTGCTTTGATCTGTTTAGCCTTGTTTGCATTTGGTTCTCCTTCAGAGGGACAGCAGTTATCTCGACTTTGTCCTTTCCTTTGGAACAGCAACTCCTCGTTTTCTCCTTTTCCTACACAGAAAATAACCATTATCAGCGGTTAAGTCTTGCATATCAATTCTCACATGTTTTGTTATAATTCCTTATTATTTTCCAAATTCATGATGCAAAAAGGTTTACAAATTCTACTAAAAAGCCACTGAAATAATCATCAAAAGCATACCTTTTTAGTACTCCACAACTATAACCACTGGGACTATATTTGCCTCTTTTTCCTACCATTCTATCTTAACTTGTGCTCTTCCACCTTATTTCCATTACCTTGCCATTTCATCAATTATTATGATGTATCGTGTCTTTTTTATGACTAATTGAGGATGAATGTTTGGAGAATATATATGGTCTTTTGTTATCTTTCCAGATGCTATTTGTACCAAAAAATATATAGAGCACAAGGTATACAAGAGTAGTTAAAGGTGTGCTATTACAGTGAGCTGTTACACCATAATACTATTACACCATGCTGTTATAGACTCATTGACGAACAGTTTTTATAGTATACCGTTGACTGGATCTTGTCAACTTTTGATGCTGACCTGTCCTCTAGCTGTTACGCTACAGTTGTGATTTATCGCAATAGCTGTAGAAGTTATTAAGTTTTGTATTTTTGGATAACAACCTCTAGGCGGTTTTGATTGTAATCTATAATTTTCTAGTTATACTTTTATTAAGAAGTGGTTGTTACCATATGTATGTTGGACATTGGGTTCAACGCTTGCCATGTGTTTCATGACATGGACTAACCGCCTCTCGTGGATCCTAACTCTAACAATTTTAGTAGAGACTAATGCCTATTTTGGTTTAATGAAAATTGTGATTCCAACAAGTGGTATCAGAGCGATAGGTCTCGAGTTCAAGACTCATTCGACTCGTGTTGGGGGGAGATTGTTGGACATTGGGTTCAATGCTCCCCATGTGTTTTGTGACATGGTCTAACAGCCTCTCGTGGGTCCTAAGTTTGGCGATTGTAGTAAAGACTAACACCTGCAGGTTTTGGTCTAACATAAATCATGATTCCAATAATGTATTCTATTTTGATCAGCATGAGAATCATAAGATTCTCATGAATGATCCATCCCTCATTTTTCTGAGATGTAACCACTATATAGTTCCTGAACCTTCAGGTTGAAAGGTTAGCAGAGAACACCATTAATTTGGCTATGTAATTCTGATCATATTAATAAAATTTATCATGTTGTTGTTGTTACATGCATCATTTGATTTAGTTTCCATTAAGTTTTTTCTCTACTTGCGCCCTGCTAGGGAGGAAGGGCCCTCCTCTTTAGCAAGGATTGCAGTGGTTAAGGTAGTTGTGTATATATATTTCTATTTACTTTATGTATCAGTGGAAGTGTTATTGTTGATGTTTTAGCTGTGAATAGATCTTCTTCAATTCCAATACTTTATATGTTGTTACACATCTGAGATTAGAGATACCAGCTGGGTAATTGTTGTGTGTGGCATGCTAGGATAGATTAATTGAGGTGTTATCACAGTCTTGTAGTTCATTTTATTTTTGCATGAGTGATTTCTTTCCAGCATTTACATCAGCAATGATTTCCTTTATTTGGATCTGCCTCTAGTTTGATGTATCAACACAGATAGTGCGACTGTCATTGAAATAAAAGACATCCCTGGATTGATAATTTATGTGTACTGTTTTAGTCATCTAACAATGGTTAATACAACCCAAAATTTTGGCGCCATTGCCGGGGATGGAAGTGACGATCCAATCAACCAGAGTTGTTTGTTAGAAGATAGAGTATACCTAGTCTGCAATTGTCGGGTGGTAAGATAAGAGGTAAGAACCTGCGCATCGCTCTAACATACCTGAGTGGGCTCACCAATGCTAAAATAGGGCACTTAGAGGTGAAATTTTCATGTGTTTTTTAGCATGTCTCCAGCGACACAATTACCGGGCGGTAAGACGAGAGGTAAGAACCTGCGCATCGCTCTAACATACCTGAGCGGGCTCACCAATGTGTCACTGGGACACTTATAAATGTGAATTTTTGGGTGTTTTCTTTAGGGTGTCTTCAGCTATACAGTTGCTGGATGGTAATATGAGAGGTAAGAACCTACACATAGCTCTATGGGACTTGAGCAAGCTCACTGCTATAGAAATTGAAGCACTTTTAGGATGAATTGATATACATAGGGTCCATGTGTGCCATTAGGATGATAGAAAAATCCACAAACACCCCCCACTCTACTAACTACAGGAAAGACAGGTCGTAAGAAGGAAAATAAGGGTGCAGACTAGGGAAGAAAGACATTATTTGGAGATCTGATCTCAAAGGAAGAAAAGGAACAATCTACTTCATACAGAGATAATAGAAAGATAGGACCACAGAAAGCACTACTATATCAAAGCCTAACGCATCGGTGCCTTCCGTGTCTAGACCTCACCACCCTTCGGACAACATATCCACTCCTGATATCAAGACTCTAGATCTAAAAAACAGTGGAAAATCATTGATCAGGACCTGAGAATCGAAGGGCAAGGGGAGACTAGTGAGGAGCATCAGGGACCTGAGAAACAACATTTAATTGATCATCATTTGGACGCTGATAGTGTAGTCAAACAACTGATATTGGAACATCCTGATCCTTTTATTTATCAATCTCCTGCACACTCTGAGGTCAGTTCATCCCATCAGGAAGAATCAGCCATGGGGGATGATAATGTCAAGAAATATAGCTATGTTACTTTTGAATTCTCGATAGTAGTGACACGGGATGAGGCCCCTATGAAAAATATTCCTTTGTCATCGCTACCATCCTTTCAATGGATGGTTGTTGAAGATTTTGATACCCTTTTGTTCGAATTTGATGTGCTTTGTAGAGGTTATGACTACACTTCAGATGCCCAGAAGCTAAAATTATTTCCTGCTACTTTGAAAGGACCATCATTAAGATGGTTCATGAGACTGGGTGCTGGTATGATTCGAACCTAGAATGACATGAGGGAGGCCTTTCTCTTTAAGTATTAGGATTACAGTCGAACCAGAGATTTGAAAGAAGAGATCTTCATGATTGCACAGAAAGAGGAGGAGAGGTTGGAAGACTATATGGAGTGATTCCATTACAATTTACAAAGGTCTAAGTTCAATAACTTAGCCTCAGAAGTTTTGAAGCCAATATCCTTAAGAGGTATAAGAGATGATTGTATGGAGAATTTGAATCTATTGGGAAAAGGAGACATATCGCAAGAACCACTTGAAGAAATAATGAAGCTTTTCCTGTAGAGCTCAAGAGGATCGATCAAAGGGAGAAGTTCAGTTAGGGACCCTTCAGTTTGGATACAAAAGTACACAAGTGGAGGAGTAACCAAAGCAGAGATCAGAAATTTATTTGAGGATTTAAAACTGACCTCTTCAACACTCTCTCTACCCAGATGACTCTGGTACAAGTTAAGAAAGCACAAGCATAAGCTGAAGCAGCCTTAGCAATATTCTGTCCTTGATGCAAAAAGAAACATTTGGAAAGAGGATGTGGACAGAATAGCATCATCTTGTGCAATATCTATGGTTTGGCACATTCTATGAATCAATGTCTTGAATTTCCAAGAATAAATGTTGTACTTCAAGAACAAAGCGAGGATTTCCAGTCTTCTTATTTCATTGGATCAAAGAGAGCATGTCAGCCATGACCTATAGGTATGGCTCGATATTTTTCCTCTTTTTATCGTTGTAATATTGTTTATAATAGTCAAGAATATCCACGATAGTATCCTACTCCTTCCTCAACACATTTTTCTTCACCATGGAACCAGTGGCCTTCCCCTCCACCAATGCAATATCCTCCATCACAACCCAATCCTTGGAGCCAGAATTAGAGAGGTAATGGCCAAGGTCCAGTACCCCCTACACTACCAATGCAACATTAGTTACAATTTCCTTCTGTTCAAAATCCTACCCCTTTTGTCTGACCAAATTACCTGTGAAACCTAACCCCAATCCGAATAATAAGGTAGCCCGAAGCATAGATGATCCGGTTACCTTTCAGATTTATCTTATTACTCTTATTGGAATATATGAGGTTCAACTTCGATCATGAAAAGTAATCAGACCTTAACATACTCCCATTATTACCGAAGAAGAATGTGAGTCACCTAGAAATGATATGGGTGATTTTTAGGCAGTTGTTACGCATGCAATAGTTGATACAACACCTACTGTTACACCTCTAGTAGCCAGCTCAGGAGGGTATTTTGTTTCTGCAATAGCCAACCTGAGCAAGATTGGTTCATCTGTGACAACTGACTTAGATGTGTACGTTCCAGAACCTCCATACCCTCAACTATTAACTGAAACTGGGCCCACCTCACAACCTGAATCCGAATTCCTCAAGAAACTGCAAAATTTGTATGTGCGGATTCCGCTCTTAGTGTCTCTTAAGGAAGTACCTATCTATGCTAAAATAGTGAGGGATATGTGTGTCAAAAATCCTGGAAGAAAACCAAAATACCCTGCTACTATCCATGTTATGGGGAGGTTGTCCAATATCATGATCGATCAGCCTTTGCTGACTAAAGAATGACCTAGGGAATCCTATAGTGACTATCCATATTGATGACTAACCTATAACCAACACTTTGATTGATTTAGGGGGAGCCATCAATGTCACGAACAAATACCTCTTTATGTTAGGTCCCTATATTACTAGTGTAGTTTCTTATTTTTGTTAGTGTAGCCCCATTATTGTTATTGGTGTACCCCTATAACACCAATATTGTTATTATTGTGCCCTTACATTATTATTATGGGCTAGGATTATATTTTGACCCAATGGAGTCCTATATATAGAAGGAGGTTTTCATCATTTGTATCATCTAATAATTGTTCATTTATGTAATGTAAAGGAGGTTTCCTCCTCGAAGTGGCTTATTCCTAAGACGTTGATATCTATTTTCTTCTATTTTTGGAGCTGGTTTTATAACATTTGGTATTAGAGCTTTGGATTCTAGGGTTTCGCTGCTCCAAACAGGTCATTGTGGCATTTTATCCATACCTTTTTTTTACGAAGGTTCCAAAGATGAAATGTTTACAAAGTGAAGCCGAAATCCTGAGGAACACTGTGTAAAAATTTTAGATCTTGGTTTGCAATTTTTTTGGAGATATGATCTGTGGAAGTTAGGGTTTTGTCAGGCTCCCAAATTTCACCTAAAACAGGTCATTGTGGCATTTGTGCTATAACGTTTTTGCTACGAAGGTTTAGAAGATGAAATTGTTACAGAGCAAATCTGAAATCTTGAGAAACTTCCTGTAACAACTTTAGATCTTGGTATGCAATATTTTCGAAGATATGATCTATGGAAATTAGGGTTTTTTCAGGCTCCCAAATTTCATCTCAAAGAGGCGACCATGGTAAAATCATCATAACTCTCTCTTTGAGCACCAGATTGGAATTCCATAAAACGTGGAAGGAATTACATATATTTTAGTTTCTTTTGTATCAATTTCAGAGCTGAAGGAGGAAACAATGACACGTGGTATGTTGTACAAGCTCTGTCTACTGAACCAATTCATGATTAGATCATTGTGAGAGATTGGGCATAACTTTTCCTTGAAGAATCCAAATCAGGTCAGACCTATTGCATTAGAAAGAAGACTCAGAGAGATAATATTAGACCTAATTTCAGATATTGAAGATCCAAAATCACATAGATAATTTATTTTTCATATCGAGCTCGTCAAAAGCAAGAAAAAGGTGTGTATTTTTTTTCGAACTGCATACGTCTTGTTTGAAGAATCAATTTGAATTGGTTAGAAGGGCATATTGTAGAATAGATATCAGTATTGGGTTATAAAATTCCTCCTAATAAGAATTCAACACCCACTAAGCCTTCAGAAGGCTCTACTATGACTCATGGGGATGAAGAAGTGCAACATGACATATCAAAATTACAAGAGAAAGTGCAACAAATGTCTCTCTCACAAAAAGAAACAGAAAATGAAATGGAAGTTTTGAAGAAAGGTGTGGAAGATAAGATGGATGGTTTGAAGAAATGCATAGATGGTTTTAAGAATGGAATGGAAGCTAAGATCAATGGCATGGAATCTAATATGGATGATATTTTTAGTATAAATCTTTCGTCATAAAAGATCACTTTAGCTACGCATAAAAAATAGCCCTAACATCAATTATGGCTGAAAAATATCTTTGAATTTGAAGTTAGGTGATCTAAATAATGTTGCACAAATATAGATCTGAAAGACATTAAGCAGATAAAGTAAAATATGGCTCCATGCATCCAATAGACAAGACAAGAATAATGTATTTGAAAGAAGTTTTATATTATATTAAAAGGGGCACCTGAGAGGAAAACAAGAAAGGTGTTTTTTGGTTCTCCTCAATGGGATGGGTTCTTGAAAGTCCTCAGTGTTTCAGATCTAAAATTCGTCTCTCTTTTTGATATGGAAAACCCAGAAAAACAAAGAACTCAATGGGAGCTCATAAAGTGAAAATGAAAAAGGTGACCAAGAATAGATCCAAAGTGATCTAATGCAATGGAGGTGACTAATGAATGGGGAAAACCCTTCTATTTATAACAAAATATTGGGGTGTTCTATAACTCGGTGCATGAATAAAATATTATTAATCAACTTCTAGAATCACCCTTTAGGAATATTTTATTATATTTGTTGGAGGGAAAAAGATTTTTGACTTGGGTCAATTCCTTTATTTATAAATAACAAATAAATAAATGATTTATTTATTATTTAAGGGAAGTGAGGGGAATACAATTAAATAAATAATGGTTTATTTAATTATTTGTATGTGATTTAGTCAAATTTAACTAAGAATATTATTTAAATAATGATTTAAATAACTTATTCTTAGGAAATAATTAAATAAATAAGGATTTATTTAATTAATTTCCTTGTTTTGGGTTGAATATGACCAGGAAATATAAACAAACAAGTTATTGCACATGGTGAAAGCAACTTTACTTAGGGTAAAATTGGTCTTACATGGTGTACTTAGGTTCATCTAATGATAATAGGTTAGATGACCAAAAAAATGGTGTAACAGATTTCCCCCCAACTTACGAGTGTTAGGAGAAAATCGTATGACCGAAGTACGTTGTAAGAACTCAATCACTAGATAACAAGAGGAAAGTGAGAGAGAGGAATGCAAGGTAGTCTAAAGTGCTAAAGGACTAGACCCTGAGGAGACGAGACTTACAGGTGCAACAAGTCTCTAGTTTATGAAGTGGTACCTATGCTAAAGGTGGTGTTGAGCCTCAAAATTGTGCTTTCCTTCACCTCATTTTACCTCATTTTCCCTTGTCCATTGCTATCCTAGACCAAATTGATCAATGAATATAGTTAAAATTACTTCTAGAATGATTTACATGACTGACTTGCTAAAGTTTTGTGATTTTTTCCATTGTAAAGCATTTTGACCGGAACTAGCTGCAAAATGCAGACATTCCGTAGCTAACCGGCGATTC
This sequence comes from Pinus albicaulis, assembly GCA_034641835.2. Classification (NCBI taxonomy): domain Eukaryota; kingdom Viridiplantae; phylum Streptophyta; class Pinopsida; order Pinales; family Pinaceae; genus Pinus; species Pinus albicaulis. The sequence goes on from CM076578.1 coordinate 314,265,034, forward strand.
TACAGCTGCCTTCACGTTTGAGTATGTTCCAGGTGGCCTCTTGAGAAAAACCACATATGGGCATAATCCACGTCACGTCTACATGGTTCGTTGCTCATCATGGAGGAAGAAACAAATTCTGGGTACGGTTTTGGAACGTGGGAACACATTTAGGAAAGCAGACTTCTATTAGGACTGTCTCAGTCCAGATGTCTTTTTCCTCTTCACGTAGCCACTTCAAGAGTCTTAACGTGATTCCGATAAGGAAAGACAGTGTTCCTAAATTGTTGCAAGTCTTGTTACGTGCATTTTCTTTATAAACACTTGGGAAACCGAGAGCTATGTTAGATTTTATGTTAGATTTGATGCTAGATTTTTTTTAGACTCTGTGCTACATTTCTGAAGACGCAAAGTGTTATGTTCAAGTTCTTTCATCTTTAATGAAGCAGACAGTGCTATTGTGAAAGCGTTGATTTGATTTGGAGTTGAATTCCGTCAAGTGGTAGAGGGCCCCTGCCTCTTGCACGGATTTATTTTGCGTAAATTAGATAAGTCTTATAGCTGCCTTTACGTTTTGCATTTGAATTAATAGTTGTTTTAATTAGCTACTGTAGTCGTACTCATTCTAACTCTTCCACAAGAAGACGCTCTTCCAAAAGACTATAATGATGAATGGGAAATGATCATAGTATTGCAGGATTAGGATTTGAATTCATAGTTGTATTTAATTAGATACTGTAGTTATATTCATTCTAATTCTTCCACAAGAAGAAATTCTTCCAAAAGATTATAATGATGAATGATGAATGGCTATAGTACTGTAGGATTTAGTTGTAGTTTTTGTTGTTCACTATCACAGTTACACTTGTTCTCATCACTCTTCCACAAGAAGAAACTCTTCCAAGAAATCCTTAAGAAGTTCAAGACATGACCGTGATAATGAATGATTTAGTTGTGTGTTTGTACTAAGTATCATCTCTGTTCTTGCTCTTAAACGCTTGCCCAAGACATCATAATGATGAGTAGGATATGGATATGATATCTTAGTTTTTCATTTGCTTTCAGTCCTTTATATTTGCATTTGCATCCAATTACACAGTCAGAATTGTTCTAACTCTTCCAAAAGAAGGAACTCTTCCAAAATATCAATAATGATGGACAAAAAGATTGTGTAATTTCATAGAATAATGCATGGTAGCTTAGTTAGAATGCTCCGGAGTTTAATTGCACTTAACTCATGTTCAGTTACTTTGTTTCAAGTTTGATGATGACTTATAGTTCAGCATTGTTCTAGATTAGTGGCATCTTAAGTTCATTCTTAGATTAACTCATTGCACTTGCACTTCATATTCAAATTGTCATCCATCGCACAATAGATTACTTCAGTTGTTAGGATTAACAAGACAGCCTTCATTATTCACAAACCTCTTCTTGTTCTAAAATCCATAATTGATCTATAACCATATGAACAGAAGACAACATCATTTTAAGGCCTGAAGTACCTCTGCAATTTCCTCATCATTTTATAAATAGAGCTCTTCCTCAAAAGACTACTTTGGAAAGAAATCAATAACTCTTGAGTAAAAGTTTTGTGACATTCAATTAAATTGCAGAATAGAGATAGGAACTAGTTCTAGAATAGAAGATCTTACGATGATAACAATGTTTTTCCTCTAAATATGTTTCAAATCTCTAATCAAGGACAAAATATTGCATCATTGTAAGTTAGTTGTTTCACTGTTTAGTTAGAGGATTTGCATATTTAGTGATCATTTCTCAAGTTTAGTTTGTGTTTTTAATCATTTGCCTAAAAGTCATTATCAAGCTTTGCTTTTATTCAGTCATAGTTTAGATTCAGCTTCAGTGTTTCCAATTGCATTTGTCATTTATTATCCATCCATTAGGTTTAACTCTGTTTTTAATCATCAGCTCATTTCCACTAGCTTTCTAGGCATTTTTCCTGCAAACATAAAACCACCAAAAGACCAAAAACATCATAAATCATCACAAAAGACCAAAAACATCACAAAACACTACACACAACGCATTAGGAAACAAACACCTAGGTACATACAGTACACTTCACTTCAGCAGTTTACAAATCCTGGTTGATAATTAAATGAGCTCAGTTTAGGAGACTAGATTGAGACCAAACATTTTGGCGCCGTTGCCGGGGAAGTGAAAACTAGGTAACCTTTGTTTCTTAGCATCCAAAAACAATTTTATGCGTAGGGAGAGAGATTCAAGGGGAAGATTTATAAGCAGCAGAGGCAGAAGTTTGATATCTAGAACACCACTTGTTTCATCTAGATCCAGAGCTAGTACACCTTCAATTCAAACCCATATTCCACCCTCTTCTGATCCTGGACTTCTAGAAAATCTAAGGTCAACTATTCCACTAGAGAAACCTTCCACTTCATCCACTGAACCTGCCATAGAAGAAGATCTAAAAACTCCTGTTAGGAACACAAACCTTTCTACTTCAATAGGAGAGTCAACCATGGCAGAAGAAGGAGGGGGAGGATTTTTTAATGGAGAACACACATTATTTGGAGGTAGAGGTAGAGGTAGAGGAGAAGGAGGAAGAGGAGAAGGAGGTAGAGGTGCAGATGGAGGAAGAGGTAGAATAGGAAGCTCTTTTGGGTTCCCTATACTTGATGAAGAAACTAATACAACCATGAAAAACATTTCACCCTCCGTCCTTCCAAACTTCTATGGGCTTAAAACTAAAGATCCTGAAACTTTCTTATTCGAATTTGAAGTGCTGTGTAGAACTTATGACTACTTACAAGATGCTCAAAAACTGAAATTATTTCCTTCAACTTTGAAGGGAGCAGCATTGAAGTGGTTTATGAGTCTAATCAATAGTTCTATTAGAACATGGGAAGACATGAAACAAGCATTTCTAGAGAGATATTTGGATTATTGTATGCCGGTTAATCATAAGGAAGAAGTGTTCAAGATGTTACAAAAAGAAGATGAAAATTTGGAAGATTTGTTGGAAAGATTTCATTACAACATAAAAAGGGCAAAAATGGAAAATCTAGATCAAGACACCTTAAAAGCTCTTTTGTTGAAAACAATTAGGGATGAATGGTTGGATATCCTTAACATGATGGGAAAAGGGGATATATCACAAATCACATTACCTGAAATATCTGAGTTATGTATCAACCTTTCAAGAGGGAAATCTAAAACTGTCAAAGGTCCAAGAGATCCTGCTCTTGCAAGGGCAAGTAAATCTGCTTCTGGGACAGTAAGTAGATCAGAAATTGGACACATGCTTGATGATTTTAAGTCTGACATCTTAGGGAGTCTTAGTGAACAAATAGACACCCTTAAGATACAAAACAAGCAGAAGGCTGAATCTGATTCCTTGGCCATCTTTTGTCCCAAATGTAGAAAGAAACATGCCTTGAGAGAATGTCCTTTAGATGTAAAAGTTGTAGAAACCTGTGTCATTTGTTCTGAGAAGCATGAGACCAAGAATTGTCCTTCTCTTCCTGGTCTCAAGGCTGTTTTTCAAGAAGAAACTCCTATAGATCCCACAGAGTCTCTTAACTTTGTATCTAGAAGACCTTGGCAGGGACCTCAGACACAAGGATTCCATGATCAAATGTATAATCAACCTCCACCTTGGAATTCTTGGCAGCAACCTTGGCCCCAATTTCAAAATCAACCTCAAGCTTGGGCACAAGGATCACAAAGTCCCTATGGAAGATACTCTCCATATTATCAGTATCCACCATCCTATCCACCATATCCACATTTTTATCCTCAAAATCCTCAACAAAATTTTCCTCAAAATCTTCAACAAAATTTTCAACAAAATCCTCAACAACATCATCCGAACCAACCACATCAAAATCAACCACTTCCATTACCATTCCCTCAAAAATCCAATCAATTGCCAGCTCAGCCCATACCAAACCCCAATAATAAGAACCCTCAGAATACATACATGATAGAAGGACAACAATTCCCAACTTATTTAATTACTCCTCTAGACCTTAGTGATGTTCAACTTAGGTCTGGAAGGATACTTGAGAAAAGGAAACCTTCTGTGATCATACAAGAACAAGATAATTCTGAGGAAGACTCTCTACGGGTTAATAAAAGTCTTGAGGAAGACACATCCTTTCAAGACCAAAACATTGAAAAACTAAAACAAAAAGATCCAATAAATTCAACTCCTGTATTAGAGCAACCATCCACATCTACTTCTATACCTCCCTTCCCGGAAAGATTACAAATTGATAAAGGTGTAGAAAAACAAATCATGGTGCCTAATTATGATTTCTTAGATGAATTGAGAAATGTTTGCATTAAAATTCCATTATTGCAAGCCATTAAGGAAATCCCAATTTTAGCCAAAACAATAAAGGAGTTGAGTATGAAGACAACAAGAAAAAGAATAAGAGAAACCAAGAAAATTCAACTGGTAGGACAAATAGCAGACATTATGATGGGAAAGATTGCTATTCCAAAGTATCTTGACCCAGGAAATCCAGTTGTCAAAATTCACATCAACGGAATTGAAATTCAAAATACACTCATTGATTTAGGAGCAGCAATAAACATCATGAGTAGACAAATCATGGACAAACTGAAACTTCCTAATCTTCTCTTTACACCCACACTGTTACAATTAGTAGATAGATCGGTGATCAAACCAGATGGGGTAATAGAAGATATTCCAGTGTCCCTAGATTCTTGGGAATACCCTGTGGATTTCATGATCCTAACTCCCAAGAATAATCTAGGAGGCCATCCTGTTATATTAGGAAGACCTTGGTTGGCCACAGCTGATGCTTTTATTAGTTGTAGGTCCGGTGATATGTATATTTATGATGGAAGTTCAACAAAGAAATTCACTTTATATCCTCCAGCTAGGACAATTACAGATCTAGATGACACTCAATGGATAGAGGATGAAGAATATTTACAACCACTCTTCACAATTTTAGAAATTAGTGAAGATAATCAAATTCTGAATACTCTAGAAAACTTTGAATCCTCTCCAGAACACAAACATGAATCATTTCAAGAGGGATCAAATATTGAGTTTTTGTCATCTAGGCAGATGTCTCTTCATTCTATGGACAAATTTGGCAGCTCTACAAGTGAAATTTTTCCAGGCAAAACTTTGAACATAAACAAGAACCTAGAAAAATCTCAACAAGAAGAGTTAGTCAAAGTATTACAGAGACATTCTTCTGCATATGCATGGGAATACACTGACATGAAAGGGATAAGTCCCAAGACTTGTACTCATCACATCTATATAGAGGCAAATTGCAAACCAATCAGACAGCCTCAAAGACGGATGAATCCAAATCTTAGGGAAATTGTCAAGGAAGAACTGCAAAAATTGTTAAATGTTAACTTCATTTATCCTATTTCAGATAGTCAGTGGGTTTCTCCTTTAGTAATTGTACCTAAGAAAAATGGAAAATGGAGGGTGTGTGTTGACTACCGAGAACTGAATAAAGCTACTCTTAAAGACCATTTTCCTTTACCTTTCATAGATCAAGTATTAGATACATTAGCAGGTAAAAAGTACTTTTCATTCCTGGATGGGTTTAGTGGTTACAATCAAATCCAAGTAGCACTTGAAGACCAAGATAAAACCACATTTACTTGTCCTTGGGGTACCTATGCCTACCGAGTATTTCCATTTGGATTATGCAATGCACCCGCAACATTCCAAAGGGCAGTATTAGGAATTTTTTCTGATCTAATACATGACTGTGTAGAGGTGTACATGGATGATTTCACAGTTTATGGGGACACATTTAAAGAGGCTTTAGAAAACTTGGAAAAAGTCTTAAAAATATGTCAAGAAGCAAACCTTTCACTTAGTCATGAAAAATGTTTTATGATGTTTACTGAAGGTATTGTTTTAGGGCACCACATTTCAGGGGAAGGGATTAGAGTTGATGATGCAAAAGTTGAAGTCATATCTAACCTATCCATTCCAAGTTGTCAAAGAGATGTTAGAATTTTTCTAGGATTTACAGGGTATTATCGGAGATTTATAGAAAACTTCACCAAAATAGCATCTCCTCTCTTCAAATTACTCACCAAAGATTGTGAATTTAAGTGGACTTCGGATTGCCAGTTAGCTTTTGAAACCCTGAAAACCAAAATTTCTGAAGCACCTATATTAAGGGGACCTAACTGGAAGTTACCTTTTCATATCTCAACAGATGCTTCCGATACATCTCTAGGAGCAGTATTGGGACAAAAAGATTTGATTCCCTATGCCATCTATTATACCAGTAAAAATTTGACTCCTGCAGAGTTAAACTATACTGTAACTGAAAAAGAGTTTTTAGCTGTTGTTCATGCCATAAACAAATTTAGACACTATATAACATGCTATGAAACTTTTTTTCACACTGATCATTCTGCAATTAGATACTTAATGAACAAATCAGTCACTAATGGCAGAGTTATAAGATGGTTGTTACTATTGCAAGAATTCAACATTACTATTCTAGATAGGCCTGGAAAACAAAACACTGTGGCTGATTTCCTATCTAGAATCCAAAATATCAAAGATGACACTCTGGTTGAAGATCAATTTCCTCATGAATATCTTTTTGCAATCTCTACTCAAACCCCATGGTTTGCTGATATTGCCAATTATTTAGTTTCAGGAAAATTTCCTTCAATTATGAATGCAAGGGATAAAAGAAAAATCTTTAATGATAGTGCAAGATATTCATGGGTCGCTAATGAGTTGTACAAGACAGGTCCAGATTTGATCATTAGAAGGTGTGTTCGTGAAGATGAGATGCCTGAGATTCTCAAGGCATGTCATGATGAACCGTGTGGCGGACACTTTGCAGATAAGAGGACAGCCTATAAGATCCTTAACTTAGGATATTATTGGCCATCCTTGTTTAAAGATGCAAAGGAGTATGTCAAAAGGTGTGACAGTTTCCAAAGGGTAGGGAAACCTTCTCCTTCAGGTGAGATGCCATTACAACCTCAGGTACACATTGAACCTTTTGAAAAATGGGCTTTGGATTTTGTAGGACCTATTAGTCCTCCATCAAGACAAAAGAAATACATATTAGTTTGCACCGATTATGTTACTAAGTGGGTAGAAGCTAAACCATTACTTGTTGCTAATGAATCATCTGTAGTTACTTTTCTTTTTGAGGATATTTTTACTCGTTTTGGTTTCCCAAGGGAAATTGTTACAGATCAAGGAGCTCAATTTACATCAAGGCTAGTGGAGAAAATGATGGAGAAGTACAAAATCAGACATAGAAAAACAACTCCTTATCATCCACAAGCAAATGGTCAAGTGGAATCTACTAATAAGGTCATTGAAGGAATCCTAACAAAGACTGCTCATTTACATAGAAGAGATTGGGTAGATAGGCTTCCTGAAGCCTTGTGGGCCTATAGAACTACATGGAGAAACACAACAGGCCATACTCCTTATGATCTTGTTTATGGAAAGCAAGTTTTGTTTCCCATAGAGTTCCAAATTCAAACCTTCAAGATGGCAGTTCAGCTAGGACTTGATTTAACGGAGGCACAAAGGCATAGACTGGAGCAAATTAATGAATTGGATGAGATCAGACAAGATGCAGTTCAGAAAACAAGTCTAGTCCAACAGCAAAGGGCTAGATGGCATGACAAGTATATCAAGGAGAAGAAATTCAAAGAGGGTGACTGGGCTCTCTTGTTTGATTCAAAATTCAAGGATTTTCAAGGTAAATTTCAGACACATTGGCTTGGGCCATATGAAATTGTTGAAATTTTTTATAATGGGGCAGTCAAAATCAGAACTATAGATGAAGAAAAGGTCACTTTTCTTGTGAATGGTCATAGACTGAAGCTTTACCACAAGCCACTCTCAAGAGAAGATTTTGTCAAGAAGTTCCAAGGAAGTAATGATGTGAAGTTAATGAAGAAGAGTCTCTCTTCTTCATCAACTTGATTAAATTTTCTGAAGTAGTTCTTTTTGAAAAAAAATAAAATAAAAATAAATAAATAAATAAAGGTATAAACATGAAAACCAATCATTGATTGGCATGTTTATACAGAAAAGATAGGGTGAAAATCAGAGTCTCTCTGACACTCTAACTTTTCCCATTTTTGTTTTTACAAGCAGCTGTTACAAAAATCATAAGTTCAGTTCCATAGTGCTTATGATTCATTTCATTTCATTTCACTCCATTCACTTATTCATCCATACTCCATTTCATTCCACCATTCATATTTCACTCCATTCTACATTTCATTCATCTCATTCCATCCTCCATCCATCTCATTTTTATGACAAAATACAAAATTTGATGTCTTGCTGTAAGTGAATAAAACATGTCATGAATTGCAGTACAGTTCTTATGTTCTTTCACTCCATTTCATAAACTGAATCCATTTCATTTCATCATCCACTTCATACATATCATAATCCATCATTCATCTCCTATAACATTTCACCCATATTCCAAAAACACTCCATTTTCATGATTAAAGTGCTCTACAGGAACATTCTGCAGCTCAGTAGACATTCTGCAGCTGATTAGCCTTTCTGCAGCCAGACAGTCTTTCTGCAGCTACAAACCATGAAGGCATCAATCAGAAGACATTAGAATTTCAACAAAGTGACCCAGTGTATCCATGAATCAAAAGCATCAAGAAGATTATGAAGACTCTTCCAAAGATGAGCAGAGAAGACAAAGACTACAAAAATCAAATGAAGGGCAGAGGTAACAAGTTTAAATTATAATGGCATTTCATTAAAGTTTAGCATAGTTTTAGTTATGGATTGTTCGAAAAGGTTGTTTTAATTATTTTTATTGATCAATACCAATAAACCCTCCACAAACTTTGGATTAAAATTTCTCAATTCAAATCTCATATCCGATATCATGTAAGCGGTTAAAATGACCAAGGTTTTTTAATTCTCCACGTCTCTTAACCAAATCATTCAATGATGATTCCCTCTGCCGTCGTAAAAACCTCCGTCGTCTCTTCAATCATTAATTAATTCTATCCACCTCACTCCACTACTCCATTCCGTGACCATTGCCATCACTTCATTCTGTAGCCGGCATTTTATTCCGTAGACAGAGATATTTTTAACCCCGAGAGTAGAGCCAAAGGATATCAGTTTGAATAGAATTGAGCATTGTAAACGCAGAGCAGAGCAGAAGGGTAAATTTGGAAGCATAACAGCGTGAGGACTTGAAGCCACTTGATTCCGTGGGCAGACAAAATATCCCCGTGAGCAGAGGTTGAGCATTTTCAATTTAAACACAGAACTGTTGCAGTGTGGAGTTTGAAGTCTTTTGTCAATAGAAGACAGAGGTATCGCAATGTTAAATTTGAAACCATTTGCTACCAAGAGCTAGAGGTATTGCAGTGAAGAAGTTGAAGTTGTTTTCATCATCAACCAGAGGCATATCAGCCCGAGATTTTGAAGCTGTTGCCACTATAAATCAGAGGTATGTCATTCCAAAATTGAAGCCATTTTCATTCAAAACTCAAAGCCATTTCAATCCGAAAGTGAAAGTCATTGTTTTTGTGGGTAGAAGAGTGTTAATTTGAAAATTGAAGAAACAATCATGGGTTTCATTGTAAGGACTGAACCAGTGGGTTCAAAATATTTAGAAGGCTACCCTCAATGCAAAGAAATGTTACAACAAATAGGATGGCTTCAATTTTTGGAGAAATTTAATGGCTTCCATAAGGAAGTCACTAAAACATTTGCAAGATCATTTCAAGGAACCAAAGTTGAAGTGGGGGATGTCAAATTTATTGTCACTGAAGTTTTCATTGCAGAGGCTACAGGGTTGCTCAGAACTGGAGAGAGATGGTTCAAAAATAGGAAATTCCACAATTACTCCTGGAAACAAATTTTAAAATCACCAGGTATGGATGTTAGTGTATTTAAGAAAGGAATTCCCAGTTCTGCATTGAAAAACAAATGGAGAAACATACTACTTCTTCTGCAAAAATTTATTACATGTGAGGGTAGATATGGAACATTTTATGTCTACCACATTAGACTAATGATGCATTTCCTGGGGGAAGACTTAAACCTACCATATTTCTTGCTTCAAAGTCTGAAGAAGATGGCTTCCTGTGTTCAAAGAAGGGTTAAATTTTTAGAGACAACCCTATATCATCATGGTTTGGTCAAAATTCTGATTGAACATCATCTAGCTAAAACAAATGATACATGGGACGATTTCTTAATAAGAAATCATTTTGAAGAAGCAAAATAACTATCACCTGAACCATAGCCTACAAAAAGAAGTAGAAAATGGAGGGCTTCAGAAGTTGAAATTGACAAAACAATCCAAGAAAGCAGTGAGGAAATCATTTTAGAGAAGTTGACCCAAATCAAGAGGCAACTTAAGGAAGAAAAGGTAATCAAGAAATCTGCCATGGAGAAAGGAGAGGGATCTTCTCAGCCTAGGAGAAGCCACATATTAAAGGGAAAACTAAAGAAAACTCAAATCAAACAAACAGGGGTGATTGATATAGAAGATGAGGAAACATCCATGGAAGAAGATGTTGAAGAGGAATTTTATGAAGGAACCCCTGAAATTGACCCGCTCAACAAGAAATATATGACTATGTGGAAACTTTAGAGAGGAGAGCTTCAGAAAGCAGAGAGAGAACCCCCAGTCCTCCACTGTCTCAAATAGATATATTAAGAAGGGATAGGTATGAGTTGGAATTACTGAATAGACACATCAAAAATGAGAATGAAATTCTCAAGGATCAAGTCAAGCTCAAAACTGATATGAACTCAACCTTATCCCTGCATATAGACAAAGTGGAGAAGACCAATGAGAAGTTGAAGAAAAAGAACAAGAAACTAATCAGAGCACTCACCAACCTAAGGTTCAAACTTGTTATCAGAAAACCCAGAAGATCTCTAGCTTCCAGACAAAGGAGAAGAAGAGGATTAGATGTCCTTGCAGAAGCCTCTGAGTTCATAGGATAATTTGCATGAGGACATGCAAAGAGACAGCAGTGGGGGTATGTTGAGCCTCAAAATTGTGCTTCCCTTCACCTCATTTTACCTCATTTTTCCCTTGTCCATTGCTATCCTAGACCCAATTGATCAATGAATATAGTTAAAATTACTTCTAGAATGATTTACATGACTGACTTGCTAAATTTTGTGATTTTTGCCATTGTAAAGCATTTTGACCGGAACTAGCTGCAGAATGCAGACATTCCATAGCTAACCGGCGATTCTGCAGCTGTCTTCACGTTTGAGTATGTTCCAGGTGGCCTCTCAAGAAAAACCGCATATGGGCATAATCCACGTCACGTCTACATGGTTCGTTGCTCATCATGGAGGAAGAAACGAATTCTGGGTACGGTTTTGGAACGTGGGAACACATTTAGGAAAGCAGACTTCTATTAGGACTGTCTCAGTCCATATGTCTTTTTCCTCTTCACGCAGCCACTTCAAGAGTCCTAATGTGATTCCGATAAGGAAAGACAGTGTTCCTGAATTGTTGCAAGTCTTGTTATGTGCATTTGCTTTATAAACACTTGGGAAACCGAGAGCTATGTTAGATTTTATGTTAGATTTGATGCTAGATTTTGTTTAGACTCTGTGCTACATTTCTGAAGACGCAGAGTGTTATGTTCAAGTTCTTTCACCTTTAATGAAGCAGACAGTGTTGTTGTGAAGGCGTTGATTTAATTTGGAGTTGAATTCCGTCAGGTGGTAGAGGGCCCCTGCCTCTTGCACGGATTTATTTTGCGTAAATTAGATAAGTATTCTAGCTGCCTTTACGTTTTGAATTTGAATTAATAGTTGTTTTAATTAGTTACTGTAGTTGTACTCATTCTAACTCTTCCACAAGAAGAAGCTCTTCCAAAAGACTATAATGATGAATGGGAAATGACTATAGTATTGTAGGATTAGGAGTTGAATTCATAGTTGTTTTTAATTAGCTACTGTAGTTATATTCATTCTAATTCTTCCACAAGAAGAAATTCTTCCAAAAGATTATAATGATGAATGATGAATGGCTATAGTACTGTAGGATTTAGTTGTAGTTTTTGTTGTTCACTATCACAGTTACACTTGTTCTCATCACTCTTCCACAAGAAGAAACTCTTCCAAGAAATCCTTAAGAAGTTCAAGACATGACCGTGATAATGAATGATTTAGTTGTGTGTTTGTACTAAGTATCATCTCTGTTCTTGCTCTTAAACGCTTGCCCAAGAGATCATAATGACGAGTAGGATATGGATATGATATCTTAGTTTTTCATTTGCTTTCAGTCCTTTACATTTGCATTTGCACTCAATTACATAGTTAGAATTGTTCTAACTCTTCCAAAAGAAGGAACTCTTCCAAAATATCAACAATGATGGACAAAAAGATTGTGTAATCTCATAGAATAATGCATGGTAGCTAAGTTAGAATGCTCCAGAGTTTAATTGCACTTAACTCATGTTCAGTTACTTTGTTTCAAGTTTGATGATGACTTATAGTTCAGCATTGTTCTAGATTAGTGGCATCTGAAGTTCATTCTTAGATTAACTCATTGCACTTGCACTTCATATTCAAATTGTCATTCATTGCACAACAGATTACTTCAGTTGTTAGGATTAACAAGACAGCCTTCATTATTCACAAACCTCTTCTTGTTCTAAAATCCATAATTGATCTATAACCATATGAACAGAAGACAACATCATTTTAAGGCCTGAAGTACCTCTGCAATTTCCTCATCATTTTATAAACAAAGCTCTTCCTCAAAAGACTACTTTGGAAAGAAATCAATAACTCTTGAGTAAAAGTTTTGTGACATTCAATTAAATTGCAGAATAGAGATAGGAACTAGTTCTAGAATAGAAGATCTTATGATGATAACAATGTTTTTCCTCTAAATATGTTTCAAATCTCTAATCAAGGACAAAATATTGCATCATTGTAAGTTAGTTATTTCAGTGTTTATTTAGAGGATTTTCATGTTTAGTGATCATTTCTCAAGTTTAGTTTGTGTTTTGAATCATTTGTTTGAAAGTCATTATCAAGCTTTGCTTTTATTTAGTCATAGTTTAGATTTAATTTTTCTTCAGTATTCCCAATTGCATTTGCCATTTGTCATTCCATCAATTAGGCTTAACTCTGTTTTTAATCACCAGCTTCTTTCCACTAGCTTTCTAGGCATTTTCCTGCAAACATAAAACCACCAAAAGACCAAAAACATCATAAATCATCACAAAAGACCAAAAACATCATAAACACTACACACAACGCATTAGGAAACAAGCACCTAGGTACATACAGTACACTTCACTTCAGCAGTTTACAAATCCTGGTTGACAATTAAATGAGCTCAGTTTAGGAGACTAGATTGAGACCAAACAGGTGGCAGGGGAGGCATACCTATGCCTGCTGAGACAATAGTACAAAAAATAAGGCGCCCGAAAAACCACGGAACGCAATAGTGAAACATGTGCTGGCCTAAAAATGAGCCAGATAACTAGAATGATGAATCCCACATACATGTCGTGCCTAGAATAGTTGTCAGGACTTATACAATAATATTTTAGTACATGAGATACAAATACACCCAAATGCCCCCTACACACGGGGAAGGGCTCGCGAAATTGGACGGATACATGCAAATCGAAGAGGTGCTGCAAGTGGCTGAGGCCGATATCATCAAATAAGAGGAGCTGCATCAAGGGATGAAATGAAGAAGCCATCCGGGCATGTGGGGGGCTACCTGTAGGGCCATCCCCTCATGAGGGTTGAGACATCTCACACACACCCGGGAATCACCAATAGCTGCTGCTGCATCACTAGACCATCAAGTGTATAGATCACGATCATGCTGAAAAGAGCTCGAACCAAGGTACACTGCCCCCTAGACCTGGCTTCTGGAGTAAATGAGCTGATGTCGACAGAAGTAGGTCCGCCATAGGTGAGGCAATAAGGGAACCCCAACTAAGGCATGAGAGAAAATAGTAGAGCGACTAACAGACAGACACTAATGATGATAATGAAATGAGGGATACTGAGTAGCGGATGGATGACTTCCCTTGTTAGAGCATAAGGGGCATGAATAGCTTGGTAGCAACTGACACAATATCAAGGAGGATAGGTTACAATGGTACTGAAGGCCATAATGTGCAACACGAGAGAGGGACCAAGCAATGAAGGATGGAGGACTATGGCGGGATACAAAGGGACTCGAGATAGACTTCCATGACGGATGAGGACTCAACTCGGATGCTTTAAACAAGGGCAACTCGATGGTGCTTCCACACAGTAAAGGTCCAATGGGGAACCATAAAATCATGAGTACAATAGGGTAGCTCATGATGGAAATCAACATGAACAAAGACAAGTAAGGAGGCAAAGTGGTGCCCCAAGTACAGGTGTTGTAAGTGAAGAGATTTGATTTTGAGAAGGGATGAAGAGACCCTTCATGGACAAAATGTGTCCTGGTGAAGTATCAAAACATGATAAACTAACAGATACCCATTTGAGTGCTTGGTGAGAGCTTTCCAACGGTGTAGACGGTGTGTCAAACGGGGCTATGGTTTGGTCGCAGCAGGTGAAACAAAAAATAGAGGTTTTTCTTCTAATAAGGCATTTTCCCTCCAAAATCATTCATTTTCTTGTGTAGCTTTGGTGAATGTGGAGAGGAGAGAAGGCCCTAAATCTTGCGGTGATTGTAGTGAACAAACCAACCGTTGGAATCGTGATCTGTCAATTGCTAGTAAGAGGTCTAATCCTACTCTTTGTTTTTTATGGATTCAAAGTTCAAATTAGGATCTGAAATCCCAGTAACTGCCCCTACTTAATCCTCACAGCCGGGTCGCACTTTTTGGGGCAAAAACTGTGACTTGGGACGTAGGTTTGGGCCTGAAAAGTACGACCTGGCCCAGGATTTTGCCAAAAAGTGCGACCTGTTATATGGAGGTGGCTTTAGTGCTATTATGGGCTGAGATTTAGTTTTGGTATGAGTTAATGTAGTTTTATTGATCTGTAGACTGACAAAGATGATGGTTTTGTGCAGATATGGTAGATATATGGATCAAGTGGAGAGAGAGAGACCTAGGTACATTACGGACAGAAATCCAAGTGGATCAGGGTGTCCGTCGTGCACTGGCTAGGTTTGGGGTTATAAAATTTTTGGAGAACCCTTTGATGAGGGCTAGGGAGCCCTTGCTGGCCCGAATTATCAGTTACTAGGATCCAGATCATGAGGCATTTATAGTGCAGGGGCACAGGATCGAGCTAATGGTCTAGGATCTATATTTCTTGACAGGTCTCCCACCATTAGGGATGGTGGGCAATACAGAGCTAGTGTTACCATGGGGGCGTAACATTATGGAGTTTTTTGAACAACATTGTCGACCGGGTGTTTGAGTCAAAGGGACTCGGATATCCATTGGGGATCTAGAGAGGTTGGAGACCCAGGCAGTGGCCATAGCAGTGTTGCGGATCTTGGGAAGCCAGGCGTTCCATCACATCACTAGAGGGCAGATGATGATTGTAGAGAGTGTGTTGGGTGGGACCTACTATGGGTGGGCCCAGATGATGTTGGTGTCGGTGAAATGATAGCTTTCGCTATGTAAGCGGAAAGTGAATCATGATTGTGCCTATGGGATGGTATTTTGCTCTTTCTTCTTCGAGAAGATCCCAACCTTACGACCTCGTATACAGTTACCTGATGGGGGTCCGAGAGAGCCCCGGATGAGTTGGTGGGGATGACTGTTGTGTAGAGGAGGGGAAGGGGCGGTTAGATGGGTGTTTCGACCAGAGTTCTTTGTGCACTAGGATCAGATGCCATTGTACATAGACGACTATCCCTATAGTGGGATGAGTTAGTGGGGAGATTTGGACTTGCCGCTTTCGCCTGGTCGAGTATGGGGGCCCGATGGTAAGTGACAAGAAACTAATCTATTATGTGCGTTTTAGAGTTTGTGACTAGTATTCATGGTACTAATCCTTATATTTTTTGGAATGCAAATACAGCTTCGGTAAAACTGGTCGGATATATGGGATGACTTGCAGCAGCAGGAGCTACAGGTGCAAGTGGGTCAAGGACTGCACAAAATGAGGATATGGCCGCTCTGTTGGAGGACATTCATCGTAGATGTGAGGGGCTGCTGACTGGTGTGTCGGAGCGTGGTTGGCGGGATTTAGATGACCAGTACATAGAGTTATGTATTGGGCTACCCTCGGAATGGCGAGGTATCATGCAACGCATGGCGATGGCCGGTCAAACTATGCATGATCTACGAGCTGTGGGAGTAGAGCCATTGGCTCGGGATCCCCTAGAGAGTGATTATATGTAGGGTAGGTGGTGCCCCCCAGTGTCTATGTAGGGGCAAGTGGTGCCCCCCATTTTTGTAGTTTTGTTTTTGTAACATGCTATGGGCATGTCATATGTTTTAGAGTAGATGGACTCTAAAAACACATGTTATATGATATATATGATTTATATGAATTTTTTTGATGGTGTTAATGGTTATGGTCTTGTGTGTGATAAATGCCAGTCTAGAACATGATTTGCGATTTGATCTACATAATGATTTTGGCTTCTAGGTATGTGGTTGAATGTAATGAATCGAAATTCACATATCAAAAGTTTCACTCGTAAATATTGTCTAAACAGGATAGGGTTATGCACACGATAGACACCATTAAGTTGTAAAACAAGAAGCAGGGAATCTAAATGAACCTACAAATGGAGGATTTGATGGGAGAGGGCATCAGCTAGGAGACCATGGAATGCATCATATTTGGCATGATTATTGGTGGCGTTACCAATGTAGACCCCATGTGCAAGAACGAGGGTATGCAAGGGGGTAAAGATGGCCCAAGAGGCCAAGGTGAGATTCTAGGAATAGAGACTTGCCCCGTCGGCATAACCAATATAATGTGTGGACGAGAGGGCTAACGGAATAGTATCAGAAAACAAGAAATGGGAGGAAGAGTGAGAACTCATGTTGCGAAGTACATCATAGATACGGATGGTATCATCGGGATTATGGGAAGAGAGGGAAAGGGGGAGGAAACCACAGGAGGCTGCAAAGCTACCGAAATCATCAGTCTGAGAAGAAAGGCGCACATGTGGGTCATTAGGGGAAATGAAAAAAGAGCAAGTAAGAATATGGTCAAAGCATGAAGAGCCCAAGAATGTTGCTGAAGGGGACTCAAGCGAAACAAACTGAGTGGATTCAGAGGGGATGTACTCCAAGGGTTGGGTAGATGATGATAGGTACAGGAGGGAAGCAACATATTCTGACATCTCAACATTAGGGGGAGGGATGTCAATGGTAGCAGGGGGATTCTCGAGTAAACTTGATGCATACTGAGAAAGGATGGGAGAGACGGATAGGATAGGAGGGGGAGGACCTGAGAAGGTTCTAAACAAAGAGGATTCTTTGTAGATGCCAGGAGAAACACTAGTTAAAGAATCAACAGTTTGCTTATTGGTGATAGTAGAGAAGGTGGACTTAGGGGGGGTCTGAGATTTGGGTTCATGATACGTCAGTTGGTCAATGGTGACAATTTTGCCATTATGAGGGAAAAACATATTGCGGTGGACTGCGGACGGGACGACAAACATGGCATAGGTGTAACTACACCCCAAAAGAATGTTGTAGTCAAGAGGGGTGTCGATAACTTCAACGTTGACACAAATAGTCTTGCTGGCAACGGTGATAGGACAGTTACAGAAAAGACCAACGGGCTGGGAGGCGTGGCTATCCCATGCACGAAGGGTGATTATGGAAAGGACCAGCTCAGGAGATCCAAGTTGTTTCCAAACCGAAGCAAACATTACACAGGTAGATGCCCCCTCATCAATAATACATTGGGCGACATTGGCATTTCGGATTTTGACTAGGATTTGGAAAGCAACCGAAGCAATAAGGGGGGGATGGTCGGACTGACGGGCATCTAAAACAATTAATTGGTCATCAACAGGATCTACAGCACCCACGGTAGATAATAGAGCCTTCTTTTGAGAAGGACACGACTGGAGGAGTTCCAGTGTTGAAATGGCAGCAGGGGATTGTGCCAGATCATCTACTATGCTATATGAATGAGCAGCCCTACCAGAGGCAGCATTTCGGCGTAAAGGGCCCTTAGGAATTTTGGTATGAACCTCAAGTTTGGGTGGAGGGATTTTCAAGGGACCATTGGGTGTTGACAGAGGCTCTGCAAGACCTGAGGATGGGGACTCGGAGACAGACAGAACGAGAGGTGTGGAGTACTGATGAGACCGAGTTGGAAGGTTAAGGTCGATGGTGAGAGGTTAGTCAGATGCCATCATGAGAATCTGGTAATCAGAGGAACCAGAAGGAGAAGGTTGAGTGGTTATCGGGGCATGAGGGGATTGAGTAGCCACGAATCCTTGTTGAGGGAAAGGATTGGTAAACACAACGGGTTGAGAGGTAGCCATATGTGGAGGGACAATAGGAGAAGAGCGTTGTCCCTGCATGGTGGCCTGAGACTCCCACATCTGCCTCATTTGTGGTAATAGGGGACAATCATGAGTGTAATGACCGTAAACACCATAACACAAACAGGGCTTATTGGTGTGAAGCGGCCTGTCCGGCTTGGGTTGAGAGCCCTGTGGCTGGTTGGTAGTGTTAGATTCAATACTGGAAGGATTGGATCCACGATTACGAAAAGCGGATGGATTACCTTTCCTCTTTCTTTAAGAAGGAAGAGGATGAGTTGCACCTTTCTGCACAAATACTTGCCTTGGTGGGGGTAGTAAGTGTGGTTGTGGGGGTAGAGAAGGCAAAGGAGTGGGAGGTCCAAATGCTGGAGGAGCTAGGATAGTAGGTTGTGGCTAGGGATAAGGTGTAGGATGGGAAACATTGAGGTAAGCAGGAGTGTGGGCAAAAGGAGGAGGCATGCCGTATCCTGGATACATGCTACCTGGAGGGGGAAAAGTGCCAGAGGGGTTGGCCCCTCCTGAAGGGAAACCATAGCCCATAAGAGCTTGAGCAGAGGTATGGGCAGGGCTCAATGATACCATCGGCAGAGTGAGATGCCCCCGAGGCATTAGGGCCACCGAGCTTGGGGAGGTCAGGAAGGACGGTGTAAACATAACCAGATTGAGCATAGATAAGGTCATACTTCAAGGCTGTTTGGAGGGCGGCTTCTTCAGTTTGGGGAAAATGGGATGCGACATATTTGCCAATGGGGGCTAAGAGAAAGCGTAGGAACCAGTCCATGTAAACCCGATCTTCAAAGGGGGGAGCGCGACACAAGCTCCATCTTCTTCGCCATTCCTGGACATGAGCAGAAAGGTGGGTCAAAGAGGATTGATGAAAAGAAGTCAAGATTTTAGTACCAGTGTCGTATCGGAGAGGGAGCTGGAAATAAGATAAGAAGGCTTGGGCAATGGTCGCGAAGGTGGTATGGGAAGAGGTGGCTTGATCAGCATACCATTTAGAAGCTTCGCTGATAAGCATACGTTGGAACAAACGAAGACGTATGGAGTCATCGGTGATGGAATTGGAGGGACATCACATGTGGAAAGATCGGATATGGTTGGAGGAATCTTCACTAGCAAGGGCTTTGAACTTGGGAATGTTGGAGGGGAGCTTGGTTGGCATAGCAAGCCAATTGACATCGTGGTGAATAGGATCATTAATCATCTGATTGAAATCGGGGAGACTGAGGCCGGCCATATAAGGGAGAAATGGGGCAGTCGAGGTAGGTCTCGTAGTGGTTCCACTGGAAATGGACTCAGCAGTAGAACTGGGGTTAGGGCTAGGTCCTGAACTAGACATGGTGAAGGTAAGAGGAGGAGAACCAAAAGTAGGGGGAGAACCCGAATAATCAGAGGAAGAGTCGGAGTGCGAACTCGAGGGAGAACTTACTCGATGACGATGGGAATGAAGAAGTTGACCAACCGAAAACTGAGGGTGAAGGCCAGGAAGTCTCCGAGACAAATGCCTTGGAGGCGCAATGATGATGGGAAGAAGAAAAACCGACAAGGGCAGGGAGGTGCAAAATCAAGTGAGGTCAATGTCGAAATAAGGGCAGAGAGGTGCAGTGTCAATTGATTTTAAAGTCTTTGCCAGGCGATGTTAACCAGGCTCTTCTTCACTTAGGGTCAGTGTGTGGCGTGAGTTAATTTTAATTGATTAAACCCAGATGGTTTGAGAGTAAAAGAAAAAGTGTGCTGCGTAACAAAAAATGAATCTGCAGTAATTAAGACTGAAAGAATAGAAAATTAATAGCTACCAATGCATAAATCTAATCGAAGAAGGCGGGTCTCTCAAAACTAGTCTATAAGAGGGAAAAAATATAAGCAAAGCATGCTAAAAAGAGGCCAATAGATCTAAGGTCGGGAAGGAAGGGAACCTAAAAGAGAAATTTGCTTAAAAGAGGTGCAGAGAACAGCAAAGAGACAGAGGCAAGGTTGCTGCTAAAAGGGAGGGGATCAGCTAAAAGTAGAAGGGGAAAAGAGGTGGCCCTAGAAATGAACCCAAACAAAACTATATGAGGTGGTTTGAAAGGGATAAGAGCTGATCGAAATGGATCTGAAAATGAGGTGTTAGATCTGGAAGAAACAAGGTTGAAACTCTGGAAATTTAGACTTTTGAAATAGCAAAAACTTGCCCACAAAAAGTGGAGGGTACTAGAGCCCTAAGGGGTGAGATTCCCACTTAGATGAGTGAAACAGATCAGAAACAAGTCTAAATGCATAGAGAAAGAGGCTAGAAAACCCTGACAGAAGCTTCAGTCAAACCCATAAAAAGTGCTGGAAAATTGTAGAAAAAAGTGCAGGTTGCAGGTTCTGGCCTGTTTTCAGTCTAGGTCACAGATTTGGGGTAGAAAAGTGTCACCTCAAGGCTAGGTCACACTTTTGCGCCGATAAATGCGACCTGCAGATCCGGCTCTCTCAGTGGCAGATTTCAAAAAAGTTTGCCGTCTCATCTGCGGCTGATGTCTGTCACCTACGCAATAAGGCCAGAAACACACATAAGTTAAAAATTTGAATGTTTGAGGGTTTTTAGAGGTAAAAAGGACCATAAAAATAAGAAAAATAGAAAACTGAAGAGAAACCCTAGGGTCTAAAACAGCTGGATATGCAGGAATATATAAAACGACAACGGTCGCAAAAGAAAACCCGTGTGGAGTCGCCAATTGTTAGTATAAATATTTCGTCGTAAAATATCACTTTCGCTACGCATAACAAATAGCCCTAACATCAATTATGGCTGCAAAATATCTTTAAATATGAAGTTAGGTGATCCAAATAATGCTGCACAAATACAGATCTGAAAGACATTAAGCAAATAAAGTAAAATATGGCTCCATGCATACAATAGATAAGACAAGAACAATGTATTTGAAAGAATTTTTATATTATATTAAAAAGGGGCACTTAAGAGGAAAACAAGAAAGGTTTTTTCTAGTTCTCCTCAATGGGATGGGTTCTTGAAAGTCCTCAGTGTTTCAAATCTAAAATTCCTCTCTCTTGTTAATGTGGAAAACCTAGACAAACATAGAACTCAATGGGAGCTCACAAAGAAAAAATGAAAAAGGTAACCAAGAGTAGATCTAGAGTGATCTAATGCAATGGAGGTGACTAATGAATGGGGAAAGCCCTTCTATTTATAACAAAATATTGGGGTGTTCTAGAACTCGGTGCATGAATAAAATATTATTAATCAAATTCTAGAATCAGCCTTTACGAATATTTTATTATATTTGTTGGAGGGAAAAGGATTTTTGACTTGGGTAAATTCCTTTATTTATAAATAACAAATAAATGAATGATTTATTTATTATTTAAGGAAAGTGAGGGGAATACAATTAAATAAATAATGGTTTATTTAATTATTTATATGTGATTTAGTCAAATTTAACTAAGAATATTATTTAAATAATGATTTAAATAACTTATTCTTAGGAAATAATTAAATAAATGGGGATTTATTTAATTAATTTCCTTGTTTTGGGTTAAATATGACCAGGAAATATAAATAAACAAGTTATTGCACATGGTGAAAGCAATTTTACTTAGTGCAAAATTGGTCTTACATGGTGTACTTAGGTTCATCTAATGATAATAGGTTAGATGACCAAAAAAATAGTGTAACAGATATGGAAGTAAAAATGGAAAACATGAAGAATGATCTAAAAGAAGACATGGAAGGTTTGAAATTTTTGATACAAGAAATATTTTCTAATGACAAAAATATAATAGAGGAAACTCATGATGAGAACAAAATAAATATTAATTGTGATTTCATAAACTACAATTTTTGGATGGAAGGCCCACCATATTTCAAAGATTGATATGAGGAAGTTTGATGGCAAGGATCCTGTAACATGTATACTACACATGGAGCAATATTTTTATCTCAATAATGTTATAAACATGCAAAAGGTACGCATTGTAACTTTATATTTATAACAAAATACATTTTTATGGTATTGATGGCTTTGCTCCTGTAAATTTTTTTTCACTTGCTCAATTTTTACGGAGGAAATAATAGCACATTATGAGGATAAAAAGAGGAACACCTTTTTTAGCTAATTGATAAATCTCAAAAAAACAGTTCAATGGTGGAGCACATTGAGAACTTCCAAAAATTGAATATAAGGGTATCTAATATTCTAGAGGAACATAGGATTGATGTCTTCATAGCGACTTTAAAGGATAACATTCAACATGAGGTTCACGTTTGCGAACCTGATTCATTGGAGAAGGCATTCAGGTTGGCAAGAAAATTTGAATGTAAAATTATGGTGATAAGGAAGCCTACCACTCACATCTATAAAGATGGAGGCATTGCTACTCCTAGAATTCCACAACTTACAAGGTTGACATCACAAAAATTGGAAGAAAAAAGAGAAAAAGGGTTTTGCTACATTTGTGATAGCAAATACACTAAAGGTCATAAATGTGCTGAGAAGAAATTATTTTACATAGATTGTGAAGAGGAGGAAGAAAATGAACAAGAAACATCAAAATAAGAGGATATACGCTGGGAACCAACCCTAGAATAAGAAGAAATGAGTCTGACCATATGGTGTAATTCATTGGCAGTAATTACCACTCCTAAAAATCTCATGATAGAATGACATATCAAGAAGAAAAAGGTAATAGTGTTGATTGATTCGACTAGTACCCATAATTTTATTCATTGTAAGGTAGCAAAGGAATTAAATTTTTCCCTATACCAAATACCAGAATGTCAAGTGATGGTTGCAAATGGAGGAACTATAAATTTCTCTGAAAAATTCCATAATATCAAGCTAAACATGGGGGGCTATTTATTGAATATTCCAATGCTTTCCATTCCAATGGGAGGTGTTGATGTTGTACTAGGATTACAATGGTTACAATCTTTGGGGACGATAACTTTTAATTTTCAAGAACTTTTCTTGAATTTTTTTCCAGAAGGAAAGGAAGTAGAATTATGAGGTATCACAGGGAATCCAAGAAATATAATAAACTCTAATGTCATGACAAATCTTCTGAAGAGATAAAAATGAGGAGTAATTGCACAATTATGCTCACTAGAAGTTCCAACATGAAAAACATCTATTTCTTCGGATCTCCAAAATGTCTTGGAAAATCATTCCAAGTTGTTTGAAACTAGCAAAGGACTACAACCTATTTGTGATCATGATCATGATATTGATTTGATTCCAGGAAGTGTTCCTCCAAACATCAGGCCCTATAGATATCCTTATGTCCAAAAGAGAAAAAATGAACGTATGACTGCAGAAATGTTAGAGGTCGGTATAATTCAACATAGTCAAAGTTATTTCTTTGCTCCAATAGTATTGGTGCACCAAAAGGATGGATCATGGCGCATGTGTCCGGATTTTAGAAAGTTCAATAAGCTATCTATTAAAGATAAATTTCCCATTCATGTGATTAATGAATTATTGGATTAATTACATGGAGCAATTTATTTTACCAAGTTGGATCTTCATTTAGGATATCATCAAATTAGAATTAAGACTGAAGATATTCCGAAAACAACATTTCGAACTCATGGGGGTCATTATGAATTTTTGGTCATTCCTTTTTTCCTTAGCAATGCACCTTCTACATTTCAAGGGTTGATGAATTCCATTTTCAAACCCTTCATTAGAAAATTTGTGCTTGTATTTTTTGATGATATACTAATATACAACAAGTCTTGGAAGGATAATGCTCAACATGTTGATAGGGTGCTCAAACTATTGGAGGAGAAACAATTATATGAAAAAATATCCAAATGTTTCTTTTGAGTACAAGACATGGAATATATCGGTTATATTGTATCTCACAAGCATGTTAAGGTAGACCCTAACAAAATTAAATCCATTAAGAAATGGAAAGTCCCCACAACCATAAAGTAGTTGCGAGTATTTCTCAGGTTAATAGGCTATTATCGCAAGTTTGTTAAGAATTATGGGAGAATAGTAGCACCTCTAACAACATTATTAAAGAAAGATGCATTTTCATGGACTCCTAAAGAAACTAAGGCCTTTGAACATCTTAAAGAGGCAATGTGCCTAACACCGGTCTTAGCTACGCCAGACTTCGCAAAAACCTTTATTGTGGAATGTGATGGCTCAGGAAGTGGAATTGGTGTTGTCTTAATGCAAGAAGGAAGACCCATTTCTTTTGAAATTCATCCAATCAAAGGAAATTATTTAAAGAAAGCTATTTATGAGAAGGAAATGTTAGCAATACTATATGCACTAAAGAAATGGCAACATTACCTAATGGGAAGACACTTCATGGTAAAAATTGATCATGATAGTCTTAAAAACTTTTTGGAACAAAGAATATCTTTAGAAGAGCAGCAAAAATGGGTCACATAGATGTTGGGTTATGACTTTGAAATCATTTAAAAAAAGGGAAGCTAAATGTTGTTGTAGATTGTAATATTCCCAAATGGGAAAAGAAACAATATAGCACATAAGCATGGAAAATAGCAGTGAATACATCAATACACCATTACAAGAGACAAATGCACATCCATCTTATTAATCATTTCAGCAAATAATAGGCACAAGATCTTGAGGATCAATTCACTCAAGCAATACAAAACAAGCCTCTACTAAGCAAATATGTCAATACATGAGAAATAGATGTTATACAAATGCCATGAGCCAAGAAAATGCAGTTTTAGGGTATAAATTGCTACAATAATTATATAAAAATGTATATTTACTATTATATAGCTCAAAAGGTGTTGGGGCTAGAGATTTATTCTCCCAAACACATTTCCAAGACAATCAAGAAAGGGTTTCCTGAAATACCCAAAATGAAAAAATGCTGGAATGCAGCCCTAGGGCTAAATTGCAGCTAAAACTAAATAAATGAATGGAGGTGGCTGGAACTGATGTAGAAATGTATATATCACCTCCAATGTATCCTTCAAGTGAAAGGATGATCCAAACACTAAAGATCTAACTCCCCAAATCAAAAAAATTCTCACTAAAATAACGCAGTCAAGAGGGAATCTGCACTATAGATGATGGAAATAAGTTGGCCTAGTGATAATATATGAAATAAATCTCAAGGAACTTGCTTTATCATCTCCAAATGGGAATAATGCTTCCTCCACTGAAAATCTAGCTTAGAAAGTGGGTTTCTCAACCCTCCACTACAACACCCTGCAACACAACACAACTCTGAACAGAAACTGCGATGTAGCTGAATACTGAAGCTTCTCCTGATGCCTGGATGTGGAATATACATCACAATAATCTCTCCTGAGTAGGATGAGTGTGGGATTACTGCTCGGGAACACCCTTGTACTAAAAATTACAACAGAACCTGCTAAACAACAAAAGCATACAATAGAAATGTCAACTGACAAATCTAGATCTAAGAAGATCAAAATCAATAATCATCTAACATACCTTCTATGGATGCCTTTCCCTTCCCTATATGCATTGTGAGTTTTCTCACCTTGGGTCCCACTCATTAAAGTCACTACTCTCAAGGAGACTATCTCCCATTAACACTCTATTGCCTCTCATTAATGATCTACTCTCTCCATACTAGCGTTGTTGATTTGGTTAACATTGACCTTGTCCACATGCTTTAGGCCCTATTCACACATGGAGGTGCTTTATCCAGCTATCAAGATGATCCCTTTTCGAATTAAGATGGATTTTATTCCTACTAAAGATATTTATGGGTCTCCCTACCCACTTATTAATCTATCTAAATGAAAAAAGAAAAAATTAATATTCCAATTAGTTGCATGCTAATTTAGGAATATTACAGTCCTCCCATTCCAAATGTTGCTTGCCCTCAAGAAAATACAAGGATAGAACTGAAGAGCCTCCTCCCCTCCTCCTGTAGAATTCTCATATGATAAGCTTCCCCAATGAACAAGATTCTCTCTCATCAATATGTCCCAAATATTCTCCTCCCAAGTGTCTAAGTAAGCCTTTGGTGATAAATCCAAATGGTTCTCATCATGAAAAAGTGGAATATCCATGGAGGCAACTATATGTTGTCTAGAGGCCTTCTTGAGGCATGGGATATGCAAAATATTGGGAACCTTTGTCCCCATGTCAAGCTCCAAACCCCAAGCTATCATCCACACAAAGTGAGTGACCCTCCAAGATGGTAACTCAAGGAAAAACTCCTCCACTTTTGGATCCTGCAATGTAGGTGGGCTGCATAGCTAATCATGATAGACCAAATTGTCTATCCCATGCTGTCTCTCTCTCCACTTATGGAAAGTGTAGAGTTTCTGCTGATGTTGGGTTGCAATAATGTTTCCTTGAAGAGACGAAAAGGCATCTGGATCTTCAAGGACCCTCTCTCTAGTGTCATGAATCATGCTTTCCCAAATCATCCTATATACAATGAATAGGACATCATCATAATATGGCATCCCAATGAGAATAATACTAAAGGTTTTATGTAGTTCTGGAAGGTACCAACAGTTTCCCATGTGGTTACATCGCAATTTTACCAACTGTTGTTTCAGAACATAGTATGGCAAGTTGCCTGCCAACAATTTTCTATTTGTGCATGTCATCTCATCTACTAGTGAATAGTAAATTGAATTATGGATCAAATGAGCATACAAAGAATAGTTCAATACTTTCCCAAAGAAATGCAAGAGATGGCTATCTCCATCACTGATATTGGTCCCGAAATGACAATGAAGCCCAAATAGAGGCTTACCCTCTTGTGGAGCAATGCAATATATATAAATGGAAAGAGAATGAAAATATTGTGTTAGATGATAAATAAGTGTAAAAAAACAACTCTTACCGTGTACTGCGAGTAGGCTAATAATGATATCCGTGCATGATCTCTCCATACTGGCCTGATATGTCTTCATGAGACCTTGGTAAATGGAAAGGAATGAAACATGTGCTGCATGTAAGGACTTCTTCTTATGCTTGGAGATCCAAGTCAAGAAGATTATATCATAGTATTAGATGTATCCATCCACCACTCCATTACTCTCATCTCCCACTTTTCCATCAGGTGCATCATATGTGAAGTGATCCTAGGAACACTCCATCAATAAATCCTAGCTGCCAAGTGACAACATTGTTGGCCTTTGTGGAAAGGCTCCTGTCATCTTATAAATCCATTCTTTGACATGCCAAATTCCAAAGTCATGTTCCATAATGCCGCTACTTATGGAAGGCTCCTTCCTATGTGGAAGTACCTCCTGATTCTCTAGAACTAAGGAGTAGCCCCTTTGCACCATAATTGTGCCACCATCTACTCTTGCAACATAATGCAAGGTATGGGATAAAATCATCCCATACTCTCCCAAGAGTATCCAAAGAAACAAGAACTCTTATTACCTCCTCATCTCATCATCATACAACACATGCAGTAACATCATGATAGTTGACTTGTAGAATATCCCATACAACCAAATATTTTGTTGCCATAATATATGGATGCCATGCAATTCCCCAAACAATAACACACCCTTTGAAATAGGATATGTCACATGATGGTCAAACTCTTTCAATAGTAGCCAGCACAGCCATTCCTCCTGCTTCCCTGTGTCATAGATCTGCAAGTGTCTTACCAACATCTTGCTCACCATCCACACTCATTCATCCAACTGAGGGTGTCTCCTACCATGCTCCAAATCGGTATCCCTCCATTGGAGAATACCATCCTCCCAAACTAGATTTCTATCTCTATATTTCATGGGACTTTGAAGTACAACCTCCTAGAGATCTCCAAATGAAGACCACTCATCAATGACCAAGTTGACCCCATAAGGATCCAAATATACTGAAGGAAAATTTTTCTCATTGAGCTATGAAGTGATCATCAATAAGGATCCATCATAATAATGGGAGATAAGATGTGTCTCATCAACCATCTACCTATCCCCTACTACACATGTAGAATGGTCATGGGAATGCTCCAATAATGGTTGGGCCCCCAACTCATCACTGCTACTCCATGATAGTGTTCTTGATCTCCATGATGGTGCATCTGTTGTCTCATGATCATGCTCAATGTTGAAAATATAGTTCTACATTGGATTGTTTAGGACAATACTCATCCTGTCCTCCAAAAATCTACACTCCAACCCCAAGAGTTATGTGTAGTTGAATAATTATATACTAGGATGAATGTATATCTCCTCTTTGAACATGTCAAGGGTGATCTACACAGTGATATTCTACTGCTCCAAATCAACAATTTGTCTTGACCCTAGGTCATGCAATGGCATATCCTCACAATCTTCCATAAGTTGTGCTAAAATAACAGAAAGTGGAAACATTTGCATACCTTGGTTTTGCTTGGGAACATCTTGTACTGCTACAAGGGTTTCTCCCACTAGTGTAATGACTTCCCCAAATACTAATGATGATGGCTGCTCCTCTATGGATGCATCAGTGCTAGTATAAGTCTCCACTTCCTCATGCATCTCTAGAATAGTGCATGGGACTCTAATGTCAAGAGATGAAGACCACTTTGCAAAGGTGCAAGTGTTCCTTCTCCTGATGTAAGTTCTCCTGCAACAAGTGGAGGTGGAAATTTTTCTTCTTCCGATATTCTTCTGTCAAACTCCTTAATCAACCTTTGACTAAAATCTGCATATGCAATCACTCTTGCATGACTCAAATGGCTAAACCACCAAATGTTTGCTTCACCTTCAAGTTGCAACGTTGCAATCTCAACTCCTTATCTTTCTACTACAGGATGTAGCATGAATAATGCATCTAACTTTCTCCTCCAAGCCCTTGCTATGCATGTAGATGACCCATCAAAAGTAAACAATAGAAATCTATTGTTTTTTCTTCTTATATTGCTGCAAGGTCTCCTTTCTTCTTTAATATGAATAAACTATGAGAGAGTTCGATTCTCCTTGAAAGCCCTCAGTTGAGATTTGTATTTTGCAAGATACTCACTTAGAATCTCATGTTCTAAGTTTCCTCCATCTCCAAGCCTTTCATCTTCTTCTTCAAAAGAAAAGGGAATAGTAGAATGCTTTGGAGCTCTATGCAATACTGGTTTTCTCTTCTGCTGATAGGAAGTGCAGGAAGCTTCCTCATCTTGAAACCTTATTGTGGTTTCATTGATTTTATCTATTCTTCTTTTCCTGAACTCCCTGGTGAGGTCCCTCATAGATCTAAAAAGAGATGAGATAAAACTCATTCCTCCCATCATTCTAATCTCTTTATCCTTATTCTTATTCTCCTGATAGCATAATGGCTCTGATCCACAGGCTGAGCCAATATTATGCTATGATACCATTGTAATATTCCCAAATGGGAAAAGCATCAATATAGCACATAAACATGAAAAATAGTAGTGAATACATAAATACACCATACATGAGACAAATTTACATCCATATTAGTAATCATATCATCAAATAATAGGCATAAGATCTTGATGATCAAGTCACTCAAGCAATACAAAACAAGCCTCTACTAAGAAAATATGTCAATACATGAGAAATAACTGCTATACAAATGCCATGAGCCAAGACAATGTGGTTTTATGGCATAAACTACTACAAAAATGAGATAAAATGTAGATATTATGTTATATAGCTCAAAAGGTGTTCGGGCTACAGATATATACTCCCAAACACATTTCTAAGACAACCCAGAAAGGGTTTCCTGAAATACCCAAAAGGAAAAAATTCTGAAATGCAGCCCTAGGGTTGAATTGCAGCTGCAACTGAATAACTGGATGGAGGTGGCTGAAACTTATGTAGAAATTTATATATCACCTCCTATACATCCTTCAAGTACATTTTCTCCCATTAATGATCCACTCTCTCCATATGAACGTTGTTGATTTGGTCAACATTGACCTTGTCCACATGCTTTAGCCCCTGTTCACACATGGAGGTGGTTTATCTAGCTATCAAGATGATCCATTTTCATATTAAAAGAGATTTTATTTGTACTAAAGAGATTTATGGGTCTCCCTACCCACTTATTCATCTATCTAAATGACAAAAAAAAAATTATTATTCCAATTAGCTGCATGCTAATTTAGAAATATTACATAGATGCACTCTCAAGAAAGAATGAAGAGGTGGAAGCATTTCTTTGTGCCATGTATATTATCGAACCACATTGGATAACTGAAGCAAGGGATGAATGGAAGAAGGAAGAAGAAGTGTGGATTCTCATTCAAAAGTTGCAGCAAGATCCTAGTACATCTGATACATTTAGTTGGAAAAATGATTACTTATGGTACAAATATTGCCTATATATTTGTAACAATTCCCAGCTAAAACAAAATATTCTTTTCGAATTTCACACTTCTCCTTTAGGAGGACACTTGGGATTTTAAAAAAATAACCACAAGGTGAAGAAAGAATTTTTTTGGGATGGCCT
Source organism: Pinus albicaulis (assembly GCA_034641835.2). NCBI lineage: Eukaryota > Viridiplantae > Streptophyta > Pinopsida > Pinales > Pinaceae > Pinus > Pinus albicaulis. Next base: position 314,295,839 of record CM076578.1, read on the forward strand.
TAAATCTGATATTAAAAAGTTTGCGGGGGAATGTTTGGTTTGCCAACAAAATAAATTTGAGACAATGAAGATGTCAAGTCTTCTACAACCTTTATCCATTCCAAGTCAATGTTGGGAGGAGATTTCAATGGATTTTGTCACAGGTTTACCTAAGTCTAAAGGAAAGAGTGTCATCATGGTGGTAATTCATAGACTTACCAAGTATTCACACTTTTGTGCATTATCTCATCCATTTAAAGAAAGTACAGTTGCTACTACATTTATGGAAACAATTCAAAAGCGACATGGAAACACAAATATTATTATAAGTGACAAAGGTCCCATTTTTACTATAAATTTTTGGACAGAATTATTTTCTTGTTTGGGTACTCAACTAGCTCATAGCTCATATTATCATCCTCAATTCGATGGTCAAACTGAGATAGTGAATAAATGTTTGGAAGGATATCTTCGTTGTTTTGTATCTAGTAAAAAAACACAATGGGTCAAGTGTTTACCTCTCATTGAATGGTGGTATAACACTTCCTTCCATACTACAAAAAAATGACCCAATTTATGGCACTTTATGGATATCATCCACCATCCATCACATCATCTTTAAGAGAAAATTCCTTGGTTCAAGTGGTGGAACATCACATCGAGAATCAACAATAAGTTCTCCAAATCTTAAGGGATAAACTAAATTTTGCACAAAATCAAATGAAACAACATGCAAATCAACATTGCAGTGAAAAAAGTTTTGATGTAAGAGAATGGGTATTTTTACAGCTACAACCATACAAAAAAATATCCCTCAAGCAAGCTAAGAAGGATAATAAATTATCGCCAAAGTACTATGGTCCTTACAAGGTGTTGCAAAAGATTGGTACTATGGAATACAAATTGGAGCTTCTGGCTTCTTCACAAGTGCATCCATTTCTTCATGTTTCATGCTTAAAAAGGGTTATAGGTGAAAACCTTCCAGTTCAAACAATATTTCCATAACTTGATGAGGAAGGAAAAATAATATTGGAACCTAAAGCAGCCATAGAAAAAAGAACTCAATAGCTATGAAATTGACCGATTTCAGAGTATCTCATCAAGTGGAAGAACTTACCCACTGAAGATTCTACATGGGAGAATGAAAATTTTATACAAAAGCACCTAGAGCTACTCAAGCATTGAGGAAAACACTTTTTTGAAGGAGAGGGGCATGTTAGGTCTTTATATTACAAGTGTAGTCCCTTATTGTTGTTAGTGTAGCCCCCTTATTGTTATTGTTGTAACCCTATAACCCAAATATTGTTATTATTGTGCCTTTACATTATTATTGTTAGGCCAGCTAGGATTATATTGTGACCCCATAGACACCTATATATAGAATGAGTTTTTGGTCATTTGTATCATCCAAAAAATTTTCATTTATGTAATTTAAAGCAGGTTGCCTCCTCGAAGTGGCTTATTTCTAAGGTGTTGATCTCTCCTTTCATCTGTTTTTGGAGCTGGTTTCATAAAAATTTATCTCCCTAGGACTTCATGGACTTAAACCTATACCCATAGTGCTTGAATTAGTATATAGGTCCCATTTCAAGCTTGAGGGAATGATAGAAGATGTGGTTATCATTGTGGCTTCTTGAAATTATCTGGCTGATTTTCTCATTTTACAAACCAAATCCAACCTGGGGGGGTCATCCTTTAAACTTGGGAAGACTGTGGCTAGCCACTACATATGCATATATCGGATGTAGGTCTAGATCTATGGTGATATCAGATAGGAAATCCACTCAAAACCCGAACCTTTACCCCCCAACAAAACCTCACATGGATTTGAGTAGTCCTTGGTGGGACAAATTTGAACCTAAATCTGATCTTTCCCTACCTCTCCTCATGCTTGGAAACGCACAATACTTTAAGGATGAAACATAGGATGATATCATTAATTTTTTTTATTGCAAATTCACTCTTTGTTTCCTTCATTAGAGATCTGGGGGAAGAAGATGAGGTAGATAATGTAATCGTTGAACATTTGAAAACCACTACACATACTATCAACAGTCTCATTGAAATTGAACTTGGGAAATTTTTAAACATTAATCCTAACCTGACTGCTAAACAAAAAATATTGCAGATACAAATGTTATAGAAATATAAAAATGAATCTGCATGGGACTATACTGATATGAAATGAAAGTGCGAGCAAGCCTTTCTGAAGTTAAAGAACTATGTAATAGTAGCACCTGTTTTACGAGGACCAAATTGGAGGTTTCCATTACATATCACTACAGATGCATCTCACATAGCTATGGGTGATGTTTTGAGGCAGCTAGAGGAGAAAAAATCTTATGCCATTATTTACATAAAAAAGAATCAAACTCAAGTAGAACTCAACTACACAGTGCGTGAAAAGGAATTCCTAGCAGTAGTACATGCTATCAACAAATTTCAGCACTACATCACCAGGTATCAATTATTTGTACACATTGACCATGCTAAAATTCAATTTTTAATGAAAAAATTGCTTACTAATGGTAGAGTTACATGATGATTATTGTTGTTACAGGAATTTGATACCACTATTTTAGATAAACCTGGAATGGATAATGTAGTTTCTAATTTTCTTTCTATATTAAATATAAGTGATGACTGCACTACCACTGAGGATTCTTTTCTACATGAATATCTTTTTCCATCTCTAATCACTCACTGTGGTATGAAGATATAGCAAATTACCTTCCTACAGGAAAATTTCCACACCATTTATATTCCAAATAAAGGAGGAAGATTATACAACAGATTGCCACCTACTCCTAGATAGAGGGCAACCTCTATAACACTAGGATAGACTTTCAGATTAGGCAATGTGTTAGAGAAGATGAGGCATTTGAGATCTTGAAATATTTTCATGAGGAACCATATGGAGGGTACTTCGTTGACAAAAGGACTGGACACAAAGTACTCTCAACAGGGTACTACTGGCCAACAATATTCCAAGATGCCAAGAAGTTTGTGAAGGGATGTGATAGCTTCCAAAGGATGGGCCAACCTCTTAAATCAGATGAGATGTCGGTACAACCTCAGATAGTGATAGAACCATTTGAGAAATGTACCCTGGACTTTGTAGTGCCAATTAATCCTTCATCACAGAAAAAATCATACATATTTGTTTACACCAACTATGTCACAAAGTGGGTCTAAGAAAAGGCACTAATTAGAGCTACAGAGTAGGCCATTTTAGACTTCCTATTTGAAGATATCTTTTTTCGCTTCAAGATACCCAGGGAGATAGTGACAAATGGAGGGCCTCAGCTCACATCTCATTTGATCAATAAGCTGGTTGAGAAGTATGGAATTAATCATAGAATCAATTCACCTTATCATCCACAAGAAAATGGTCAATTAGAAAGCACCAATAAAGTCATTGAGGGAATCTTAACAAAGACAGTAGCCAGCCATTGAAGAAATTGGGCCAAGAAACTTCCAGAGGTGTTGTGGGCTTATAGAACAACATGGAGGAGCACTACAGGCTTCTCACCATATGAATTGGTGTATGGTAAGAATCCTTTATTCCCCTTAGAGTTTGAGATAAAGACATTAAGAACAACATTGCAGGTCAATCTAGAATTAAGAACAACATAGAAAAAAAGATTGAACCAGATCAATGAGTTGGAAGAGAAATGACTGGCTATTATTCAATAGACATAGATCATTCAGCAACAAAGATTTAGATGGCATGATGGGTTTATTAAGAAGAATAAGTTCCAGAAAATAGATTGGGCTCTCTTGTATGATTCAAGGTTCAAGTATTTCAAAGGCAAGCTCCGCACCAGATGGCTAGGTCCTTACGAAGTAGACATGGTATTTGACAATGGGACTATATAATTGGTCACCATCAGCAGTGCTAAGACACTGTTACTGGTTAATGGGCATTGTCTGAGGTTATATCATCAACCTGCTTCGAAGGAATCATTTGTTAACATTTTCGCGGACTCGGATCTTCATGTTATAATAGTAGGGGAACATTTCCCCATGTAGCCTAAAATTTGAAATTCTAATAACTGCAGCAACTAAAAACCACCCTTCTGGCAGCTGTTACACCTGTTTAAAAAAAACAACAACAACAAAAACAACAACATAGACATAAAGAAAATAAAATAAAATAAAATAATAAAACAAAAATAACAAATCTGATTGTGAAAACCTCTTTCCGGGGCGCAGTCAGACAATTTGTTACAGCTGAAAACCACTCCTGTGGTGGCTATTACACCCATTTTTTACTTTCCTAAAACATCATCCCTCCTTCCTAATACATTTTACAAGATGATGTTATTCATTTGATTTTATTTCTGTAACTATTTATCCTAATCATTATGTTTTTTGAAGAATAAGATGAAGGTTGTCTTGGTTGTTACACATGTAATAGCCGACAACCATGAACACTGTTTACCAAGTTTCATCCCGTGACAACAATAATTGTGGAACCCAAGTGTGACTTCCACGATCACTGCAAATAGTACGCCGCCAATTCAAAAACCTCCTCGACGTTACTTCAAGTATGCCATTCAAAAGGTAACATTATCATTTATGATTTTGTGATTAATTGAAAAACTAATGATATTCCTGTGACGGTTGTGGGTGGTTGTCACCATTAAAGTAGGGGGGGATATATCTTAGAGTCATTGAAAAAATCTGTAGTCATAAACCGTTATCAACTTCACATGTGCCCAATTAATAGAACAATCATCAATGATGACTAAATATGGCCAACAAAAGCATGTGTACTTAGAACCCATTACTTTCCATAATGGGACATTTATGAAGAGTTATGTGAGGTACGATTTAGTAGTCCATAAATCCCATCACCTTCTATCACCCTCCTTGACTGAAGCCTTGTATCCTCATTTCAAACTCGTCATCTGGGATAAGCAGAGTAAGATGCTGAGAGGAAGTAAGTAGTGCAGTGAAATTACAGTGGGTTGAGAAGTAAGGAGAAAATTAAAAACAACAACAAGATGGGTGGAGTAGCAGTTCGACACGAGCTGGATTCCATATATGCCTTTAAAAACTGTCCAAAAACCTACCAGGTATTCAGATATGTGGGATGGATTGAGTATTTCCAGAAGTTGGAAGGCTCATATGAGGCGGCTGTAATCAAATTCACTTAGAATTTAAATAACAATCAGACCCGAGTCAGAGGCCTGCAAATTGAGGTGACTGAAGAAGTAATCACCTGAGTAACTACATTTCTAGTAGAGGGAAAAACGTGGTTTAACAGAAAAATCAATGACCCCTGTTTGAAAGAAGACTTCCTATAAGGAGAATAAAAGTTGGAGAAGAAAGGGAGAGGAATTGATAGGTTATCACTCCCTCGGCCATCAGAAGATGTCACCTTGGGTTTAATAAAATACATCACTTGTGAGGAAAGATCCATGATTGTGTTTAATTATCACTTCCCTCTACTCAATCACCTTTGACATCAACAATAGATTAAACTTCCATTATACTTATTGGGGAACATTAAGCATACGACGACAATAGTAAAGAAAACAACACATCCAGAAGCATGTGTGACCAATCAGGTACTCATCAAATTGATCGTGCTATTTTCCCTAAGCCAGCAAGGAAGGACTTGGGAATAATTCAAGTGAAAGAGGTCGAGGACAAGTTGGGGAAAATAGGTCGCGAATTTGGGAGGAAGTCAGGCAGAAGCTGAAATCTAGACTTGGCCTACCAAGGTCAAAATCGGGAAAGAATCTGTTAGGGTCTTATAAATATAGGGTTCATAATTTTTAATTTACTTTGTTAAAATCTTGAAATATTGTACATACCTTTGCTTATACACTAAAATATTTTCAACAATTTTTTTTTGAAATATAGATAGAGATTGATATCAATATTTATGTAATATCTATATTTGAGTTTTCGTAATGATAGTTTTTCAAAATTATCTTCTATTCTTTGGATATCTTTGCACTTTAGAGATCATTGCTGGAGGGTATGTCCTAAAAGAACAATCAAAGGAAAAAAGAAACGAAGATAAAAAAAGAATATTAAATATGAACCCCATCAAAAATAGATCATGAAAGTGTTGCAAGTTTAAATGCCACTACTTTAGTTTACTTTTTTTTGCAAAATAAATATTGTGTAGCTTGTTCAAAATGCCATAATCCATGATAAGTCAAATAGTTTAATCTTGATATCTCATGCTTTAAATTTAATGTTTATAGATAGAGAATAAAGATCTGTCAAACTGTTTAAACTTGACAAATCAGTAGATAGTTAGAGAATAATGAGGAGCTCAACAATTTAATATGAGCCCTCGGATGAAATAAGGTTAGAGTTATATATTTTTATGCTTTAAAAAAGAAAAATGGATTTAGGGTTGCAAGCTTAAATTCACCCATGCAAATAATAAAAAAATGTTAGGATAATGATGGGTAGGAATAAAGATTTTTTACAAGGATTGGATAAACATCATTTGGCATATTACTAATTTCCCTCCCCACAATGTGTTCCAAGTACTAAATCCTTTAGTCATAAAGACTTAGAGCATTTCTTTGACTTTTGGTGGGACCGAACCCATGGCTTAATGAATGATTGACACTAAAGTATTGGAATCCCCTTCATTAAAAACCCTTCCCCTTCATCATTAATTTTACCCTAATAAACCCCTTTTCCTATGTGAAAATGCATATTCACCTAGGAAAAGTAAAAACCCCTTAACTAATTCCCTTTTTCATACAAAAATACCCAAAAACCCACAAAATACTATTTATTCTAAGTATTATGTGTGAATGTTAAAATAGGACCATTATTGTGCTCTAATGACATAATTTACACTTTACTTAGTGTATTTGTGTATTTCCGCTCACATTCATTTCATATTTAACTTTAACATATTGTACTAATTCTTTTATAAATACCCCTTCCCGTAGTTATATTAACTCATTTATTTAAATATTCCAAACCCATTATATTAATGTTTAAACCTAAGGTCTTAATTCCCATCTGCTAAATATTATTTTTCTTTCCCCCAAAGGTTAAAACATGTTATATATAATATAACCCACCCTCGCAAAACACATGTAAATAACCTATTTACTGTGTAATTTGACATATCCCACATATCACATTAAGAATTATTTTATACATTTAAAATACGTTTAAACTTATTAACACGACCCTGCCGCATATAAAGTTCTTGGGCCCCATGCCCCATCCGCCATGCTAATTCATCGTTCAATCTCTGCCATTCGCATACATTCCTCTAGATCTGACGATCTAGATGCCATATTGCATTTTCACAAGCACGATTTCTAATCAATTTGAGTTTTTTGAAATGAGTAGTTTTGTCACACTCTCTCCCCTCCATGCAGCGCTAAGTCATTCGATCGCATCTGATCCAAATAAACTGCTTACCACTTTCTTATCGCATGATAACCACTGGTGGTATTTTCCCCTTGGCACCAAAACCACATTCATTTCGATTTGAATAGCATTCAATGCAGAACCGTTTAAACCTAAAAAACCTATAAAACTACATATATGCTTAGTTTAAGTATTTTTTTGAGTTTTCTACCAGTTTAAACCCTTCCCACTAAAGAAAAAAGTGTTGTACACCATCTACAAGCCCAAAGAATTGGAGATCAATTAAAAATTGCTGATAATACCGCTTGAAGCCTCTAGTATACTTCCAAGGACTGCAACAGCTTCCAAAGGTCTTCCAACGCCTCAGAAACCCTGCTTAAAGACCATATACCTGCAAGAAAAGGTTATTAGAAAAATGATAATTTGGATAAAACAATCTAAATACTAGTTAAAGATCTGTTTTACTCCAAGAGTTCATAAAGAAATGAGTTTTAAATGATATTACTTAACAAAATATTCCAGGCTGCAGAACAGAAAGAATTCATTTATGCAGAGAGAGATAAATTTGTACACTGAATGGTAAAAGTGAAATAATAATTCACAATGACAGTGAAAACGTAACAGTCAAAGAGCATCAGAGTTAAAGTGTATCAGATAAAAGTCAGAGTGAAAGTTAAAAAAGGTAACAGAGCAGTCAAGGTAAAACAGTAAAAGTAAACATGGAGGAAGTAATGGTTGAAAAGAGATGAAAATAATTTCACCAACCACAATGAATGTTATCCAAAGTAAAATAAAAAACAGTTAAAAGAACAAAAAGGTTAAAATATGAAAACATAGTAGAAAGTGACATTTTCCAGAAATTTCATGTTTAAGTCATAGTTTTGCAAAAACTATTCTGATCAATCCAAGATGTTTTTTACAAAAATGTAGGAGGTTTATGTTCCTACGATGCCACCCTACAGAAACCTATCTTACTTTATGCACAGGTATTACATAATGAAATATATATGCACATATTTACAGCCTATTGTTCAGACTATGCAAAGTTCTGTTTTACACATCGTTTTCCAGAGAGTATGGTGAATAGCTGGAACTGAATTTTTGGAAATGAAGCGAGGTTTATCTTAGTAACAGATTTAGCTACAAAAATCTCTTTCCAATTTTACATATCTATTTCGGATTGAGATATAAAAAGGTATCGTTGGACCCAAATTTTATAGAATTTTTGGAGCAAAATGCACAAAGGAAGGAGACAGTTAGTGACTTGAATGCCTCATCATCAACTAAGAGTTGCTATCAAATTTGAATTCTCTTCCTTGTCACCATCAATCCATAATTATAGTGCCAAATAGATTCATTATTTTTGAGTGTCCTTTATTTAAGTTCTATTTATATAAAATAGTTTGAGATATTTGTAAGACAATCTTCATATTTTTTCAAGATATTCTAGTTTAGAATTTGTATAAATACTTCCTCCTTTGAATTATTATTGTGGAATATGTTAGTATGAATTCTTCGTCGAAGTGTACGAAAAAGAACCACTTTAGCTACGCATAACTAATAGCCCTAACAACAATAGAGGCTGCCAAACATCTTCAGATTTGCAATTAGTAATAAAAATGCTGCAACAAACAGATCTATAAATGGAAAGACATTAAGCAGTAAAAGAGAGGGGTTTGCTCCATGCATCCAATAGACAAGACAAGAACACAATTTTTGAAAGAATTTTATATTACAGGGCACCTGGGAGGAAAACAAGAAGGTGTATCCAGCTCTCCTCAATGGGATGGGTTCTTTGTAGTCCTCAGCACTTCAGATCTAAGCTTTCTCTCTCCTGTAGGTGTAGAAAACCCAATGCAAAAATGAAGCTCAATGGGAGCAAATGATGAAAAATGAGACCAAGTGTATAGATCCAGAGTGATCTAGTAGGCAACAAAGGGTGAAGAATGATGGGGAAAACCCTCCTATTTATAACAAAATATTGGGTCATTCTAGATCTTGGTGCATGATTAAAATAATGTTAACCAAATCTAGATCCACCTTTATGGAATATTTTATTATTATTTGTTGGAGGGAAAGGGTGTTTGACTTGGGTGAAATCCCTTGATTAGCGAAAAATAAATAAATAAATGATTTATTTATCTTTTTAAGGAAGTGGTTGGAAGATAATCAAATAAATAATGATTTACTTGATTAATAGTGGGTGATTTGGTCATATTTAACAAGGAATATTATCTAAATAAGATTTAAATAATTATTCCTAGAAAATAATAAGATAACTAAGGGTTTGTCTCATTAATTTCTTTGTTTTTGGGTTAAACATGACTGGGAATAATAATTAAATTATGGTTTAATTAATTATTCCATGAGGAAAATCAAACAAATATAGGTTTGTTTAATATTTCCTTTGGGGGTTTCCTGTTTGGACCATAAACAACCTAATAAATGTGGTTTATTAAGTTATTTAACATAGTGAAGGCAATTTTACTTAGGGTAAAATTGGTCTTACATGGTGTACTTGGGTCCATCTAATGATGATAGGTTAGATGACCAAAAAATGGTGTAACAGATTGCCCCCTAGCGTGCGAGTGTCAGGAGCAAATCGTATGACCGAAGTACGTTGTAAGAACTCAATCACTAGACAACAAAAGGGAAGTTAGAGAGAGAAATGCAAGGTAGATAGTGTGCTGAAGAACTAGACCCTGAGGAGACGAGACTCGCAGGTGCAACAAGTCTCTTTTTATGAGAGGGTACCTGTGCTGAAGGCGGCGGGGGAGGCATACCTATGCCTACCGAGACAAAGTACAAAAGAATAGTGTGTCCAGTAAACAAGGGACCGAACCATAGAGTACAACTGGCATAATCAGGAGCCAGATAAAAAATACAATGAGGAATCTCACATACATGCTGTGCCTGGGATAACAGCCAGGACTAGTACAATAATGTCTGGGTACATGAGATAAATACAACCCAAATGCCCCCTGTAAATGGGGAAGGGCTCACAAAATCTAACTGATACATGCAAATCGAAGAGGCGCTGCAACTGGCTAAGGCCAACATCATCAAAATCTGGAGCTGCATCGAAAGCTGCAAAGAAGAGGTCATCCGAGCATGTGGGGGGCTACCTGCAGGGCCACCCCCTCATGAGGGTTGAGACATCTCACACACACCCGCGGAATCATCAAGAGCTGCTGCTGGATCACTGGCCCGTCAAGTATACGAATCTCGATCATGCTGAACAGGATCTGGAGAGACAATCAAGTCAAGGGGAATGAGAGATCCCCTTGCCCAATCTGAGGCGCCGAACAAGAGTGGAAGCTGGAACCAAGGTACACCGCCCTCTAGACCTGGCTTCTGGAATAAATGTGTTGATGTTGACAGAAGAAGGTCCGCCATAGGTGAGGCAATGAGAGATCCTCAACTAAGGCACAAGAGAAAACAGGAGAGTGATGGACAGACTGACACTAATGACGATAGTGGAAATGGGAAGGACTGAGTAGCGAATGGACGACTTCCCTTGTTAGAGCATAAAGAGAATGTATGACACGACAGTGACTTACACAAGATCATGAGGGATAGGGGACAGTGAGACTGAAGATCATAAGGTGCGACACAAGAGAGAGACCAAGCAATGAAGGATGGAGGGCTATAGTGGGGTGCAAAGGGACGTGGTATAGACTCCATGGATGCAATGATGACTCAACTTGGATGCTCTAAATAAGGGCGATTCGATGGTGCTGCCACACAGTAAAGGTCCCAATGGGAGACCATGGAAGCATGAGTACAAGGTGGGAACTCATGACGAAAATCGACACGAACATGGACAAGTAAGGGAGCAGTATGGTGCCCCGAGTACAAGTGTCGTAAGTGAGGAAATTCGATTTTAAATGGAGGGGAGGTAACTTTGCGTGGACGAAATGGGTCCTGGTGAAGTAGGAAAGAGGAAAAACAGATGCTGGCTATCTAAAAGAAAATAAAACATGCATTGTAGAGGGGAAATGCTAAGGGTAATATTTCTTAAGATAGAGTGCATTGCGAGGGTTAGGAAGGGGATGGCCTTCGAAATCCTCTAAGAGGTATGCCCCTTTTCCAAGATCCTTACTAATGATGTAAGGGCCTAGCCATAATGAGTCAAACTTCCCATGACCTAGGACATCATGGGACTGGTCATATACTAGAACAAGGTCGCCTTCGTGAAAAGTGCGAGGCTGGACTTTTCGGTCACACTGAGCTTTGGTGCATTTTTTGGCCGCTTCCATGGTTTGCAAGGCAACACGGTGGTCTTCGGAAGCACGCTCAAGCATGATAAGTCGTTTTTCTAGTGGTTGGGTGTCAGGGAGAAGTTCAACGGCTAGTTGTAGAGAAGGAATTTCACACTCGATCGGTAAAACTGCCTCTTCTCCAAAAATGAGGTGGAATGGAGTGAACCCGGTGGCGGTTTTAACAGAAGTTCGATAGGCCCATAAGGCAGGAAAAAGCATGAGATGCCAGTTGGTTTTGTTCTTATTCACCGTTCGTTGAAGCATAGTCTTGAGGGTTTTGTTGACTGCTTCAACTTGGCCATTACCTTGGGGGTAATAGGAGGAGGAATATTGGTGCTCAAAACCCAACAGTGAGGATAGCTCATGCCATATCTCATCTTCAAAATGTCTGCCATGATCAGAGACCAGTTGCTTGGGAACCCCGAAGCGAGCTATAACATGGTTAAAGAAAAAGAGGGCCGCAGTAGCTGCCGTGTTGTTGAATGTTGGCATGGCCTTGGCCCATTTGGTGAAATAGTCGACTGCCACGATGATATACTTGTGGCTACCAGAGGATGGCGGGCGACACTCTATAAAGTCGATGGCCCATTTACAGAAGGGACCAGTGGAGACGACCGGATGGAGGGGAGCTGGTGGAGCTCTCGCCTTAGGGGCGAAATGTTGGCAATTGGGACAGTGTTTGACTGCCTCAATGCAATCACTGAAGAGGGAAGGCCAAAAATACCCGGCACGCATAATTTTTTGGGCAGTAGCAAGACCGGAGAGGTGGCCACTGCAAGCGCCGCTATGGCAGGCATTAAGGACCTGTTCAGCTTCAGCATGTGTGAGGCAACGACGAAGGACAGTATCAACCCCGCGACGATAGAGGTCGTCACCGATAAGAAGGTATCGGGGGACCTGGTGTCGGATACGTCGGCGAGCCTCACGGTCAAGGTGGAGGGCGAAATTTTGGGTTCGCAAATAAGTAAGGATATCGCCATACCACGGGTCAGCGGAAGTAATGGAAAAGAGGTGTTCATCACGAAAATCGTCATTAATGGGAGGGTCTTGCGATCTGGTAGGTAATTCAGAAATGAGCTCAGCGAGGGCTAAGCCTTTCTTACTTTTGGGGGTGACAAATTCAAGGTCGAATTCTTGAAAAATAACGACCCAACGGGCGTACTTCCCAGTGAGGATACGACGACTCAATAGGAAAGCCATAGGGTTGGAATTCGTCACAACCTTGGTGGAGTGCAGGAGGATATAATGACGAAGCTTTTGGACTGAGAACACGACAGCCAGCGCTAATTTCTCGTCATAGGAGTATGAGACAGGGGGTCCCACAAGGTTCTTACTGACATAGTAAATCACATGCTAAATGCCATGGTCATCCTCTTGGATAAGGACTCCAGCGACCGAATAGGTGGAAGCGGAGATATATAGGATGAAGTCCCGATTAAAGTCGGGAGGGCGAATTAAGGAAGCGGATGTGTGAGCCTGCTTGAGGGCATCGAAAGACTCGTGAGCATAGGTATCCCAAACAAATGGGATGTGAGAGCGTAGGAGTCGAAGGAACCCATGTGCGGTGGTGGCATAGTCAGGGATGAACCGACGAAGAAAATTAGCTTTGCCTTGGAGGCTTTGGAGCTGGCGGAGGGTACGTGGAATGGGGAGTTCAAGAATGGCTTGAAATTTCAAAGGGTCAAGAGTGATACTATCCTTAGACATGATGAAGCCTAGGAGACGGCCGGCGGGAACGCAAAAAACGCATTTCAACGGGTTAAGGCGGATATTATACTTGCGACATCGGAGAAAAATGGTGCGCAGATCGTGTAGGTGTTGCGCCCGATGCTTAGAACGCGCCGTGAGGTTGTATAAATAGGCAAGGATAATATGAGCTAAGTCGTGGAAGCAGTAAGACATGGCCCGTTGAAAGGTGGCGCCGGCGTTTTTAAGGCCGAAAGGCATGACCCGGTAAGCAAAAGTTCCCCACGGACTAATGAACGCGGTTTTTAGTTGATCAGCAGGACGGATAGCAATTTGGTTGTATCCGGAGAAACCATCCATAAAGGATAGGACCTCATGCCCCGCACACACGTCAATGATTTGGTCGATGAACGGTGTGGGGAAGTTGTCTTTGGGACAAGCTTTGTTCAAGTCGCGAAAGTCCGTGCAGACACGGATGGTGCCTTGTTTCTTGAGAACGGGAACTGGGTTAGACACCCAAGTGGTGTATTCAATGGGGTAAATGAAACCAGCCTACTTGAGCTTATCGATTTCGGCTTTGATAGCGTCACGTCGGGAAGGATGAATGGGTCTCATCTTTTGTCGGACTGGTTTGGCATCAGGCCATGTGTCGATATGATGTTCGACAATGGCAGGATCGAGTCCGGGCATTTCAGAATAGGACCAGGCAAAGATATCGCAGAATTCTTTGAAAAGCTTGGTGTAAGCTTCAATTTCTTCCGGGGTGCATTGGGCACCCAAGGTGATGTATTCTTCGATTCCTGGTTTGACTGAAATGTCAATTTTGATGGTAGGCAAGACATTGGCCATGTTTCCTTCTTCGAAAGCATCAGGTGCAGGGATAGGGTTCTTGAACCAATCGACTGCATCAGGAATGAAGTCTTTGGTTTCCACAGTGTATTGGTCATGGGACTACTGTGGGAGGAAATATGCGCGATGGTGCATATCATCCCAGGGAAAGTCGGGATTGGTCATGGCTTCCATAATGTCTTCATCGGATTGGAAGATGGGAAGACTGGAGGAAGAGGGGTCACCCGAGGAAGTAGTGATGTGTGACGGGTCATCATGCGGAGAAGGGCTCAGATGGGCGATATCAATAGATCCAAGGCCGGAGGAGGAGCTGAGAGGATCGGTAGGTTGAATGGCCAGTGAACTATCTCGCAAGGATGATGACAGGTACAAAATGGTGGTTGATGGCGCCGTTGGCTGGAGAGCGGGAGGAGGAATGTGAATGGGAGTAGGAATTTCCTCTGGTCCTATCGAAGTGGCCTTGAATTGGCGGTACATTTCCAAGGAGGAACGATACTCGTCAAGGCGGGGATAGAGGTGGGTGTAATGGCCATGAAAATCGCACAAGGCACAAGGGTGGTTTGTGCGCAAGTTTTTGAGTTTTGGGATAGAGTCGGGGATAGTGACATAGACTTCTGGGATATCAGAGTCAGGGAATGTCTCGTTGACCAGAAGCTTGAGGTGTGGCAATTCAGGACACATGTGAGTGGCGTGACCGACGATATCACACAAAGCACATTGGATGGCAGGCTTTGGTGGTCACGGAGGGGTAAGAGTTGTCGGGGCGGCTTGGTCCTGATGGGTTGCCCCCTTACGAGCTTTGCCTTTCTTACCGGGGGCTGGCACCACAGGGGTAGGGTTCTGTGGAGGTGCTGGGGGCCCAGAAGAGGTGAGGGGGACCGGTTGAACCGGTGTCAAAGCAAGGTAAGGTTTGGGGTGATCGGGAGGGGTAGCGGCTGGAGGGTCAATGTACCAGATGGGGAGGCCGATGGACAGATTAGGGAGAGAGAGGGTGTCCATGACGGGGACAGAAAATACTCCGGGAGGGGGAGCCAAGAAAGGTATCTGCCCAGCAGGGTAATGACCAGGAGGGACGGCTCCGAGGTGGTTAAGGCCAGGGGGAACTGTTCCAGGAGGATAAAGGGGTTGGGGGACACCAGCTGTAGGGGAAGGGCCAGAAGGAGGAGGTCTGGTTGGCTGAGAGGAATGGCTAGGAGCGGGGTGCGGAGGGCAAGGGGGAGGTTGCTGACTAGCCGAGGCAGGCCGCCGAAGAGCAGCCTGAGACGATTGCATCATGCAAATATTCGATAAGCTGGGATCAGTGAGAGAAGGAGGGGGAAGACAAAGAAAAGTTCCAAGCAGGGAGGAGTCCTTGTAAACGTCGGGTGAGACACTGGTCAAGGAATCGACGGTTTGCTTGTTGGCTACAGAAGAGATGGTGGTCTCAGGTGAGGTCTGAGAGGGAGGCTCATGATATGTCAACTGGTCAATGGTGACTATCTTTCCATTATGGGGGAAAGACATCTTGCGAAAAACCGCGGATGGGACAGCAGACATAGCATAGGTGTAGCTTCGCCCCAAAAGAATGTTGTAGTCTAGAGGGGCGTCGATGACTTCGACGTCAACGCAAACAGTCTTACCGGCGAGGGTGATAGGGCAAGTACGAAACAAGCCAATAGGCTGGGAGGCATGACCGTCCCACGCTCTAAGGGTGATCGTGGAAGGGGCCAGCTCAGGGGATCCGAGTTGCTTCCAAACCGAAGCAGACATCACGCAGGTGGATGCCCCCTCGTCGATTATACATCGGGACACGATGGCGTTCCGTATTTTGACTGAGATTTGGAAGGCGATGGAAGGAGGAAGGGGAGGGTGGTCCGATTGAGTGGCGTCGAAAACAATCATTTGGTCGTCAGCAGGATCTACAGCGCCCACGGCAGATAGTAGAGCCTTCTTTTGGGAAGGGCACGACTGGAGGAGTTCCAATGTGGAAATGGCAGTAGGAGATTGCGCCAAATCATCTACTATGCTATACGATTGAGCGGCTCGACCGGAAGCAGCATTTCAGCGTAATGGTCCCTTTGGAATCTTTGGATGAACCTCAACTTTGGGTTGAGGGATGTGTAAGGGGCCACTGGATGTCGAAAGAGGCTCTGTAGAACCTGAAGAGGGAGGCTCGGGAGGAGACGGAGCAAGAGGCTGGGGGTACTGGCGAGACCGAGTTTGAAGGTGAAGGTCGACGGTTGAGGATGGATCGGAGTTCATCATAAGGATCTGGTAATCAAAGGAACCAGAAAGGGAAGGGGGGGTGGCTCCCTGGCTGTCAAGTGGTTGGGTAGCCACGAATCCTTGCGGAGGGAAAGGATCAGTAAACACAACTGGCTGGGTAGTGGCCACATTAGGAGGAGCATGAGGAGAGGCGTGATGTCCGCGCAATGTGACTCCCACATCTGCCACATCTGGGGTAAGAGGGGACAATCATGGGTGTAATGACCATAAACACCGCAACACGAACAAGGCTTATTTGTACGAAGCGGCCTGTCCGGCTTGGGCTGAGTGCCCTGTTGCTGGTTGGCAGTGTTAGGGTCCACACCGGGATTGGGTCCACGAGTACCAGGGGCAGATTGATTTGGATTGCCTCTCCACCTTCTGTGAGAAGAAGGGGGGTTAGTCGCGCCCTGTTGTGCAAATACCTGCCCTGGAGGGGGTGGTAGGTGCTGTTGCGGGGGTTGAGAAGGCAAGGAAAGTGGAAGCGCATATGCTGGAGGAGCTGGCATACCAGGATGCGGATAAGGGTAATGGTGAGGTTGGGTAGCATTGAGGTAAGTAGGAGGTTGGGCAAAAGGAGGCATGCCGTATCCTGGATACATGCTACCGGGAGGGGGAAGAGTGCTAGAGGTGCTGGCCCCTCTAGGAGGAAAACCGTAGCCCATAGGAGGTTGAGCAGATGGATGGGAAAGGGCTCCAACGATACCGTCGGCGGAATGAGATGCCCCCGGGGCATTGGCGCCACCGGGCCTGGGGAGGTCAGGGAGAACGGTATAAACATAACCAGATTGAGCGTAGATCAGGTCATATTTCAAGGCTATTTGGAGGGCGGCTTCTTCAGTTTGAGGAAAGTGAGAGGCGACATCTTTGCCGATAGGAGCGGGAAGGGTGCGCAGGAACTAGTCCATGTAAACCCAATCTTCAAAGGGAGGGGCTCGACATAAGCTCCGTCTTCGTCGCCATTCCTGAACATGGGCAGAAAGGCGTGTTGAAGAGGATTTCTTGAAGGAAGTCAAGAGCTCCGTGCCAGTATCGTATCGGAGAGGGAGCTGGAAGTACGACAAAAAGGCTTGGGCAAGAGTCTCAAAGGTGGTATGGGTACAGGTGGCTTTTTCGACATACCATTTAGAAGCTTCGCCGGTGAGCGTGCGTTGGAACAAACGAAGATGGATGGAGTCATCGGTAATGGAATTAGAGGAACACCACATGTGGAAAGATCGGACATGATTGGTTGGATCTTCGCCATTAAGGCCCTCAAACTTAGGGATGTCAGAGGGGAGCTTGGTTGGCATAGCAGGCCAATTAGCATTGTGGTGAATGGGGTCATTGATCAACTGATGGAAATCGGGGAGGCTGAGGCCTGCAATGTACGGCAGCACAGGGGTGGCCGGGGTAGTTCCTGTGGTGGTTCCGCTAGTAGTGGGGCCAGCATTAGGGCCGAGAGAACCACTAGCGTTAGGCCCTGGACCAGACATAGTGATGGTGAAAGGGGGAGAACCAGGAGGAGAAGGAGAACCTGATGAATCAGGAAAGGAGTCGGAGTGCGGACTCGAAGGTGGACTGGCTCGACGACGGCGGGGCGGAGCAGGTCGATCAACCGGAAACTGAGGATGAAGGCCAAGAAGTCTCCGGAAAAGGTGCCTTGGGGGCGCAATGATGACAGGAAGAAGGAAACCGACAGGGGCAGAAAGGGACAGAATCAATTCAGGTCAAGGGCAGAAAAGGTGCAGTGACAATTGATTTTAGAGTCTTTGCCAGGCGGTGTTAACCAGGCGCTTCTTCACTTAGGGTCAGTGTGTGGCGTGCGTTAATTTTAATTTTTAAACCCTTCTCGTTTTGAGAGCAAGAAAAAGTGTGCTGCGTAACTGAAAAGAAATCTGCGTAGAACAATATAGATTGCTGAAAAGACAGAACATTTAACAGTTAACTATGCATCAATCTAACCCAAAGAGGCGGGTCTCTCAAAACTACTCTAAAAGAGGGCAAAAATCTAGTCAAAACACATATAAAAAGAGGCCAATAGATCTAGGGTCAAAAGGGATAGGGATCTAAAGGAGAAAGCTGCTAAAAAGAGGTGCAAATCACAGCCAAGAGGCAGAGGCAAGGTGGCTAGAAAAAGGGGGAAATCAGCAAAAAGAGGAAGGGACAGGGATGAGGTCCTAAAGGGGGGTCCAAACAAAACTACAAGAGGTGATTTGAAAGGAAAAGGAAGTTTGGCGATTTCAATGGATACGAAAGGAGGTATGAGATGCAGAAGAAATTTGAAGCTACGAAGAACCAACGAGTGACAGCTAAAACTCTTCCACAAAAGAAGGGGAGGTACTAAAGCCTAGAGGCTGGGTTCCCCACTTAGATGATAAACGGATCGGATCTTGGTCAAGAGCGGAGGCTAAAACGAGAGGTGGAAGACACGACGGAAGGCACGACGAACCCGAGGAAAAAGTCTTGAAAAATTGTTGGAAAAATGGCGGTAGCCCGTTTCGGCACGATGCAGTGCGAGTCGCGGGGAAACAGGCTGAAAAGTGCGACCTGGAGGTCCAGGTCGCAGGTTTAGGGCCAAAAAGTGCGACCCCCCGTTCCGGTTGTCTCGGCGGCAAATTTTCAGAAAAGTTGCCGTCTCAGGTGCGGCTTGTGTCGGTTACCTGCGCAATAGGGCCAGAAACACACGGAAGTTAGAAATTTTAATGTTTTAGGGTTTTATGGGAGAAAAAAGACATAAAAAAAGGAAAACTAAGTAGCTGAAAAGAAGCCCTAGGGCCTGAAGTAGCTGGATATGCAGGAATATGAAAAACGACAGCGGTCGTAATTTAAATCCCCAGTGGAGTCGCCATTTGTTAGTATGAATTCTTCGTCGAAGTGTACGAAAAAGAACCACTTTAGCTACGCATAACTAATAGCCCTAACAACAATAGAGGCTGCCAAACATCTTCAGATCTGCAATTAGTAATAAAAATGTTGCAACAAACAGATCTATAAATGGAAATACATTAAGCAGTAAAAGAGAGGGGTTTGCTCCATGCATCCAACAGACAAGACAAGAACACAATTTTTGAAAGAATTTTATATTACAGGGCACCTGGGAGGAAAACAAGAAGGTGTATCCAGCTCTCCTCAATGGGATGGGTTCTTTGTAGTCCTCAGCACTTCAGATCTAAGCTTTCTCTCTCCTGTAGGTGTAGAAAACCCAATGCAAAAATGAAGCTCAATGGGAGCAAATGATGAAAAATGAGACCAAGTGTATAGATCCAGAGTGATCTAGTAGGCAAAAAAAGGTGAGGAATGATGGGGAAGAACCCTCCTATTTATAACAAAATATTGGGTCATTCTAGATCTTGGTGCATGATTAAAATAATGTTAACCAAATCTAGATCCACCTTTATGGAATATTTTATTATATTTGTTGGAGGAAAGGGTGTTTGACTTGGGTCAAATCCCTTGATTAGTGAAAAATAAATAAACAAATGATTTATTTATGTTTTTAAGGAAGTGGTTGGGAGATAATCAAATAAATAATGATTTATTTGATTAATGGTGGGTGATTTGGTCATATTTAACAAGGAATATTATCTAAATAAGATTTAAATAATTATTCCTAGAAAATAATAAGATAACTAAGGGTTTATCTCATTAATTTCTTTGTTTTTGGGTTAACATGACTGGGAATAATAATTAAATTATGGTTTAATTAATTATTCCATGAGGAAAATCAAACAAATATAGGTTTGTTTAATATTTCCTTTTGGGGTTTTATGTTTGGACCATAAACAACCTAATAAATGTGGTTTATTAAGTTATTTAACATAGTGAAGACAATTTTACTAAGGGTAAAATTGGTCTTACATGGTGCACTTGGGTCCATCTAATGATGATAGGTTAGATGACCAAAAAATGGTGTAACAGAATAAATTGCTGAAGATTTCTATATTCAATATTTATGTACTTAAAGGCTTTTTGTTGCAATTTTGAGTAGAAGACTGGATCAAATCATCTAACATCATATTTTAGGATTTATGTGATGAGCCGTTGAAGTGAAGTAATTTCTACTTGTCATTGTTTATCTTCTTATTTTTTCATGCATCCATTATGTATTCAAAATTTGAATGATAAATCAGGAGTATTATTACAGGATTTGTTAAAAGAACCTTATCTTTAACTGTTTATCATTTCTATGTTTTCTGCTAATTTCCAGATTAGGGAACCCTTAATTGCTCCCTCATTCAAATGGCCTCTTTCTACTCCTTCCTTATCCAGATCAAAGAATCCTTCATTGCTCTTTATCCCAATCAACCCACTTCACCGAGCAGCCTTCCAAGATATTCAAGGACTTATATATCTTGCCCTGAAAACATTTGACTTTTTGACCTTGATCCTAGTCTTGTCTGCTTGAATTTTGACTCCTTAGCCCAATGGACAAATAGATCTATCAATATCCATCTCACTAAGTGATTTTTTCTCACCAAACCAAACCAAACCAAAACAAATCAAAACCAATTTTTCACAATCATAACTAGCCTAATATCTTATAATCAAAACAAAGTTAAATCTTAAATAGAGAGCCCTCTATGAACCCTAGGAAGGCTAGATCCTAGAGTTTAAAATTTGGTGTGTGGTTACCTCGGACTATTTATTTCTTTAACCTTGAGAAATTATTGAGTGATAACATACTAGTGACTCCATTGGGGAAGGCTAAAATTTTGTTTAGAAATATATTACAGGTTCAGATCTGATCTATGATGGTGGACAGTGATCAGACACACAAAGGTTAAAATCATCCACCCGACGACTCCAAATCAATTTCACAATCAAGATTCCATTGGAGGAATGGACCTGAAAGAACAATATAGAAATATCAATATTTTAACTTGGATTAAAATCCAAGACATCATATTCTTTCTCATTAAGAAATTTTTTAAATGTATATTGTATTTTAGAGAGGATTTTAGATTAGTTTTTAATCATTTTCCTTTAAAAATTGCAAATACTAATTCTCCTAATTCCTTCGAACAACTTTCTTCTGAACCTTATGATGATCATTTTCCAATTAAGAAGCCTCAAACAATCAAGTCTAATCTTACAATCCCTGTGCATAATCTCGTACCTTGTAATGTTCCTGATAGATATAAGCCCCTCATTTTACCTCCTATACTCCATGATTTCCATGATAACTATTACAAATTTCTTCCCAGATTTGATGGAGAAAATAATAAAATCACTGCCTAAAAACATATTAAAGGTTTTGAGAATTATATGGACATATTTGAGATTGATGAAGATGATGTTAGAATCAGACTTTTTTCTCTTTCTCTATATACTAAAGTAAAAATTTGGTTCAAGAATCTACCTATTGCAAGCATCTCAAATTTCCAGCAGTTTGTCAAATTTTTCCTTGATAGATGGATAATCAAAGTTAATCTTTTTGTGATCAGAGAAGAATATAATAAGTTAAAAAGATATCCAAATGAAACAATACAACAATTTTTTGAGAGATTTAATCAAGTTTTTTATTCAATGCCAGAAAATATTAGACCTCCTCATTATTTAGCTCCCTTACATTATCCAAGTGTCTTTGATCTAGAAATATAATTTCAGTTAAGAGAAAGAGATCCAAAAACACTTGTATTGATGCAGAACATTGTAGTTGATGTAGAAGTTAATTTTCAAATCAGAAAGGAAAATTTGAAAGCAGAAGAAGAGAAGAAAAACATTACAAAGGTAAAACTCAACCTTTTGGTAAGAAAACTAGATGAAATCATACATAACATCACTATGAAAGATGAATTTTTTGTTCAAAATCACCATGAAGAAATACAAGAGGTTTATAGCCATGAACAAATTCCTACTAATTTCGATTATCATAGATCAGAAAATCAATTTACAAATCAATATGTGGAAGAGGAATCTACCGATTTAATGTGTATGTTTGATGAAATTCCTTCTTTTGATGATTTTCCTAAGTATGATCATTATGATGATAGTTATGTTCTCCAAAATCAAGCTAACTTTACAAAGAAATTAGAAGCTAGTTTGTGGGATGAGGAAACTTAGTTTTAGCAGCCATAATACAGTGATCAACCAATACAGATCAGCTATGAGAGTGAGGAAGAAAAAGAAAAAAATTTGGAAATAAGTGAAGGTTCTTTACCTCCTTGTTTTGCTTCATTTCAGTTCATTAGAGACAAATTTCATGCCATCAGTAATTAGCAGTCTTTAGGAATTATGATTGAAAACAAATAAGATAATGAAACTCTTCATCAGGATATTTCAATTTCAAAATTGCAGTTATCAGTTCCCATTGAAATACATGATCAAATAAGATAGAAGAATTCAACACCACTATGTTTTGAATCATTTCATATTTTAAATAAAAGGTGGTATAACATCATTAAAGAAAAGGATGAGAAACTTGTTGAAGTTTATGAAGTCCCATGGAATTCCATATCCAATAGATTGCAACCATCCTCACAAGTTTAACATGATCCAATAGAAGATATGTTGGATAACGAATGCATTCAAATCCTTTCTCCATTAAATAACTATGAGTTTTAGAATCAAGATGATAAAGGTTTCAACAGTCAAACATTACAATCAGTAGGAATATCATCAGAAATTTTATCTGAAAGTTTGCATAGCGATAAAGATGAAAATAAAATTTTAGTTTCATGGCATGGAGGCCATCCAGAACAGATGTATAGTTGCTTAGATCAATTAAACATTAGTGTATATATCTTGGAAGATCCTTTTGAAAAGTTTCTAGAGTCAACAAAGGAAATCAAGTATTTCCTTATCCTCTCATTTCTTGACAGGTTTCTAATAGGTTGCAGAATTATAGTTTTGATAATCAACAAGAAAATGCAACAAAATATATCAAATTACATAATGCTTGAATGGTTGCATTTGATGTTTCATTTTACCTAACCAACATTTGGAAAATTGATTAGAGTAAGTAGGTAGGATTTTGGCTTATTTTTAGTTTTCTGTTTTCAACTAGTTTTGAAATAATTCATTAAGATTTGAAGCCAAGGAAAAGGCCCTTAGATATTGATGATCTAGTAGTTTTGTTTGAAGGTTGCAGCACCATTTATTCTCAAATCAGATTTGAATTTACAGAAAACGGTGTAAATTCAGTTCAAGAGTTTTCATTCACAACATATGCATGTTTGGGATTGGCCCAATGGATCAGGCTACTGGTCAATGGTGTTCTTGACATCTGATAAGGAGATGTCATCCACATGTGAATCCATTGTTAGGGTCCTATAAATATAGGATTCATAATTTTGAATTGACTCTGTTAAAATCTTGAAATATTGTACATACCTTTGCTTTCTACAAATGTCTTCCCAAATTAAAAAATGAAAAGAGGGTATTGCCTAGAAGAAAAATCAAAGGACAAAAAGAAACAAATATCAAAAAAGAATATTACATATGAACCCCATCAAAAATAGATCATGAAAGTGTTGCAAGTTTAAATGCCACTACTTTAGTTTACTTTTTTTTGCAAAATAAAGATTATGCTCAGCTTGTTCAAAATGCCATAATCCATGATAAGTCAGATAGCTTAATCTTGACTTTTCATTCTTTAAATTTAATGTTTATAGATAGAGAATAAATATCTGTCAAACAGTTTAAACTTGAAAAATCAATAGATAGTTAGAAAATAATGAGGAGCTCAACAGTTTAATCTTGTTAGGACCTCACTATGTACCATTTTTTACCATATATTTTGACACCACCTTACCTTTATAACCATGTTTAAAAAGGATTCCATCATCATTTTCATTCACTTTATCCAAAGGTATATAAAATCCTCTTCTTTACTATATATTTAATCTGTTTACATATAATTCCATATTACTCTTATTTTTCATCATTAATCGAAGGTAGATTGTTGCTAACATAAGTCTAAAAGATCGCAGATAATTTATGTGATGTGCTGGAACAATCGGCCATTGCTGAAATAGTCGACCACCGCCGAAATGCTCAACTCGTTAACGAAACAATGACTGCTTGTCAAAAACAATGACAGCACGCAAATTCTGTCACTACTCGTAATTTGCGATTCTGGAAGAGTATTTTTTGGAACAATGGCAACAACATGAAGACGAGCAAGGAAGTGGTTACACGGATTATTCTGAAGATAGTACTCTTTTTGTATCTGCTGTAACAATATATTTTTATGGAAGAATAGAATAGCCATGTTTTAAGAAAGAAGAACAGATTTGGGATAAACATAGATTTTCTCTAATGTAATTGTAAGAGATGTCTCCTCTTTAAAAAGAGGATACATCATCATTAGAAGAGGCAAAAACTACATGAGAACATTGTGTTTGAGAGGACAGGAGCTAGACTCCATTCGTAATGTATCATTTCTTTTGACAGATGAATAAAAGTTCCTTTTGAGTGCTTCAATTTAATCCTTTTCCTGGGGAATCTTGTGAGAAGGAAAGGGCCTGCCTTCCTCACAAGATTGACCCGACTGTTCCTGTAGTTTGTTAAGTTTCTTTATGATATTCACACTTTACTTTAATTATGTTTGCTGAAACACCAGTTGCACAGTTATGTAGTTTATTGAGCATTCTGTTTCCTTTAACGCTGCATGAGTTTGGTACATTCATCCTTAAAGAAGTTAAGAGATCTATTTCTGTTATCTGTTTGAATGTATGATTGATGCTGGGAAGCAGGTGCTGAAGATTCCTATACAAAGGAATAGGGTCTTGTTCCCATTGATTGCCTTTCTTTTTCCTGCAGTGTGATTAGAAACAGGAGACAGGTGCTGAAGGTTCTTGTTCATGGGAATAGGGTCCTGTTCTCTTGAGTTTATCTTTTCTACAGAGTGATTAGTGTCAGGCAGTAGGTGCTGAAGTTCCTATTTAAAGGAATAGGGTCCTGTTCCCTGTTATGGTTGATTGGTTTCCTTTCCTGCAGATTGATTTCCCTTTATTGGATTCTTAAAAACTGCAATAGAGTAATTGCTTCTACTATAACATAAGTAAACTTCAGCTTTGATTAAATAGGGTGTGAATAATTAGATTTGTATGATTAATAATTGTGTGAATTTTTACTACAACATTATTTTTTCTTTTGGAATTGAGCATATCTAGTGCGTGATTGTCTTTGGAATAAACAGACCTTCTCGGGTTGACAATTTATGTGGAGCTTGAATTGTTAAAACAATTAAAGAAACCAACATTTTGGCGCCGTTCCCGGGGAAGGAAATTATAGATTTCAAAAGCATTAATATTTTCTTTCTAGATGTGCAGATTGTATGAGAGGACGCGGAACCTAGAAGAAAACTAATCCCACAGGTGGCAAAGGCAAAGGAAGGGGAGGAAGAAAGACTTTCATTGACGAGATTGTATCAAATGCTGAATCATCACAGAGATTGAGTTCTCGAAGACCAAAACCTCAACACTCCCCTCAATCAAATTACAAAACAGAGGAAGTTGTGGGCCCTGAAAACATAAAGGAGCCGGTGATTAAAGAACCAACAGTTAGTGCTAGAGATTCAGAAGAAAGTGCTAGCAAATCAGCAGAGCACGTTGAGGAAATAATAGAGAGTGTTGGATGACCAGTGGAAAACATTGAGGAGGCAGTAGAAGATCTTGACGATCGAGCAAGTGTAGTAGGAGAATAGCCAATGGAAGGAAACAACGAAGACTTCTTTGGTGGAGGACGTGTAGATCCTGAAGGAGAAGGAAAGGATGAAAATTCTCTCTCTACCTTGGGATTTCCTATCAGTGATCTCCCTAGAGGAACAACTCCTATGAAGAATATTCCATTGTCAACTTTACCTAACTTCCATGGTCTATCCTCTGAAGATTCGGATGAATTTCTTTTTGAATTTGATATATTATGCAGAAGTTATGATTATGTTACTAATGCTCAAAAGTTGAAACTGTTTCCAGCAACATTAAAAGGAAATTCTTTAAGATGGTTCATGAGTCTTGGGAGTCAGGTAATCACAACATGGGAACAGATGAAACAGAAATTTCTGCTTAAATATCAAGACTACTGTCGGACGAGAGAAAAGAAGGACGAACTATTCAATATGGCACAAAAGCCGGACGAGAATCTGGAGGACTACTTAGAAAGGCTGCAGTATAATATGCAGAGATCTGATCATCCGAATATAAGTAAGGAAACTCGCAAAAACAATATTACTTAGAGGATTAAGGGATGATTGTTTAGACATGTTAAATATGCTTGGCAAGGGAGATATATCTAAAGAATCATATGATGAGATTGTTGAGCTTTGTAAAAGGTGTTCAAGGGGAGCTGCAAGGAACAGAGTAAGTAATAGAGATCCCACCTATTCAAGAGTGTAGAAATCAGCCAGTGGGGGAGAAACAAGAGCTGAAATAGGTAATTTACTTAAAGAATTTAAAACTGAGATGTTAAGTTCTTTTGCTTCACAAATTGACACTTTGCAGGTTAAGAAGAAGCAGGCTGAAGCAGAAGCAACTCTGGCTGTCTTTTGCCCGAAGTGCAGAGACAAACATCCACTAAGGGAGTGCCCATTGGACAAAATACCAATCTGCACCCTTTGTGAGAAAGATCGTGAAACACAACAATGTCCATCTCTACCAGGAATAAAGGCAGCATTGCAGCCAACGGAAGAAGAAGCTGAAGCAGTTTACTTACTAACTCAAAGAAGAAAATGGCAACCAAAAGGACAATGTATGAATTCTAGTATGCCATTTAATCGTTGGAATAATTATTCTGCTTTCATTCAAACAAATTACCCTCCCTTCAATCAAATGCAATACCCACCCTCTAATCAAATGATTTTCCCACCCATGCAACAATCAAACCCTCCCTTTTTTGATCCTGCAATGTGGACTCCTTGGCCCCCACAGCAGCCATCTTCTTTTAACCCTTGGAATTCAAATTGGAGAAGCCAACAACTCTCGTATCCAAATCAATTTCCTCAATTTCAACAACCACTTCCTCTGCCATCAAATGCTCCGCCAAATAACCAAATGAGACCCCAGCTACCTGTGCAACCAAATCCTAACCCCAATAATAAAGTTGTGCAAGTCATTGATATTCAGAATCAGTCTATATTTCCTACTATGCAATGTAATGATACTCATTTAAGATCCGGGAAAATAGTGGAGCCTATTATTGATGACATAACTTCTTCTGATTCTGATAAAGAGGAAACTGAGAAACATAAGAAAGCACAACCACCCTCTAACAAGAGTATTGAAATAACAGAACCACCATTCCCCGAGCATTTGGTTTTAACTAGAACACCTGAAACACCTGCTTTTAATATTTTAGGGGAATTGCAAAACTTGTATGTTAAAATTCCACTTTTACAGGCATTAAGAGATGTACCAATTTATGCCAGAACAATAAGGGATATTTGTGTTAAGAAACCTAGTAGGAAAACGAAAGATCCCCTTACAGTACATGTGATGGGTGATTTATCTGCATTAATGTCCGGAAAAACCCCTCCTGTGAAATATGGTGACCCTGGCCATCCTACCGTGATAGTTCAAATTGGTAAAACAATGATTCCTCAAGTTCTGGTAGATTTAGGTGCTGCAATAAACATAATGACTCTTGAAACTTCACAATTGTTACAGCTGAATAACACAATTAGAGATACACCTACCATTCTAGAGTTGGCTGACCGTTCTACAATTAAACCTGAAGGAGTTGTTGAAGATCTACTTATCTCAGTTGAATCCTGGAATTACCCAGCTGATTTTGTTGTATTGCAGACTAAAACAAAGCTGGGGGGGCATCCTTTAATTCTGGGGAGGCCATGGATGGCCACAGCTGATGCCTTTATTAGTTGCAGATCTGGTTCAATGACAATTTCTAATGGTTATGAAACCAAACAACTTACTCTTTACCCTCATGCTACACCCATAATTAATAATGAAGATTCTATGTGGATGGATTGTGATGATAATGCTATTCAGCCCATTCTAACTATTGGACAAGCCTTAACTCTTAAAGACAATACAGAGGATGAAATAATTAATAATTTTATTTGTGAACCTTCCTCTGTAATTGCTGAAATACACAATCAATTGACTTCAATTTTTGAAACAGATACCCAAGAAAAGATTGAATCTGAAGACTTATCTCAGACATTAACCACCATCTCATCTAAAAGTATAACAGTTGAAATTGAACCTGGCAAGACATTAAACATAAATCCTGATCTAACAGTTGCTGAAACACAACAGTTAATGAAGTTATTACGTGAAAATAAGGAAGCATTTGCATGGGATTACACAGATATGAAAGGGATCTCTTCTAAACTATGTACTCATCGAATTTATATTAAAGAGGGATGTCAACCAGTCTATCAACCCCAAAGATGAATGAACCCTCATTTACGAGAAATTGTTAAAGAAGAACTTCAGAAATTGCTTAATGCAGGATTTATATACCCCATATCTGACAGTGAATGGGTTTCCCCATTGGTAATTGTCCCTAAGAAAAATGGGAAATGGAGAGTATGTGTTGATTACAGAGCCTTGAACAAAGCTACTCAAAAGGATCACTTTCCTTTACCTTTCATTGATCAGGTGTTGGATAATTTGTCAGGGAAGAAATTATTTTCTTTTCTAGATGGATTCAGTGGGTATAATCAGATTAGAATTGCACCCCAAGACCAGGACAAGACCACTTTCACTGGCCCTTGGGGAACTTTTTCTTATAGAGTTCTTCCATTTGGGCTATGTAATGCACCAGCAACTTTTCAGAGGGCTGTTATAGGAATCTTTTCTGATATGCTGAATGACTCTATGGAAATATTTATGGATGATTTTACTCCTTATGGTGTGTCTTTTGAAGATTCATTACAAAATCTTGAGAAGGTACTTAAACGATGTATACAAGCTCACCTCTCCCTAAGTACTGAAAAATTTCATATGATGATGAGTGAAGGAGTAGTGCTTGGAAATTTTATTTCATCTCAAGGTATTCAGGTAGACCCATCTAAAATATTGGTCATTCAGAATCTTCCTATTCCTAAAACACAAACTGATGTGAGAATTTTTCTAGGACATGCTGGATATTACAGAAGATTTATTAAAGATTTTTCTAAAATAGCTTCTCCATTATTTGTGTTGCTTATGAAAAATGCTAAATTTAAGTGGACTAATTCTTGTCAGAAAGCCTTTGAAGAACTCAAGCATCAGTTATCTACTGCTCCTATTTTGAGGGGACCTGATTGGGCCCTCCCTTTTCATATATCTTTTGATGCTTCAGACATTGCAATTGGAGCTGTCTTGGGACAAGAAGAGAATCATCTTCCTTATGCTATCTACTTTATCATTTCTGCTCACTCTCCATGGTATGCAGATATTGCCAATTATTTGGTTGCAGGAAAATTACCATCACACCTGTCATACAGAGAAAAGAGAAGAATTGTTCAACAAAGTGCCAGGTATAGCTGGATAAGTGGGTGTCTTTTCTACACAGGGCTTGATCAGGAAATCCGAAGATGCATTAGGTAAGATGAAGTGTATGACATACTAAAAGCTTGTCATGATGGCCCTTGTGGAGGGCATTTTGCTGATAAAAGAACAACACACAAAATTTTGAGGATTGGTTACTATTGGCCCTCATTATTTAAGGATGCAACGAAATATGTGAGGGCCTGTGACAGCTGCTAGAGAATGGGTCAACCAAATCATAGAGATCAAATGCCATTAAACCCCCAGGTAGTTTCTAAACCGTTTGAAAGATGGGCCTTGGATTTCATAGGACCCATTAATCCTCCATCCAATCAAATAACTTATATATTAGTCTCTATAGACTATATGACTAAGTGGGTGGAGGCCAAAGCACTTATTAGAGCCAATGAAGAGGTTGTCCTAGCTTTGTTATTTGAAGAAATCTTCACTAGATTTGGAATTCCTAGAGAGCTAGTTACAGATGGAGGACCTCCATTCAATTCTCATGGTTTTAAGTCTACCCTTCAGAAATATCATATTCATCATAGAATGACTACACCATACCACCCCCAGGCCAATGGGCGGGTGGAAAGCACAAATAAAGTATTAGAAGCCATTCTAACTAAAACAGTGAAGGACAACCGGAAGGATTGGTCTCAAAGGCTCCCTGAAGCACTATGGGCTTACAGAACTACTTGGAGAAACACTACAGGTTTTTCTTCCTATGAATTGGTTTATGGTAAAAATGTTGTTTTTCCTGTGGAATTTGAAATTAAAACTCTAAGAACTGCTTTAGTTGTTAATCTTGATTTGACTGATGTGCAGACAGCTAGGTTGCAGCAGCTTCTTGAATTGGATGAAAAGAGATTAGATGCCATTCACCAAACAACCATGATTCAACAACAAAGAATGAAGTGGCATGATAAAATTATCAAACACAAGAAGTTCCAAAAAGGTAATTGGGCCTTATTGTATGACTCTCGGTTTGAAAATTTTCAGGGTAAGCTACGTACATGTTGGCTTTGACCATATGAAGTAGATGCTGTTTTTCCTAATGGAACAATAAGAATTCTAACAATTGATGATTCTAAAACACCTCTTTTAGTCAATGGTCATAGGCTTTGTTTGTACCAGCGTCCTGTTTCTAAAGAGGATTTCAAGACTGCTTGCATGACTGATACACATTATCTTTTTCTAGGGGATTCTTCTGCTCCTCACAACATTTAATTTTCTGCACTATATTTTTAGTACTAGATTAGATTTAAAACTAATAATCCCTGTCAAGGGTTGGCATATTACAATTGAATTTTCCAGATTCTGGAAAAGCTCATTAAGGAGGAGAGATTCATCACAAGAAGATTTGAAGCTTCAATCAGAGAAGCTTGTTCCCTTCATTTCAACCCATTTCCTAGCAATATCCCTTTTATCCCATTTCTACATTATTTCCCTTTTTCCATTTTTCCCACTTCTACCATTCCTGAAATATCATCCTTCAGCTAGTATTTCCCGTTCCTCACAGCTGAAATTATCCCTTAGCAAATATTTCCCCCACTTGTCTTAAATCCAAATCATTATATCCCATTTTCCTGATTTTTCCCTTTGCTGAAACACCAGTTTCAGCAACATGTCATTCATTTTTCCGTTGCTGAAACACCTGTTTCAGCAACCTGTCATTTATCTTTTCATCATTAAAACATCATTTCTTTCCTCTGCTATACAAGCTTTTCAGTTCTCCACTTTTACTCTTAAGATCCCTTGGGTGAATATTATTCAGTATTGAGCAGATCCTGATATGCTCTTGTTCTACATTTCAGAGAAATCTACAGATTCTTCCATTAATATCAAGCCATTACGAAGCGCTCTATACTTCGAATTTTAAAGACAAAGGTAAAAATATAAGGTATGTGGTTTTTATGTAACACAGTTAAATAATATTTTAAAGAGAGGATCTTTCTCATAATGATTACAATATCCGAACACTTAAACATCATTGCACCATACGTAAGGGGGGGAATTTCGAAAACTGAATCATCATTCCAAACCATCCAATCCTCCGTCACTTTTCATATCCATTATTTCTGCCGTCATTAAGACTCCATATCCTCTGTTGCAACAATTAGCTTGACCAAAGCCTGTGTTTCTATTATCTGCGCCTCTGCATGTGACTCAAGCTAGTAGCTATGGGAGGGTCAGCTATCAGACACGAGCCTGGTTCGATAAATCTTCTCGAATTGTTCCCGGAGGCCTACCAAATTTTTCAACAAGCAGGATGGACAACATACTTCGAAAGGTTAGGAGAATTTGATCAGCAGCAAGTTTTAGAGTCCACACAGAATCTTCAGGGGAATTATTATGTGGTTCAAGGGGTCTGAATTTCAGTCACAGAGGAAGATATAGCACAAGTTTCAAGTTTTCCGGTTATAGGTGCTCGCTGGTTCAGTAGGAAAAAAGTTATTTTAAATGCACAGCAAGATTTTCTTCTTCCAAAAGAACTGGTTGAACTTAAAGGCCGCGGTATAAGTCTGCATTCATTACCTCGACCATGGCCAACAGTAGCAGAATTCATCAAGCACTATTTGACATGCAAATGGCGTTAACAGGTAGTCTATCAACACGACTTCGTTTTAATGAATCATTTGAGGCATGGTCGACTAGTCAATATTCCCTATTATATGCTTGGTTGTATCAAAAACATGTCATATTATTGCAGACGAGTTAAATTCCCATTGTTATCCCTTACCCATCATCGTTTATGTCAATTATTAATTCAGAGGGGTTTTGCTTAGCAAAATCCCCCTCTGAATAATCCACTCCTCATTCCCCAGCAAGCTGAAATTCCCCAACAAGCTGAAATTCCCCAACAAGCCGGAAGTTCCCAAGAAACTCCTGAGAGTTCCTACGAAAGGCAACTGGACGATATCCCAGACCCCCCCAGTAATTCCATCCTCAGAACCAGTTGACCTACCCCCAAGTTCGTCCCACTTAGTAGAGTCACCCCTTCCCACTATTCATATCTCTAGCAATGACTCTCCAACACCCCCATCTCCACCTACTCATAAAAGAAAGAGACGAACCCCAACAGTCTCTTTCTCAAAACGACAAACAAGGGCCACATCCCAAGTTTTCACTTCTTCCGAAAGCCCTTCCCCTAGAAAAGAATCTTCTCCTACAAAGAAAAGGAAAGACACTAACTTCTCTGCTTTCCTACCAAAAAGGAAAATGAAAATGACTGTTGAAACTGGAGTTACTCCCATTTCCCCTGACCCCGCCACTATCCTGTTAAAACTTCAATCCTCATCACCATTCCAAATTACCCAACCCGTCTCGCCTCGTGTAGCTTCCCCACAAGGACCAGCTGCCCGGGGTAACATGACATCGTTTATTTCTCAAACAGTGACTGCCACACAAGAACCAGTCACTTACCCAGAAGCTGAAACACAAGAACCAGCCACTGTGGTACAAGAATCATACACCAAGCATGATAATACAGGGAAACCAGATGTAGCTGCTCCACAAGAACCAGCTACAACTGTGGATCAGCAGACAACTCCAGCAGAATCAAGAAACACACAGGGTTCACACACTATGGCATCTTTGTTGGAGGAAAATGAGTTTTTGAAATCAGAATTAGAGGCTTATTAGAAAGAATTGATCATGGCATGAGAAGCCTTTGATAGAGAATTGAATCTCTACATGCTAGCACACACAACATCAGCACAAAAGAAGGGCCCATGCAGAGAATACATGTGCCATGAGTGTGGTAATATTTACCAACAGGTAGGATACAAAGTAGTCAAAATTCAGGTACCTGAGGCATCTACATCAGCTGCAATTAAAGAAGAACGCCCTACTGCTACACAAGAACCAGTAGGGCCCTCAAAAAGTCTAGAAAAAAAAACTAAACCACAAATATCCCGTCCTGTACTAGTCAGCTCAGCCACTCAGACAATGCCCCAACCCAGTACTTATGATGCCGGGACACAGACCCTGCCATGGAAACAATTAGAAATAATGAATAACTGGAAGAAACAGTATGCTGTGGATCAGGATAAAATATTGCAGCAGCATAAGTTGGCCTGGCAGAATCACATGTATGCCAACTGGGATATTTGGGAACAGACATTGCAACAGCTCAAGGATTCCAAGAAAGAAGTCAAGGAATCAAAGGAAAAGTTGGTTTTGATGTTTTAATTAGTGCAAAAATTGTTGGCTACCTGAAAACCCTCCTTGAATTATTCTATCTTCCTCTCTAAACGTCTGGTTTATTTTCAATTGAAGACAATAAAGGATGGCAGACCTCATGAATTGCTTACTGCGGAAAAATTTGTTAAAACTTTTTTTGAGGCCCCTCAAAGTGACAAAAATTTGTTGTGTGAACTTTATCTCCATAACGAGGCCATGCCTGAGAATAGAAAAGTCAATCTCACTCCAATTGTAGGTGATGTACAAATTAGGGCATTCGTTTCATTCCTGGCCAATCAGATCACCTGGAAAACTGCGTTTATTGCAAGTAGGAATAATGAGGAGAATCGGCTCCTTTGGATTAGACCGAAACCTCCAAATCCGACCATGTTTGTAGCACAATATCACCGATTCTTGCAGAAGCCAGGAATGCACAGGTACATACAACAACTGCAGGCTTCAACACTTTTAAAGTGTCTACAGCTAATCAGAGTAAAGGAGACTGCTGCATTGAATGCCAACAATATGTTTTGGCAACAGTCATGCAAGGAAAGACAAGAGTATCACCCTTTCAGCCCTGATAATCTTCAAGCTGCACTCTCCAGGGTACCTAATTACATCAGATGCATTCATCATTGTGGAGAAAACTAGATTGGTTACCATTTTCATTTTCCAATTCTATGGATTCCTACAGAAAAATATCAGTGTCACTACTAATTGGCTGACAGGGATGAGGTTGTAGCATGGCAACAATTGCAGAATAATCGAGGATTCCGAGCTTCGACAGAAGCCACCTTCTCCAGCTACTGCTTGAGCAACTTGCATGCACAGAGTCAGTACTCAGACTCTGACTCAGACTAGGAGTTGCCTGAGGGCATGCAACCCTTTCAGCTGGGGGGGATGTTAGGACCTCACTATGTACCATTTTTTACCATATATTTTGACACCACCTTACCTTTATAACCATGTTTAAAAAGGATTCCATCATCATTTTCATTCACTTTATCCAAAGGTATATAAAATCCTCTTCTTTACTATATATTTAATCTGTTTACATATAATTCCATATTACTCTTATATTTCGTCATTAATCGAAGGTAGATTGTTGCTAACATAAGCCTAAAATATCGCAGATAATTTATGTGCTGTGCTGGAACAATCGGCCGTTGCTGAAACAGTCGACTCCGTTGCTGAAACAGTCAACTCCATTGCTGAAACGGTCGACTCTGTTGCTGAAACAGTTAGCAGGCATGCAAATTCCGTCACTACTCGTAATTTTCAATTCTGGAAGAGTATTTTTTGGAACAATGGCAACAACATGAAGACGAGCAAGGAAGTGGTTACACGGATTATTCTGAAGATAGTACTCTTTTTGTATCTGTTGTAACAATATCTTTTTATGGAAGAATATAATAGCCCTGTTTTAAGAAAGAAGAACAGATTTGGGATAAACATAGATTTGCTCTAATGTAATTGTAAGAGATGTCTCCTCTTTAAAAAGAGGAGACATCATCATTAGAAGAGGTAGAAACTACAGGAGAACATTGTGTTTGAGAGGACAGGAGCTAGACTCCATTTGTAATGTATCATTTCTTTTGACTGATGAATAAAAGTTCCTTTTAAGCGCTTCAATTTAATCCTTTCCCTGGGGAATCTTGTGAGAAGGAAAGGGCTCGCCTTCCTCACAATATTCACCTGACTGTTCCTGTAGTTTGTTAAGTTTCTTTATGATATTCGCACTTCACTTTAATTCTGTTTGCTGAAACACCAGTTGCACAGTTCTGTAGTTTATTGAGCATTCTGTTTCCTTTAACGCTGCATGATTTTGGTACATTCATCCTTAAAGAAGTTAAGAGATCTATTTCTGTTATCTGTTTGAATGTATGATTGATGCTGGGAAGCAGGTGCTGAAGATTCCTGTAGAAATGAATAGGGTCCTGTTCCCATTGATTTCATTTCTTTTTCCTGCAGTGTGATTAGAAACAGGAGACAGGTGCTGAAGGTTCCTGTTCATGGGAATAGGGTCCTGTTCTCTTGATTTTATCTTTTCTACAGAGTGATTAGTGTCAGGCAGCAGGTGCTAAAGTTCCTATTTAAAGGAATAGGGTTATGTTCCCTGTTATGGTTGATTGGTTTCCTTTCCTGCAGAATGATTTCCCTTTATTTGGATTCTTAAAAACTGCAATAGAGGAATTGCTTCTACTATAACATAAGTAAACTTCAGCTTTGATTAAACAAGGTGTGAATAATTAGATTTGTATGATTAATAATTGTGTGAATTTTTACTACAACATTATTTTTTCTTTTGGAATTGAGCATATCCAGTGCGTGATTGTCTTTGGAATAAACAGACCTTCTCGGGTTGACAATTTATGTGGAGCTTGAATTGTTAAAACAATTAAAGCAACCAACAAATCTAAGCCCTCAGATGAAATAAGGTTAGAATTAGATAGTTTTATGCTTTAAA
This sequence comes from Pinus albicaulis, assembly GCA_034641835.2. Classification (NCBI taxonomy): domain Eukaryota; kingdom Viridiplantae; phylum Streptophyta; class Pinopsida; order Pinales; family Pinaceae; genus Pinus; species Pinus albicaulis. The sequence continues at coordinate 314,332,291 of CM076578.1, forward strand.
AAATAAAAATGGATTTAGGGTTGCAATATTAAATGCACCCATGCAAATAATAAAAAAATGTTAGAATAATGATGGGTAGGAAGAAAGAATTTTTACAAGGATTGGATAAACATCATTTGGCATATTACTAATTTCCCTCCCCACAATGTGTTCCAAGTTCTAAATCCTTTATTCATAAAGACTCAGACCATTTCTTTGACTTTTGGTGGGACCGGTCCCATGGCTTAATGACTGATTGGCACTAAAGTATTGGAATCCCCTTCATTAAAAACCCTTCCCCTTCATCATTCATTTTACCCTAATAAACCACTTTTCCTCAGTGAAAATGCATATTCACCTAGAAAAAGTAAAAACCCCTTAACTAAATCCATTTTTCATACAAAAATACCCAAAAACCACAAAATACAATTTGTCCTAAGTATTATGTGTAAATGTTAAAAAGGGACAATTATTGTGCTCTAATGACATAATTTACACTTTACTTAGTGTATTTGTGCATTTCCACTCACATTCATTTCATATTTAGCTTTAACATATTGTATTAATTCCTTTATAAATACCCCTTCCCATAGATATATTAACTCATTTATTTAAATACCCCAAACCCATTATATTAATGTTTAAACATAAGGTTTTATTTCCCATGTGCTAAATTTTATTTTTCTTTCCCCCAAAGGTTGAAACATGTTATATATAATATAACCCGCCTTCGCAAAACACATGTAGATAACATATTTACTATGTAAATTCGCATATCCCACATATCACATTAAAAATTAGTTATACGTTTAAACGTATTAAAACGACCCTGCCACATATAAAGTTCCGGGGCCCCATGCCCCATCTGCCAAGCTAATTCACTATTCAATCTCCATCGTTTGCATATCTTCCTCCAAATTTGACGATCCAGATGCCATATCGCATTTTCACAAGCACAATTTCTAACCCATTTGAGTTTTGCGAAATGAGTGGTTTCACCACACTCTCTCCCCTCCACGCGGTGCTAAATCGTTCGATCGCATCTGATCGCAATAAACTGCTTACCACTTTCTTATCGTGCGATAACCACTGGCAGTATTTTCCCCTTGGTGCCAAAACTGCCTTCATTTTGATTTGACCAGCATTCAATGCAAAACCATTTAAACCAAAAAAGTATACAAAACTACATATATTCTTATTTTAAGTCTTTTTCTAAGTTTTCTGCATGTTTAAATCCTTTCGACTGAAGAAAAAAGTGGTGTACACCATTTACATGCCCAAAGAACTAGAGATCTATTCAAAATTGTTGATAATACCACTTGAAGCCTCCAGTATAATTCCAAGGACTGAAACAACTTCCAAAGGTCTTCCAATGCCTCATAAACACTGCTTAAAGACCATATACCTGCAATAATAGGTTATTAGCAAAAGGAGAATTTGGATAAAACAATCTAAATACTAGTTAAATATCATTTTACTCTAAGAGTTCACAAAGAAATGAATTTTAAATGATATTCCTTAACAAAATATTCCAGGTAGCAGAACAAAAAGAAGTCATTTATGTAGAGAGAGACAAATTTGCACAGTGAATGGTGAAAGTGAAATAATAATTCACAATGATAGTGAAAACATAACTTTCAAAGAGCATCAGAGTTAAAGTGTATCAGATAAAAGTCAAAGTGAAAGTTAGAAAAGGTAACAGAGAAGTCAAGGTAAAACAATAAAAGTAAACATGGAGGCAGTAATGGTTAAAAAGAGATGAAAATACTTTCACCAAAAAAAATGAATGTTATCCAAAGTAAAAGAAAAATTAGTGAAAAGAACAAAAAGGTTAAAAGATGAAAACAGAGTAGAAAGGGACATTTTCCGGAAATTTCTTGTTTAAGTCATAGTTTTCCAGAAACTATTGTGCCCAATCCAAGATTTATTTTGCAAAAATGTATGAGGTTTATGTTCTAATATTCCACCCTACAAAAACCTATTTCACTTTATGCACAGGTACTATAGAATGAGATATACATGCACATATTCATAGCCTATTGTTCAGATTGTGCAAAGTTCTTTTTTACACTTTTTTTTCCAGAGCATATGGTGAACAACGGGAACTGAATTTTCAGAAATGGAGAGAGGCTTATCTTAGTAACAGATTTATCTAAAAACACCTCTTTCAATTTTTACATATCTATTTCGGATTGGGATATACAAAGGTATCATTGGACCCAAATGTTACAGAATTTCTGGAGCAAAATGTGCAAAGGAAGGAGACAGTTAGTGACTTGGATGCCTCATCATCAACTAAGAGTTGCTACAAATTTGAATTCTCTTCTTTGTCGCCATAAATCCATAAGTATAGTGCCAAATAGATTCATTAGTTTTGAATGTCCTTTATTTAATTTCTATTTATGTAAAACAGTTTGAAATTTTTGTAAAACAATCTTGATATTTTTTTAAGATATTCTAATTTATAATTTGTATAAATACTTCATCCTTCGAAGTATTACTGTGGAATAAATTGCTGAAGATTTCTATAGTCAATAGTTCTATACTTGAAGGATTTTTGTTGCAAGTTCGAGTAGCATACTGAATCAAATCATCTAGCATCATATTTTAGGATTCATGTGATGAGTCATTGAAGTGAAGTACTTTCTACTTTTCATTGTTTATATTCTTATGTTTTCATGCATCCATTATGTATTCCAAATTTGAATGATAAATTAGGAGTATTATTACAGGATTTTTTAAAAGCACCCTATCTTTAACTGTTTATCATTTCTATGTTTTCTGCTGATTTCCAGAGTAGGGAACCCTTAATTTCTCCCTCTTTCGAATGACCTCCGTGTACTCCTTCCTTATCTGGATCAAAGAATCCTTCATTGCTCTTTATTCTGATCAAATCACTTCACTAAAAAACATTCCAAGATATTTAAATACTTATCTATCTTACCCTGAAAACATTTGACTTTTTGAGCTTGATCCTAGTCCTCTCTTCTTAACTTTTGACTCCTTAGCCCAATGGAAAAACATGTCTATCACTATCCATCTCACTAAGTGATTTTTTATCACCAAACCAAATAAAAAACAATTTTACACAATCATAACTAGCCTAATATCTTATAATCAAAACAAAGTTAAATATTAAAGAGAGAGCCCTCTCTGAACCCTAAGAAGGCTAGATCCTAGAGTTTAAAAGTTGGTGTGTGGTTACCTCGGACTATTTATTTCTTTAACCTTGAGAAATTACTGAGTGATAACAGAACCCACTGATGAACCATTGGGGATAGAATTCCAAAATGGAGGGTGAAAGTTAACTTGCTGTAATATTCCCAATTAGCCATGAGCTAGTTGGAACATTAATTTTTTTTTTTGCTTCCTCATTTGATGAATAAGAGGGTATGGAGACCCATAAATCTCCTTAATATGAATAAAATAACTCCTAATGTAAAAGGAGGACATTTTAGCAGCTTATTTAAGCACCCTTATGTGTGAAAAGGGGTTGGAGCATGAAGACTGGGTCAACTTTGACCAAATCAACAATGTTGTCATGGAGTAGTGGCATTCATTGAGGGACAAAACATTTTTAGTTGGAGACTCTTTGGATGGAAGTAGTGTCTTAAATAAGTGGGTCCAAGGGTGAGGAATCTCACAAATTATATAATGAAGAGGATGGTAGTCATATTGGATTCATGTATGTTATTATATTTTTATTATATGGTCTATTTAGACATATATCTTTCTTGAGATGTTTAGCTAAGATTACAGTGTTGTTTAGCACAGGGTGTTCCTGAGTTGGAATCCCACCACTATCCTTGATATGTCTTAGAGGAAGAGTATTGCACTACCATTTCACATTTAGGAACTATGCCAAAGCTTCAGTCTTGTGGTACAATGTCGTTTCTGTTGTTAGATGTGTTGAGTTGCAGGGTGTAGCAGTGGAGAATACATCCAAGTGTTTTCTGATATGTTTTTCAATGGAGGAAGGTTTTCTTCCATTGGGAGGCTAGTGAGGAAGGCCCTTGAGCCTTATTGTGGCATTTGGCATCAGGCCACTTATTTATTTTCCCCTACAACATAGTTTGTGTCTTGGACTGCGTTATTTTCAGCGAGTAGTTGCAGGGTGGTTTCAGTACACCATTTGGAAAGGAGGTTTTCTAGTGAAGGGATTAGCCTTTCATCTAGATGATATATTGGAGGAGGATACATAATTTTTCACATCATATCAGCCACATATTTCCAGTTTTATTGTTGTAGTGAATCTTCAGCCCTAAGGCTTTCATTCCCATCTTGTATATTGGTGTAATTCTGAAAACCCTTTAGGGCTCTTTGTTGGAGGTTGTATAGATCCTTGATATATATTTGTTGTATCTTTTGAGGCATATATCAGCCCATGATCTTTTTGTAAGGAATCTGGACACCACATATCTCCACAATGGTATGATATTTTCCACTTTGGGCATAAGCCCTCATGGCTTTGCTTATGGGCTTTACCCCAAAAGGCCTCATACCAATTGAGATATTTTTCCATCCTTATATACCCATGATCCTCCCCACTTCTAGTTAATGTGGGACTTTGGTCGTATACCCAACAATCCTCCCCTCGAACAAAGGACCATCGAGCCTCCCCTCAAATGATTATCCATCCATCCACTCTCTACCAACCAGGATTCTCCGCTCCAATGCGTTGGAAGCACACGCCTTACATGGAGCACCACCTGCCTTGAGAGCTTGCTCTATCCTAGGTCAACTCCTCTTCACCGTGTTGGGACCAGGACACGTCCATGAAGAATCTGGAGCATACCACCTGTCTAACCGAGCTCATCCATGGATCCCATTGTGATATTACCGGGGCCCACCACCTTCATTCGGCATTCGAGAATTCATCCACTTCGCTAACTTCGGGGCATGGCTCTGATACCACTTGTAAGGATTCTGGACACCACATATCTCCACAATGGTATGATATTGTCCACTTTGGGCCTAAGCCCTCATGGCTTTGCTTATGGGCTTTATCCCAAAAGGCCTCATACCAATGGAGATATTTGTCCATCCTTATATACCCATGATCCTCCCCACCTCTAGTCAATGTGGGACTTTGGTCGTATACCCAACACTTTTTGTACTCATTTTCTGTAGCAGTGCATCCATGACTGTGCTGTAGTAGTCTTCCGTCATTTTTGATATAGTAGTAGCACCTCTTATTGAGGGTTTTCTTTATTGGAGGCTTGTTCTATCTTGTTATATGATTTGTGGCCCATTATTTTATACAAATATGCTTTTTTTATGATGAATGGAATGTCTCCATATTGGTCTCATAATTTTATGTGATGTTTTACACTACTATTTCCATGGTTTTGCACTATATTCCTGCTTTTACCTTTTGGGAATATTACAATGGTATCAGAGCATGATCATGGCTCATCCTGTGCATATTAAGCCAATATGTCATCAGAATAAGGAGATCTTCTCATATATATATAGAGAAGAGGTATCTCAAAATAAAAAAAGAGATATTTGATTATACAAATGATAAAGAAGAAAAGTGTAAAACCCCTTTATCAGGAGAAGATGAGGAGAAGGAGTTCCCTAAGTTTCTTCTTTGAACTATGCAATACATTGCTATAGAAATAAAGGATATGAGGATGGATAGATACAAGGAATCCCCTAAATGGTTTCTACATGGTGAAGGCTTCCGCATTTCTCATCACTGTAGTAATCAACCAGTGAAGCAACAAAAAGTTTCCCAGCACTCTACAATGCCTACATTCATATCAATGGGAAATGAAGGGTTTCAAGAACAAAAAACTCTTGAAGACTATTTCATGGAGTATGAGTCTCAATCTCAGAGATTCAAAGATCACTTGATTTTTCAAGAATTTTGTCAGATCAAGGACAATAGGAGACCCCAATATTAAAATAGAGGTGGAGGATTCATTTAGAATGATGATCTACACGGAAATATGGTGAGGTTTTTCTTACCAAAATTTGATGGGTTATATAAATGCACTACCAAATCATGGGTATAGCAGCTAGAAATCTACTTCCAACTAAAGAAAGTACTAGAGATGGAGTCCATCAAGATAGCATCGCTGCACCTTGAGGGTGAGGCACATGATTGGCGGTTTCATGGCTTGTCTACATTGGGTCATGCCAATGTGACTGCATATTCAAAGTTCACAAGGAGGTTGGTGGAGAGGTTTGATTGGAGAGACCTAGAGGCACCTTTCATGGGACTAGCAAAGCTCAAACAATCAGGTAAACCAGAAACTTACATTTCTGAATTTCTAAAACTTTTTGTTATGGTTCCTGATTTATCTGTCGTAAGAAGGGTCTATATTTTTATTGATGGGTTAGTAGAACCTCTTCATGGTTTGGTTAAAACTACAAAGCCCACTACCCTTCAAGATGCCATTGAAAGGGCGAGGGATCTACAAGATGCCTTACCAAAATTAAAGGCAACATTTCAGCAAAAGCCCACTTTTCCATCAAAGAGAAAAGAAGAGAAGGCTCCTTTATCAAAAGAGAGCCAAAGTAAAGTACCTCTTAGTGATGATGTCCGAATAGACTTGAGGATAAGGAAGCTTTTCTTCACATGCCAAGAATCATGGGCACTGGAACATAAATGTGCAACAGGAAAGGCACACTATATAGAGGTCGTCTCAGATGATGAGGAGGAAGAAGAAGATGAACCAGAAAGGTGTCATAGTGCTAGCATAGTAGGAGATGAACCACCACCACCAGGAGGAGGGAATGGGGCATTTGCTCCAATTGGAGCGGCTCTTGCATCCTTGAGAGGAGTACCCAAGTACTTGACCTTGAGGGTTTGAGATCCATCTTAGATCAGAGGGTTTCAATTTTTATTGACATTGAGGCTACCCACAATTTTATTGATGCCTAACCAGTGCAGAGGAGGGAAATACCCACTGATGATTTTGAGGGGTTTTCTTCTTTGGTCCCAGGAACTAGAGCTATGTAGTGCATGCATTATGTTCCATGATTATCTGTCACCATGGGGGCATATACATTGACGGATGACTTCTTTGTGGTTGACATACCTGACACCAATGTGATATTGGGTGTGCAGTGGTTGATTACTTTAGGAAAGGTTACCACAAATTGGGAGACTTTGTAGATGGAATGGGTGGATAGAAAGACTGGAAAAAATAATATGATTAAGGGAATGCACACATATCCCTCACATGAAACTTCCACATAGAAAACATAGATGGATTTGTGCAGTGGAAGCAAGGACCTAACAATCCCATCTATTATGCACATGACTTTTTCCATGAGACATCATTGTTTTGTGGCAAACTACCTATGAGGCCACCCGATCAAGAGTTGCTGAGAAATGCCTCACAAAAAGGTGCACCACTCATATATCCAAGAGGAGTGGGGGCATTAGGAGGTCGTAGTACAGTGGTGAGAGTCTTGGGTAGACTCAAGGAGGAGGGAGACATTCTCCCATCATCATCATTATCCACTCTCATCTCAGATATTGCACTGAGAAAGGAGTAATAGATGGAGGATAGCAGCCTTCCATTATGTGACTTTGGCATGGGATATGTCAAAGAGGTGGAAACCCATATGACATATGGTTTATATGATAGATCATCAACGCTGTCCCTTTGGAGGATAGATCAATAGTAAAAATCCCAACTATTGGTGGATTATTCCAAGGATATTTTTATTTGTATGATACTTGATGACCAGCTACATGAGGAGGGATATTCAGTCCAAGATGAGGTCATCTACTATCATGGTAGGATCTTCTTATCTGGAGTTTCCAAGCTCAAGGAGAAGTTACTACATGCAACACATGAATATTTTCTCTTCAACAATACTTACTCTATGAAAGCATACCATACCATTTGGGAATGATTTGAAGAGGAGATATATAATCATTTGAGGAGATGCATGGATCATGTGGAGATGGAGGAGATACATAACTCTTTTTGGGAGTTATCACAACCACCTCTTTCCTCTTGGGGAAAGAGAGGGGATCTATCTATGGACCACTCCATTTGAATGAGAAAATTTTATGGTAAGGATCATGTTTGTATGCATAATGAATTACTTGATGACTATTTTCATTCCTTTACCATATATGTGTAGGAAATTACTCCAAGAAGGACTATTCTTCCATATAAAATTCATGGCAAACTTTGGGCCATAAACTATGTTGAGCATGACCACTCCCTAGGAGGATGTAGAGAGATGATTTACTAATGAGGGTGCAATCCAAAGACACCAAACCTTTTTCACCTTCTCAAAGCATGTGAGAAGACTATGGCAGCAAGTAAGTAGTGGGGAAACCATATCATTATCTGATGCAGTCAGGATATATACTACACTATTTCCACATGGGGAATTATGATCCACCTCCATTTTTGATCGCATACATTGATGATGTTCTTATTCTTTTTGTGGGAATGAATGGAGGAAGGATGGGAGGATTAATTCTTTCCAGAAGTTGGAAGGCTAGGATGAGGCGGTTATAATCAAATCTGCTCATAATTTAAATAACAATCAGACCCAAGTCAGGGGCCTAAAAATTGAGGAGACTGAAGAAGTAATCGCCTGAGTAACTACATTTCCAGTAGAGGGATGGAGGTGGCTTAACTGAAAAATCAACGACCCCTCTTTAAAAGAAGACTTCCTAGAAGGAGAAGATAAGTTGGAGAAGAAAGGGAGATGAATTGACAAGTTATCACTCCCTCAGCCATGGGAAGATGTCACCTTGGGTTTAATCAAATACATCACTTGTGAGGGAAGATCCACGATTGTGTTTAATTATCACTTCCCTCTACTCAATCACCTTCAGTATAAACAAAATATTAGCCTTCCATTCTACTTATTAGGGAAAATTAAGCATATGGTAGAGGTATTAAAGACAACATCACATCCAGAAGCATGTGTGACCAATCCTAGACTCATAAAATTGATCGTGCTAGATTCACTAAGCCAGCAAGGAAGGACCTGGGAAGAATTCAAGCGAAAGAGGTCGAGGACAAGCTAAGGAAAATAGGCCGTGACTTCGAGAGGAAGTCAGGCAGAAGCTGAAACCTAGACTCGGTGTGCTAAGGTAAAAATTGGGAAAGAACTGACTAATGAACCAATTGGGGATAGACGAACAAAACGGAGGGTGAAAGTTAACTTGTTGTAATATTCCCAATTAGCCATGAGCTAGTTGGAATATTAATTTTATTTTTTTCTTCCTTGTTTGATGAATAAGAGGGTATAGAGACCCATAAATCTCCTTAATATAAATAAAATCACTCCTAATGTGAAAGGAGGACATTTTAGCAGTTTAATTAAGCACCCTTATGTGTGAAAAGGGGCTGGAGCATGAATACTAGGTCAACTTTGACCAAATGAACATCGATGCCATGGAGTAGTGGCATTCATTAAGGGACAACGTATTTTTAGTTGGAGACTCTTTGCATGGAAGTAGTGTCTTAATTGAGTGGGGCCAAGGGTGAGGAAGCTCACAACTTATATAAGGAAGAGGATGGAAGCAATATTGGATTCATGTATGTTATAATATTTTGATTATAGGTCAATTTAGACATATATCTTTCTTCACCTATTTAGCTAATATTGCAGTGCTTTTTAGTAGAGGGTGTTCCCGAGAGGGAATCCCACCTCTATCCTTGAGAGGCGTCAGAGGAAGAGTATTTCACTACCATTCCATATTCAAGCACTAAGCCAAATCTACAGTCTTGTGGTACAATGCATTTTCTATTGAGAGATGTGTTGAGTTGTACGGTGTAGCAGTGGAGAATACATCTGGGTGTTTTCTAACCTGTTTTTCAGTGGATGAAGGTTTCCTTCCATTGGGAGGCTATTGAGTAAGGCCCTTGTGCCTTATTGTAGCATTTGGAATCAGGTCACATATTCATTTTCCCTTATAGCTCATTTTCTCTCTTGGACTAGGTTATTTTTAGGGAGTAGTTGCAGGGTGGTTTTAGTACACCATTTGGAGCGGAGGTTTTCTAGTGAAGGGATAAAAATTTCATGTAGAGGATCTATTGGAGGAGGCTACATTATTTTTCACATAAAATTGGCCACATATTTCTAGTTTTATTGTTGTAGTGAATCTTCATCCCTAGGGCTTTGATTCCCATCTTGTATATTGGTGTATTTCTTAAAACCCTCTAGGGTTCTTTGTTGGAGGTTGTATAGAGCCTTGATTTGTAACTTTTGTATCTTCTGAAGCATACATCAGCCCATGATATTTTTTGTACTCACTTTCTTTATCAGTGCATCCATGACTGCACTGTATTAGTCTTCCGATATTTTTGATATAGTAGCAGCACCTCTTATTGAGGGTTTTATTTATTGGAGGTTTGTTCTATCTTGTTATATGCCTTTTGGCCCATTATTTTATACACATATACTGTTGTTATGATGAATGGAAGTTCTTCATATTGGTCTCATACTTTGATGTGATGTTTTACACTACTATTTCCATGGTTTTGCACTATATTCCTTCTTTTCCCATTTGGGAATATTAGACTTGCCCACAGAACCTTCACCTACAACCGGAAAGTAGACAGAAGCAAAAGTATCATAAGAAGAAAGAGAACCCTCCTCATAAGGTAAGGACAAAACTCATGTCCTGCTCTTAGAACTTGAAAATTTAAGAAAGGAAACTGAAGATTTGAAATAAAGATTTTCTGAGGGGAAGGAAATCTTGGTATCGGTGTGCACGACATGTTTTCAAGAACTAACAACAACAAATTATAAGGTCTATGGGGAAAACACCAACCTAGTTGAAACAGAAACATAAATACAAGAGGTTGTTACACAAGAACCTGCTAAGGATACTATTGTTACATAAGAACCAGTAGGTAAAGCAGATCCTCCTGTAGTAATTGACATAGAGGTCGATACACAAAAACCTATGGAGGCCATTGTTGTTACAAAAGAAAAATCTACATAGAGGCTACTCTAGGTGGAAACGAAGGGGATGATACACAAGAACCAGGAACAAAGGTGAAGCATACCCATTCAACAGAGGTTGTTACACCCATTATTGATGTTGATATTGAATGTAGAAGAACGTCAGGTCCCATCTCAGGATGGAGTTCTGAGAAAATATTGTTAATTTTATAATTGAAGAAGTGGAAATAGGAAGAAATCTCCCTTCAGGAGGGGATGATTTTGATAAAAGAACATCAAAGGGAGATAGATGCCCTACATGAAAATTGGATGAAAGAAGAGTTGAAGAAAGGATGGGAGAATTATAACAGGAAGGAAGCCATGAAGAAGCAGGAGGAACAACTGCTACTATTACAGTAGTAGGTTCAAGATCTTACCATGGATAAGAAAAAATTTCATGACCTTTCCCTCAATTTTCTGGGGTGTAGATGGCCTTCCCCATCCTACCCCATTTTTCTATGGGAATGCTACTTCCTGCTATAGATGAAATTTTTTATGGAGGACAAACCCTATCTATGTTCTTTCACTTGCACATTCTTAGATGTCTTCTGTGCCTTCAATTTTGACAAGCAAAGCCTACTGTGTGAGTTATTCTTACAAAATATAATTTGTGAGCATGTCAGTATGCAAATGGTGGTGATGATATTCTCCTATATGGGGGATCTACGATTGCGAGCTTTTGTGTCCTTCATGAAGAATCAAATTGAGTAGCATTTATCCACCACGTCTATGGATGTTAATGAAGATTATATGGCATTATGGATCCAGGAAAAACCAAGATAGGGCACTGAGTTAAGGCAATAATTTAGAATAATTTTGAGCATGCCTGGGAGAAGGGAACTTGCTACCACTTACACAAGGAGGATTGTGAATTTCTATCTCAATCAGTTCTCAGTGATGAAGAGTCGAGCCTTGACTGGGTGCTTGAAACGCAAGGAAGCCAACAACGTTGAGTTGCTTAAGGGGGACCCATTTTCATTATAGAATTTTGTGGTGGTTGTTACACATGTAATAGCATATGCCCAAATAGTACAAACCCTTGGCACTTCCTGGCTCAGGTTAAGGTTCAAGTTCCCTTTGATCTGGCTGCCAATTGAGGATTATTAGAGTAATTATGAATTGAACAAGTATGAATGAGAGTCTTGGATAAGGAAGTTGATGGATAATCAAGGGTATAGGTATTCAGATGAAGATACAACTGGTTCCTATGATCTCACTAACTTGCACCAGAGATATTCCGATGAGAGATGAGATTTTGCATGAGGACATGCAAGTGCTTCAGTTGGGCGGGGATGTTGGGTGCCACTTTTTCACTTATTTCCTACATTTGATTCATCTATTTTACCTCATGAATATAGCCATTGGGAATATCTTTGCCTCTTTTTCCTACCATTCTATCCTAACTTGTGTTGTTTCACCTTATTTTCATTACCTTTCCATTTCATCAATTATTATGACGTATCGTGTTTTTTTTATGACTAAGTAAGGATGAATTTTTGGAGAAGATCTATGGTCTTTTGTTGTCTTTATAGATTCGATTTGTAGCACAAAATATCTAGAGCACAAGGCGTATAGGAGTAGTTAAAGGTTTGTTGTTACAATTAGTTGTTACACCATGACGCTATTACACCATGTTGTTACAGACTTGCTGATGGACTGCTGTTACAGATGTACCGCTGACTGGATCTCATCAAATTCTTATGTTGACCTGTTATGCTATAGTTCTAATTTATTGTGATAGCTATAGAAGTTATTAAGTATTATATTTTTGGATAACATCATCTAGGATGTTTTTATTGTAATCTATAATTTTCCAGTCTAAATTTTATTAAGAAGTGGTTGTAACCATATGTATTCTATTTTTACCAGCATAAGAATCATAAGATTCTCATGACTAATCCATCCCTTGTTTTTCTAATATGTAACTATTATGTAGTTCTAGACCCTTGAGGTCGAAAGGTTAGTAGAGAACATCATTACTTTGGATCTCTAATTTTGGTCATATTATTACGAGTTATCATGTTGTTGATGTTACATGCATGATCTAATTTAGTTTCCATTAACTTCTTTCTCTACCTGCACCTTGCTAGGGAGGAAGGGCCCTCCTCTTTAGCAGGGATTGTAGTGGTTAAGGTAGTTGTGTATACATATTTCTATTTACTTTATGTATCATTGCAAGTGTTGTTGCTTTGGTTTTAGTTGTGAATAGATCTGCTTCAATTCCAGTATTTTATATGCTATTACACATGTGAGATTAGAGATACTAGCTGGGTAATTGTTGTGTGTGGCGTGCTAGGAAAATTAATTGAGGTATGATCATAGTCTTTTAGATCATTTTATTTTTTCGTTAGTGATTTCTTTCCATCATTTACTTCAGCAATGATTTCCTTTATTTAGATTTGCTTCTGGTTTTATGTATCGGCATAGACACTGCGACTGTCATTGAAATAAAAGACATCCATGGATTGATAATTCATGTGCTATGTTTTATTCATCTAACAGTGGTTAATACAGCCTAACACTCATGTTATTATTTCAATGTAAAATTTTAAGACTCTGAGAGAAAATAACACTCGGTGTTTTTTAGTTTTAGGGAGTCGGGAGAAAAACATAAGTAAACTCCACAATGGTTTTTTTCATGAATTTAGTCCCTCAAGCCTGAAAAAAGATAAAATAATGTAGGAGAGAAATATATTCACCATGATTAGTCAACGTATACCTTTTTCGTAAATAGTCCAATTCATTCCATAAAAGGGGTAAACTTATACTGAATGGACGACTCTTCATTTACTTTTACGACTTCGAATAGTCAAGTGCTCGACAATATTTTCATGTTTAAAGAGTCTAAAAAAGGCTTAAAAGAGAACTCCATGGTTTCGATTTTTCGAAAGTTTTAACGAGTTCAAAAAAGTCATAAAAGTGTACTCATATGCCTGACTTTCAATTTCATTTACGAGTAGGAAAATATAGAAAGAACTCAGCATTTTCATGTATTTTACGAGAATGAAAGATACCAAAATAATCTTGGGATTTTCATGAGTTTAACGAGTCATGAAAATAATCACCAAAATGGACTCGAGATAAGTTTCATTTTAATACAAGCTTGAAACTAAGGAAAAATATGCTTGAAATTGGTTTCATTTTTACACAAGCTTGAAATAAAGGAAATTGTTCTTCAGAATGGATTCATTTTTACAAAATATTGAAACAAAGGTAAACTATGCTCGAGATGGGTTTGTTTCATTTTTACATAAGCTTGAAACAAAGAGAAAATTTTCCTAAGATAAGTTTCAATGCCCCCCAAGCATAAAATATCAGGGAACATGCCCCCCAAGCTTCATTTCATTCACCTAAGTAGACTACTGGTTACTAATAGCTGGATTGAATGAAGGTCCATTTACAATATGAGATGAAAGACCCGACTTAACATTTACGAGATCTAGTCAAAGACTGTACTTAATTAGGAGAGGATTTGTTTCACTTTTTAAAGAGCTTGACACATGAAAATAAGTATGCTCATAGAACTTTGTTTCATTTTTTAATGAGCTTGACACAAGAAAAGGAACTATGCTCAAGGAAACATGTTTCATTTTTTAACGAGGTTGACACAGTAACAAGAACTATCCTCATCATGAAATTTGATCATGGATTCCAACTAGAAGGAATACATGTCAAGGGACACACGTCGATCATGGCTTCCAAGAGGTCTTCATCAGATGGCAGAATAGTTATCTGGAAGGAACCCATGTCAAGGGACTCAATAATGATAAAATCATCATGTTCCAATACCCCATAGGGTTCAGCATGTTAATTACTAGATCTAAGTCAAATGAAGTCGAGAAAATAGTGATAGCCTCGCTTGCATCGGTAACTAAAAAAATGGGAATGTTTGCAACATAATTAACCCATGGCGGAGTCGATACCACTTCGATATAATGAAAATTTAGGGGTTTCATATGGTTGGTAGTCAAATCAAGACTAACGAACGAAATTTGGTCAATAGTCACAATGTTTCCATTGTGAGGGAAAGACATCACGCGAAAGAGTGTCGATATGAAAACTTTAATTTCATAGACATAGTCTCACCCAAGGAGCAAATTGAAATCCAAGGGGCCTCAAACTACCATAGGATCAATATATATAGTTTTACCTTCCAAGGTAATGGAAAACTTAGGAAGGATCCCTAAGGGTTCACTAATGGTTATGTTAAAAGTTGACATATTTTGTGTAATAGCCACAAGATGAGGGGAAACCAAAGCTTGTCAAGAAGTGAAGGATAAAATCCTAACATAAGCACCTTAATCTACATTCGTGTGACGCAAGTTCTTGCCACAAGCCTTCACAATTATTTGGAAAGGCATGGAAGAAGGAAGACGAGGTTTTTTCAGTCTATTCCAATCAAAGGAAAAGACCTCGGTACTTGGGGGGGTTTATGTAGAAACATGTGAAATTCCCTCTGGCGTAGAAGAATCTGATGTAACAAGAAGAACCTGAGCGGTATGAATTTCACTCTCTATAGTGAGAGTGTGATCAAATGAATGTGAAATGAAGTTGACCACTTGATCAACTAAAGGATCATCAACCTGAGTGATATGGGTTTCACTCTCCAATGGAAGAGTGGGATTGATTGTACTTGGAATTAGATCAATCACTTCGTCAATTGACGGTAGGTTGGGAGAAATTTTACAATAAACAATTGGAATTTGTTGTTTTGTAAGAGTAAGGTTTTCCAACAATTTTTAGGCTTCATCCATGTGAGGGAAAATATGAGTTTGATGACTCCCTTTGCATAACCTACAAGGAAGCCTAACTTTACCCTTTTTCCCAGGAACTTGACAATCACTGGTTGATGGACGAATAGTAAGTGGATGAGAATTTTCTGACCATACTTCCAAGACCTCAGGAATACCACGACAGTTGAAAAGGAATTTGTCACCCTTACAATGCTTGCGAGGTTATTTGGGTTTACAATGCATGTTGGAGGTTTCCTCAACACTACCAACACTTATAACCATGGTTGGTGGGTTGACTTATTTCTTATCTTTCTTATTCTTCTTAGCCACCTGGTTACTAGCATCAAAGCTTTTACCAAGCGAAAAAGAAGAAAAGGATAAAGACATGATGGGTGAAGAAGGTAAAGGGTCAACACGAGGTTGGTGATGTTGAGATGGTGAACTCTGTTGAGGTGAAGCATCCGGTTGAGGTGGAAAAATTTGAGTATTAAAGGCCAACGAAGTTGAAAATAACCATACCGATAAAGCTATGGAAAATCCAGGTAATGCCAATGTAGCCATATAAGGAGGACTAATGTTTCCAAAGAAAATAAAAGTACTAGGATTCTTGTTAAGAGGGGTTCCTTGGTT
Source organism: Pinus albicaulis (assembly GCA_034641835.2). NCBI lineage: Eukaryota > Viridiplantae > Streptophyta > Pinopsida > Pinales > Pinaceae > Pinus > Pinus albicaulis. The sequence continues at coordinate 314,348,571 of CM076578.1, forward strand.
GGTAACTTCTGGAACAGTCGCCATTAAATTCAACTTCAGTGAGTTTTATTAACAATTTAAAAATATTAACAATTCAAATTCACAATCCATGCCTAAGGTCTCTAAAAGTAAAAACAAACAAATGAACATGCGCTATCAAATCTGGGAGTCAAACCACACAAAAATAGCATTTTTCTGCAATAAAAACACTATTTGGTGATGAAATCCAATGTCGCAGAAATTAATGTGGAAAAATAGCGGTTGGAACAGTTACCCTGATAGTCTACTTAATGAAACAGTTTGGTGTAAGTAACTTCACTAGTCCATCTCAAAGTGAAGAGTACCCTTTGGAAATTCCAAGTGAATCTAGTCAACGTCTACTCCAAGTATAGTGGGACCTTACCTCCACCATCAGCTTGGGAAAAGTCATAAATATAATGGCCACTAAGGTCACCAAATGAGACAATTGCACCTATGGGAACAATCTACGATATGATATACAAGCAAGGGCAAAGTATTAAGCTCAATCCCCTTAAAAGCTCCTCGACATGGAAAATCTAAGGTTTGATAACAAGTGACCTGTTGGGTGTGGAGCCTAATTATCTTATTTACTTTGTATCATAGCATTGGACCCTTGTACCTTAAAAGGGGTGGCAACGCCACCCTTAATTAATCGTTGCCATGGGGGGTCCAGGGGGGGTGGTAGCGCTTTTCGGAGCCCCCCCCTGGCGGGGGGTTTTGGGGGCAGCACCCCCGAAGCTAAAAACAAATGTAAAATTGCCTTGTAACAGTATAGTAATTTCTAGTAAATCTGAGCCGTTCATAGGCAGATGATCTGACGGTAGAAGTTATGTTTAGTTTAGGTTTTTTTCCCTAGAAGGCAACCCCCTTGTATATATGAGGGTATTGTATTACGGCTGGGTAATACATGTGTATTCTCAGAGCGAGAAACAAATAGGGATACTATGAGAGAGAGCAGAGGATATTACAACAGATCTGCTGTAGGTTTTTTCTCTTCAATGTTTTGCTAGATAATAGAAACGAAGGAATGGTTGTTTGGGGTGGACGTAGCCCAAACTGGGTGAACCACGTATATCTGTGTCTCTCTGGTTTTATGTGTTTTGTGTGCTTGTATTTTTCAAATATTTTATGTGTTGCATTGATCCATAATATATAATTTTCTAACAACTGGTATCAGAGCCAAAGGTTTATTTGGCTGATAAACTCGCAGGAAAGAAGGGTTCCTGGTTCGAGTGGGAGAAATGAAGGAAGATGGTAAATTTAGGGTCGAGAAATTTAACGGCCAAAACTTCCTATTGTGAAAGATGCAGATGGAAGATTATCTGTATCAGAAATATCTGTACCTACCATTGAGCAGAAAAATGAAGAAGCCAGCAGCCATGATAGACGCGGAATGGAACATTCTCGATAGAAAGGCACTCGAAATAGTAAGGTTGTGCCTTGCGGCATCAGTCACCTTCAATATTTTGAAGGAAACAACAAAAGAAGGTTTGATGCAGACGTTGGAAATGAAAAACCCTCAGCCTCAAACAAGGTATTTCTTATGAAACGATTATTTAATATGAAGACGTCAAAAGGTGGATCTGTTGCAGACCATTTAAATGTTTTTAATACAGTTACCAGTCAGTTAAGTTCTGTAGGGGTAAACATTGATGATGAAGTTAGGGCTCTTTTATTTCTGTGCTCATTGCCAGAAAGTTGGAATGGTTTAGTTATGGCCATTAGTAACTCTATCTCTGGATCTAGTACTTTAAAGTTTGATGATGTTGTCGGTGCTATCCTTAGCGAGGAAATGCGACGGAAAAGCTCTGGTGAGACATCGGGTAATGCTTTGAGTGTAGAGTCTAGGGGAAGAAGAATGGAAAGAGGAAAGAACTCGAGTTATTGCAGTGAATCAAGCAAAGGAAGATCCAAGTCTAGATCGGGGATAGTGTGCTAGAAATGCGGAAAGAGAGGACACCTAAAGAAAGATTGTAGATCTCGGAAGGGAAAAGAAGGAGATGCATAGCAAGAAAATAATCATGAAGCAAATGTGACAGGTGATGTGTTACAAAATTATTTGATTATTTCTTTCGAAAATGTTACTGATTCTTGGGTTGTAGATTCAGGGGCTTCATTCCATGCCACACCTAATAAGAAATATTTTCATGACTATGTTCAAGGAGATTTTGGACAAGTTTGTTTGGGAGATGATAAAACCTGTAAAATTGTTGGAATGGGTAAAATTCTTGTAAAACAACAGAATGAAAACCAATGGCTACTAATGGAGGTAAGGCATGTTCCAAATCTGAATAAAAATCTGATTTCAATAGGGCAGTTAGGAAGTGAAGGTTGTGTGACAACTTTCACAGATAAAACTTGGAAGGTCACCAAAGGAGCGCTAGTAATAGAAAAAGGTGAAAAGGTTGGTACATTGTATTTATGCAATGGTATTTATAACTCTGTTAATGCTTTAACTTCCAAAGGAGTAGATGCAGGATTATGGCATCATAGGCTTGGACACATGAGTGAGAAGGGAATGAAGATTCTTCACTTAAGAAATTTGTTTCCAGGTTTGAAGAATGTTGATTTGGATTTCTGTGAAAATTGCATTTATGGAAAACAAAAGAGAGTCAGATTTCTCAGAGTTGGGAAAGAAAAGAAGAGCAAAAAATTGGAGCTTGTGCATACAGATGTATGGGGACCTGCTCAGGTATCATCTCTCAGTGGCTCTCATTATTATGTTACTTTTATTGATGATGCAACTAGAAAAACATGGATTTATTGTATTCAAAATAAATCTAATGTATTTGATACTTTCAAGAAATGGAAAGCTGTGGTTGAGATTGAGACAGGAAATAAGTTGAAGTGTCTCAGATCAGACAATGGAGGTGAATATTACAGCAAAGAGTTTGATAGGTACTATTCAAAGCATGGAATTTGCAGAGAGAAGATAGTTCCAAGAACACCACAAGAAAACGGTGTGTCAGAAAGAATGAACAGAACAATCATGGAGCGTGCAAGGTGCATGAGATTGCATGCAGGATTGCCTTTACAATTTTGGGCAGATGTTGTAGATAATGTTGTTTATCTAATAAACAGAGGGCCTTCAAGTTCCTTGGATGGTGGTATTCCAGAGGAAGCATGGACAGGTAAAAAGGTAAACTACTCTTTTTTAAAGCCTTTTGGCTATGAGGCCTTTGTCCATATTAATAAATAAAATAGAACAAAGCTTGAGGCAAAATCAAAGAAATGTACCTTTATTGGATATGGTGTTAATGATTTTGGATATCGCTTATATGATTATGAAAATCACAAAATCATTAGGAGCAGAGATGTAATATTCAATGAAAAGGTGTTGAATAAGAATCAGTTGCAGGAAAAGAAACAGGAAAAACAAAGTAAGGAATACACGGTTCTTGATGAGATAACTGAAAAAAGTAAAGGTGCCCAAAAATAATAATAATCAACAACCATAGCAGCAACAACCACCACAACAGCAACAGGCACCTAAAACACCTGAAAGTGGTGTTAGAAGATCTACCAGGATAAGTAGACCCCCTGAATGATACTCTCTTTCATTATATTATTTATTGTTGACTGAATTCGGTGAACTCGAATGTTATGAAGAAGCAATGCAGGTTGAAAGCAAGAAGAAGTGGGAGCTAGCCATGGAAGAAGAGATGGACTCCTTAATGCATAACCAGACTTGGGACTTAGTCAGGTTGCTTGCAGGTAAAAATGCATTGCAGAATAAATGGGTTTACAGGCTGAAGGAAGAAGATGGAGGAAAATAGAGGCACAAAGCTAGACTTGTGGTGAAGGGGTTTGCACAGAAGAAAGGTATTGATTTTGATGAAATATTTTCTCTTATTGTTAAAATGACTTCAATCAGAACTATTTTAAGTCTTGTAGCAGCAGAAGATTTACATCTTGAAAAGTTAGATGTAAAGACAACATTTCTCCATGGAGATCTGGAGGAAGAGATCTATATGGAGCAACCAGAAGGATATGAGGTCAAAGGGAAAGAAAAATTAGTGTGCAGGCTAAAGAAGAGCTTGTATGGCTTAAAATAGGCTCCAAGGTAGTGGTATCTAAAATTTGACAAGTTTATGTCTGAACAAGGTTATACTAGATGTTACTCTGATCATTGTGCTTATCTGAAAAGGCAAAATGATGGTAGCTATATTATATTGTTATTGTATATAGATGACATGCTTGTTACAGGGTCTAACATGCAGGAAATAAATGTGCTCAAAAGAAAATTGGCAAATTCATTTGCAATGAAGGATTTGGGGGCTGCAAAACAAATCCTTGGTATGAATATAGCTAGAGACAGGAAAAATCGCAAATTAACACTGTGTCAGAATGAGTACATAGAAAAGGTGTTGAAAAGATTTAATATGCAGAATGCAAAACCAGTTAGTACATCTTTTGCTAGCCATTTCAAACATAGTAAGGAGATGTTCCCCAAGACCCAAGAAGACATGGATTATATGTCTAAAGTTCCATATGCATCAGCAGTTGGAAGCTTAATGTATGCAATGTTCTGCACAAGGCCTGATATTTCACATGCAGTGGGAGTTGTAAGCAGGTACATGAATAATCCAGGAAAATAACATTGGATGGTAGTAAAATGGATTCTCAGATATTTGAGAGGTACGACAAATCAAGCATTATGCTTTGGTTGTTCAAACATTGCTCTATAGGGAGATGTTGATGCAGATATGGCAGGTGATAGAGATAACAGGAGGAGCACTACAGGATATGTATTACCTGGAGGTGGAACAACTATCAGTTGGGTTTCAAAAATGCAAAGTGTTGTTGCACTTTCAACAACAAAAGTAGAGTATGTTGCTGCTACAGAGGCTAGTAAAGAAATAATTTGGTTACAAAGGTTTATGGATGAATTGGGTAAGAAGCATGATATGGGCACGTTATACAGTGACAGCCAAAGTGCCATTCATCTTACAAAGAACTCAGCATTTCATTCCAGGACTAAACACATACATCTCAAGTACCATTTCATACGATCAGTATTGGAAGATGGAGAGTTGAAGCTGTAAAAGATACACACTAGCCAAAATCCTACAGATATGCTAACAAAAGTTGTAACCAGTGAGAAACTGAGAATGTGCTCAGTTTCAACTGGTATTCAAGGACGACAATGAAGATGAGGAACAACCAGGTCCAAAGAGGAGTCATTGTCCATCAAATGAAGCAGCGGCAGAGTTGCTACAATCACTCTCCAAGTGGGAGATTGTTGGGTGTGGAGCCTGATTATCTTGTTTACTTTGTATCATGGCATTGGACCCCTGTACCTTAAAAGGAGCGGTAACGCCACCCGTAATTAATCGCTTCCGTGGGGGGTCCAGGGGGGGGCGACAACGCTTTTCGAAGCCCCCCGCCCTGGAGGGGGGTTTCAGGGGCAGTGCCCCTGAAGCTAAAAACATATGTAAAATTGCCTTGTAAAAGTATAGTAATTTCTAGTCAGTCTGGGCCATTCATAGGCGGATGATCTGACCGTAGAAGTTATGTTTAGTTTAGGTTTTTTTCCCTAGAAGGCAAACCCCTTTTATATATGAGGGTATTGTATTGCGGCTCGGTATTACGTGTGTATTCTTAAAGTGAGAAACAGATAGGGAGATTGTGAGAGAGAACAAAGGATATTACAGTGGATCTCTTGTATGTTTTGTCTCTTCAATTTTTTACTGGATAATAGAAAGGAAGGACTGGCTGTTCGGGGTGGACGTAGCCCAAACTAGTTGAACCACGTATATTTGTGTCTCTCTGGTTTTATTTTTTTTGTGTGCTTTTATTTTTCACATATTTTATGTGTTTCATTTCTCCATAATATATAATTTTGTAACATGACCCCAGGCTCCTCGACAATGGTTAATTGGAGGTTTACCGTTTGTATTACGTGCATGTCTTCTATCCTCACCAATGAGGTAGGTATGATTACCTCACTAGGTCTGATATGACATCGTGCTTGACTCTTTTAAGAAGAGATTCCTAGAGTAAAAATGAAACATTTGGAATTTTTCCTAACCACAAGATACTATTTGTTTGTTTTGACTGCTTTGGAATGTTTATTACAACCTATTCTATAATATCCCAAATTGGGAACAACTACACTATTGGGAATAATATGAGTTATTACCAATGTGGAGATATAGAAATATGTCTTATACAAATCTTAAATCACTTATCCTTCGATAAAATAAATAGCAGAAACTTTATACAGTGATTATAAGGCAAAAGGTGGGGAAAAGTGATGACTTGGGCCCTAAAACGAATGTATTCAGAGATTTGCATAGCGATAAGATTGGAAAGAGGATGTATATGATAGCTAGGGTTATGATGGACTCCCATGTCAAATTTTAGCGAAAATAAAGGTGTTTTGATATATTAAACAATTCCTCCTTTCCTAACTAGGCTAGAAAACCCCGATTTCCCATGGCTTAAATTATGCAGAAAGCACTGAAGCTTATACAACGTGATTTTATGAAGGGTTTAACTGAAATAATGATGTAATATCAGTATGGAAAGTTCAGAATATGATTCAATGGTTTTATATTAGAAAATACATATTTATACGTGAAGAAAGGCCACAAAATGAAGTGTTGCAACCATGGAATGAGACAGAAAAGATGAACAGCGTAATTTACAGGTGGCTGAAGTAGTGTTTAATTATATTTTAGATCTACAACAGATATAAACAGAAAATTACAGATCAGAATTGGATCTATATGAAAAAAGAGCTTTTTAGTACATTCCCTTGGGGATCTCAGCAGAAGATGAATAACAATGAATAGATATGAGATCTACACCATAGATCTATAGTAATATTTAGAAATTTCTGAAGAATATGATACACAACATATTAGATCTGAAATAGAACATGGATTGGTTGGCCAATCCACGGATCACCACAGTGAAGGAAAGGAGTCCTTCCATTGGAGATCTCTCCTCCAAACTGCTATCAAATGTACACTGCAACTTTGCTTGCAAAGAGGATGCATTTTCCTCAAGTGACTGCACTGAAGAAGTGGAGCACACTTTGGCTTGATGCTAGGATAATAATCTGAAGCTCAAACTGAAGAGACACTCTTCCAGGAGGTTAAAGACACACTCCATGAGAAGAGACACCCAAAACAAACTAGATCTCTACAGATATAGAACTCCACTTGCTACAGCCTACATAGACAGCTCACCCCAACAAGATTTCGCTATAGATGTAAGATGAGGCTTAGCCAAAGTTCCAGATAATGGATCAATGCATCATAATATCCTCCAAGAAATCCTCAAGGAAGGAGGGAGAATTCCTAAACAGCAAACCCTCACTATTCTCTTGCTAAACAACCCATAGAAATAGAATTATTCTAAGGAGAAAAATTTCTGAATATCTTCAACAACCATTCTCTTGAGCCTTCTCCTTCCTTTTATAGGATGAGGATGTGCAAAACCATAAACCACCTTGAATCAATTAACCCCTTTCACATGAGTTCCTCCTTCTAGAACTACGCTGTCCCTTTAGGAGATACATTGAACCTAGACAATGCTATATATTTGGTCTTATTGACCCAGTCAAATAGCTCAAACTTGTTTCACACACAAGTGGATTTTATTAAGAAAGCCCTGATTTGTCTCAGTTCACATTGGGCATTGATTTATTTTTATGTTTTAGGAGTTTTTCATGTCCTCCTTTACATTTTATTCATCAATAAATAAAATTAAAGACAGAATGAAATATTCCTATTAGCTTGGGCTAATTAGGAATATTATAGTCCTCCCCTCCAAAATTGTTGCTTGTCCTCAAGCAACTGCAAGGTGAGTGCTGCAAAATCTCCTCCTTGGTGACACCAACATAAGATAAGCTTCCCCCATAAGCCAAGTGCTCAACACTCCATCCATCCATGTCTTGCTCCTCCAAGGTTCTCATGAGGTGCAAATAGCTCATCCCATAAGGAGAAAATAGATCATATGAAACAAACATGGTTTGCCCCCATGCTCTCCCTGAAATAAGGAAAAATAAAGTACATGGAGAGTAGCCATCCCATGAGGCACATGCCATCCTTCCTTCTTTCCCCATACATCCCCATATAATTACAAGTGCATTATCAAGATAGGGAATCAAAACAATGTGCTTGAAAATAGAAAATTGCACAAATGGAGGTGGGTCATAGTCCCACATGTGGAACCAACACAAGGTATCCCCTGCTTGCATTGAATGTATATATGGTAAGTGTTTTTTCCACCTTTTACTTTCTTCCCACACCATATCACCATGGCTGAAAGTGTGATATATGTTTGGTGCTCTGGGGAAGCCCCCATGATTTTGCAAAATCTCCCTTTTCCTCTCAAGGGAGTGGTCTAATTCAGAAATTTTTGGGGCCCAATATTGGCCAAGAGGCTCACATGATATAACACTCCTCCTTGGAGTCATGGCCTGAAAAAACATGGTGTAAGAGTACATGAAATCAGAATATAAAAAATATGTAACATGATCATGTTCTTCACCAACAATCCTCCTCCCATCAATGGAGTGGTGCATGGATCTATTCTCTTGCTAAAAATAAGAAAGAGTGAGCTGATTTGACTCTTCCTTTTTGACCTCTTCCATGCCAAAGGTGTCATGTGGAAAGTCTCCCTTCCCATGCTGCTTCAAATCATAGCATAATAAGTGGCCATCCCACCACCTACTTGTTGTAATAAGCTTCTTCAAAGCTTGCAAATAGTGGAGGATAATAGGTGTTGGCTGAATATGATTTAAACAACACATGTCATGCTCCAAATTCTCCCATGTGAGAGACTTTTATTCATGATACAAATTCAATACATGGCCCTTTGTAAAAAGAAATAAGATATACAATGTGGTAGCGATGTAGTGTTTTATCCTCCCCTTGAAATACAAATGAATTTGGGATATTGCATTCCCAATGGATACATTCACCCATTGTACCTTTCCTCCTCTCGTGTTTACAATAAAGATTGGTGCATAATTAACATCATGATATAAAAATGCTCCCTTATGCCATCCCATGAGAAGGTTACATCTTTTCCCAACCCCAAGTACATACATGATTATGATATTCATTCTAAATAGAAATACATGTACATACATCATGGATACAAGTAGATGTATGGAAATGGAATTCATCATGGAGTGTCCATACTCTATTCTCATCAACCAAAACAAATGTGCCTTCTTCTTATGCATTATTTTCTTGAAATACAGGGCATGAGACAGGAAATTCAAAAACCTTGGGTGGTACCCAAACTCACCCAATAGGAACTAGGGCAGGTGATCTCCTCCCTACTTCAGATCTAGATATGGTAAGTGGTTTTCATGCCACTTACTTGCTGCCCTTATCATTTCACCATGGATGAAATTGAAATGTATATTTGGTGCCTTAGAGAAGCACCCATCATGTTGTAACACCTCCCTTAGCCCATCAAGGGAGTGGCCATATTTGAAAATAATCTTGGCCCATAGTTGGCTATGAAGCTTGTAAGGTAAAACACTCCCTTTGGGAGTTATGGACTGCAAATTTAAAGTAAGAGAATACATGAAATTATGAAATAAGATGTGATTTACATAAGAATGCTTCTTACCCAAAGTCTCTAATGTTTTGTTGGCTTCCATCTTAGAAAGAGATGACATTGATGCACAAGGTTGAGGGAACACTTCGCTCTTCTGCTCATCATGGGAGCTCCTTGGTGGAATTCCTTCAAGTAAGGAGACATCAAGGCATAGATCATGGAAGGATGTATGGAATGATGTGTCCTTTCTTCGCTTGAATAGATCAATTTTCCTTCTTTTTGCACTATTATGTTGAAATAAAGAGGGAAAAATATTTCTTACCATGTGAAGCTTGCCCTCCTCTTTGCCTTCTGAAATCTTCAGGGTCTCATCCTTTGATAGTGATGACACATGCTGCCCATGGATGGTGCCATAATATTCATATAATGAGAACTCCTTAATGAGAGATGATTGAATACATGAGTGGAGAAGATCCTCCATGCTTCCACTGCGCAATCCAATCACCTTCCTAGGTGTTTCAACCTTCTGCAATGGATAGGAATGAGGCTGGCCCTTTTCCCCATCTCCTCTTTTTGTCCTCATGGTATTACACCTTCTGCATTTCAAGGGATTTTCAAATGCAATCCCTCTGAGATCTTCAAGAAAATACCTCTCATCAATGTCCTTCCAAAACCATTGAGGTTCTAGATTTTCTGCAGGTAGAAGTTTCTCTTTGAGCTAGGGAGTGCTCATTGAGAAAGAGGCATCTAGAAAGGAGAAAATGTTTCTCACTTCATGATGTCTACCCTTCATCATTTCTTCCTCCATTGCTTCATTAATGAAGCTACAATTTGAATGCCCCCATGAGGAATGGTGCTTCCTTTCTTCCTTACTACTCTTGCATAGCGGAGTGCAACTTTGTTGCTCTAAATAAACAACATACAAAAATGTAGATCTCTTCATACAATGTGCTGAAATGACAACAGATGAATTTTTAATCACACCTTGGTGGGACGTAGAAGCAAGAGGTTCTTTTGCAACTATGTAGTCTTCCTCCATTACTAAAGGCTACTCTTCCAAGGTTGTGCCAGCACTGGTACAAGTCTCCACCCTTTCAATCTCCTTGAGATCTTCTTCAATACCCTTCATGGTTTGGAAAAGGAGCAAGGAGATATCCTCTTCTATCATTCTTCCAAGTGGTGGAGCCATGCTCTTGTTTTTTAGTACAATTCGTCTTCTTTGTGAGGGTAGGAAGTGCACGGGTCTTTCTATCCTTCTTGAAACCTTCTATAGGTCTCACTGCAACTTTCTTCTCCTTGACACCCTCTAGGAGTTTCATCTTCTTCTTCTTTCTCCTTTGTTTGTCTACCCTCTTTGAAGAGGCTCTTCATGGATCTAGAATATGATGAGTTAAAACTCATCTTCTTCAGAATTCTAGCCTTGCACCTTGTTGTACAACACTTTGGCTTGAAGCTACAGGATGAGCCAAAGATCTTGCTCTGATACCACTGTAATATGCCAAATTGAGAACAACTACACTATTGGGAATAATCTGAGTTATTACCAATGTAGAGCTACATAAATATGTCTTATATAGATGCTAAATCACTTATCCTTCAATAAAATATACAAAAGCAACTTTATACAACGTTTTATAAGGCAAAAGGTGGGGAAAAGGAAATATTTAGGCCCTAAAACGAATGTATTCAGATATTTGTGTAAAAATAAGATGGGAAAGTAGTTGGATATGATATCTAGGGTTATGAGGGACTCCCATGTCGAATTTCAGCAAAAAAAAGATGTTTTATATATTAAAAATTCCTCCTTTCCTAACTAGGCTAGAAAACCTTGATTTCCCATGGCTTAAATTATGCAGAAAGTGTTGAAGATTATACGACATGATTTTATGAAGGTTTTAACTGAAATAATGATGGGATATCATTATGGAAAGTTAAAAATATGATTCAATGGCTTTATATTAGAAAATACAGATTTATACATGAAGAAAGGCCACAAAATGAAGTGTTGCAACCATGGAATGAGACAGAAAAGCTGAAAAGTGTAATTTACAAGGGGGATGAAGTAGTGTTTCATTATATTTTATATCTACAATATATATGAATAGAAAATCACAGATCAGAATGGGATCTATATGCAAAAATATATTTTTAGTACATTCCCCTTGGGGATCTCAGCAGAAGATGAATAACAATGAATAGATCTAAGATCTACACCCTAGATCTGGAGCAATATTTAGAAATTTCTGAAGAATATGATACACAACAGATTAGATCTGAAATATAACATGGATTGGTTGGAAAATCCACGGATCACCATAGTGAAGGAAAGGAGTCCTTCCACCGGAGATCTCTCCTCCAAACTGCTATCAAATGTACACTGCAACTTTTCCTGCAAAGAGGATGAAGTTTCCTCAAGTGACTATGCTAAAGAAGTGGAGCACACTTTGGCCTAATGCCAGGATAATAATCTGAAGCTCAAACTTAAGAGGCACCCTTCCAGGAGGTTAAAAGACACACTCCATGAGAAGAGACACCCAAAAAAAACTAGATCTCTGTAGATCTAGAACTCCACTTGCTGCAGCCTACATAGAAATATCACCCCAACAGGACAGTTTTGTAGATGTAAGATGAGGCTTGCCCAAAATGTCAGATAGTGGATCAATGCAGCACAATCTCCTTCAAGAAATCGTCAAGGAAGGAGGGAGGATTCATAAACAGGAAACCCTCACTGTTCTCTTGCTAAACAACCCAGAGAAATAGAATTAGTCTAAGGAGACTAATTTCTAAATATCTTCAACAACCCTTCTCATGAGCCTTCTCCTTCCTTTTATAAGATGAGGATGTGAAAAACCCAAAACCACCTTGAATCACTTAACCCCTTTCTCATGAGGTCCTCCTTCTAGAACTACGTTGTCCCTTTAGGAGATACATTGAACCTAGAAAACGTTGTAGATTTGGTCCTATTGATCCAGTCAAATAGATCAAACCTGTTTCACACACAAGTGGCTTTTATTAATAAAGCTCTGATTTGTCTCTATTCACATAGGGCATTGATTTATTTTTATGTTTTAGGAGTTTTTCATGTCCTCCTTTACATTTTATTCATCAATAAATAAAATTAAAGATAGAATGAAATATTCCTATTAGCTTGGGCTAATTAGGAATATTACATATTCCAAAACACTATCATAAGCTAAATTGGTGGAATGAGCCCTAGAAAATGTAAAAATTTCAAGATGAATTTTATTTAGCGCTGTGTTATTTTTCCTGTTTCTACTCAAAGGGTAAATGGATATGAAACGAGTGGTGTTATGACCTAACCCAAAATGAAATGTAATCGAATATGATAATGTAATATTTTCAATTCCATGAATCCTAACTAAAGTAAGGAGAGAGGTTCAATTCACTTCCAACAATGCAAAAATTGATAAATAAGAGAAAATATAACAAATTCCAGGGAAATTTTTAAGGATGGAAAATTATCTCGAAGTTTAAAAAATTGGTGAATCTCACTAGTCCCTAGTATGCAAACTATAAATTTTTTATTGATAAATTTGTAAATTTATTCAAATTTATAATGATATTATATATATTGTCTATATAATGTTGGTTATTTTTAATGTAAAATAATTTTATATTGTAAAATTTGGGTGAATCATTTTTATAAAAAGATGGAAATTGGCAAATCGTTTTTTTGGAAAAACCATGGAAAATTAGCCCACCTGCGAATATTAGCCCCTAAAATTTTCCATGACAAATTCTCTAATGCACTAATTTCAGCAAGAAAAACTAATGCTAATCAAATGAAAACAAATTTTTTTATTTTTTATGTTTTAAAACAAGCATAAAAACTTGTAAATTCAAACGAGGACTATCTTTAAATGAGAAACACTATATTTTCAATTAATGAAATAACTCTTTACAATTGGTATAAATGAATGTATGATGAGATTTAATAAAAGAAAAGATATTGACACAATCAATTGTAGACGTGAAAGACTCTTTTTTCATAGATCAGGAAACCCAATAAATAGAAAACCCAAAACTGTAAAGATAAGTGATTTTCCTCAAAAAGAAAATCAAAGAAACTGATCTAAATCTATAGTTGATTTTTCCAGAATGTAAACTATGCAGCTATAATCTATGCACAATTCACTTAAAAACTATGAAAATGTAATCTATGCAAGAGAATTCTCAAACAAAAGATGATTCCAAATCAACGAAAGAACAACAAGACTATTTTCCTTCACTAATGTAATCTAAGGAATCAATCAAGTGCAAGTAAAGAAAATTGGGTGAGAATTCTAAAGGTCAAAAGAAAAAACACTCAAAGGTGATTAACACATACAAAAAGAAAAAAGATGCAAAAATTGTTAAGAAACTAAGAAAAACCTCAAATTAATGACAAAAGGAAATCAAATTAAGAATTTCTCAAAAATATAATTTCAAACACCTAATTAATTTAACAGAGACTTAATGAGACTATAAACAAGCTAACAAGATCATAACAACTAAAAATCTGTACTTAAATCAGAGAAACCTTAAGTTTTTTCAAAATTCTACAGGGTTGCGTAGGTATAAAATAGAATTCAGTGTGCATGCACACTATTTATAAAGAAAAAATGCGCAGATCTGTGCCATGTTTCTAAACAAAAACCACACAGCGTGAGAAAATTAAGAAAAAATTAAAGAAAACAAAGGTTTCAAACTAACAATTTCAATTCTTAAAAGGGTCTAAAGGCATTAAAGGTTACCAAAGGACACAAAGGAGAACTTGTTCTGGTATGGTCGCTAATTTGTTACCAATATTAATCCTTCTTAGGGACAAGAGCGATATCCCTAGTACTCCAACGAGTAACTAGAAAGAAACATACAAAATAATGGTGCTTTCCTTAGCCTATAACTAAAACATGAAACATGTAGTATGCAAAAGATCACTTACCTATTAAGGAGGTGCTTGTAGAAGTCCTTTCAGCACTTTCCACAACCAAATTTTCATCAATGCTTACAGTCTCTCCAAATTCTTTCCACAACTTCTCCATGATGCAGCAAAAGATATTTGTATAAACAAAAACACTCAAAGGGATCAAAGCATCTCGCATATAAAAGAAAAATTAAATGAAATCCTTAGTTTAGCTTACAACATATAAATTAATCAATAATCATTTATAAACAATGTGAGTGATCAAGGAATCCCACAAATAACATTGAAACAGACACAATTAGGAAAGAGCAATTAATTTGTATTAAAATAAAAAGGGAAAAGAAGCTTATAACTTGTTGCCTTGGTGTCACAAGCCTTTTCCAATGGTCTCCTTTTCTTCCCTTGATGACAAGCTCTTTAGACCCAAAACCAATAGCATGAGTTTACCAATCCCAGTCTCTTCAAGTCTTTCATTCCTATGCTGACTTTGTAGGAAGGATGAGGAGGTTTTTAGTTCCACTTCTCAAGGGATATGGTCCTTAGGAAAATTAATTTAGTTCCATATAACAAGGGATGAGGCACAGGTATGTAGTAGTTCGAGGTTTCTAATTTGATAAGATTCCTCAAACAAAGCTTCTAGAACTTACTTTTTTTATTTTTACATGTGTAAACGGACCTGCGCACTTTTTGTTCAGGAAAACCATGCAGGTGGGCGGAAATGTAAAGCTGGGTTACACTTTTGTGAGAATCAGGGGTAGAAATTTTTTTTCGGCAATAGTTCGGCCGAACATTTTATAAAATTCGGCCGAAATTTCTTATAAAGTTCGGCCGAACTCTTGATTCCGTTTAGGCTGACGGCACACGGACGGCGCGAGCAAACATAATTTTTGTCGGAGATTGGAAAACCGGCAACAAAAGTTCGGCCGAACTTATAAAAAAGTTCGGACGAACTGTTAGTTCGGCCGAACTTTTACTTTTAAAAGAGTTCGACCGAACTATTTTCTATAAATAAATCGGCTGCGAAATGTTATGGTTTACCGAGTTCATTTTTGGTGCGTTTACTGTTCCTGTGGCTGCTGATGTGTTCACGCTGGTGTTCATCCTGTCCGTCCCGTCCGTGCTCTTCCTGCCGTGCTAGTGTTCGTCCTGTCCATCTCGTATTGCTTTTCGACTTGAGAAACGTGTTGCTAAGTTATTTTGAGATATGCTAAGTCTACAGATAACAGAACCAAAGTCTGTAAATAACAAAGTATTGCAATATATTTCTTAAAACTTGCATTAAGAAAAGATAATGCATAGATTTAATTTATACGCAGGGAAATCTCTTTATTTTTTTAATACAGAGTCCACTGCTTTTGTCTCCCTTTACACATGCCACCAATTTTTTCCACATGCAACAACTATTTTTTCCACTCCAACATTTGTTCATGTACATTAACACCTTGTCGAGCACAACTTCTTGGTGAGTAGCATTCATATTAGCGTATCATGCGAAGAACATACAACAATTGCTTCCACCTGCAAAAATTCTTCGTGTACATTGACACCTTTTCGACCATAACTTCCTGGTGAGTAGCATCTATATTAGTGAACTAAGAAGCAACTGTAATAGATATTTTTTCCAGCTGCAACAACGGTTCATATAAATGGCCAACTTGTCGACCACAACATGTTCGTGTGGTGAGGAGTATGTCATACTTAGAAGCAAATTGTGGTTAGTTGAGTATTACAAACCTTCATCACAATTTTGGATCATTAGCCCAGTATGACAAACCTGCATTTTTTGCATTTAGCTCAGTATTACAAACCTACATTTCTTTACATTTAGCTTAGTATTACAATAGATCAATATTACAAACTTGCATTTTTTTGCATTGAAGTAATGTTGGATAGAAAGTATTGTAAAGTTTCATCACAATGTTGCATTGGGCTACACTACAGACAACTTGCATCACAACTTTGTAGATTTAGACTGCATTGATAAACAACTTGCATCACAACTTTGTAGATTTGGACTGTATTGATACTGTTTTGTTTTTTCTCACAATTTTTTTCATCAGATTTGAACTATATTTCTATTGGAAAAATAAGGGAATTTTTGCATGAGATTTGGACTATATTAATATATATTGTGTTTGTGTTCCCATTATAAAAGGAAAGCATTAATTTTTCTCGTATAAGATGGTTTTTTATACTATAAGATGGTTGTAAGAATGGAATACCTACAAC
Organism: Pinus albicaulis; assembly: GCA_034641835.2. NCBI lineage: Eukaryota > Viridiplantae > Streptophyta > Pinopsida > Pinales > Pinaceae > Pinus > Pinus albicaulis. The sequence continues at coordinate 314,365,249 of CM076578.1, forward strand.
CTGTTACATATATATTTTTCATATTTGAGATCTACTTCTGTCTCAAGATCCAAATTAAAATGGATCTAATTCTGGATTTAATTTCTATAAAAATGCGTTGCTCTAGCCTTTCCTTATTCTTCTCTTGTATTACTCTACTCTGCTCTAGCGTTTTCTTACTCTTCTCATGTCTTAATCTACTCCGCTCTAGCGTTTTCGTACTCTTATGTCTTACTCTGCTTTTCCATTGTCTTAATTTTTCATTTATATACTTCTTGTTAATCTCTTTCTCACATATGTACGTTAGTTAGTTAGTCCTTGTACAACTCATATTCAAAGTTAGACCTGACATGGGATCTCCTCCTAAAACTGCTAATGTTTAAATAGATCTAGGTTACAAGGATAGAGGGATAACCATAGAATAGAAGCATGTACGCTATTCTATTGTTATATTTTTATCATGTTGTTTAGTGATTCCATTAATCTTAGAAATGTTAACCTTTGAAGAAGATTTAGGCACTTTATAAAATTTTGATTTTAATTTGAAATATAAATATGCAATCACATTGTCTATACTTTTGAATCCTATTGACCAACCTTGTGGTCATTCCTAAGTACAAAATGGCCTTGAGAAATATACTTTGTTTCCCTGTTGTACACCTTACGAGTTCAAGTTTTCAGTTTTTTACATTATTTTTTATCCTCTAAGCTCTTGGACACCTAGAATCTTGTAATGGTGAATTTCTCATGCTTTCATGTTGTAGCTTTTCTAAGGACAAACTTGACAAAAAAATATGCTTTGGTTCCTCGTTGGAGACCTTGGGAGCTAAATTATTTTTATTTTATTTTATTTTATTACTTTTTCTTACACCTCTTGGACACCTAGAATTTCGCAATCATGAATTTCCTTAACTTTCATCTTGCAGTTTTTCTAAGAAGTAGCACAAAGGACAACCAAATCATTTGGTTTATATGTAGATAAAATGTAACAGCCTAACCCTTGCCATCAGTGGGGATTTGGTTGGTTGGTAAATTGATGGTGCTTGTTCGTTTCCACATGTGTTATTTCCTTATTATTTAGATGGTTTCAAAGATGGATTATTAATTATTGTTTCATTAAATTGCAGAATATTCAAGACTTTATGTATATTTATACTGATATTGAAAGAAATACTTTTTGGATAGATCTCTATTTCCCATAGTATCATAGATTTAAACCCCATAGTACATTGGAGCTAAAACAAATATATAATTTTTGTTTTCACATTTAGCTATGATTATTTCACATCCAAATTCATATTTCAAATAATATTTAATTTTTTTGAATTTATTACAAATCTAGCATACTGCAATGCTTTTCTTTGGAGAAACATTTGGGTCGATTTTGGTCAATTCTCTTTTTTTGGACATGTACTTGATGCTCATGTTTGAATGGTACATACTATATAATGATATGTCCATGTTGGCTCTGGTTGAGTTGATATGTTTTCTGATTGATTGATGTATGATATTTTAAAGTTTTTTTTCCTTATCTTGATATTTTAATGGTTTATGATTGTTTAATTAACTAACAGTTATTGCAATACATTAGGAATAGATAATTGGGCGGAAACGTGAAGCATCAAAAAGTTTAAAAGAATTTTTGAAAAAAACTTTACACCCCAAATCTTAAACTGTGTAAGAAAGAAACTTATAATTTCAATGTTCTTATTTAGAAATTTTCATTGAATGTTTAAAGTTCCATTTTATTTTTCTTTCAACTATGTTGAATTTAGTTTTTAGTTATATTTTTAATGTTGGAGAAAATAACTATTTATTTCATGTGTAATTCGATTAGTGATTTCATGTGTTAGGGTTGTGGATTCAGGCATTGAAACAACACACCATGATATTTCAAATTTAAAAATGATGGTTTGAGTCCTAGGTAGCTTAGAATCCTACTTGTTTTCAAAATAAGGGTGCACTCCCATTTGATTCTCATGAATAGGTTGTAATCATGAGGCTCTCGCTCAAGAGTGGACCTTCACAAAATCTTGTGACGTCTTGTCACAAACAAAACCATCAAACTGAAAACACATCATTTTTCTCCTTCAAAGAAAAAAAATTTCACATCATGTGAATATGTCCATGTACTTTTACATATTGGTGTACAAAACCATCAACCAAACACAAGTTGACAAAACATGCCTCTTCAAACAACTGACTCTTAAGTCAAATAATAGAGCTCATGCACAAATTTCCATATTTGTTGCATTTAAGTGTGTCTAACATAACTCTACTTTCAACATCTTGCTTCATGCAACATGCACCATACTTTGAATTTGCAAATAAATTCATGAAACATCAAAATACATGCTAGGCTTTAATTGGATAAGAAATCGAACCATCTGTCAGCAAACCATTTCAATGGCGCTTCTTTTTCTTTCAACTATGTTGAATTTAGTTTTTAGTTATATTTTTAATGTTGAAGAAAATAACTATTTATTTCATGTGTAATTAGATTAGTGATTTCATGTGTTAGGGTTGTGGATTCAGGCATTGAAACAACACCATTATATTTCAAATTTAAAAATGATGGTTTGAGTCCTAGGTAGCTTAGAATCCTACTTGTTTTCAAAATAAGTATGCACTCCCATTTGATTCTCATGAATAGGTTGTAATCATGAGGCTCTCGCTCAAGAGTGGACCTTCGCAAAATCTTGTGACATCTTGTCACAAACAAAACCATCAAACTGAAAACACATCATGCAAGAAACATAGCTTGCTGACATATCATTTTTCTCCTTCAAAGAAAAAAAAATTCACATCATGTGAATATGTCCATATACTCTTACATATTGGTGTACAAAACCATCAACCAAACACAATTTGACAAAACATCCCTCTTCAAACAATTGACTCTTAAGTCAAATAATAGAGGTCATGTACAAATTTCCATATTTGTTGCATTTAAGTGTGTCAACATAACTCTACTTTCAACATCTTGCTTCATGCAACATGCACCATACTTTGAATTTGCAAAGAAATTCATGAAACATCAAAATACATGCTAGGCCTTAATTGGATAAGAAATCTAACCATCTGTCAGCAAACAATTTCAATGGCGCTTCTTTTAGTTGCACTTCATCATGTGAATAATCTTGACCCTCATCGATTATGAAATCCTCTTTTCCATTCTTCTTTTAATTTTTTATATCCCCTCTTGGATAACCATAATATCTTGAAATGGAGCTAGCCAACTCAAATATAGTATTGCAAATCCTTGGCTAAGTTAGATGAGGATTACATATGGTCTTGAATGAGAATTTGGACTCTTTAGATATGCGTACCAATTATGTTCATATAACACAACAAATAGATGATTTAATTTACAAATGTCACATAGAAGTCATATTTATCTCATGGGCCTTCAACTTAAATTATATAATCGTTTGACCCCCAGAAATGTCATTTAATACCTCAAAATGACTGCAAAAGGTTTTAGACCTGAATTCTCCACCCCCCATTAAAATGACCCTACAAGTTGATTCTTTCAGTTTTTTCACTCTATAAGCATCAACGTACGATTATGCATGATGGAGAATCTCTAGCGCTTTCCCTTGTTAATATATTTAATAATCTCAATATTTATTTAAAAGTATCAATAGTATTTCGACCATGAGATTTGAACAATGTGATGTAGTCGAAATACTATTGATACTTTTAAATAAATATTGAGATTATTAAATATATTAACAAGGGAAAGCGCTAGATATTCTCCATCATGCATAATCGTATGTTGGATTTGGTGATAATTGTCTCCATATTTTGGCTTTCTGACCCGCAAAACATAATTATTTTACAAGGGAGGGAAGGAGGGATGATCACATTGATTTGCTTGATGACATGTCTATGAAGATTAACTACCTCAAGAACTATTTTTTTGCGTAGGGAAAGAGACACATTCCCATGTTTGAGCATGAAAACGTTCTTTGATATTGTTAATGCCTGTAGTGTTTACTTGTACAAGTTCTATAGGCAGAGTCTGTAAAGGGCCAGGTAGCCTCTGGATCTCATCTTTTATGAAAGGTGACATATCTAGTAAATGCCCCTGCAGTCAATATCTGGAATGGATCTAAATAGAAGTTCTTCATTTTAATATCCGTAAAACACAACAACTTTAAGGTAAACTATGTACATGTTCCATTCATCATGAACACAAACTTCATAAGCTTGAGGTAATGAACACGAAATAAAATTCCTTCTTGGAACAACTTCATGTGCCTCCATGGCTTTGGAGCATTTTCCATGTTTTCCATAACCAAGACCCAAATAATTAGGCTCTTCTTGAAGAACATTTGGCTCAACTATGCCTTGTACATGATTGCCTTTAAAACCCTTTACTTTCATAGCACATTTTCATCAAAAATTTGGACCTTATTCTTCTAATGTCTCTCAAAAGCACGTACACATTCATTTTCAGAGGAAATTGAAGGCATAAACCAATAGATAATTCTTCTAACTAACCTTGACTAAAATGAGCTAAATTGTACTTTGATACGAACTTAATTTAAATTTTCAACCCCACATTAGGCACCAATGATTATAACCTTTAATGGGCTAGCACTGGTTTGTAATCATCATCTCAAAATGACCTAGTAGATGAAAAATTACCATGTTTGTAATCATCGTTTCACACCATCTACTTATTACCCTTCTACACATTATATGATTGAATTTATGGTAGGTCATCCCCTCTACCTAGACCATGATTGATTGTGACATTAGGTGAATAAAGGAAATTTGATATAAGGAAGGGATCATTATAAGTTTGTCCTCCTCCACCCACTCCATATCTAGTGATTGCCTATTTTTTCTCTTCCAACATTTTATTTTGGAAATTCATTTTGGTATTTAATTCTACTAATAGTCACAACACACCTGGAAGTCAAAGAAATTGTTATATACACTACTAAACTCAATTAACATTGTTTGTTATTGGACTTTACAATAAAAAACAACGTAGAGTTCATTAATGTAGTACAGTGTACATATGATAATTTCTTTAACTTCTAGGTGTGGTGTGGCTATCGATAAAATTAGCTGCTAATGAACTTCGAGAATAGAAAGTTGGAAGTGGAAAATTGAGAAATCACTAGCTATGGGGCGGATGGAGGAGGACAAACTAGAAACTATCCTCTGCTTATAAATTGTATTTTATTCACCTGTTGTCACAATCATTCATGGGATAGGTAGAGAGGATGACATGCCAAAAATTCATGCATATAATACGTAGAAGAGGTCATGTATGAGATGGTGTGAAGTGATGATGATTGACATGGTAAATTTTCATCCATCAGGTCATTTTGAGATGATGATGACAAACCAATACTAGCCATTTTAAGGTTATAATCATTAACAAGAAATATGGGGAAGGAAATTCAAATGTCTCATCATGGAAATTATAAAAATTGTAAGGATGGGGTTATAAGCATCATGGAAATTCTAAGTGCCAAATTCTAAGGAGGAGGTGAATTTGATGAGGTAGTGGCTCTCCTTTGAATACTAGCAATGAATTCAATGACTAGATAGAGCTTTAAACATCCTCTTCTTTTACATTCTCATTAGTTGCACATGTTTATTAACATCTTCTTGCAAAGTGGGTGTCAAAATTTTCCATTCATCATGAACACAAACTTCACAAGCTTGAGGTAATGAACACGAAATAAAATTCCTTCTTGGAACAGCTTCATGTGCCTCTTTGGCTTTTGAGCATTCTCCATGTTTTCCATAACCAAGACCCAAATAATTAGGCCCTTCCTCAACAACATTTGGCTCAACTATGCCTTGTACATGGTTGCCTTTAACCCTTTACTTTCATAGCACATTTTCATAAAAAATTTGGACCTTATTACTCTAGTGGGAAGGGGTTTGTGTCAAGCTTTAAGTGGTATTTTGTGAGAAATTTACGAGTTAATTAGCTTTTAAAAACTCGTGTACAAATAAAATGCAAAATTTTTATTTAGGAAATTTTTTTCCCTCAATCCAGATTTTGATCATTGGACATGTAAGAGGAAGAAAGAGGGAATTCACTTGTCAAATTCTAGACGTTGTCTAAACCAAAATAAACTAGAGGTTTGGTTTTCAAATACATTCACTTATTTGGAAAAGTTCTAGCTACCAGAATTCCATATGCCAATCTACCTCCCAAGAAATACATTTAGTACACCACTGGTTAGTTTTTTGTCTTCCTATATTCTTTATCAACCTCTTCTCGTGATTCTTGAAAGGTGGATACTTAAATCCTTCCTAAAAATTTGAGCTCTAAAATGAGATTCCAAGCCTAATTTCACAAAAAGTAAGTTGGGGATGATCACATTGACTTGCTTGATGACATGTCTATGAAGATTAACTACCTTGAACTATTTTTTTGCGTAGGTAAAGAGACACATTCCCATGTCTGAGCATGAAAACGTTCTTTGATATTGTTAATGCCTCTAGTGTTTACTTCTACAAGTTCTATAGGCAGAGTCTGTAAAGGGCCAGGTAGCCTCTAGATCTTATCTTTTATGAAAGGTGACATATCTAGTAAATGCCCCTACAGTCAATCTCTGGAATGGATCTAAATAGAAGTTCTTCATTTTAATATTCGTAAAACACAACAACTTTAAGGTAAACTATGTACGTGTGTCATTTCTTCCACAAACTAAAGTGTATTTAAGTAGTAAATTTTATACCAAGTGTGCTCCCACCATGTAAAGCGCAATTTGGTGAACTTATCATTTTTATAATATCTTTTTTGATTAAATTTAGTTTCACACATGATCAATTATTGCTTTGAAAGTTGTGTTCTACATAATTTGTGTACACTAAATTACAAATTGATTTTTTGAAATCTATTTTGTGTAAAATTCGACCAATAGATATATATCATGGAGGATGAAAGAGGAAGATCAGCCGAATCCCATATGGAGGTTCACGGATCGCAAGATGTTCACGGTATTTAAATATAATCTTAAATCTTCATACATGTGTGTACATATGGAATTGATTTTTTTTATTAACTTTGTGAGTGAAATTAGTTGTTAATAAGTTTCATATTTTAATTCTTAGGAGGTAAGAGGAGAAGGGTTTCAACTCCATCCATGGAGCGTGGCCAAGGTTCAACCGGTCGAGGTATGAGTGGTAGCAGGTTGTGGGAAGGGGGTGATATTTATTCCTCCAAAGGCCAATCAGCAGCTGCCGGTTCTCAACAGGGTCACTGTGGGTCTGGTTCTTAGCAGCGTCATTCTGGGGCTGGTTCTCAATAGGGTCATGTTGGAGAAGATGTTAACCAACAACATCAAGGTTGCCATCAATTTCAATATTTTTTCATCAAATTTGTACAACTTTTTTTACACGTGTTTTTTCTAATGTACGAAATTTTATATATATTGATGCAGAGGCCGAAAATGTTCGAGCTAATGGTCAAAATAGATGCAGGGCAGCTCGCTACATTCAAGAAGAAGGCTATCAACCCAGCACAACTTGTCCGGCTGAGATTACTGATATAGCATGGGAAACCAACATGGCGGAATTCACCTTACAAAGGTGTGAAAGCCATCATGAAAAATTGCAAAGAGATCTCACAGCTTTGTCTCTACCTGCTGAGAGTAGACAAAGCCTTGAAATAGTTACACATTCACTGGGTGAAATGTTAAAAGTGTACAGAAATATGGGGCCAACGACTGATTCGTTTGTAGAACTTATGAGACAAAGAAAAGAAACAGTGATAGGTCCCGATAAATGGCAGGACATAAAAAAAAGAGTTACAAGAGAAGATGCCAAGTCAATGTTTAATTATAAGGAAGGGCCAAAAAGAAAAATGTTGAAGGTGCAGTATTTCAAGCACCCAGACAAAGCTCGTTTTTTGTATGATCGACATCTTGCGGCCTTTGGAAGGCTTCTATGGAACGATGAGGTTCCTGTTTATTTTGCACAAATGTTTTATGCAGAATTTTTTTTGGGTATGAAACCCGACTACAATGACCTTCCTTCAGAATTTTTTGGCCCGGGGAGAGGTCGATTATATCAACGTAAGGGCGCTAAGCGAGATGTGGAGTTACCTTGCCCTGCGTCGCCATTGGTGAGTCAACCGTTTCGAGTCGAAACTCTGCGATTAGAGTTGGATGCGACTTCTCAAATAAGTCAAGAAGCAAGAGATGTTTTGATCGACAATGTTCAGAGCAGATTGAGTGGAGTCGGTCTTTCCTTAAATCGACAAATAGCCCGTGAAAATGCACGTGCCAATTTTGTTTATCGTACAGATGAGGAGATTTACAACATGAATGTTGAAGATCTCCGAACATATGCAATAAATTGTCACAATGGTCTGCAAGACCTAATTTTTCATGAGGAGGAGGGCAATGGAACGGTATGTGTTAGTGACCTTAGGGTTTGAAATTATTTTTACATATACATGTGTATAATTTGTAATAAATACATGTGTATGTACATGTATACATTTATTTGTATGTGTACAAATTAATCTAACAAAAATGTATGATTATATGTTAAAACACCATTTGCAGTTCTCAGGCATGATGCGTGATGAAAATGTTAATATTACGTTCGGGACCTCCGGTTCAAACGATGCAGATGGGTCTAACCATCATGATATGTTGGCACATGTATGTTAGTGTTTTTTAAGTGACTCTAAAATAAATAATTGTTGCCACACATGTACATGTATGTATATATATATAATTTGATAAAATGTTTTAACAGGTACCGATTTCGTCTGATGTTTTTGGGATGGCGGTACCTTTTTCTTCCTTAGGAGATATACCTTCTACTTCATTGGGAGATGAGCCACGAGTATGGACAATTTTTCACAAGTTTAAAATTTATGTTTTAAAGTTATATATATATATATATATATATATATTCTACGTCAAAAAGTTCCATTAAAAATTGAGATATATATATATATATATATAGAGAGAGAGAGAGAGAGAGAGAGATCTATATTTTGAGTTATTTAAATTTTTTTGAATTTAGGTTCCTATAGAAGATTTCTTTAATCCGAGGACTCTAGCGACAGAGATAGGAACATCCACAGCATTTGAACAAGTTGTCTTTAGTTCCTTTTTTTAATATTATTGAAAATAAGTTTATATATGTACACGTGCATTTTCATTTGAAATTTTTTAATTTATATAAATTATATATATATATATATATATATATATATATTTAACTGTACATGTATATTGTACAGTTTACCACTGCAGATGTTTCTATGGGAGAACCTGTTCATCAAATGGAGAGGGAACCTTACGAGGTATTGCATGATTTTTTTGTTATATTTTGTTTTTTACATGAAGTTCTAGATATATATATATTCTCATTCATTTTTAAAACATCAAATTTTAATGTTCAAGTACATGTGCATTGTGTATGTAGGTTTCCCATTCACATGATAGGGCACGGACTGAGACTCCAGTAGGGAAGACGTTGGATCCATCTCTATTTAGATGGTCTTAAAATTTGTTAAACTTGATACAGTTTGATACTTGTCAGATTTACAATTTTTTGGACATATTTTATATTTCATCTGAACTACATTTGGCATGCGATATTTAATGTTAAATGTTTTTGTTGGATCTAGTTGAATTATATAATTGGCATGGCATGTGAAGTTTTTAAAACTCTTGAGTTTTGGATGGTTTCAATCTACATTTTGCATGTGATATTTAATGAACTTTAAATGTTTAATGTTTTAATGTTGCACAATATATAATCAAAAGGGTTTTAAAACTTGAAGTTTTGGATGGTTTCAATCTACAACTTAAAGTTTTGGATGGTTTCAACTTACATTTGCACATGTGGTAAATTGAAATTATGTTACTTGTAACAAGACAATCCCCATTGATTTCATTGTATATGTTGATTTCTGATTTGATATAATTCCATGTATGATGGTACATTACTTGTAAAGTCATTGGATTAATAGTGTTCATTGATTTCTGTGTAAGCGCAAAAAATTATTGACAATGTAGAACGATTTTTGTGTTCTAATAATCAAACCTAATAATATTGGAGAGCAAGAGAGATAACCTGTATGGTGTTTACTACAAGAGTTCGAGCTAAATATTTAAATGGTTTATATGATTTATGATTAAGTTTAGGAACATGTGATAGTTGGGTGAGATAAAATCATATTTTAATAAAATAATGGGAATTTGTATATGACATGTATTTTGGTGAATAATCAAATTTATGGAATTAAACAATTAATTATTTTTGTATGTGAAAACAAGATTCACACCTAATCCTCACCTAAAACACTAAATTAAACACATTATTATTAAGGGGACGAGGAGCTTTCTAGGTTTTGAGCTCCCCATTGTTAGATGAGTGTCGTAATGGCATTCCATGTATTTTTGTGAGAAATTATGATATTGTGATATTCTAATTACGAAATAGTGATCTTGAGTACACGCTGGATAATGTAGTAGATAGGAACTTTTTGATAAGGGGAGATTAGGGATGTGACCAAATTCCTATCAGTGAAATTTTTTTTCTTCACCTTCCTATAACTCCACTGTAGCTTTGGGGGCCAAAGGTAAGAAGAGTACCTTGGAATTTCTTGGGTGAAAAACCAAGTAGGTCACCAACTTTGGTCTAGTGCATTGGAATTCATTAAAGAATTGGTCATTGGAGCTGCTTCAAGCTAGGAGTGAGCATCGTCACCAACCTACATTGAATATTTTACACTCCCAAGGGTGAATGAAACTTTAAATTGATTGACAGTCTAGAAGACTTTCGAATTTTTCCGAATGCCAAATGATCTTACAAAGCTAGTATTTATAATATCCTAGTAGGTCATTCGGTGACAACTTTTATCGGAAACTTGAAACAACTTTGGCATGTGATATTTAATCTGTTAAATGTTTTTGTTGGATAGTTGAATTATAATTGGCATGGCATGTGAAGTTTTTAAAACTCGAGTTTTGGATGGTTTCAATCTACATTTTGCATTTGATATTTAATTAACTTAAAGTTTTGGATGGTTTCAACCTACATTTGCACATGTGGTAAATTGAAATTATGTTACTTGTAACAAGACAATCCCCATTGATTTCATTGTATATGTTGATTTCTAATTTGATATAATTGCATGTATGACGGTACATTACTTGTAAAGTCATTGGATTAATAGTGTTCATTGATTTCAGTGTAAGCGCAAAAAATTATTGACAATGTAGAATGATTTTTGTGTTATAATAATTAAACCTAATAATATTGGAGAGCAAGAGAGATAAGGTATGGTGTTTACTAGAAGAGTTCGAGCTAAATATTTAAATGGTTTAAATGATTTATGATTTTTACTTTCTTTTGAGATTTATCAAGTCATTTTTATTTTTAAAGTATTGCTTTTGATCTCTCCATGTAGTTTTGTTTGAATGAAAAAATTTCCAATAGGAAGAACATAGCTTTTCAATGCAATTAACCATGTATCAATTGAGCTCTAATTGAAAAAAGAGTTTTTCAATGCAACTAACCATGTATCAATTGAGCTCTAATTGAAAAAAGAGTTTTTCAATGCAACCAACCGTGATGCAAGTAGATCGAGAAACTTCTCGCAGATGCAGAGCAGGGAAACTAAACTTCTGACAGACTTTAGGACTTTCGAATTTTTCCGAATGCCAAATGATCTTAAAAATCTAGTATTTATAATATCCGAGCAAGTCATTCGGTGACAACTTTTATCGGAAACTTGAAACAAAGAGAATCTATCTTTGGCTAGGACATCATGTAAGATGCTTGACATAAACAGTAAAATTGTACTTAAAAGCTGATATTCGGGCAAGTGGGGACAACCACTTGTTATCTCGTCCCTTGGAGGCTAGGCCATATGGGGACCGAATCTGACCTTACAAAATAAATTGAAATAATTTGTACCATACAGTCGGAAAACATATACAAGAACAATTAATACACAAGAAAAATTAATTTCATTCTAGAATATATATATATATATCCAATACATATAACATTTTTCATCAATGCACATGTATAGAAAAACTACTTTCAGTTGATACTAGAGCATGTGCTTGTACCCAAACAATTTGTAACATGTGCAAACCACAAATAACATAAGCAGCTCAATTTTTAGTTGAGTACTGGAAGTTCTAAAACATATTTAATACAAAGATAATAAATTGTTGGACACTTCACTCAAAAAAATTATAATGGAATTCCATCCTCAATAATCCGTTCATGATCGGATTTTGACATTTTCCATTTCTTAATTTTCGATTTTTTCTTTATTAACTTTATGTGTGCTGCACACACCAAGTGACTATACTGACAACTTATGGAATCAGGTTCATAGTCTTCAAAGTAAACAAAGTCTCCACTTTGACGAGTTTGTTTGAAAAAATAACCTTTCAGTATAATAGACCCTCTGTCATACTGAAATCCGTGATCATTATAGTCTTGTAATAATTTCATTTTCCGTTCAGTGCAACGCATCAAATAATACTTCACATTTTCATCGTTGTCAATAGGTGCAATTACAGCAAAAACATCTCCTGCACAATAAAATAAATTAAACATTTAATTATGCATATTTAAATTTATTTCTAGATCTTTAAATCATTAGAAAGTAATTCAAATGTTACCTTCTCTAACAAGATCAGAAACTTGATCACCATCGGATGATATTGTAGTTTCCTCTGATTGCATTTCTTCAAACATTGCAATAGACATTTTGCCCTTTGTATTTAGCTCTGTATGTTTCTAATCGTTCACATACATTTTGTTTTCACAAACCTCATTGGATTTTGTGTTGTCTATGCAAACATCACAAAAACAAGAATATTTTCTTTTATCCAATGCAAACACATTTGTGGACGAATTTTTTTGAATTGAATGCAATTTTCGAGTCCCTTTTATTGTTTCAACGTTATTATCAATTGATATATCTATGTCTCCGTTTCCAATATGCCAGAAAAACCTTTATATAGAAAATTAGAAAAAGAATTTGTAAATATGATATCAAAATACAATTAAAAATAATCATTGCATGATAAATGTACAATGTTTAAAATTAGATTTCCAATATAAATTAAATTGAATTTACCTTCGCACTTCTCTTGATGGGTTAATCTCATGGCTTAGAGTAGTTTTGCACCATTGAACAACTTCTTCAGCATTCACAAGTCAGCGTGAAAAGTGGTTCATTTGATATCTTCGAAGTAGTCGTTTTATGCATGCTCTTGCACCGTCATGTTCTCCTTTTCCATGGCCAGTCTCAAAGAAATTCCAACAATGTTTAATGCAGGTTTTCTTATGAAGACAACACAACCAAAAAAATGATCGTGCAGATTTGAATTGAACTGCGCATCCGTCTGACGATATCCAATGTTCATTGAATGTTATTCCACGATTTTTCAATGAATCATAAATTCTTCCAAAACAATGTTGTACAAAACATGTATCATGTGTACGATCGTCACTGATATAAAAGTGATATTTTTTAATGATATGTCGATTTTCACTCGTGCTTTCTATATGATCAACATTTTTTTCAGCATGTCTATATAGAATATGGACGAGCATGGAGACTTGGTCAGAGTGATAGTATTCACTCTGAATTTCTTTTTGTGGAGAAAATGTGTAGTTTTCTGCAAAATCAATCACTGACAAAATGGTCCCTGGTGGAAAAAATTCACGAGATTTTTTGAATTGCAAGTATTGCCATCGAGCTCTATGGGAATGCTTGGTGTATTTGTAAATTTTTGCCTCAAACTTTCTCAAAAAGTCTATCAGAAAATTTTCATCTTCTCGTAATTCGATTCTTTTAACACTATCTGCACCTTGAATCGATGTACCGATATATTCATATCTCTTCCATTTCACTTTCATGTTGGACAATAATTGATCATTTATATCAATACGATATTTGTTTTGAAATTTAGTCAAATTTCCACAATCATCGCATTTTTTACAACCAACACATTTCTTTTTGTAAAATAGTTCATCGCTTTCTCTTTCACATAGAATTTGAGATATGAATTCACGGATAGTGGAAGGAGGAGGTGAATCCTTCCATAATCTTCTACCGAAATCAAGGAATGTGTCATAATATAACTCAAATTCCACATGATAACGGCAACAACAAGTGTCGCGTACGGTGATAGGTTTTACATACCATGGTTTTTGTTGAACAAAAGAACTGAGTGAAACATGAATTTGACGATTCTCTTCTTTGAACTTGTTGAATAACTCTATCTGAGTGGTTTCCAAGAGATGTTTTTAATATTCTTCATATTGATTTCGTGCTATTCTTCTTCGCATCACATGTCTTGCAGTTGGTGAAACACGCGAATTGCTCTTCTAATATTCATATATTATTTTTTTAACATCTTCTCCAAGTCTATCTTTGTATGGTTGCCTACAAATAGCTCTCCAATAAGCGAGTTCATCATTTACATCTATTTGCAGTCGAAATTTTCGATGTTTGTGCAGAGTTTTTCGCGAGGTTCCCAGTGCTCGTGCCATAGATGTTATCAAACGATTCTCTTGAGTACTTGGTGGAACCATTGCCATCTGTATTCCTCCACATATATTTGAAACATCTTTATCTCTAGATCTCTTAATTGACTCTATAGCACTACTCATATTTTTTATCACCTCTTCTTTCATTTTTTTATCTTTGGTTGATTTTCAAATACCCAATAGTGTCGTCGCTTCTTTTAATTTCCTTGATGATAGGAGACCTTTCAACATTTGAGCTTGAACTGTCACTTGCTCATTTTTTAAATACTTTTCAAAAATTCTATCGACACGATATCGTATATAATGGTTAGGTTTTTTATCTCCATATGTGTGAGTGTCGACATTTTCTAACGTCTCATTATCGATAGTGATTTCATCTGTACATATTCAAAAAAATAGTACATATTCAATAAATAACTAAATTAATAAATGTCAATAAATATTAGGAAAATTTTAAATATATCAATAGATCATAATATTCACATTTACATACCCGCTTCAATTTCTGCTTGAGGTTGATTTTCTTCTTCAATATTTTGAGGAGTAGCTCTCTCTGTTTACATTAAACAAAATATTTTTCAAACTAGTTCATCAAATAAAAATTAAGCTTCACATTTTACATTAGGAAAATTTTAAATATATCAATAGATCATAATATTCACATTTACATACTTGTTTCAATTTCTGCTTGAGGTTGATTTTCTTCTTCAATATTTTGAGGAATATCTGTGTCTGTTTACATTAAACAAAATATTTTTCAAACTAGTTCATCAAATAAAAATTAAGCTTCACATTTTACATTGGGAAAACTTTAAAAATATATTAATAGATCATAATATTTACATTTACATACCTGCTTCAATTTCTGCTTGAGGTTGATTTTCCTCTTCAATATTTGAGAGGGCTTCTAACTTTCTTTTGCAATATTGTCTCGTCTCTTCTCTACGTGCCTCAGGGTCTCTTTTTCGATCATATTTTCTCGCACAAGTTCTTCAATTTCCCATGATAATAGGGTATGAAGTTCAAAAAATTTCCTTCAAAAAATTAGACAATAACTCAATTACAAAAAATATCACAAAAGATTTAATTTAAAAAAGTCTTAAAAAAAATTCACTGTAACTTTTTTATAAAAAATACATACTCCAATCCAAAACACACACTTTAAAAAACACAAAACACGTACTTCAACATAGAACATGTACATACCTCCAAGAAAAATCACACTGCCTCCAAGAAATGTCTTTCAAAAAAATTCTTTAAACCCAAAATTGTAAAATCAATTTGCTTTCAAGAAATGCTCTTAAACCCAAACTTTGAAGAAAAGTTTTTGAACAAAGAAGCTCAAAAGATTCACTTCAACACAAAAGATTTACTTCAACACAAAACACGTACATACCTCCAAGAAAAATCACGCCGCCTCCAAAAGATGTCTTCCAAAAAAATTCTCTAAACCCAGACTTTGAAGAAAAGTTTTTGAACCCAAACCAAGTCTTTGTAAAATGAGATGAAGTGCGAAATGTGCAAAAATTGTGAATCATTTCGTGGCAATTTATATTGACGCGAAATGTGTTTTTAGTAGGGAGCTCCACAAAATTTTCCGGCCGATGGAGAGTTACACAATAGTTCGGCCGAACTTTTGATAAAAAGTTCGGCCGAACTATTAAAACGTTAGATTTAACGACTTGTAAGCAGAAAACATAGTTTGGCCGAACTTGGACTAAAAGTTCGGCCGAACTAACGCGTCACCAATTATGCAAAAACCAGGCTCTGAAAACGGTTCTGCAACTTTGGACTGATTAAACTCCATGAAAGGTTGTTAATTAACTATCGGAACCAAGACAAGCATTTTTAGAATTGAATCTACTTTCAGGAAATATAACTTTTATGGAATTTCGTAAACGTTTATTAATTTTAATTATTTTTCTAAAAAAATGGGTGCGAACAATTTCTGAGGGTGATTGTGATTTAGTGAAATCAAAATTTTGTATCTCCCAAAATATATTGTAAAAAAAATTGAAAAAATTATGGGGCATTACATTGGTCCGTCGACTCTAATGGGTAGCTTTTAGATTTTTAGTCTATAACTTATATGTTAAGAAATTTTTCGCCATGCGAAACATATCCAAAATATGCAGTTTTTCGTAATTGGATCAGTTCAAAAAATTCTAGTAATTATGATATGCATCCATTGGCTTTGTAAATATGACGAAAACAAAGTAGACTCTGTCTATATTGTTGTAACACATTTTGTTTTTTCAAAAACACAAATTTTCAATGAATATAACGTTGCCACATAACATGAATTCTTATCAATCCTTTGATTGTTAAGAAACACACACTCACAGAAATGCTAAGTTGACATATCAAATCTGCATAAAAAAATTTCAAAAAATAAGTAATAGAAAGCTAACAAAATTTCTCACAACTTTTATTTTTATTGCAAAATGAAATTCTACACAGAAAAATTGTTTTAGTTTGCAGAAAGGTGAAGAACCGAAAAAAATGAAATTTTTTTCTCAAAAAAGTGCAAAAAGTGTAACCCAGCTTCACATTTTCACCCAGGTGCACAAGTTTTTTTCAGAAAAATTGTGCATGTGTGGGTTTTGTTCAGGAAAACCATGCAGGTGCATAGGTTTTGTTCAGTAAAATTGCACAAGTGCGCAAGTGTTTTTCTGGAAAACCATGCAAGTGTGTAGGTTTTGTTCAGGAAAACCGAGAAGGTGCTCAAAAATGTTTTTTAAGCGGTGAAAACAAAAATTTCTTTTGTCCCTGGTATTATTTTACCTCAAGCTTCATAGGGAATTCACTTCAGACACTCCATCAGATGGCAACATATCCAAATCAACATTCATGGTGAAAAATTTTAGTGTAATAGTATTAATGTGACAATTTGATGAACCAGTACTTGCTATAGCTTCTTTTCCCCTTGTGACCATGGCTAAAATTGTAGTCTCATCACCTGAGTTGGATCCAAGATCTTGTTGTGTGGTAGTAGTTTTCTTTTGTTTCCCCTTGTTGTTGAATTTCTTAGGCCTCAATTCTAAATGAAGCATCCAACAGTGGGCTTAATCATGACCCTCTTTAGAATAGTGTTTACATGTGATTTTCTCCCCTTCTTTTTTAATGGATGCATTTTTATTTTTTTTTCCTTTGAAACCCTTCCCTTTTTCACCACCCTTAAATTGTTTCTTTTTACATTCTTCTCGTACATTTGTCCCTCTTGTCTCAAGGTGTGTAGCTTGCACAGAGACCTCATCTAGACTGGTGGAATTAAACATGAGGATGGTATGTTTCAGGTAACTATAAAATCCCCCTATATACTTCATAAAGGTATCTTGAGAATGCAAATCAACACCTAACATAAGAGCTCTTTTTCTAAATTCTTGATTGTAATCTTGGACACTTTGACCTTTCAGTTGTCTAAAGTTTTACCAGTTCATAACGAAATTTTAAGTATAAGCTAGAGGGTAAAATTTCCTTTTAATTGCAGCAACGAAATCAAATCAAGAAATTGAGATCTTACAACATTTTTTAATCTCATCTTCTGTCATTTCTTCCCACCATACAAGTGCTGCAACCTCCATTCTCAAGGAAGCCAATTCAATATTTATGTCATCCTCTTGAAGGTTTTGAATTATGAAATAAAGCTCAAATTGATGAATCCATTTATCCAACTCCTCTTCATTTACTTCACCATTATACATTGGTAGCTCAAATTTAACATCAAGTTTAAGTAAGGGTGATTTACCAGTTCCTTTTGAAGTATCTGTATGAACAGGTTGAATGGTTGTGGTAGTGGAAGATGATAAAGAGGAAGGTGAATATGGTGGCGAGGATGATGGTGGAGTGGATGGTGGTTTATTACCATATCCATGAATTTCTCCACCTGGAGAACCCTATCCTCTAGGAGGCCTATAAATTTCTCCTTGCATCCTTAATTTCCTCTCCTCATAGAGGACCTTTGCCATCTCTATCATATCAAAAAATGCCTTATTGGTTGGTTATCCTTTATGAGACATGATCACTGAATACTCAACTTCAATTTGAGGATGTGTTCATGTTGAAGACTTTGGAAACCTTTCCCCTCTTCCTCTTGAGTCAACTGCAATGCTTTCAACCAGCTTCCCTTCTTCTCTTTTGAGTTTTAACCTTATAAGCATGAAACAAACATGCAAACAATTAGATCCCTTATTGCACAACAAATATAAAGCTCTGATACCAAAAATGATTTGATTAAGGAATGTTAGTAATGGTATGCTAAATCATCTTTCATATTTTAAACAATTATTTTTCATGTGCTTAAGGGTTCAGTTCTCTTGAAAGTCAACTGAGTCTCATGAGTGATTTTTATGTTAATTTTATGAAAAATGTAACATAAAAAAAATACTAAACAATAGAAATAAAATGGACATGACATCACCATACAATACATCAACACAGGGATTTGATGAAGGGGTTCACCCCTCATGGGCTACATCTCCTTGGTCTAGCTTCCATGGCTTGGGCCTATATATTATGCTCAAAGTGCCAAAATGATGTGTTTACAATGCTTTTCTTCTCCTGAAACCTATTTCACTGAGTTCATAACACTCAAAAATAGTACCCTAGCCTCTTTCTTCTCCTCATTTGGTCGAAAAATGAACGAGTTATGACTTGACCTAGTTTTTCCACAATTCGCTCCACAAAATGCACAAAATCTAGGCTAGCCCTACAAATCCTCTCGAAATTTGAAAAATTCTCCTACAATTTCACCAACTAGCGACACAAATTGTGGGACAGTTAATTTTGCTAATAATTCCATAAACCAAATTAGTGCTAAAAAAACTTCATTAACATTAATTAAACTAGATTAACATTTTTAATTACGTGTTTATGGGTTAGCGCTCCTATGCTCTGCTTGTGTTCCTGGGTCCTAGTCATATGGTTTGGGGGTTGGACCGTGGGTCTAGTTCCCTCTCCCCCTCAATGGCGCATTGGATTAAATTCAAATGTATTCAAAGTTGTATATCGGTTAAGGACCATAGCGCAGAGGATTTGGTAATAGTGCATGTTAGTTCGGCGGAGGTCTCGTGTCCGATCGTTGCCTAGTCCCTCTAGTCCTTAACCAAACTTTTACAATGCCATGAGGGGGGCCCGTGGAGGCCCCATGCTGAGCCATGTGTCTCCTCCTCATAGGCCAACCCATGACCAATAGAAACCTTCCAACTCTCGTGAAATCGCACCAACCACAATATACCATTTGGTAGTCATTCATTCGACAAAGGGATGGGTGGACCAATCTGTTGGCCTACCTAGTCATCATGCCATGTTACTAGTACAGACTAATGATTGGGCTCTGTATCTGCACAAATTTTCTCCAATTTTTCTTGTTTAGGAAAATAAACAGAACACATTTCTGAAGCCATAAACAACGTACACTTTGAAATAGGAACTATAAACTGAAAATGAGAACTCTAGCCAAAAAAACCACAAAAAACATGAAAAATGACCCAAAAACGAAAAGGGTGTATTCCATAACGAGGTTTTATTTTTTTCAGTGTTAATTTGCAACATTTTTAAAATATGGCAGTAAAACCAATTTTCATGTGCCAAGAAAATGGAAAAAACACACAATGGTTGGTGTTGGAATACCATTTTTATTTACCGGGTACAATTTCAACATATTTTTAGTAATGACGTTAAATATAAAATAATGAGACTGTAAACACATTAAAATTATAATAATTTTTATACATATCATTTAACATATAATATCATGACACTAACAATCCCTAAAATTCTAATTGTTTCCAACCATATGTTAAATATAAAATATATTTCACAATTTTTCACCCATAGAATTAAAAAATATTAACTTTTCAAAATATTTCAACCATGATATTATGAAAAAATTATATGACAAAAATAACCCAATGAAACATAAATTATTTCTCCAAGTTATTGTTGCATTCTCAATATTTTAGACAAATGAATTCATCATTGTTATGCGGAATTATGATTTACAGATAAAACACATTCCCTAAACGTGGTGCTATGCATTTAGAACAACAGATCAAAGACTTTGCAGATACTTTTCCTAAGAGTAAATAGACACACAGAAATATGGATAAATCTACTTGGAGTCCAAGCACTTCCTATTCTCCTATCACTCTTGTTGTAGCTTCCAATCCAACTTTAATCACTAGACTAGTTCCTGCAAGTATAAACACTAAAAAACAAAGGAATTGCAATACACAGATGGCTATTTATCTTAATAAGTCAAATCAATGAAAAATGAAACATATACATTAGCTAAGAACCCATAATATGAAAGATAGAAGCTTATACAAATACATATGTGGGAAAATGAGCAACAATCTTTATTAATGGATAGAAGGGGGGAGGTTACAACTAGCAGTTTATTCTATGTCACAAACTCTAGTATCATCCCAACCTCATCAAAATGAACCTCTCTCCACCAGCATATCACTCAAATCAAACACTTAATTGAGAATCCAACAACATTTCTCTACCAAATTTCTTCCTTCTCAAGCACTAGGATCTGTGCTCAATTTATAGAACAACTGAAGGTAGTTTCACAATCAATGAATTTATAATAATAGGAAAGACATGTTCCCAAGCTCAGATATGTTGAGTGGACACATGGATTCGAATTTTGTCACATATGAACTCTTCTAGAAGGCACTGGCCATGTGGAGATTCCAGAACAATGAGAATTTTTCTCCTAATTGACCAATGCACCCTTGAGTATCGGGAAGTGCTTTGTAGTGCACCCTTGAATGGAGGTAACTTCATATGAAAAGTAGTTAGTCCTTTGAGAGACTGCATTGGTGAGCTCATATATGATATAACATGTACTTCAAATCTTGGAAACCTTGCAATGGAAGTCATGGATTATTTGTTATTTTTCTTTGTCTTAGGGCATGTAGCAATTGAAAGGATAGGCGATGATAGACTTATTCATTGGTTCTAGGGATGACGTCCAGTTTAACCAAGTCATTGGGAATGGTGCCCAAATTAACCTATAACAATTTCCCCCTAAAGCATGAAGTCAGAATAACAATATTTTTTGAATGGTATGCTTTACAATGTGATGGGTTGGACCTGAAGCGGAGTGGTGACCTGCATAAATCTTATAATACATTACATCATGATATATCCTCTTGATCATGAATTACTGAGGGAAGGAATTTCCATTCTCAATGCATAAACTATCTAATAACATGTACATTGTGTAGAAAGTTGTTTATATTGGAATATTGGCCAATACATACATTCCTACAGATATACGCTCATGTTTAGGCCCATGTAAGGTCACCATATAGATGATGTGTACAACAATCTTGGAAACGCAGCTCAAATGGTTGAAACTAGATCCCGGGTCTTCTTATCTTGTTCAATCAATCGTTTGGGTACAAGCCTAGTCATGCAAATATATGATTTTATAGTAGAACATGGTAAGACATCATTTGATTACCAGCCAATGATGTCAGATTTTAACAAACGTGAGAGAACCACCATTAATGTTAATGGTCCTCAAGGTACTGCAGTACATTTTGTAAGCCGTGAATAGATGATTTGATGTCGAATGCCAAACAAAATCTTTTGGTCCAAAGTTCGGAAGCGAGGATCTTTTCGATGTTGTAACAAGCCTCATAGTATTGGAATATGATGTTTCTAAGTGAACTTCTTGGATGATGTTTTGACATCGACAGGAAGCCACTTTATTGTGAAACAAGAGTTACTAATTTTAGCGACAAAATGTGACTTGATATAGCAATGTTCAAGGATGACTGTCATGACAATGAAGGTCTATGAGTATTGCAGAAGAATGAGTATTCACTAGATGACTTATCTTGAACATATCGGTGACACTAAGATGAGATAGAATCATTAAGCCAAAATTGAAGTGAAGGTATGATGAACCATAGGTATGAATGAATAATCAAGAAGATTACTCAACCCAAACAATCACAGTGATGGAGTGAAGTGTCATGTTCAAGAGCGATCTGCTACCGTAAAAAGATCTGTTCACTTTCCCAAATTTTCCCCGGTCATTTTTCTATGAGCACCTCTTTATTTTTTAACAAGCTTGAGGAGGATAAAATATGCTTAATCTATAATTCAACCCTTTGGGTGAATAATATATCACTATTTAATAATTAAATGAGTCTAGCGATGAATGAAACTTGATTCTTTCCATGATCGACAAGCTCATCGATATTTTATGTTTTAACAAGCCTAACGACAGTGACAACCCAGTCCCTTTTCATATTTAGAGGGTTTGAAAAAGAGGATGAAAGAAAACTCTATAAGTAATTTTTCGTAAATTTTTCTCTCTAAGCCGAAAAAGTGTAAAATAATATTTGAGAGAACCTCCTAGCCATGTTCGACTAAGGCATTCATTTTTCGTAAATAATCTATCTCAGTCCAGAAAAGGGTTAAATTTATACTAAGTAGATATCAATTCATTTACTTTTACGAGATTGAAAGGACAAGTGCTCAGTAACATTTTCACATTATCAGAGTCTGAAAAGAGTTACAAGAAAACTTTAAGGATTCTTCTTTTTTTGTTTTTGAAGCTCGAAAAAGAGATAAAAGTGCGCTTCAAGTCCTTTTTCATTTTTATCAAAGCTCAAAAAATAAGGATAAAATTATGCTTTTTGGTCAATTCATTCTTGAAATAAATCTACACGATTAATATTCTCATTAGTTGCAAAAGCTATTCAGAACAACATAAAATGGATTAAAAATACCTGTTTCATGATAAAAATATAATAAAACCATAGTCACATCAATAAATATGATTTGAAATAATCAAATGACTACTAAAAAGAGTTTTACTACTCATTTTTACCATTAGAAAGTTACCATTTTCATTTTGGAGCTTTGAACCTGTTTTTTCCCCCGAACTTCATCCATTTATTGTGATCGATTCTATGGACAGTTCTCATCACCATTTGATCCAGGTTGGTGACATCAACCTCCTCTTTCTTTTAGTAGTAAATTCATTTCATTTTCTTGCAATTTTTAAGGGATTTGGGCCCCTTACGGTAAATTATTTTTCCAAAGAGGGAAACACACCCTTGAGCATCGAAAAATGCATTCTAGAGAACATAAATTGAAGCCTAGGTACATATGCAATGCACTATCCCTTGTTCAAGACTGTGTTGGGTGCAATTCACATTTTTTATTCTTGCATTGTACCCAAAATTTTCCTAATTTTTTGCATGAAAAGGGTCCTAATGAGTCTTGCGGTTATGTTTTAGGATTTCATTGGACTAGAATGACAATTACTTGGAGAGAAAGAGAGCATGAAGAAAAAAATATAAACGTCCTAAATGATCTGGGTATAGTAAGAGGCCTAAGAGATTGTGGGTTATTAAAGTACTTCTGCTTGTCAGGGATGAGGCAACAAATAGAACTCTTAGAGTTCTTAATTCGAGCATGGGATCTGATTATTGAGGAATTTTAAATTAGGAGCAAAGTGGTTCCTATTACAGTGGAGGATGTATATTTTCTTATAGGCTTGTCGAGGAGAGGCTTTCCCATTTTCCTCTCAGGGTCTGCTCTCAAAGGAGAGATAGTGAGAGGTTATGTTTTGCAGTATTTCTATCCAGGGGCAAAGCCAAGCAAGGATGGGAAGATAAACATCATGAAATTCATGATTTTCCTTTGAGAACCATTCTTTTCACGATCAAAAATCTTGCTGGAACCGTTACATTACGTGCAATGAAGAAATATTATATATAGTATATGCTAAAGTGCATGGAGTGACTACTATTAAATTGGCCTAAAGTTGTACTTTCCCAAATAAAGGAAAAATTGAGCAAGGCAAAGGGAGGAAGGAAGAAAAACTTCAGTTATGGTTCAATCCTCATTTCATTTTCCTTAGAGCGGATTCCACTAATGCAGCCTCAGCATGTGACATTCGGTGCATCTAACCCTAGAGATCCGAGGATGTAGAGATGGGTAGAACTAATGGCTAGGCATGCAGGCCAATCATCCATTGTGTTCTTGACTACATTCTTTGCCTAGTTCAGGTGACAGGTTATTGCCATCGATGACTATGCATACACAGGTGTCAATTTCTGAGGAGATCCAGACTTAGATTTACAAAGGCACTCAGTGGGGTGCAATAGGTAAGAATGTTTTGACCATGTTTTGATTTGTCTAAGTTTTATACAATGTTTTTGTATTTTTATGTTTTCCAAAGGCTAAACTAAAGTTTTAATGTAATCGAGATGTTGGTTGAGTTCAACTGGTGGAAGAATCGGAGCATGGAGTGGATGATGTAGTAGAGAGGGTTGTTGGGAGTGGATGATGGAGTGGAAGGCCTTCAGGATTTAGACATGGATGACACTCTGTCTGAGCTTCGGCATCACATATAGGGATTGACCTTTGGGATTCCAGATTGCTGGATCAAAGATTTACCCATGTGAATGCAGTGCCACACTATAGGAATTCCTAATTGCCAGATGCGGTTACTACATATAAAAGTTATATCTATAGCATGTCACCATGAGCATCACTAGTTTAATTTTGACATGTTGCATAAATTTTGAGGTCAGTTGACCAATGCATCTTGGGCAAATTTTTTTGTGAAAAACTATAATTATCTATCTATTTGATTTCAGTGTTTTCCAATGTTTATTGTGTAATCCTAGAATGTATCTTTACATGTGTTGCAAATGTCTGTCTAAAACATGATTAGCAAAAGAATCAGTCAATGTGTTCAAGTTTATGGAAATGTGTTGATATTGAATAAAATCAAATTGTATTTCCAAAACTAGAACTCTTAGGAACAAATGATGTAGTGTTGGATTTATAATAGTATAAACACTAATAAGTTGTAATACCACAAGTTATGAGTCTAACCTTATAATGATGCGGTTAGTACCAAATGAAATGGAGTCAGAGAGAAGTTCAATCAACGCACTATACTCAACAATATCGTTTGTCAATATACCAATAAAAATCCCTTGAAAACTCACTAAATGGCCATTCGGTGTTAAAATGGCCCATGTTGCGGAGGATAGATTCTGTGTACTACAACTAGCACCATCAACATATCCAACAAATGGTTACAAAGATTTAGACATCTGCGATGAAATGTAAAGAAAATTGCTAACTTCAAGAAAAATCTAAAAAACAAACTAAGAGTGTGAATGAAAATCAACAACATATATATACAATATAATAGAAAACATTACTACGCTAATGATTAAGCATAGTAACATTTCAGACACAACCCATTTTGAGGTTGCACCAATGGAATTCCATCGTAATATAATAACTCGTAAGAACCTTTAGCAAGAAATTTTTTGACAATATAGGGGCCGTGACATAATGGCTCAAATTTTCGTGTACCTATTACATCAGATTCTTGATCATAGAGAAGAACCAAGTCGCCCTATGATAAAATGCGAGGAAGGACATTTTTGTTGTATTTCACATTTATATGTCTCTTACGTGCTTCATTGTCCAATTGGGCTTCACAACGCATTTCATCAAGATGGGTGAGGTTAAAAAGATGCACTTCTCCTTCTGAGGTGTTACGTAACAAGTTGATTGTGATTTTTAATGATAGTATTTCACATTGGATTGGTAAGATAGTTTCCAAACCATACACCAATTGAAATGGAGTAAATCCGGTTGTGTTTCTTACCAAGGTTTGGTATGCCCATAAGGCTGAGTACAAGATCAAATTCCAGTTTATTTTACAAACTCCTATCATTCGTTGAAGAATAAATTTAAGAATCTTGTTGATAGTTGTAACTTGTCCATTTGATTGTGGATAATAAGGAGTAGAATTATCATGTGACAATCCTAACTTGGCAGTCAATTCAGTCATCATTTGGTTGCGAAAATTCTTCCCATGATCTGTAACTATAGCCTATAGGACCCCAACTTTGTGCAATGACATGATTAAAGAAAAAAAATGCAGTTGTTTGTCCTATGTTATTGAATGTAGTCATTGCTTGACCCACTTGGTAAAGTAGTCTACTGCAACAATAATATAACCATGCCCCCCAGACGAACAAGGGTTACAGTTCATGAAGTTGATACCCCATTTCGAAAATGGTCCCACAGAGACAACAGGAAGCATTGGCACTGGCAGTTTGTGGATTTTACAATCAAATATTTGGTACGCATGACAACTTCTAACCGCGAGGATGGAGTCGCGAAATATACCAAAATTGTATCAACACCACGATGATAAAGTGTATCACCGACGATCAAATAATATTTGTCTTGGTATCGAATACGTTGATGGTCACAGTGAGAGGTATCAGGCTAAAAAGCCTAGGTCTGGAGATAAATGATAAAATCCCCATACCAAGGATCATATGATCCGATCAGAAATAGAAACTCATCAGGAATATATGGTTCAGACGTAGTAGTAGTATTATCATAGGGAAGGTCACAGAGAAGCTCAGCCAAAACTAAAGACTTCTTTGACTTGGATTTGATGAATTCCGGATCAAATTCCTACAAAATGACAATCCATTTTGAATAATTTCCCCCCAGGAATTGACATGATAAGATATAAGTCATGGCATTGCAATCCGAAATGAAAATGGTTTTCTAGAACAGGATATAGTGGCGAAATCTTTGGACAACTTGAATAGCTGCCAAGGCAAGCTTTTATACGTATGAATACTTCACTTCCGTATCATTGAGATTACAACTCAAATTATAGATTGGATGTTCTATCCCATTTTCTATTTGGACCAATACCATAGCAATGGTCGTATCAGTCGTGACGATATATAAGAAATAAGCACTCTGATAATTGGGGGGATACATTAATGGTGCTCGGACAAGAGTATCCTTGAAAGCATCAAACGAAGCTTGTGCAACTTGGTCCCAATGGAAGGGAATCCCCTTTTTCAAGATCCAAGTAAATCCTTTAGCCATTTCAACGTAGTTGAGTATGAACCTCCTTAGGAAAGTTGGCCTTCCCTTGAATTTTTTATATATGAAGTAAATTTGATGGTGCAGGAAAATCAAGAATGGCCTAGACCTTTGATGGGTTGATTCAAATTCCTTATTTTGAGATGATGAATCCAAGAAAACGACCAGACCCAACACAAAACACACATTTATGTGGATCGAGGGATATTTTTTAGTTTCAGAAGCGTAAAAATATGGCTCTCAAATGCATCGGGTGATTAGTCTAATTATGTGAATGCATGGGTAAATCATCTAGAAATGTTTGAACAATGTGCTTGATGTCATTGAAAGCATAATCCATTACTCTTTGAAAAGTGGCCTTAAAGTTCTTTAAACCAAACGATGGTTTCCGATAAGAGAATGTTCCCTAGGGACAAATGAATTCTCTCTTATATTGATCCTCTGGGTAGATATTGATTTGATTGTAGCCATAAAATCCATCCATATATGAAAATATTTTGCATCCAACACAATTGTCAATAATCTGGTCGATAAAGGGAGTAGGATAGTTGTCTTTTGGACAAGAAAGATTGACATCCTGATAATTGACGCACACTCTCATGGTTCCTTGTTTTTTCATAATAGGAATGATGTTGGAAACCCACTTAGTTAGGGGAATAGGGTAAGTGAAACCAGAATGCAAAAGTTTCTCAACTTTTGATTTAATGGCAGTAGCCTTCTACAGATGAACATGACAAAGGCGTTTACGTACCGGCTTGACATCAGGGTACATATTAATAGAGTGTTCAATGATACTAGTATCTATGCCTCGCATTTCCTCATAAGAGCAAGAAAATACATCATAGAATTCACGAAAGAGAGAGCGATATGTTTCAAGTTTTGATGAAGAACAAGATACGCTGACATGAATATTTTCTACAATGCCAGGTTTGGTCGAAATATCAATAGAAATGGTTTCTTCAATATTTAACAAGTTTCACTTGGAATCGATTGCATTAATAAGTAAAGAATTCGATTTTTTTTTTATTGATGGGTGATATAGTTCACTAAGATTATTTTCTTCATAATCAGGAAGATGGGAACAATGATGATAATCTCCCCATGATTCTCCTTCTGACATCATGGTTTCCAAAATATTCTCATTTGTCAAGAAATTTGAGGAGAAAGGATCATATGGAGTTCCAAAATCTAAGGAACAATCACCCCAAACAAACGACGACGATGATTTCGGATTCACTGCCCAAGCTAGATAGATTGATTTTTATGCCAACTCAATAGGGTTCGATAGCAGAAACGCATCCAACATAACAATTTCAGAGTCACCCGTACTCTTCTTTAAGCCATATGGAGTGGAAGAGATCATATAGCGGGTCTCTATATTTGCAATTTCTGCCGACGTCATAGGTGGCTGTAATGCAAAGGTTCCTATAAGAGTGGAATCCTTTAAGATTCCTACACTAATTTTATGAAGTGCAAGTTGGGGTGCATGAAGAAACGAAATACTTCCAGTTAGCTGTGAAGCGGAGGCAAAGAAGGATAGCTGATTGATGACTGTGATGGCACCTTTATATGGAAAGGCGATCATTCTAAAATATGTAGAAACAATTGTAGTCATAGCATATACCCATGGCCTTCCAAGTAGAATATTGGAGTCAAGGGGTCCATTAACGACCTCAACATCAACATTCACTATTTTTCCCCCTAGTTCAACATGCAAGTTATTAATAATACAGCAAGGCTTATATGTAGGTTTGTTGAAAGCCTTCAACGTTGTTGATGATTGAGATAAGCGCGGAAAACTAAGTGACTTCCAAGAATTTAGAGACATAATGCACGTAGATGCTCCATCGTCAATAATAGTATGATGAAAAAGGTGATTTAGAACATTTACTTTGATGGAGAATGCCAATTGTGCTGGTGATTCTGTCACATAGCCCGTATGATTAAAGACTACGAGATCTGAATCAATCGGATCAATTCCACCAATAGCTGACAATAAAGCCTGTTTCTGGGAGGGAAAATTTTGTAATACCTCAAGAGCTGACATAAATGAAGGGGATTGAGCCAAATATTCAACTATATTATAATTTTGAGCAGCTCTTCCTTGAGGATTATGTGTCAATTTATGAACAACTCCCTTCGGTGGTTTGATTGTCAATTAAGGAATAGCAGTAGGCGGTACCAATTCCATAGACAGATTCCTGGTCAAGGTAGTAGGTTGATCAGTGGCCTAACTACCGTAATATTTATTAGGTTTTGACACCAAAATATCTGTTGAAGGTTTTTTTAAGGGTAGCATAAGCACTTGGGAACTAGAAGCTGCATTCGTTGCAACCGAATTTGTGTATGGATTTAGAAGCTTACCTGTCAGCACAGCTGACGCATGTGAAGTCTTAACAATTTTTGAGACTTCAGCACGATGAGGACAATCCTAAATAAAGTGTTCCTCATTACATATTACGCATGGATAATGATGTTTCATATTTTCAGACAATTGATCAGATGATCTTTCCCGCGTGTTAGAATTTTTCTTTTTCTTTGGTTTCCCTTTTCTCTTACTTTTGGGTTGCTTGTCACTTTTGCCTTTCTTAGATGACACAGTATTAATTTTGGAAGAAGTTGTAGGATCATATGCAGTAGTATGATGTGTGCTTTCAGTACCAATCAAACTGTCTCCTGCATGAGAGTCCTTTGATTGAGGAGGAACAATAAAATTATATCATGACGTGTTAGGAATCTTCTTGTAGAGTGTACTAGACTGAGTATAAATCAAGTCTAAATATTAGGCATGAGAAACAACCTGCTCTTCAGTGACAATGCCACCCTTAGCTACATCCTTAATTATATATGGTAACAGGGACTTAATGAACGAATCAGCAAGGAGTTGATTAGGAACAAATGTCTTAACTATTCTATGACGAGGACACCACTCATGAATATGATCAGAAATGTGAGTAGCATTAGTCTGTTTAAAATTATTCAAGAGTTCTGTTCCTATTTCATATCATATGGGTAACTGGAAGTGAGTAAAAAATACAATAGTCGAGGTATTTAAATTATCAAAAGAAGCTCTAGGTAATTCGATGTACCATTTTGCGGTTGGACCAATGAGCGTACGTTGGAAAAGGCGTACTCGAACAGAGTAATCATTTAGGGAGTTTGATGAACACCACAAATAATAAGTCATAACATGAGTCGATGGGTCTTCTCGAGGGTTTCCATTGAACTTATGAATATCCAAGGGTAATCTATGGGGTATCATCGGCCACCAAGGAACATAATTGATTGGATTACTGGTGAGCCGATTTAAATCTAGTAACTCTAAAGTTGCAACAAAGGGAAACTGTTGATTAAGGTCAGGTTGAGCATAGCCAAGGCATGATGGAATTTCTTCGGCAATAGGCCTTTGAGCACCAGCATAAGGAATCCATTGCTGGTAACCCAGATAGGGGTTGTTTTGATAGGAAAATGCTTGAGGATTCTGTTGA
Organism: Pinus albicaulis; assembly: GCA_034641835.2. Classification (NCBI taxonomy): domain Eukaryota; kingdom Viridiplantae; phylum Streptophyta; class Pinopsida; order Pinales; family Pinaceae; genus Pinus; species Pinus albicaulis. Next base: position 314,396,160 of record CM076578.1, read on the forward strand.
CCAAAACTTGGGTATGATACTTGTTGAAATGAAGGTTGAGGTATTTGTGCCTAAGGCTACCAAGGGGTTTGTCCACCAATGTTATAACCCAAATTAGGATATCTTTGATTTGGTTGAGGATGAGTATAACCTAGTTGTGGCTGTGACATTCGATAATATGGTAATCCATCTTGTGAATAAATGATTTTCAGTGCAGGTTGTTGTTGTAAATTAGCTGAAGGAGTTGGAGTCTGAGGACCCAATACTTGAGGGTATTGAGTTGAAGGACATGCCTGAAATGGTTGTTGTACAACAGTTTGATTCTGTAACAGGGGTAAATATGTATTAACAAGTGGTATTGATATGGGTACAACAGGTTGAATCGGTTGATACAATTGTACAACTATTTGTGCCTGGATAGGCAGAACGGGCTACCATTGACAAACATTCATTTCAACATTAGATTGAACAAAAATTGATAGAGTACTATCAAAATGGGTGACCATAGGTTTCCCCCGAGCCTGTGGAGTAAAATAATATGAAAAATATTGATCTTCAAATGTAGGGAGACTAGTTGAGATTGAACTGGATGGAATAGACCTAGATGGACAAGTTTGAGATTGCCCTGAAGATGGATATAAATGATCGAGCCGTTAAGCACTCACTATAGGTTTACCACTTAGAATAATAGATGATGGCATTGGTGAAGTCCATGGATTTGATGATGCACGAGAGAAAATTACAGATAAAGATTTATAACCTGATGGGACCATAGGGCCACCATGTAAATATGACTCTGGTGAATTTGTGAACATCGACGGGGTAGCGAGAGAAGGTGCTGACGCAATTGGAATAGATGGTCCAACCAAAGATTTTGGTTTAGGCATGGCTACTTTACCAAATGTATACCCTTTTGAATTAACATGAATTTGAATAGGAACATGATCAACAAAAGCAGTGGATGGTGATTGAGGAAAAGAATTGTACAGGTAAATATCCTCCCCAAAATGGGTTGGAGTTAAAGGTGTTTCATCTTGTGGGATTTCTTCTATCAAAATTAAACCAAGTGGAAGGATTTTTCCATCAGGCACAAAGTATATTTCAGGAGGTTGACTACGTGATATGGGAGACTCAATAGCTATAATATATTGTGGGGTGATGAATGCATGAATGACTTTTGGTCGTTCAACTTCGGGATGCAGATGTTCTGGAAAAAAAGAGGCAGGATCTGTATCAACTTCTAGTTGAACAACATCGTGTTTAGGAGGTATGGTCTCATTGATTGGATGGATCATGACCATGGGTAGCTATGAGGACTCTTTCTCGACAACAGTATATGAACCAAGATTTGTAGAAACAACTTGTGCTAACTCTGGTATATTGGAAGATGATGCTTCACCAGAGGTATTGATGGTACTATTTTTGGTAGAACGATGTTGCCTTAGCCGACCAAAAGTGATTTCCAGTGGTAAAGGTGGTTTCAATGTAAGTCTACGCGAACGATAGGGAAAGGGATTTTCTTATTCCACAATGACTGAATTATTTTATGACCAAAAACAAATAAACAAAATAAAACGGTAATGCTACACAAAAGGTTTACCAAGAAATTGTGAACTGAAAAATATCTCTTGGAAAACCAATAAGTACAAGCAGGAAATCTCCCCGAATGTTGTGTTCCATGTATCACAATTTACAAGGCAGTTGACTCAATTCACTACGGATGGATAGCAACCTAAATTTTTCCTCCCAAATATACCCAAAGGTACGTGGAGGCCCAAGTCTATATTAGCACTATTTGATGCGAAACCACATAGTGAGAGGACCCCTTTATACTTTTTGTACTATAACACCGCCCGATATACCCGAAGGTGCGTTGATGAGCTACAATGTACTTACGTACATGGAGTGAGGTATCACACTCAGATTGTATCGCAGAAAATTAACGACAACTGCTATGTTTTATGATGCCAGAACATGTCTCTACCCTAGACCTTCTAAATATTATCATTATGGTTACAATGCTTTTTTAGGTAAATTGATGTAAATTTTAAGTTGAAATTTTTTATCAGTTTTCCTTTCAAGGTTCACCGTGATGATGTGATGGAAATTCCTAAAATGCAAACAAAAATGATAAGCGAATTTTTCAATTTCAGTTTCTTCTAGCTACTAAAGGGAAAGAGAAATCAGTTTTGAGAGAAAACAACAAAGAGCACAAACTAATATGTAGCTTTGCTAATTTGTTCCTATGAAAAAAACACAATCCACTACATGCAAATGCATGTTTTTCTTTTCAGTGTCCTTAATGTGAATTCAAAATGGAAACTATATGCATCAAATCAATAAAAAAAATGATTTTTTATTTGATAATGATGAATTTAACAACAATTTCTCTTTTAGGAAAAACGAATAATGGAACTAAAATTTCTCCTATAGGAAATGAAGAATTTAACGAAAATTTCCTTTACAAAGAAAATGGATCTAATGCAGAAATAAAAAATACTTTGAAGTTGATTTGTCAATGATAAAGAAAAACACTTAAAGGGACATTGAACAAACTTACTTTTAAAATGAGGAAGATTTAAGAAAATTCACTGGTCTCTATGAGGCATCAGACAGTTGAAAACACAACAAACAAAAGGTTGAAAGCAATGGAAATGAAAAAATCAAAGGGAATTTGGTTGGATTATCGGGCAATGCAATCTCTAAGGGGAGACAGTCTGTTGCAAAGCACCCCTGAGTGGGAGACAGTGCTATGAAAAGCACTGTTTCTTAACCAACAATGCGTTGGGCACAGTAGAGAACAAAAGACTCAAGCTACTAACACACTTCTAATGCAATTCTTTATTTCAAAAGCCTAATAATTAAGAGTATATGGTACTGGTTGGATAAGCAAAGGCAAAATACACCAAGGATGAAAGTAAACTCCCAGTGGATTTGCCAATTTGTTATGCAGAATAATGAATTACGGATAAAACACATTCCCTAAATGTGGTGATATGAATTTAGAAAAACAGATCAAAGACTTTGCAGACACTTTTCCTAACAGTAAATAGATAGAAAGAAATATGGAGAAACATACTTGGACTCCAAGCGCTTCCTATTCTCCTTCTGTCACTCTTGCTGTAGCATCCAATCCAATTTTAATCGCTAGACTAATTCCTATAAGTATAAACACTAAATGATGCAGGGGCATTGGACACTAGCCAACAATGTAGGAGAATTGTCCACATGTTGTGGCTAGGAGGAGTTCAAAATCACTTAGAATGTAACAGTGAGGTGTCAATACCTTAGTTGTCTATTGCAGTTAGGGTTAGATCAATAACTGTAGAAGTCAAATAGGTTCATTCATGTCAGTCTAGTTGATATATGTTGATAGAATGTAATTAGGCTTTTAAAACTATGTTCAGAATAAAATGGCCTCGAGAGGGAGACGAAGAGTCATGTAATGGAGTATAAATTGTAACCCCTGATACAGTGAAAAAAGGGGATTTGGCAGTAAATATTGAATTGTGAAGCATTTGTTCTCTATTGAATAAAATTTAGGCCTTTTGGTCTATCCGGGTGTGTTATTGGAAATTTCGAGTAATTCCTTCTTTTAATTTGAAGAAGAACCAATGCTGTGTTAAATCTCCTTTATTCGTCTCTGTCTGTGGTTGAGCACATGTTCTCAGTGCTTAATGTGAGTGTGTTTAATTTGTATAGAAATACTGAAGGGGCCCGAGAGTAAGTCTGTTGTTCAAGTGTGATTGTAGTGATTCTTAGTTCAATGGAAGAATAGTGAAACTCTGTCAAAGCAATTACCCCTGTCTGTTGGAGTAATAAATGTTGGTTTTTTATTAGTGGAACGATAGTGTTGAGACTTAACCACAGAGTTAACGCGAAGAAGTTTAGTCAAAGAAAGGAACTAACACACAGTGAGAACTCAAGTTAATCACTGTTCAAATACCGGGAGCGGTTTTGGAGGATGATACCACCAGTATCGCGCGGCAATTTGGACAAGAAGTGGTATTGATAAAAAAACGCGATCCAATATAATTTTTCCACGTCGTCATGGAAATACCACCCATATCGCACAACTTTCAGGTGTTAGACCTCAGTTCGAGAAAAAAGGAGATATTGATAAGGACCATCTGATCTGGAGGTTGATAGATCTAACGGTGATCACACGACAAGTTGCACGTTGGATAAGTCAAGGTATGGCCCGTTGATTACGTCGAAAACTGTTCATTTAATAAGTTGATGTGTGGGGCCCGTGGGCACAATGTATTGAAAAATGTCGCGTTGGTAATGTTAATGGGCTAATAATATAAGTCTGAAGGTTGGTGCATTGTATTAAGTTAGCCCTTAGATAATTGTTGAAAGGGGTTTGAACATTAGGCTATTATAGTTAGCTCCAATATTCTGAAAAGGGGGAAATGAAATAATATTTTAGTGGTTAATGGACGTATAATAGTTGGAGCACGTTATTAAAAGGAAAAAGGAGCATATTACATAAGGGTGCATATAATAGTTTATTATTGTATTCCACTAATCATGTATTACATATTTGATGAATGAAACAGAAACAAGAAAAATGTAAAAAATCCGTCAGTGAATGAATAGACAGAGAACAGTGAGACCAACTCTCCTTAGCACCAGTCCATCAATTTAACTATCATTTTGTGGTATCAGAGCCAGGTTTCAAGACATTTACAGAGACTGAACTGACTTCCAAGAACCAGAAGAAGAATTCCAACATGGTTGTCCGAGTTGTCAGACGTGCTGGTAGAAGAAGAGGCAGGCTAGTTTCTAATGCAGAAGTACTAGAGACCTTGTAGAGAGTCCAAGCCAAATTGGATGAGGTGGAATTGGGACTCCCAAGAGACCCTGAGGATGTCAGTGAACGTGAACCTGAAGAAGAAGTAGGATAGAACATTGAGATTCCTCATGAGTTGAGACTCTTTAAGTCTATTCTGGGGTCTACATTCGAGCCAAAAATTGAAGTATCAATTTTTGCAAGAGGATTAAATCTAGAGGAACTGATAGACTGGATCAATGAGATGAAAAAATGTTTTGATTATGAAGAAATGGGTGAAGACAAAAAATTCAATTTTGCAATGACAAAGTTGAAGGGACATGTAGCACTTTGGTGGGATAGAGTGCAAGCAGAGAGAAGGAGAGTGGGTAAACAACTAATTAAGATTTGGACTAGAATGGTGGCAAAACTGAGAGGTAAGTTTTTTCCTAGTGATTATCAACTTACATTGTTTAGACAAATGCAAAACCTAAGACAAATATTGTTGACAGTGAAAGAATACGCAAAAGAGTTTTATAGAGTAAGTATAAGAGTTGGACAATTCTAGGACATAGCAGAGAAGGTTGCCAGGTATGTGAATGGTCTCAAGTTGGAGATCCAGGATGAGATAGGTATTTTGTCTCCTAATATAGTTGAAGAGGCTTATCAAATGGCCTTGAAAGTTGAAGAGAAACTCCTGAGAAAGTAGTCTGCTAAAGGAAGAGGTACTTTCCGAGGAAAGGGAAGTCAGGGTGGTAGAGGAAGGTATACAACACCAAAAGATGGAGCTATCAGCAGCTCACCTCAAAATGCATCTACAGAGGGTGATGCAAAGGGAAGAAGGGGTTCCTACAGAGGAAGAGGAGGTAGAGGCCGAGGAAGAGAAGTGAGGCGATACAAATGTCACGTGGTGGGACATAAACACTATGAACGCCTAGAGAATGTGGGCACAGGCTAGAGAAATGTTATTGTTGCTCTGGCTGGAGAAGAGGCAGCAAGGCTGTCTAAAACTGAAGAGGCAATTCTGCCAGAGAAGCGGGAATCTCTGTTGGTAAATAAGGTCCTGTGGAATCAAGAAAAAGAAGTTGTTGAACCAGCACAGAGGAAGACTTTGTTCAGGAGCGTATGCAAAGTCCAAGGTAAATTCTGTCAGTTGGTCATTAATAGTAGTATCACAGACAATTTTTTCTCTAGAGAGGTGATAGGGAAATTAAAGTTGAAGACCAGGGAACATCCTACACCCTACAAAGTGTCATGGCTGCGTAAAGGACACCAGCTGATTATGAAGGAAAAGTGTGAGATAGAGTTGCAGATGGGCAGCTACAAAGACAAGGTCATGTGTGATGTGATGCCTATGGATGTGTGTCACATACTACTCATTAAACCTTGGAAATATGACAGAGTAGAAGTACATGATGGGGAGGAAACGTGAAGCTAGGTTACACTTTTGTGAGAATCGGGGCCCGAAAATTTTTTCCAACAATATTTCGGCCGAAAATTTTTACAAGTTCGGTCGAACTTTCCTATAAAGTTCTGCCGAACTCTAGATTATGTTAACAATGACGGCACAACAACATCGTTGGCAAACATAATTTTTGCTAGAGTTTGGAAAAACGACAATTAAAGTTCGGTCGAACTACTAAATAATTTTGGCCGAACTATTAGTTCGACCGAACTTTTACTTTTAAAATAGTTCGGCCGAACTATTTTCTATAAATAAATCGCCCGCGAATTGTTTTGGTTTACTGTTTCATTATTCGCGGGTTGTCTATCGTGTTCGCGCTGTTGCTGCTGTCGCCGCCCTGTTGCTCCTGCCGTCCGTGCGGGTAAGGTTGGTCCTCTCAACTCTGGAATTGTATCACATAATAGGAAATTTTCTTGCAGAGAAATGATGTAAAATGGATAGATAAATTACTTATTATTTCTCTACATTATTTATATCTATACAAATTAAACAGTGGCCTACCTCGAATTTAATTTGATAACTTGGTAAAAAAATCCATAAGCAACGTTATTATCGTTCAATTCATCCAACAGATTGACGATTTTATTCACTTGGATGACAACCTTCAGCTCCTGGAAGCTCAGTTAAATTAGCATAATTTGACCTTCTACCAAACATTTTTATACCGAGAATTTTGGTCATAAATATCAGCAAAATTATTGTTTAAAAGACCATGACCACAACTACATTTTATGGAAAAAAGTAGCACTGTCAAATGTCAGTTGACTGACTACCCGTGGGCTTTCATGCGCATATTTCTCCTTGTTGTAGCCTTACTTCCCTGGTTTATATTCATACTTTTGTCCCATTGGCTGCTTTTATATTCAGTGTTTGGGCCACTCTAGATCTCCCTTCATATTCACAATCTCTTCTTTTATCCCATCTGTTTGTCACTCTGAAGTGACTGATTGAACAAGAAATGGATATTGTAACCGGAACCGTAGGGAACACCTTAAGCAGCGTTATTATTATGTCAGGATAGCGTATTATTTTCATAATTAACTTACTGTAATAAAATCACATAATCATGTCTTATGTATGCTTTGACAACTATGTCCCGACAGGGTCTACCTACTATGATAACAATATCATGTGTTTATGTTTTGGCACAACCTGGATACTACTAATCATCATGAAAAATAAAAATTTAGTTATAAGTAGCAGGTAATACCCACTAAGGGTAAAATCGTAACATATTCTCAACTAGGCTAACATACACCTATTAATCTACATAAATTCATCATAATTTCATGACAGTTCATTTCTATTCAAACACACTACTTGTAGCTAATAAATTCACAGTACCTTAATTGTGCTGATGAGGAAGGTACCTTCATCAAACGTGCAACAACCTTAGAGATTTGAATGAAGTCAATTATGATAGCTGACTTTTGATTTATCCTCAGTAATTTTCAACTTTTAATATATAGGTTGAAATGTTTTTCGTTCAATCAAAAGCTATCATAAAATTTGCTTAGATTATTTGAATTCCAATTTTATATATTTATTGCAGACTGAGTTTTGAATGCAGATATAATAGTTAGAAATTTGCATTCTTAGTTGACTGAAATATGTACGATTCCCTAAGTAAATTTCAAGTCATTATGTTTTTAAATTGTTTTAATCTTTTATTAAACATTTAAAATTGTTTTAATTTTTTATTAAACATTAGGTTTAGTTTTCTTTTAGTTTTTTTAATATATTTAAATATTATATATAGTAATTTCTAATGTGGTGCTTTTCTAATCTTAGAGGAGTGTTACTTTTACTTCAAGTTCTTGAATAGAAAATAGATTCATAAATAATAGTGTTAGATTAAAATATTTTGCAAGCTTATATATCTTGTTTTCTAGTCTTAAATTTTTATCTTCTTTCTATGCCATAAAATGAGCAAGATCATCCCTCATAATATGATGTAGTTTCAAGAGTCTAGAAGGTTCTACTTCTAAAACATTTATTTCACTATTTATTTGACACACTATTTTATTAGTTTTTATTTCAATATTTTCAAATTGCAATTTGTTAGTAGACTTATCATAATGGGTGTCATATATGGTTAAAGATTGATATTCAAATGAAATAGGCTCTTCAATAACCAATTCTTCAACAATTTTTTGGGTTTCAACCATTCATATAACTACTGATTCGGGAATACAATACTTTCTACATCTATGTTCATGGGTCCTCAATTTTTTTATTCTTTTTTACTTGATTTTTTTTTATTCTAGATATACCAAGTCACTAGAAACGATGAAAGTCTCAAGAAAGTATACCTTCAAGGTCAAATCCCTGATTGGATTTAAATTCCATTTAAAATTTAAATCCATGATTGGATTTAACTTCCATTTAAAATTTAAATTAAAAAATTCTTGAAAATGACAACAATTTCTTACTATAATCTCACCTATAGTAAAAAGAAGTGTGATAAATTTCCTTTTATTTTTCTTATCAATTAAAATAAGTCAATAGTGATATTGCCTAATAATTCAACAACAAAGTATCTAACAAGAACAAACATAGGAAGCAATAAGAGTTTTCCTTTTCCTTGATATTCAGATATTCATATAACTTACGAATATATAATCTTCTTGCTCTGCATATCTCCCTTTTCTGGTGAAACTTGATTTCTTCATATAAAATTGTTTTGGGCTCTTTTCTAGTCAACGTAGAGTTGAAATCATACCAAAAATGATCCTAGACATTATAAAAATTAACCATGAAACATGGAAAACAAAGTGTACTTGGGGATATTAAACACATTATGTTTTAAAATTTGAAGTCATTTTAATACATTATATTTTAAAACTGTTTTAATTTTTTATTAAACATTAGTTTTAGTCTTTTAGTTGTTTTAATATATTTATATTCTATACATATATAGAGTATATATAGAGTAATTTCAAGTGTATCAAAAAAGAAATTAGAGTTTAATTAATTTTTCATAGCATTTATATATAGTTGAGTGAAATTTTATAGAGGTTTTAGATACAAAGTTGCTTTGATTTGTTTAAGTTTTTTTTTCTCATAGGTAAGCCTTACTCGTGTCTCTAAACTTCACTAAAAGTGTTGAATTTTTTAAGAAAATATTGAACTCATTTTAATTAAATTTATAGATATTTAGAAAAGCAACTAATTGTTTCTAGAAATTTCCCAACATTTTGTAATCTCAATCACTCATAATTTCCATCAAAAAAATGTGGTTCTTTTCTAATCCTAGAGGAATGTTACTTTTACTTCAAGTTCTTGAATAGAAAAATGGATTCATGAATTACGAGCTTTTTCAAGCTCATATGTCCTCTTTTCGAGTCCTAATCTTTTATCTTCTTTCTATGTTATAAAATGAGCAAGAGAATCTCTCATAATATGATGTAGTTTAAAGGGTCTAGAAGGTTCTACTTCTAAAACATTTATGTCACTATTCATTTGACACACTACCTTCTTAGTTTTTACTTGGATATTTTCAAATTGCAATTTTTTAGTAGACTTATCATAATGGGTGTGATATATGGTTAAATATTGATATTCAAATGAAATAGGCTCCTCAATAGCCAATTCTTCAACATTTTTTTGGGCTTCAACCATTCATATAACTACTGATTTGGGAATACAATACTTTCTACCTCTATGTTCATGGGTCCTCGATTTTGTGATTCCTTTTTACTTTTTTTTTTATTTTGTATATGCCAAGTCACTAGAAAGGATGAAAGTCTCAAGAAATGATACCTTCAAGGTCAAATCCTTGATTGGATTTAACTTCCATTAAATTTAAATCAATTTTTTTTCCCAAAATGGGAACAATTTCTTACTATAATCCCACCTATCGTGAAATGAAGTGTGATAAATAGCCTTTTATTTTTCTTATCAATTAAAATAAGTCGAGAGTGATATTGCCTACATAATTCAACAACAAAATATATAATAAGAACAAACATAGGAAGCAATAATATTTTTCCCTAATATTCATGTAACTTGATGAGTATATAATCTTCTTGCTCTACATATCTCCCTTTTCTTGTGAGACATTATTTCTTCATCTAAAATTCTTTTGGGCTCTTTGCTTGTCAACGTAAATTTGAAATCACACCCAAAATGATCTTATACATTATAAAAATTAACAGAGGCTTTATACTTTCACAATATACGATGTCAAAATTTAGCAAGCTTCGTATTCAGGTTCATGTCATTCTTACAAGGTATTAAGTGAAACATGTTAAATGAAGCTATTTCCATCATAAGGTAGGTGATCATATAGAATTTTTTTTTTATAAAATTGACTAGCTGATATGAAATCTTGATGGTAATAACTTCTCCCCATCAAGGAGCTAGCCAACTCAAATATAGTATTGTAAATCCCTTGCTAAGTTAGATGAGGATTACATATGGTCTTGAATGAGCATTTGGACTCTTTAGATATATATCTAAAGAGTCCAAAAGCTCATTCAAGATCATATGTAATACATAGCCTCCTCATCTAATAAAAGATAAATTAAAGAAGCATGACATATTAGTAATGTAAATTAGATATGCGTGCTAATTATGTTCATATAACACAACAAATAGATGATTCAATACAAATGTCACATAGAAGTCATATTTATTTCATGGGCCTTCAACTTAAATTATATATCTAGCATTACATTAAGCTATAGGAGATAAATCAAAGAAGCATTTGAATGTAAATTAAACATGTGTAATAATTATATGTCCTTTCTAGTTCAATAAATAGATAATAATTTGGCTCAACTATGCCTTGTACATGTTTTCCTTTAAACCTTTACTTTCATAGCACATTTTCATCAAAAAATTTATTTGTCAATTTTTTATTATATATTATGTTTTTTAATTAATTAATAACAACCATTATTACCGAAAGGGATTTTACAAATTTATCTTTTATAAAATGACTTGTGGGGGGCATACTGAGATGGTTAACTCACTTTTAATTGATTCTTCTAATATTCCTAGAATTTTATGAAAGAAAATATGAATTTGAAATGTTTTTATAAATTTAATGAGGATACATGAGTTGATTTGGAGAAGACCATCATCACTTATGTCTAGATTGAGGCAGGGCATCATCACAATAAAAAACCTAGTACAAATTGTAGTAATCCTAGAATCATGCTTTACATATAAGGTAAAATTGGGGAACTCATGACTTGTACTATAGATAAAAAAACCTTTACCCTTACCAAAAAATATATGATAAAAATTGACAAACTACATAAGCTTAAGCTTAAGGAGATATAATCCTTCTTGCCTTCCATATAGATAATGAAAATGATTGTTTCAAGTCTCATGTTGCTTCTCATGTTATGTTATAAACCTTGATTGGAAAGAAAAATAGGAGGGCATAAATGTAAGAAATATAGAACATACTGGATTTAACAGCCCCAAACTAGATTTTACTCTCAGGTACTGGAACCTCTACAAAGGTTTGACCTGGAAACATAGTTTTTCCTTAGGTTTCTCCACTGGTTCTATGTCCAACTTGGATAACCTACAGTTCAATATCCTTCTTTTCATTTTTTATATCCCCTCTTGGATAACCATAATATCTTGAAATGGAGCTAGCCAACTCAAATATAGTATTGTAAATCCCTTGCTAAGTTAGATGAGGATTACATATGGTCTTGAATGAGCATTTGGTCTTAAATACCATTTTTTACATTTCACATAATACAAATAGATAAATATTACTTAAGTATTGAACTATAAAGATTTAACCACCCATAGAGAGATGGCCAAGTGATTGAGACAGGGCATCATCACAATAAAAAACCAAGTACAAATTGTAGTAATCCTAGAATCATGCTTTACATAAGGTAAAATTGGGGAACTCATGACTTGTACTATAGATAAAAAAACATTTACCCTTACCAAAAAATATATGATAAAAATTACAAACTACATAAGCTTAAGCTTAAGGGGATATAATCCTTCTTGCCTTCCATATAGATAATGAAAATTATTGTTGCAAGTCTCATGTTGCTTTTCATGTTATTTTATAAACTTGAGTGGAAAGAAAAATAGGAGGGCAGAAATGTAAGAAATATAAAACATAATGAAACAAAACGTAAGAAATAGAGAACACAATGAAACACGAACATACATATATCTCTAGACAATCAACACAATTATTTTCCTATGAATCCTTATGGAAGACAAGCAACCCTAAAAAGTAATGATGCTCTAGGACTCCTTTTCCCTAGGAAATCCTTATGGGAGAAAAACAACACTAAAATAAATACATTGAAACAACACACCATGATATTTCAAATTTAAAAATAATGGTTTGAGTCCTAGGTAGCTTAGAATCCTATTTGTTTTCAAAATAATGATGCACTCCCATTTTATTCTCATGATTAGGTTGTAATCATGAGTCTCTCACTCAAGAGTGGACCTTCCCAAAATCTTGTGACGTCTTGTCACAAACAAAACCATCAAACTAAAAAACACATCATGCAAGAAACATAGCTCGTTGACATATCATTTTTCTCCTTCAAAGAAAAAAAATTCACATCATGTGAATATCTCCATGTACTCTTACATATTGGTGTACAAAACCATCAACCAAACACAAATTGACAAAACATGCCTCTTCAAACAACTGAATCTCAAGTCAAATAGTAGAGCTCAGGTACAAATTTCCATATTTGTTGCATTTAAGTGTGTCAACGTAACTCTACTTTCAACATCTTGCTTCATGCAACATGCACTATACTTTGAATTTGCAAATAAATTCATGAAACATCAAAATACATTCAAGGCCTTAATTAGATAAGAAATCTAACCATTCAAATCTAACCATTCAACTTAGTTCCCATTCAACTCCATCCACTAGGTTGTAGAGGATTCCAAGCCTAATTTCATAAAAAGTAAGTTGGGGATGATCACATTGACTTGCTTGATGACATGTCTATGAAGATTAACTGCCTTGAACTATTTTTTTTGCGTAGGGAAAGAGACACATTCCCATGTCTGAGCATGAAAATGTTCTTTGATATTGTTAATGCCTCTAGTGTTTACTTCTACAAGTTCTATAGGCAGAGTCTGTAAAGGGCCAGGTAGCCTCTGGATCTCATCTTTTATGAAAGGTGACATATCTAGTAAATGCCCCTACAGTCAATCTCTGGAATGGATCTAAATAGAGGTTCTTCATTTTAATATCCGTAAAACACAACAACTTTAAGGTAAACTATGTACATGTGTCATTTCTTCCACAAACTAAAGTGTATTTAAGTAGTAAATTTTATACCAAGTGTGCTCCCACCATGTAAAGCGCAATTTGGTGAACTTATCATTTTTATAATATCTTTTTCGATTAAATTTAGTTTCACACATGATCAATTATTGCTTTGAAAGTTGTGTTCTACATAATTTGTTTACACTAAATTACAAATTGATTTTTTGAAATCTATTGTGTGTAAATGTCAACCAATAGATATATATCATGGAGGATGAACAACGAAGATCAGTCGAATCCCATATGGAGGTTCAGGGATCGGGGAATGTTCACGGTATTTAAATATAATCTTAAATCTCCATACATGTGTGTACATATGGAATTGATTTTTTTATTAACTTTGTGAGTTAAATTAGTTGTTAATAAGTTTTATATTTTAATTTTTAGGAGGTAAGAGGAGAAGGGTTTCAACTCCATCCATGGAGCGTGGCCAAGGTTCAACCGGTCGAGGTATGAGTGGTAGCAGGTTGCAGGAAGGGGGTGATATTTATTCCCCTGAAGGCCAATCAACCGCTGCTGGTTCTCAGCAGCGTCATTCTGGGGTTGGTTCTCAGCAGGGTCATGTTGGAGAAGATGTTAACCAACAACATCAAGGTTGCCATCAATTTCAATATTTTTTTCATTAAATTTGTACAATTTTTTTTACACGTGTTTTTTCTAATATACGAAATTTTATATATATTGATGCAGAGGCCGAAAATGTTCGAGCCAGTGGTCAAAATAGACGCAGGGCAGCGCGCTACATTCAAGAAGAAGGCTGTCAACCCAGCACAACTTATCCGGCTGAGATTACTGATATACCATGGGAAACCAACATTGTGGAATGCACCTTACAAAGGTGTGAAAGCCTTCATGCAAAATTGCAAAGAGATCTCATGGCTTTGTCTCTACCTGCTGAGAGTAGACAAAGCCTTGAAATAGTTACACATTCATTGGGTGAAACGCTAAATGTGTACAGAAATTTGGGGCCAACGACTGATTCGTTTGTAGAAACGATGAGAAAGAGAAAAGAAACAGTGATAGGTCCCGATAAATGGCAGGACATAAAACAAAGAGTTTCAAGAGCAGATGCTAAGTCAATGTTTAATTATAAGGAAGGGCCAAAAAGAAAAATGTTGAAGGTGCAATATTTCAAGCACCCAGACAAAGCTGCTTATTTGTATGATCGACATCTTGCGGCCTTTGGAAGGCTTCCATGGAACGATGAGGTTCCTGTTTATTTTGCACAGATGTTTTATGCAGAATTTTTTTTGGGTATGAAACCCGACTATAATGACCTTCCTTCAGAATTTTTTGGCCCGGGGAGAGGTCGATTATGTCAACGTAAGGGTGCTAAGCGAGATGTGGAGTTGCCTCCCCCTGAGCCACCATTGGTGAGTCGACCATTTCGAGTCGAAACTCTACGATCAGAGTTGGATGTAACTTCCCAAATAAGTCGAGAAGCAAGAGATGTTATGATCGACAATGTTCAGAGCGGATTGAGTGGAGTCGATCTTTGTTTAAATCGACAAAGAGCACGTGAAAATGCACGTGCCAATTTTGTTTATTGTACAAATGAGGAGATTTACAACATGAATGTTGAAGATCTCCGAACATATGCAATAAATTGTCGCAATGGTTTGCAAGACCTAATTTTTCATGAGGAAGAGGGCACCGGAACGGTATGTGTTAGTGACCTTAGGGTTTGAAATTATTTTTACATGTGTACAATTTGTAATAAATACATGTGTATGTACATGTATACATTTATTTGTATGTGTACATTAATCTAACAAAAATGTATGATTATATGTTAAAACACCATTTGCAGTTCTCAGGCATGATGCGTGATGAAAATGTACATATTACATTCGGGACCTCCGGTTCAAACGATGCAGATGGGTATGACCATCATGATATGTTGGCACATGTATGTTAGTGTTTTTTAAGGGACTCTAAAATAAATAATTGTTGCCACACATGTACATGTATGTATATATATATAATTTGATAAAATGTTTTAAAACAGGTACCGATTCCGTCTGATGTTTTTGGGATGGCAGTGTCTTCTTCTTCCTTAGGAGATATACCTTCTACTTCATTGGGAGATGAGCCACGAGTATGGACAATTTTTCACAAGTTTAAAATTTATGTTTAAAAGTTATATATATATATATATTCTACGTCAAAAAGTTCCATTAAAAATTGAGATATATATATATATAGATCTATATTTTGAGTTATTTAAAGTTTTTTGAATTTAGGTTCCTATAGAAGATTTTTTTAATCTGAGGACTCTAGCGACGGAGATAGGAACATCCGCAGCATTTGAACAAGTTGTCTTTAGTTCCTTTTTTTAATATTATTGAAAATAAGTTTATATATGTACACGTGCATTTTCATTTGAAAGTTTTTAATTTATATAAATTACTTATATATATATATATATTTACATTTAACTGTACATGTATATTGTACAGTTTACCACTGCAGATGTTTCTATGAAAGAACCTGTTCATCAAATGGAGAGAGAACCTTACGAGGTATTGCATGATTTTTTTGTTATATTTTGTTTTTTACATGAAGTTCTAGATATATATATTCTCATTCATTTTTAAAACTTCAAATTTTAATGTTCAAGTACATGTGCATTGTGTATATGTAGGTTTCCTATTCAGAGGATAGGGCGCAGACGAAGACCCTACGAGGGAAGATGCTAGATCCTCCATTTGATGGAGATGATTTACAGTACATAAATGATTTCAAATTTTAGATGGTTTTAAAATTTGTTAAACTTGATACAATTTGATACTTGTGAGATTTACAATTTTTGGACATATTTTACTACATTGTTATTATATAATTTGTTTTATTTAATTTTTGGATGGTTTTAGTACTTTTGGCATGTGAATGTGAAGTAATGTTGTCATCTGAACTACATTTGGCATGTGATATTTAATTTGTTAAATTTTTTTGTTGGATAGTTGAATTATAATTGGCATGGCATGTGAAGTTTTTAAAACTCGAGTTTTGGATGGTTTCAATCTACATTTTGCATGTGATATTTAATTAACTTTAAATGTTTAATGTTTTAATGTTGCACAATATATAATCAAAAGGGTTTTAAAACTTAAAGTTTTGGATGGTTTCAACCTACATTTGCACATGTGGTAAATTGAAATTATGTTACTTGTAACAAGACAATCCCCATTGATTTGATTGTATATGTTGATTTCTAATTTGATATAATTGCTTGTATGATGGTACATTACTTGTAAAGTCATTGGATTAATAGTGTTCATTGATTTCAGTGTAAGCGCAAAAAATTATTGACAATGTAGAACGATTTTTGTGTTATAATAATTAAACCTAATAATATTGGAGAGCAAGAGAGATAAGGTATGGTGTTTACTACAAGAGTTTGAGCTAAATATATAAATGGTTTAAATGATTTATGAATTTTACTTTCTTTTGAGATTTATCAAGTCATTTTAATTTAAAGTATTGCTTTTGATCTCTCCATGTAGTTTTGTTTGAATGAAAAAATTTCCAATAGGAAGAACATAGCTTTTCAATGCAACTAACCATGTATCAATTGAGCTCTAATTGAAAAAAGAGTTTTTCAATGCAACTAACCGTGATGCAAGCAGATCGAGAAACTTCTCGCATATGCAGAGTAGGGAAACTAAACTTCAGATAGACTCTAAGACTTTCGAATTTTTTCGAATGCCAAATGATCTTACAAAGCTAGTATTTATAATATCCTAGTAGGTCATTCGGTGACAACTTTTACCGGAAACTTGAAACAAAGAGAATCTATCCTTGGCTAGGACATCATGTAAGATGCCTGCCATAAACAATAAAATTGTACTTAAAAGCTGAGATTCGGGCAAGTGGGGACAACTACTTGTTATCTCGTCCCTTGGAGGCTAGGCCATATGGGGACCGAATCTGACCTTACAAAATAAAGTGAAATAATTTGTACCATACGGTCGGAAAACATATACAAGAACAATTAATATACAAGAAAAATTAATTTCATTCTAGAATATATATATCCAATACATATAACATTTTTCATCAATGCACATGTATAGAAAAACTACTTTCAGTTGATACTAGAGCACGTGCTTGTACCCAAACAATTTGTACATGTGAAAACACTTGCACAAATAACATAAGAAGCTCAATTTTTAGTTGAGTAATGAAAGTTCTAAAACATATTTAATCCAAAGATAATAATTTTTTGGACAATTCACTCAAAAAAAATCTAATGGAATTCCATCCTCAATAATCCGTTCATGATTGGATTTTGACATTTTCCATCTCTTAATTTTCAATTTTTTCTTTGATTGAACTTCTATCAACTTTATGCGTGCTGCACACACCAAGTGACTATATTGACAACTTATGGAATCAGGTTCATAGTCTTCAAAGTAAACAAAGTTTCCACTTTGATGAGTTTGTTTGAAAAAATAACCTTTTAGTATAATACACCCTCTGTCATACTGAAATCCGTGATCATTATAGTCTTGTAATAATTTCATTTTTCGTTCAGTGCAAGGCATCAAATAATACTTCACATTTTCATCGTTGTCAATAGGTGCAATTACAGCAAAAACATCTCCTGCACAATAAAATAAATTTAACATTTAATTATGCATATTTAAATTTATTTGTAAATCTTTAAATCATTAAAAAGTAATTCAAATGTTACCTTCTCTAACAAGATCAAAAACTCGATCACCATCGGATGATATTGTAGTTTCATCTGATTCCATTTCTTCAAACATTGCAACAGACATTTTTCCCTTTGTATTTAGCTCTGTATGTTTCCAATCGTTCACATACATTTTGTTTTCATAGACGTCATTGGATTTTGTGTTGTCTATGCAAACATCACAAAAACAAGAATATTTTCTTTTATCCAATGCAAACACATTTGTGGACAATTTTGTTTGAATTGAATGAAATTTTCGAGTCCCTTTTATTGTTCCAACTTCATTTCCAATTGATCTATTTATGTCTCCGATTCCAATATGCCAGAAAAACCTTTATATGGAAAATTAGAAAAGAATTTGTAAATATGATATCAAAATACAATTAAAAATAATCATTGCATGATAAATGTACAATGTTTAAAATTAGATTTCCAATATAAATTAAATTGAATGTACCTTCGTACTTCTCTTGATGGGTTAATCTCATGGCTTAGAGCAGTTTTGCACCATTGAACAACTTCTTCAGCGTTCACAAGTCGGCGTGCAAAGTGGTTCATTTGATATCTTCGAAGTACTCATTTTATGCATGCTCCTGCACCCTCATGTTCTCCTTTTCCATGGCCAGTCTCAAAGAAATTCCAGCAATGTTTAATGCAGGTTTTCTTATGAAGACAACACAACCAAAAAAACGATCGTGCAGATTTGAATTGACCTGCGCATCCGTCTGACCATATCCAATGTTCATTGAATGTTATTCCATGATTTTTCAATGAATCATAAATTCTTCCAAAATAATGTTGTACAAAACATGTATCATGTGTATGATCGTCACTGATATAAAAGTGATATTCTTTAATGATATGTCTATTTTCACTCGTGATTTCTATATGATCAACATTTTGTTCAACGTGTCTATATAGAATATGGACGAGCATGGAGACTTGGTCAAAGTGATAGTATTCACTCTGAATTTCTTTTTGTGGAACAAATGTGTAGTTTTCTACAAAATCAATCACTAACAAAATGGTCCCTGGTGGAAAAAATTCATGAGATTTTTTGAATTGAAAGTCTTGCCATCGAGCTCTATGGGAATGCTTGGTGTATTTGTAAATTTATGCCTCAAACTTTCTCAAAAAGTCTATCAGAAAAATTTTGTCTTCTCATAATTCGATTCTTTTAACACTATCTGCACCTTGAATCGATGTATCATTATATTCATATCTCTTCCATTTCACTTTCATGTTGGATAATGATTGATCATTTATATCAATACGATATTTGTTTTGAAATTTAGTCAAATTTCCACAATCATTGCATTTTTTACCACCAACACATTTCTTTTTGTAAAATAGTTCATCGCTTTTTCTTTCACATAGAATTTGAGATATGAAATCACGGATAGTGGAAGGAGGAGGTGAATCCTTCCATAATGTTCTACCAAAATCAAGGAATGTGTCATAATATAACTCAAATTCCACATTATAACGGCAACAACAAGTGTCGCGTACGGTGATAGGTTTTACATACCATGGTTTTTGTTGAACAAAAGCACTGAGTGAAACATGAATTTGACGATTCTCTTCTTTGAACTTGTTGAATAACTCTATCTGAGTGGTTTCCAAGAGATGTTTTTCATGTTCTTCGTATTGATTTCATGCTATTCCTCATCGCATCACATGTCTTGTAGTTGGTGAAACACGCGAATTTTTCTTCCAATATTTATATATTATTTTTTTAACATCTTCTCCAAGTCTATCTTTGTATGGTTGCCTACAAATAGCTCTCCAACATGCGAGTTCATCATTTACATCTATTTGCAGTCGAAATTTTTGATGTTTGTGCAGATTTTTTCGCGAGGTTCCCAGTGCTCGTGCCATAGATGTTATCAAACGATTCTCTTGAGTAATTGGTGGAACCATTTCCATCTATATTCCTCTATGTATATTTGAAACATCTTTATCTCTAGATCTCTTAATTGACTCTATAGTACTACTTATATTTTTTATCACCTCTTCTTTCATTTTTTTATCTTTGGTTGATTTTCGAATACCCAATAGTGTCATCGCTTCTTTTAATTTCCTTGATGATAGGAGACCTTTCAACATTTGAGCTTGAACTGTCACTTGCTCATTTTTGAAATACTTTTCAAAAATTCTATCGACATGATATCGTATAACATGGTCAGGTTTTTTATCTCCATATGTGTGAGTATCGACATTTTCTAACATCTCATTATCGATAGTGATTTCATCTGTACATATTCGAAAAAATAGTACATATTCAATAAATAACTAAATTAATAAATATGTCAATAAATATTAGGAAAAATTTAAATATATCAATAGATCATAATATTTACATTTACATACCCGATTCAATTTCTGCTTGAGGTTGATTTTCTTCTTCAATATTTTGAGGAGTATCTCTGTCTGTTTACATTAAACAAAATATTTTTCAAACTAGTTCATCAAATAAAAATTAAGTTTCACATTTTACATTAGGAAAATTTTAAATATATCAATAGATCATAATATTCACATTTACATACCTGTTTCAATTTCTTCTTGAGGTTTATTTTCTTCTTCAATATTTTGAGGAATATCTGTGTCTGTTTACATTAAACAAAATATTTTTCAAACTATTTCATCAAATAAAAAAATATATTAATAGATCATAATATTTACACTCACATACCTGCTTCAATTTCTGCTTGAGGTTGATTTTTCTCTTCAATATTTGAGAGGGCTTCTAAATTTTTTTTGTGATATTGTCTCGTCGCTTCTCTATGTTCCTCAGGGTCTCTTTTTCGATCATATTTTCTCACACAAGTTCTTAGATTTCCCATGATAATAGGGTATGAATTTCAAAAATTTTCCTTCAAAAAATTAGACAATAACTCAATTACAAAAAATATCACAAAAGATTTAATTTAAAAAAATCTTAAAAAAAATTCAGTGTAAATTTTTATGTAAAAAATACGTACTCCAATCCAAAACACACACTTTAAAAAACACAAAACACGTACATACCTTCAAGAAAAATCACGCCGCCTCCAAGAAATGTCTTCCAAAAAAATTCTTTAAACCCAAAATTGTAAAATCAATCTGCTTCCAAGAAATGCTCTTAAACCGAAACTTTAAAGAAAAGTTTTTGAACTGAAAATGTGTTCCAAAAAAATTCTTTAAACACAAACTTTGAAGAAAATTTTTTGAAAAAAGAAGCTCAAAATATTTACTTCAACACAAAACACGTAAATACTTCCAAGAAAAATCACGCCGCCTCCAAAAAATGTCTTCCAAAAAAATTCTTTAAACTCAAACTTTGAAGAAAAGTTTTTGAACCCAAACCAAGTCTTTGTAAAATAAGATGAAGGCGAAATGTGTGAAAATTGTGAATCATTTCGCGGCAATTTATATTGACGCAAAATGTTTTTAGTAGGGGGCTCCACAAAAATTTCCGATCGACGGAGAGTTACACAATAGTTCAGCCGAACTTTTGATAAAAAGTTCGGCCGAACTATTAAGACGTTAGATTTAACGACTCGTAAGTGGAAAACATAGTTTGGCCGAACTTGGACTAAAATTTCGGCCGAACTAACGCATCAGCAATTACGCAAAAACCAGGCTCTGAAAATGGTTCTGCAACTTTGGACTGATTAAACTCCATGAAAGGTTGTTAATTAACTGTCGGAACCAAGACAAGCATTTTCAGAATTGAATCTACTTTCAGGAAATATAACTTTTATGGAATTTCGTAAACGTTTATTAATTTTAATTATTTTTCTAAAAAAATGGGTGCGAACAATTTCTAAGGGTCATTGTGATTTAGTGAAATCAAAATTTTGTATCTCCCAAAATACATTGTAAAAAAAATTGAAAAAATTATGGGGCATTACATTTGTCCGTCGACTCTAATGGGTAGCTTTTAGATTTTTAGTTTATAACTTATATGTTAAGAAATTTTTCGCCACGTGAAACATATCCAAAATACGCAGTTTTTCGTAATTGGATCAGTTCAAAAAATTCTAGTAATTATGATATGCATCCATTGGCTTTGTAAATATGACGAAAACAAAGTAGATTCTATCTAGATTGTTGTAACACATTTTTCTTTTTCAAAAACACAAATTTTCAATGAATACATCGTTGCCACATAACATGACTTCTTATGAATCCTTTGATTGTTAAGAAACACATACTCAAAGAAACGCTAAGTTGACATATCAAATCTGCATAAAAAAATTTCAAAAAATAAGTAATGGAAAGCTAACAAAATTTCTCACAACTTTTATTTTTATCACAAAATGAAATTCTACACAGAAAATTGTTATAGTTTGCAGAAAGTTGAAGAACCGAAAATAATGAAAATTTTTTCTCAAAAAAGGGCAAAAAGTGTAACCCAGCTTCACATTTTCACAAGAAGAACACTTACAAGTTCTTCAAGGATGGAGTGCATCACACATTGATACCTATGGAGGAAGGAGAACCATCAAGTAGAAAAGCTGATCCAAAGACCTTATTGCTGAGTGGGAAAGAGTATCTATAGCAGATTAAAGAAGAAAAGGTAAGTTTTGCTTTAGTCTGGAAACCTAAAGTAGCGCTTACTTCTACAAAGATTTCTGATTTGCCAATTGAAATTCAAGAGATGATGGATAGTTATTGTGATATTGTTGTGGATGATTTTACTGATGAATTGCCCCCTGTGAGAAAGATTAGCCATCAGATAGATTTTATTCCAGTATCAAATCTATCAAACAAAGCAGCCTACAGAATGACTCCCACAGAGAATGAATAAATGAAGAAGCAAGTGTAGGAATTGGTTGACAAAGGTCTGATCAGAGAGAGTTTGAGTCCATGTGCAGTACCTGCAGTAATGAGTCCAAAGAAATATGGAGGCTGGAGAATGTGCACTGATTCAAGAGAAATCAACAAAATAACCATCAGGTATAGATTTCCTTTGCCTAGAGTTGAAGATTTAATGGACTGTTTGAGTGGAGCAAAGTATTTTTCAAAATTAGATTTGAAAAGTGGATATCATCAGATTAGAATAAGGGAGGGTGATGAATGGAAAACTACCTTTAAAACAAATGAAGGACCGTATGCGTGGTTGTTAATACCTTTTGGATTGTCAAATGCACCTAGTACTTTTATGAGGCTCATGAATGAAGTATTAAGAGAATTTATTGGTAAATTTGTGATAGTGTATATGGATGACATATTAGTTTTCAGTAAAACAAGGGAAGAACATTTAAGGCATCTTAATTATGTCTTGAAGAAGTTACATCAGGAGAAGCTGCTGATAAATTTAAAGAAGTGTTCATTCATGAAGGAAGAGTTGGTGTATTTGGGTTTTGTTGTTTCTACTGAAAGATTGAAGATGGACCTAGAAAAGGTTAAGGAAATTGTGGAGTGGCCTTCACGAAGAAGTATTTTTGAGGTAAGAAGTTTCCATGTACTTGCCAGTTTTTATAGAAAATTCATAAGAAATTTCAGCAAGATTAGTGCACCCATCATTGAAACAATAAAAAAGGAAAAACAACCATTCAAATGGATTGTTTAAGTAGAAAAGAATTTTAAGCTCTTGAAACTAAAAATAACTGAGAAGCCTGTTCTAGATTTGCCTGATTTTAACAAACCATTTCAAGTGAAGTGTGATGCTAGTGGAGAAGCTATTGGAGCTATGTTGAGTCAATATGATAGGCCTATAGCATATTTTAGTGAGAATCTGAATGATACAAGGAGAAAGTATTCCTCTTATGAAAAAATATTTTATGAAATTGTGCAAGAACTGAAGAAGTGGAGGCATTATTTAATGTCTAAGGAATTTGTGTTGTATTCAGATAATCATGCCTTATAGTATATTATGTAGTAGCATAAATTGAATCATAAGCATGCCAAATGGATTGAATATCTCCGATGTTTTAATTTTGTTTTGAAGCATATAAGTGGCCAAACAAATAAAGTAGTTGATGTCTTGAGTAGGAGAAACATGCTTGTTCAAGAAAATTAGTTTGAAGTTGTAGGATTTGATTTTCTTAAGGAACTTTATAAGACAGATTCAGATTTTAAAGAAGAATTTGAAGATTTTTGTAACCATGTTTTGACATATAGAAGCCAGTGGTTGGGTTATTTCTTGCAGGAGGACTTATTGTTCAGAAGAAACCAATTGTGTGTACCAAAATGTTCCATGAGGGAGAATTTAATTAAGGAGAAGCATAGCGGTGGACTTGCTGGACACTTTGGTACTGATAAAACTTATGAGCAGTTGAGTCATTTTTATTATTAGCCAAGGATGAGAACAGAAGTGGAAAGGTTTGTGAAGAATTTCAAAGTTTTTCAATATCAAAAAGGGAGAAGCCAGAAGCAGGATTGTACATTCCTTTGCCTATTCCAGACAGGCCTTGGGATATGGTGAGTATGGATTTTGTTTTAGGATTTCCCAAGACCCAGAGAGGGAATGATGCAATCTTTGTTGTAGTTGACATATTTTCCAAGATGGCACATTTTATTCCATGTTATAAAACTAGTGATGCTATGAATGTTGCTAACTTTTTTTTCAAGAAAGTTGTTAGACTGAATGGGTTGCCCAAGAGTATTGTTTCTGACAGAGACACTAGATTTGTTGGCCATTTATAGAGGAAACTGTGCAAGAATCTTGGTACCAATCTGAGCTTCAGCTCAGCTTATCATCCTCAGACTGATGGGAGGTAATAAATAGAATTCTAGGAAATATTTTTAGAAGCCTTGTAGGAGAGCATCCCAAATAGTGGGACCATATTTTTCCACAGGCAGAGTATGCATACAATGATTCACCAAACAGAATTAAAGGATAGAGCCCATTCCATATTATTTATGGAATGCACCCCAGAGGAATATCTAAGTTAAGAAACTTGGGAAAGGCAGAATTGAGGAGTGCTGATGGTGAAGAAATTTCTTCAAAGATCTAGGCCATACATGAGCAAGTAAAACAACAGCTACAAGGCAATAGCATCAAGTACAAGGGCAGAGCATATTTGAGCAGGAGAGAAGTTAGTTTTGAAGTTGGAGATTTGGTTTTGACACACTTGAGGAAGGAAAGATTCCCAAAGAAGTAGTATAACAACTTGAAATTCAAGAATATAGGGCCATGCAAGATACGGAGAAAAGTTTCTGCTAATGCTTATGAAATTGAATTGCCTCCTGATGTTGGAATATCTCCCATATTTAATGTTGCAGAATTGTAAAGGTATGAAGATGGTGGCATAGATGAAGGACCAGCAGACAAGGAACAAATTGAATGGGTAAAGCAGTTACTTCCAGCATATCCATTGCAGCCAGAGAAGATATTGGACAAGAAAGTGTTCAACAGGACTAGAGGACAAGAGTATTTATAGTATTTGATCAAGTGGAAGGGCCAACTAGATGAAGATGCCACTTGGATGACTAAAGTGATGTTGCAAAAGATAGGAAGCTCTATGAAAGAGCTCATGGATAGGAGTACATGAAGAAAATTGCCCTCAGGAGTCTGATGTAGGGGCATTAGACACTATCCAGCAATGTAGGAGAATTTTCGACATGTTGTGGCTAGGAGGAGCTCGAAATCACTTAGAATGTAACACCGAGGTGTCAATACCTTAGTTTTCTATTGCTGTTAGGGTTAGATCAGTAACTATAGAAGTCGAATAGGTTCATTCGTGTCAGTTTAGTTGATTTCTGTTGATAGAATGTAATTAGGATTTTAAAATTATGTTCAGAATAAAACGACCTTGAGAGGGAGCTGAAGAGTCATGTAATGGAGTATAAATTGTAACCCCTGATACATTGAAAAGGGGGGATTTGGCAGTAAATATTGAATTGTGAAGCATTTGTTCTCTGTTGAATAAGATTCAGGCCTTTTGGTCTATCTGGGTGTGTTATTGGAAATTCCGAGTAATTCCTTCTTTTAATTTGAAGAAGAACCAATGCTCTATTAAATCTCCTTTATTCCTCTCTATCTGTGGTTGAGTGCATGTTCTCAGTGCTTAATGTGAGTGTGTTTAATTTGTATAGAAATCTTGAAGGGGCCCGAGAGTAAGTCCGTTGTTCGAGTGTGATCGTAGTGATTCTTAGTTCAATGGAGGAATAGTGAAACTCTGTCAAAACAATTACCCCTGTCTGTTGCAGTAATAAACGATGGCTTTTTATTAGTGGAGAGATAGTGTTGAGACTTAACCACAGAGTTAATGCAAAGAATTTTATTCCAAGAAAGGAACTAACAGATAGTGAGAACCCGAGTTAATTACTGTTCAAATACCGGGAGCAGTTTTGGAGGAGGATACCACTGGTATTGCACGGCAATTTGGACAAGAAGTGGTATTGATAAAAACAACGTGATCCAATATAATTGTGCCACATCATCGTGGCAATACCACCCATATCGCGCAACTTTCAGGTGTTAGACCTTGGTTCGAGAAAAAACGCGATATTGATAAGGACCGTCCAATCTAGAGGTTGATAGATCTTACGGTGATCGCGTGACCTTATACACATTGGATAGGTGAAGGTATGGCCCATTGATTACATCGAAAACCATTCATTTAATAAGTTGATGTGTGGGGCCCGTGGGCACAAGGTATTGAAAAATGTCACGTTGGTAATGTTAGTGGGCTAATAATATAAGTCCGAAGGTTGGTGCATTGTATTAAGTTAGCCCTTAGATAATTGTTGAAAGGGGTTTGAACGTCGGGCTATTACACATAGCTCCAATATTCCGAAAAGGGGGAATGAAATAATAGTTTAGTGGTTAATGGAGGTATAATAGTTGGAGCGCATTATTAAAAGGAACAAGGAGAATATTATATAAGGGTGCATATAATAGTTGATTATTGTATTCCATTAATCATGTATTACATATTTGATGAATGAAATAGAAACAAGAAAACTGGAAAGACTCCCTCAGTGAATGAATAGATAGAGAACAGCGAGACCAGCTCTCCTTAGCGCTAGTACATCAATTTAGCTATCACTAAACATCAAATAAATTGCAATATAAAGATGGCTATTTATATTAATAAATTTAATCAATGAAACATGAAACATATACGTCAACTAAGAATCCATAATATGAAATATAGAAGCTTATACAGATACATATGTGGGAAAATGAGCAACACTCTTTATTAATGGATAGAAGGGGGAGGTTATAACCAGTGATTGATTTGACGTCACCAACCGAGCATCATCCCAGCCTCATTATAATGAATATCTCTCCAACAACATATCACGCAAATAAAACACTCAGTTGAAAATCCAACATCATTTCTCTATCAAATTTCTTCGTTCTCAAGCACTAGGATCTGTGCTCAATTTATAGAACAGCTGAAGGTAGTTTCACAATCAATGACTTTCCAATAATAGAAAAGACATCTTTCCAAGCTCAGAGGGATTGAATGGACACATGGATTCAAAATTTGACACATATGCACTCTTCTAGAAGGCACTAGCCATGTGGATATTCTAGAACAATGAGAGTTTCACTCCCAATTGACCAGCACACCCTTGAGTGTCGGGAAGTGCTTTGTAGAGCACCCTTGAATGGAGATAATTGCATATGAAAAGCAGTTAGTCCCTTGAGAGACTGCGTTGGTGAGCTCATAGGTGATATAACATGTACTTCAAATATTTGAAACCTTGCAATGGAAGTCATGGATGATTTGTTCTTGTTCTTTGTCTTAGGGCATGTAGCAACTGAAATGATCGTGGATGAGAGAACCTATTCATTGGTTCTGGGGATGATGTCCAGTTTAACCAGGCCATTGGGGATGGTGCCAAAATTGACCTATAACAATAATAATTAAAACATATAATCCAAAAAACATAAAAATGACTCATAACTTCATGTAAGATCATTGTGAAGTTAAAATATCATTTTCATTTCTCAATTCTAACATCATTTATATCAATTGTCATACACACTTATTCAAAATCAATAATATTTTCTTTCACACCATCAGAATTTAAATCTTCAGATGAATTAATCGTTGCAAATGAAGATGTTCCATACTCTTCTCTTTCATCAACTATTGCCCCATCTGAGTCAAGATGCATTCCCACCACTAGAGGTTTCAAAATTATTGTAGATCTACAATTAGGTTTAGAAGACTGTCATTTCAACAATGTTTCTTGTGTTAGCAACCTCTTAAGAATATCTATCGTCCCCAAGCGAAGGGTTACTCCCTTTGTTAAATTGAAGTCATGGTTTTTAAGTTTCTGTGGTTGTCATTAATTGCAAAAATCTCCAGATTATCCACAGTATCAAAAAACAATGGTCGACGTTTTAAACCCCAACGAGGATCCATCTTCAAGACAAAATGAGAATGAAGAGTGAAATAAGGTCGCATAGGTTAAGTTTGTAAATAGTGAAAGATGAGAAATGACAAGAGATGAAGTCAGTTAAAGATAGTATTATTCATGAGCAGCTTAAAGGTGTTTACAAGATTGACTGCTCTTGTGGGAAGAGTTATATTGGTGAAACTGAGCGCTCTCTTCAAAAACATCTTAAAGAGCATGGTGCTAATATTAAACATGAGCGATCTCGCACCTCAAATCTTGTTGATCACTCCTTGAAAACTAAACATCACTTGCGTCTCGAGGATGCTAAGATCATTGCAAGAGAGGAACACTTATAAAGATGTAAGATTAGAGAAGCGTTGGAGATTTTAAAACATCTGCATAAAATTAACAAAGACAGGGGATATGAAATTAGTAATAGTTGGCGACCTCTAATTCGACAAATGTGATTCGTAGGTTCATCCTCATCCCAGGTATAGTTTCGTAGGTTTGCTTCTTTCTCTCCCATATAGAATTTTTTTTTAGGATTTGGTCATTACAAAAACCTAATTGAATCATTCCTCGTAATAATTATCCAAATTAATTAATTTTTATTATTCTCTATTAATAAAAGTTAATTAATTAATAATTATTATTGAAGAAATAATGATTAAATAAAAAATAAAAAAATGGAAATTAATCAAGAATAGAATTTAAAATTAATAATGAAATAATTCATTTTTTAGATTTGAGTTAATAAATTATAATAACATTCAATTGATTATTAGAATTATTAAATAATTATAATCTATTATTTTTAACACTTATTTAAATGAATGTTATATTTATTAAATTACGTATAATTTATATTTTTAAATTAATTATTAATTTTATTAATTAGGAATAATTATAAAACCATTATTAACTACCATTTAGGGTTATATTTTTTTAATAATTTTTTCCTTAGATTATTAATTTAATTAGGCCATGTTAGTAAAAATTGTATAGAGAAATAAAAAATTTATTGACAAATCAAAATTTAGTAACATTTAAATTTATCAAATAAAAATTAAAGCTACTAAATAATTATTTAAACTACTTTTAATAAAAAAATTATAAAAAATTATTAAAAGGAATTTATTAGTGTTATTATGTAATTAATAGGATCTGCCATCTTTGTGAGAATATGAACATCGAGGATGAAAATCACTTCCTCTTAGAGTGCCCCGCGTACAACCACATTAGTGCTCAATTTCATAATCTTTATTGCAATACTGACCTTCCTAGCCTTTTAAGATGTCAAAATTATAGTGAGCTCGGGAGGCTTCTCTCCAAGCTTTTTGAGCATAGGAATAAAATCTTAAATCCAATTAAATAATTCCTTTCTTTAGGTCTGATAGACTAAAGATTGGTCTTAGTGGACGTTAACCACCACCACCACCATCATCATCATATATATAATTAAAAATGAGTTAAATTTAATAATAATATTATGTACTATTAAAATTATATTAATATTAAAAATTAAAACTAATTTATTAAAATTAATTTATTAAAAATTTAGATTAAATAGATTAAAAATTTATTTAAACTATTTTTAATAAAAAATTATAAAAAAATTTAAAATGAATTTAGTAGTATTATGTAATTAATAGGTAACATATATATATTAAAAATGAATTAAATTTAACTATAATATTATGTACTATTAAAATTATTATCAAATTAAAATTAATATATATTAAAAAATAAAATTAATTTATTAAAATTTAGATTAAATAGATTAATAACATGCTTGTACACACCATTCAATGGGCGTTTGTTTGTGGCATACCAATGTACTTCAACACCTGTAACATCCTCATTTTCTGCAATCAGCTTTATAACCTTGGCAACACAGAATGGATAGCCATGTGGATCTTCATGTGCTAATACTGCAATCATGCAACCCTCCTTAATATCCTGTAAAAAACCTCTGTAAAGGCCTTCCATGGCTTTACATTGTGCATGAGATCTTCTAGAACCAATATACATTTCTCTTTCCTCCACTTATGTATAGTTAATAATACTATGCGATTGTTGTTTTTCAATGTAATATCCCCAAAAGGGAAGATTCAGCAATGTCTGCTGCATTAACGCATTTTTCAGAAATATGTGCAGTAAAATGAGTTTGTAGCCCTTGGATCCATTATATATGGAGATCTAGTATCTAAATCCAAAATTAGAGCAAAAACAAGTCAAACTAGGTGAGGTAAATAGACCTCCTACACCTAGCATGGCTGGAAAACAAACAAGAATGGGGCTGCAGGAATATGCAACAATAATGCAGTTTTTCTGAGTAGAAACATGAGACCAATAATAAGGCTCAACATTCATATATACAACAATAAATCAGATCCATATTGAGGCCCATATAAGGTATGACATAATGGAGAAGACAAGAATAGAAGAAATTCCTCAAAAGAGGGGCTGCAACACATGTATTGACTGAAAAATAGCTTGACAATGTTATTTTAATGAGCCGCAATAGCTGTATATTACACTCCAGATATAGAGCATATGTGTGTACAAAATATCAGATCTATTTCAGA
Source organism: Pinus albicaulis (assembly GCA_034641835.2). Classification (NCBI taxonomy): domain Eukaryota; kingdom Viridiplantae; phylum Streptophyta; class Pinopsida; order Pinales; family Pinaceae; genus Pinus; species Pinus albicaulis. Next base: position 314,427,240 of record CM076578.1, read on the forward strand.
TCTGTACATTAGAAGAGCTCCTTTACAAATCCCCCTTGGGTTTTTTATCAAAACATGAAACATGGAGAGTAGATATGAGATCTAAAGTTGCAGATCTGCAATAGCATTCAGAATTTTTGAAGATGAATAAAATAGAAGCAGATTAGATCTGTACTAAACATGGATCATAAGTATAATCCATAGATCATCATAGTGAAGGGCAGAACCCCAACACAAGAGATCTCTTCTCCAAATGTGTGTCAAAACACCCTGCAACTGTATATTTGCAAACGTAGTCCTAGAAGGGAAACTCTGCTGCAGGCTCCAGCACTGATTTGGCCTAATGCCAAGATCTGAAAATGAAGCTCCAAATATCTCATACTCTCTTATCAAGGGGATAGATGGCTTTCCCACTGAAAATATGCACTAGATTGGCCTAGATTTGAGTAGATCTAGCCTCCACTTGATGCAACTTACAAGGACAACCAAACCCTCAATAGGATCTGCGTTGTAGTTGGAAGATGAGCTTGGCCAAATGCCTGATATTGGATGAGATCAGAAAGACTCCTCCAAGAGCTACTCAATGGAAGAGGTGGGATTCCCGAACAGGAACACCCTAGTGCTAAACAACACTATCCTTAGCTAAAAAGCAGAGAATGATATATGTCTAAACAGATAATATATTCATAAATATACTCAATAAACAACCTTATTCTGCTATCCTCCTCTTCCTTTTATAGGGTGAAAGTCTTGTCAAACCCCAAACCATATCAACGATTTAGCTCCATTCACATGAGTAGCCTCCAACTAAAACTGCATTGTGCATCTAGGAGATTCATTGTATCTAGACAACATTGTTGATTTGGTCTGTGTTAACTTGGTCAAGTGCTCCAGTTTCTTTCACTCCTAAGTGTTCTTATGTAGATAGCCCAGATTTAGCTATGTTGAAATGTGGCATTGATTTATTTTTTTGATTAGGAGTTGTATTGATCCTCCTTTACAATTTTATTCATGAAACAAAAAATTGAAACAAAATTGTATATTCCAATTAGCTTGGGCTAATTGGGAATATTACAGTCCTCCCCTTCAAATGTTTCTTTTCCTCGAGCAACTGATAGGGTTAGTGCTTCAAAACTTCTCCTCCTCCATTGGTGACACCATCAAAGATCAAGCTCTCCTCACAAGCTAGGTGTTCAGCAATCCAAGCCTCCATGAATTGTTCCTCCAAAATCATCATGAGATGTACATAATCCATCCTACAAGGAGTCAAGAACTCAATAGAAACAAACATGGTTGAACCAATACTCTCTCTAAAACATGTAGCATGAGGTACATAGAGATTTTCCATCGCATGTGGTACATACAAACTTCCCATCCTCTCTGCATACAATCCCATAAAAAGTACAACTATATCATCCCAGTATGGAAGCATCATTACATATATACAAACAGAAATTTGAGCATGAGGAGGTGGGTCATAGTCCCACATATGGTACCAGTGCAGTGCATCTCCTACCTGCATTAGATCAAGGTATGGTAAGTGGTTTCCCCACCACTTACTTGCTGCACAAGTCATCTCACCATGGCTGAAAATGTGAGATATGTTTGGTGCTTTTGGGAAGCACCCATCATGAAAGAAAATCTCCCTTTACACAGCAACGGAGTGGCCAAATTAAAAATCCTTGGTGACCCAATGTTTTCCATGAGATTTACATGATACAACACCCCTCTTTTGAGTCATGGCCTGCATAAACATGTTGAAAGAATATGTCAAATCAGAAAATGAAACTTGCATTACATGATCAGATTTTTCACCAACAATGTCTCTCCTACACATGGAATTGTGCATAGATTTTTCTTCCCTTTCAAGAGAAGAAATAAATGGCTGAAATGACTCTTTCATAGAGTCATTTTTCTGCCCCAACTCCACATAGATCTTTCATTCTAGAAAATTTTGATGTAGCTCTCCTCCAAAACCTTCCCATTCAGAGCATCTCATGATAGTGTTGTAGATCTTCATAGAATAGGTAGGGCTGAAACAAAACTCTTTGTAGGCCCTTTGTAGCATCTTCTCCTTGAGCTTGGAGGCTCTAGGTAAGAAGATCCTATCATGATGATAGATGAATCCCTCATGGACTTGATAGACCTCTTCATGCAACTAGTCATCAAGCATCATACAAGTGTGAAGATCTTTGGAATAATCCACCAATGGCTGGGATTTCCAATATAATCTACACTCCCGAAAAATGGTAGTGCTAAGGATGCATCAATAGGAATGCCTGCCATGTTGTTGATATATTCTTTGACATCTCCTATGTCAAGGGTACAAGTAGGAAGGAAATACCTTCCCTTATTCTTCTCCAACATCGCAGAATTAGAAATGAAGGTGGGTGATGATGGTGAGAGAAGAAAATCTCCCTCCTTCGTGTGCTTGCCCAAGCCTTCCATCTCTGCAGTTGTGTCTTATAATGCTTCCATACCTCTTGGATCTGATTTTGGAGCATCAATTAGTGAGAGATCTCTCACCAAAACTGAATCAAGTGGCCTCCCAGGTGGTTTTCCACTAGATAAGAGTGTCCCTTGCAGGAATCTCATGAACATAATAGAAGGGACAGTGAGGTCCTTGCTTCCACTTCGAAAATACATCTTTGTTTTTTGTGTGGAAGTGTTGTGTGAGGGGTAAGTATGCATGCCTTTGATCATTTGGGGTGCACTCTACTTTTCCACCCATTCCATTTGAAAAGCCTCCCAATCAGTGGTGACTTTCCCCAATGTAATCAGCCATTGAACACCCAAAATAACATTGGTGTTTGGTATGTCAACTACAAAGAAGTGATCCACCAAAGTGTAGGATCCCATGGTGACTAAAAGTGATGGGACATAATGCATGCATTGCATTGTTTTATCTCCTAGGACCAAAACAGAGAATCCCTCAAAAGTATCAGTGTGTATTGCCCTCCTTTGCACAAGATGGGCATCAATGAAATTGTGGGTAGCCCCACTGTCAATCAATACAGAAACCCTTTGATTCATGATGGAGCCTTGAACTCTTAAGGTCAAGTACTTAGTTACTCTCCTCAAATATGTAGGAGTTATTCCAATAGGAGAAAATTCTCCATTCCCATATCCTAATGGTGTTGGATCTCCTTCAACATTGTTAGCGTTGTGACCCCTCCTTGGCTCATCATCCTCATCTTCTTCAAAATTTGAGAAGACATCTATATAATGTGCTTTACTAGCAGCACATCTATGTCCAGGTACCCATGGTTCTTGGCAAGTGAAGAAGAGCTCCCTCTTTCTTAGATCTCTCTGTACTTCATCATCCAAAGGCTTCTTGTATGAGCTCTCCTTTAAAGGAGAAGCTTTCTCTTCCTTTCCTCTAGAAGGAAAATAGGGCTTGTTCTGAAAGTTTTCCTTTGCTTTTGGAAAGGCATCTTGAAGGTCTCTAGCCCTCTCAATGGCATCATGCAAGGTATTTGGCTTTGTATATTTAACCAAACCATGCAGAGGTTCATCTAAGCCATCGATGAACATGTACACCCTCCTTGCTGTAGACAAATCGGGAACCATAATAGATAATCTCAAAAATTTAGAGATATAAGACTTTTTATTTCCTGATTGCTTCAACTTTGCAATGCTCATGAAATATGCTTATGGATCCTTTTTTTCAAATCTCTCCATTAGTCCTCTAGTGAACTTAGAATAGGCATTCACATTGGCATGACCCAATGTAGACAGCCCATGGAACCACCAGTTGTGTGCTTCACCTTCAAAGTGCAGTGTTGTAATCTTCATAGCTTCCATCTCAGGGACTTTGTTCAACTGAAAGTAGATATCCATTGTTTCTACCCATGCTTTGGCAGAACAATTGGATGACCCATCAAACTTGGGTAAAAAGAATCTTCCCATAGAGTGATGTCGATCATGATTCTAAGTGAATCCACCATCTCTATGTTGATTCCTTGGTCTTATTTTGTCCTTGAGGTGACAAAACTCTTGAAAACTCAAGTGGTCCTTGAATATCTGGTTTTGAGACTCATATTATTCAAATTATTCTTCAAGGGATGCTTGTTCATGAGGCCCTTCATTTTCCACAGCCGAAAAATTAGGCATGGTAGAGTGTTGTGGAGCTTGTGGTTGGTTCACTGGTTGATCATTCCAGTGGTGAGACATGCCAGATCTTTCTCCAAGATGAAATATCCTAGGATATTCCTTGATCCTATCCAATATCATCTCTTTGATCTCTCTAGCAATATCTTGCATGGCTTTCAGAAGGGATTTTGCAAACTCCTTCACATCTTCATCACTTCCAGATTCAGGGGCTTTTCCCTTGTCTTTATCATCATTGGTGTAATGAAATTTATATTGTCTTGTTCTCAGGTACCTCTTCTCTCTTTCAGTGAGAGACTCATCTTCTTCTGAAGACATGTTGGGTCTTCAATAAAGAAAATCACAAGTTGTGCCAAGATGGTTGCTCTGATACCACTGTAATATCCCCAAAAGGGAAGATTCAGCAATACCTGCTGGAATAACGTATTTTTCAGAAGTATGTGCGCTAAAATGAGTTTGCAGCCCTTGGATCCATTAGATATAGAGATATAGTATCTAAATCCAAAAGGAGAGAAAAAACAAATCAAAGTAGTTGAGGTAAACAAACCTCCTACACCTAGTATGGCTGGAAAACATCCAAGAATGGGGCTGCAGCAATATGCAACAATACTGCAAGAAAATAACATAGTTTTTCTAAGAAACAATAGGATACCAATAAGAAGGCTCAAAATTCATATATACAACAATAAATCAAGTCCATATTGAGGCCCATAAAATGTATGACAGAATGTAGAAGACAAGAATAGAAGAAATTCCTCAAAAGAGGGGCTACAACACATGTATTGACTGAAAAATAGCTTGACATCGTTATTTTAATGAGCTGTAGAAGTTGTATATTACACTCCTAATCTAGAGCAGATCTCTGTAAAAAATATTAGATCTATTTCAGATCTGTACACTAGAAGAGCTCCTTTACAAATTCCACTTGGGGTTTTGATCAAAGCATGAAACAAAAACAGTAGATCTGAGATCCAAAGTTGCAGATCTGCAGTAGCATTCAGAATTTCTGAAGATGAATACAATAGAAGAAAATGAGATCTATACAAAACATGGATCATAAGTATAATCCATGGATCACCATAGCGAAGGGCATAATCTCAACACTAGAGATCTCTCCTCCAAATGTGTGTCAAAACACCCTGCAACTGTATATTTTCAAATAACACAATCCCGGAAGGGAAACTACTCTGTAGGCTCTAGCACTGATTTGGCCTAATGCGAAGATCTAAAAATTCAGCTCCAATGATCTAATACTCTCTTATGAAGGGGATACATGGCTTTCCCATTGAAAAGAGGCACTAGATTGGCCTAGATATGAGTAGATCTAGCCTCCACTTGATGCAACTTACAAGGAAAACCAAACCCTCAACGGGATCTGCATTGTAGTTGGAAGATGAGCTTGGCCAAATTCATGATAGTGGATGAGATCAGAAAGACTCCTACAAGAGCTACTCAATGAAAGAGGTGGGATTCCCGAACAGGAACACCCTAGTGCTAAACAACACTATCCTCAGCTAAACAAAAGAGAATGATACTCAAAAACATACTCAATCAACAACCTTATTCTATTTTCCTCCTCTTCCTTTTATAGGATGAAAGTCTTTTCAAACTCTAAACCATCTCAATGATTTAGCTCCATTCACATGAGTAGCCTCCAACTAAAACTGTGTTGTGCATCTAGGAGATTCAATGTATCTAGAAAGCGTTGTTGATTTGGTCCTGGTTGAATTGGTCAAGTGCTGCAGTCTCTTTCACACCTAAGTGTGCTTATGTAGATAGCCCAGATTTAGATATGTTCACATGTGGCATTGATTTATTTTGTTGATTAGGAGTTTTATTGATCCTCCTTTACAATTTTATTCATGAAATAGAAAATTGAAACAAAATTGTATATTCCCATTAGCTTGGGATAATTGGGAATATTATATTCAAGATTTTTTTTTTCCTCATGTTCATTTGACACATTTTGCAGCCAAATAAATGGAGTCTTCAAAAGCATATGTTCATTTTCTTGTCTTGAAAGGATATCACTCCGATAATTGAAAAATGACTCCCACCAAACTAAATCAACAACATCAAAGTACTCATATGTAAATCGAATGTTTTTTTCCTAATTTCTTCCAGGCATTCAAAATAATCTATATCTCTCTTTTTCCTTCATGCATTATGAACTTCACCAACTGATTGCAATAAAAATATATTTGATGCAAATATTAGATGATCTGGAATGAACTTCAAAAATTCCAAACTTGATGATGGCGCCCATTTTGTAGTTGTTGAATACTTTCCTCATATAAGTCCTTTCCCATCAACTTTTTTGATACTAAATTGATGTTGGAAGCTAATGTCATTAAGTTTTTCAATTCATTTCTATTGACCATGCAGTCCAAGGATAAACCTTTGCATGTCAACAATTTCTTCTAACACATGAAAAATAGGCTCTGGCATATATTATTTCTTAATACATTCAATTAATGATGGCAAGATCCCAACATTATTCCTCCTCAATGTTACTAAAAAATAACTGAACATATGATCAATATGGTCATGAGTGTGCCCAACAAGAAGGAAATCAACCTTTACCTTATCAAAAATTCTCAATTCAACAACCATGTTTAGATATCGAAAGCAAACCTGAGTTTTTCTTTCATGACAAGTGTTGTCTAATTGTAGATACCAAATTTCAGGAAGATTACCACCCCAATCAGAAAGCACATCATGAATTGAGGTTATTATCAGATTTCCATCATTATGAATATTTGGAGCTGTGAAGTAAAATCTTGGTGACATTTTCCCATTGAAGACCATAAACTGACCAAGTGAAACTAGATAAAATTTTCCTGTTGCAAGTTTTTTGGTGTGCGAAAAAATGTGGTAGAAGTGTTTTCTTCTGGTCCATACCATCAATTATCAAACCCAAATATGTATTTGGATTATCATAATACTTCTTTCTATGCTTGTACAACTTTTTCCTTTCACTTTTTTGTTATTTTTGATGCTCTTGAAGGGCTTAAACAATGGAATGTACACATAACATAAAATAAACATATTAATAAATACATTTTCATAGTTGATCACTATACAATTTAAAAGAATAGTTTTATGAATGCTTACCTCTTTCTTCTCCTTGACATTTATCCCTTTTTTTATTTTAGAGAAGCACATGTACTAAAAACCCCCATCCCTGTCTTCTTAGGAATACAAAAGTTGTCGAATTCTCTCCTCCATATCTGCACTAAATATTGATATGTAATAAAATGACCATTTCCTTCAACAACTTCTGCATATTCCTTGCATAAGTTGTAGACTTATCATCTTGAGAAATTATTTGGAATATGTTTTGTATCTATATTTGGCATACACTCTCCATGTTTTGAAAAGAAGTCTTGTAGCCATGACATTGTAATGTTTGCTAGTGGCCCAAACTCTCATTTATGATGAACTTCTGAATAATATGTAGGATCCTTTTCCAAATTATCTTGGATTCTTGATAGATGAAAATTTCCAATTGAATGAATCATTTTGAAAACCTTTCTACAAAGTAATAAAAACCCAATATGATAATCATAACCCACAAGTGTAGATTTCATGCACCCTATTAAATATGAATTCAACATTCTTTTATTCATTGACAAATAATTATTCCTTTTCTCTAAAGAAAATTTGAAATCCATATGTTTCAATCAATCCTTTTTACAACAATCACTTGAAATGAACTCATTGATAGAACTTCTTCTTGTGAGATATACTACTCTACCCCTTGTATAACTCGAGCATCCTGGATTGATACGAAAAGGTCTACTTCTACTCCTAGAAAAAATATTTATTGGCAACATCTCTATAATTTCATCATTCTCCGAACAAGCATTTCCATGATCATTAGGAGGAATACTATTCTTACTATGATCATTTGCAATATAGTTAGGAAATTCACCACCATCATTGTTTGAAAAATATTCATTACGATCTTCGGTGGCATGGAAATTTTCAATACCATCATCTATGGTTTTGAAATACTGAATTGGAGGATATTCTTCACAATCTTTATCTTTCCCTTCATCATTGATGCAATCAAAGTTCATAGGATTAGGACTATGTGGAAATTGTGCCTCTTGATTTATTGGGAATTCTTCATCCCGACCTTCATCACTACTGCTCCCATAGTCCATATGATTATGAGTAAGTGGAAATTGAGACTCTTGATTTATTGGACTTTCTTCATCTCTCGCTTCATCACTACTAATCTCAAAGTCCATAGGGTTAGGAATAACTGTAAAATGTGACTCTTTATTTATTGAAATTTTTTCATCATGCCATTCATCACTATTTCTCTCATAATCCTTAGGATTAGGAGTAAGTGGAAAATGTTATTCCCTATCCACTAAAGGATTTTCATCTTGCCATTCATCACTATTTCTCTCATAGCCTTTAGGATTAGGTCTAAGTGGGAATTATGACTCTCTATCCAATGAAAATTTGTCATCCGACCATTCATCACTATTTCTTTCATAGTCCTTAGGATTAGGACTCAGTGGCAATTGTAGTTCTCTATCAACTAAAAATTTTTCATCCTGCCAATCATCACTATTGCTCCCAAAGTCCTTAGGATTAGGAGTAAGTGGAAAATGTGAGTCTCTATTTTTTGGAAATTATTTATCTTTCCATTCATGATTGTTGCTCTCAGAGTCCATAGGATTAGGAATAAGTCGACATTTAGACTCTCTATTCATTTGAAAATCTTCATCTTTCATTTTTTCACTACTTCACTCGTTATATTCATCAATATGAATAGAGTTGTTACATGACAAAGATGTTGATGCTTGATAAAATGAAAATTCACTATCAGAGGAATCCATAACACTCAAAAAATAAATGGTGAATGATGAAAATGATATCTCTCCCAATGATAATATATAGCTAAAAAAATGAAAAATTGCCTGCAAACATTACCTCCTAAATTTTTCGCTGAAATTTTTTTCTTGAAGTATGTCCCCCCAAATTTTTTTTAAACCATTTATTCGAAAAATAGTTGTTAAAATATTCTCATAATATGGACCTTAATTTCAAATTAAATCCCCTAGACATTTTTATCTTAATAATTGTTTTCAAACTAAAATAATTTTAATTAAATTATATAACTTTGACTACATTATAAATTTTATTTTTTTAATATTCATCAATGTTTTTATCCAGCATTCACCCCGCTGTAAAGAATTCTGTTATTTCCGGTTTCTAAGAAATGTCATTTTCACTGTTCCACACATGACGTCAAGATTTCTCAACGTTTGTTTAAAAGCTTGGAGCAATTTTCTAGAGCAACAACATTGTCAACGGGAGATTCTCACTTTTGAAAGGTTAATTTTGTGTCTATTATTCCAAAAATTAGTAAGTTGTTAAAATTAATTAAAGTCAAGTTATTTTAAACTGTTTAATTTTTTCCAGCTTTTACCATTAATGTTATTAGGTAGAAAACACTTTTTTTCTGTATATAAAATTTAAAAAAAAATTAACATGCCCATTGTGGGTGGGGCCACCTAGGGCAGCACATGGCTAATTTGGCCCAAGTGGGCGTGCCCTCCAGCCCCCTAGGAAAAAAAAGGGGCCTATTCTGAGAATTGGCCCCTCTACTTGCCCAGGGGGGCGGTGGGGATGCCCACTTGGGCAAGGGAACCTGTGCCATAGGTGGAACCGCCCACGGGGCAACATTCACCCAAGCTCGAGGGCACCCAGGGGGTGGCCCTTGGGTTTGGGCTAACACCACCTCGTGGGCGCCCACCTGTAGCACGAAGCCCACAATGCCATGTTGCATACATATGCACCCATGGGGTGACATCTTCATGAACCTAGGGAATTGGCCCCCTGCCTGGCAGGAAATCTATTCATGAATCAGCCTCCTGCCAAGTGGGGGGGGCTGATTCTTAGAATTGGCCTCCTGGCAAGAAGGGAGGCTGACTCTGGGAATCGGCCCCACTATTTGGTAGGAGGCCAATTATGGGAATCGACCTCTTGCTAGGTTGGGGGTCGAATCCCTTGGCTCAAACAAACGATGCCACGACGTCGTGCTATGGGTGGATGCACCCACAGGGCAGGGTCTTCCTGAGCTTTATGGCTACCACTTGGGTGACCTCAAGCTCAGGCAGACGCTGTCCCATGGGTGCATCCAACTACAGCATCACGTCTGCGACGTCATGCTGTGGGTAGGCATGCCCATGGGGCGATGCCTGCCCAAGCCCGATGTCCACCCCTTGGGCATCCTTGGGGTTAGATGGACGTCGCCCCGTGGGTGCATCCGCCCGTAGCACGACATTGTGGGTGTTATGCTACAGAAAAATGTGCCCGAGGGTGACCAAGACAGGGAGGCCGATTCTGAGAATCTGCCTCGATTCTCAAAATCAATCCCTTGCACATATATTATTTTTTTATATGGCCAAGTGGTCAATTCTCATAATCGACCCTTTGGGCATATAATTTTATTTTATTTTTAATCTCTAAAGGTTCAATTATGAGAAGTAGCCCCGATTCTCTAAATTGACCCTTTTGGCATATAAAAAAAGAAAAACAATTATATGCCCCAAGGACCAATTCTCAAAATCGGGGCCTTTGGGCATATAAATTATTTTTTTATTTTTTTTAGTGGGGTTGGGGAAAAATATAAAAAAAAATACATTTTTTATAAAAGAACTTATTTTAAATTTAGGGGGGCCGATTCTGATCCCCCAAATTATAAATTTTTTTTTTTAGGGGGGTTGGGTAGATGACATGTAAAAAAAAAATGTTTTACAGTTTCTGTCGGGGAAAAAATGTATAAAAAATATCATTTTGGATTAAAAACAAGTTTTCTATTTTGTTTACGTACGATATTTTTTTTTTTTTTTTAGTAATTTATTTCTAGATATATATGCTTGCAGGAAAATGGCATCAAGGAAGGTTTATGTCAATATTTTTGGACCAAAGTCAACATTTGCATGATCTAAAGCTACAATTAGGCCTTCAAAAAACATTGTTGGACGAACTGCACCTCAGTTAATTACTAAAAATATGGGAGATGCATCCACAAAAGAAAATAAATTGGTTTCATACTGGAAGAAATCAATAGAAGTGAATCATTCAAAATATGCATGGTTTCTGAAAGATATAGAAGACAAATCTCTGCAATTAGATCTATATTCTAGTAAGAATTTGATGCTGAAATTTATGACCTAGTGGGAAAAGTATTAGAAATATTTATTATTCCAAATACTGAAAGTGTTTATATACTATCAAAACCGCCCAAGTCACATGATAAACATACATATCACTTTACATTGTTGATGTTTAACACGGGGGAATATTTTTCAAAGATATACAAACAAATTGTACAAAATATTGCACAAAAGATTGTAAGTACTTCTATTTACACTTATTTGTTTTGTGTCATTCAAATTGTATCATTGTATTTTTAATAACTTAGTTAATATTGACATATTATATTTCGTTTTAGAAGATTTTTCTAAGGGAAATTAAATTCTGTTGGGGGGAATCTATTATATACAGTGAGATTTTATGAATTTTCTCTCCATTTTCCATGAACATGAAGCATAATATATGGGAAAAAAAGAAAAGAAAATACTTCATGATGCTACAAGATTGTATGAAAGGGATCAATCTAGTAAAGGTAGATATGCTACTTTTCAAAATGAGGAAGTTTAATTTGAAGTTGAAGATCAAGAATGTGTTTCCATATCTGAGGATCAGAAGATTAGAACTGATGTTAGAAAGGAGAAGATCCATAAAAAAACAAAAACAAGAATGCCCAAGAATGTCTGCCTTATATTTGATGATGATGAGATTGTTTCGGTTCAAGAAAATATCATAACCAGTAGGAGGAAGAAACAAAAAATTTCTCATTCTCAAAACATCATGGAAAAGAGTGAAGGGCCTAGTGAAAACTCCAAATAAAGCAAGGAAATCATTATGCCAGGAGCTGATTTAGATGATGGCATTATTAAAACAAAACAAAATTCCGTTCGACATCATTTAGCGAGAAAAATTTAGTTAAGGGTGGTCGGTCATTTAAAGTTAATGTTATTCAAGTCTACAAGCAATATGAATGACAGTTAAAATATAAAATTAGAAATCCGCACCACTTGCATGTTCACAATTTGAAAACTTGATGAGGTACAACCCTTTTGCACATGTGGTTTATTATGTTCTCCTTGTTGATCCAAGTTAGGTTCTTAACAAATAATCATTTGACAAGTCAAAATTTTTTGAATACAAATATTATGTACTTGGGAGAAACCATCCTGTAGAAGCTCAAAGGAAATTAATGGAGGAATATCCCAATAAATCACATTTTGAAACAATGAAATGTATCATTTATACTAGTTTAATATATACAGAGGAAAAGTTATTGGCATCGGATCATAATTCAAATAATGAGTATAGGATATATATGAATTTCATCCAAAGGGTCAGATTTATTCATAGTGAATTTGAAGAAAAATGTGGTGGTGATAAGACAAAGATTTATCATGAATTACGGAAGGAATGTTGTATGGAAATTGGTTATCAAATCGAAGAAAAAATAATTTCAAAAGGTGGGAAAGAAAATTATGAAATATTCATAGGTATTGATAACATTTTCCAGTTGGCATTTAGAACTAGAGAGATATGGGAATTGATTGATGAGAACGTTGGAATCAAAATTCATAAGGTCAAAAATTCTAAACCATTGATATGTACGAACAGTAAATCAAGTCTTGAAATGGAGCTCCTTCCAAAAGATATGACTATCACACCTTGGAGATCAATGCAATGAGTGAAGGATGAAGAGCTTGACAAAACAATATTTTCTCTTGTAAATTCAGCACAATTATCAATGGAGGTAATGTCTTAGGAATTTCTAAAGTAAGTTTGTTATTTTTACTTTTTTTTTGGATTATAGCTTTCTGTTAAATATAATATATTTTTGTTGGTATTATTTTTTATAAATGACACTATATTAACATTGTTTACTTCATTTATTCATTCACAAGGTTTATATGAGAATACAAGAACAATTGGTTAAATTGTTGAATGAATATAGTTGGGATGATGTTTTACGGAACTACCCAGATTCAATTTCTACATCAATGTTAAAAGATTTTTATCTTGCATTTAAAAAGGTATGTTCATAATTAAATTCACTTCTATTCATATGTATAATATTTTTAATTATAACTTATACTTTTCTTTTGTTTATTTTATTAAAGATGAATAAGGATGAAAATGGAGCACCAGATAGTTTCAGAAGCTTTATTGAAAAAATAAAAATGGAAAGGATAAGAAAACAAAGTCTTAGTGATGTTGAACTTGATATGAGTATTAATCATTTCATTTGGAATGGGCTCCACATTATCCAATATCAAATAATATTAGGTGATTGTGAAGACATTGCAAAACTCATACCTAAAAGGGATTAATCCCTAGTTATTGCAGATATTCCTCATGGTTTCAATTTCCCAAACATTGAATATGATAGTGACCCTTACACTTATCAAACATTTATTAAAGTGGTTGCGGAATTTCTAAAAGTCACAACATCACCATTTTGGATATTTGTAACATTTCATTCAGACACACAATTGGGGTTGTTATTATCAAGCTTCAAGGGAAAATCAAAGTCAAGCATGCAGCTTACATGGTAAGACGTTGAAATTGTATGTTTTATTAATGTTCAAAAAATAATTTATGTACAAGTTAATTGAACTTTTACAATTTTATGTTACAAGAAAAAGCCAAATATTATTTGTAGCAGAAATCAACCAATTATAAGTGACGGTGAGTTCACTCATGTTGAAAGTTGGACAAAGGATGATAGCTACAAGACTATTCTTTTCAATCAAGTAGATGGAAAGAATCATAGCCAAGTACTAGTCCATGGTGCTGTTATAAAAAAATTAACATATGAAGATAAAGAAGAAAAATGAGAGATAGTTAACATATATAAAAAACCACAATCATTTATTAACTATATTTTAGATTTATGTTCAAATGAAGGAGATTGGGTTTTGGATTTATTTTCAGGCATAGGTAAGTTTTGTTATATAAGAATGAATTTCACTACTTTCATTTTTAAATTTTTTGTGTTTATACTAATTTACTAATATTTTTCTTTTTTAATTGATGATTAGGTACAACACTATCATGTTGCTTACAAAAAGGAAGAAATTGCATTTCCACTAAAAAATACCAAGTACATTGCAAATTTATTCATCAAAGAATCAATGCTATTCAATTTATTCTAGATGAAATGAAAGAATTTGGTTTGAGAAAAGGATATTTAATGAATCTCGTGTGGCAAAAAAAGAAAAAGAACTTCAACCACCATTAGATGAAATGATTGGAAAGGCATGCTTTGGGATGTCTGCAGAAATCAAAGATCCATTAGAAGAGGAAAATAATGAAACTGAAGCCAACGATGAAAATATTGTGGAAGAGGACAATAATGAAACAGTTGAAGATGAAGAGTTTGGGTTACATGATATTATTGATTAAAGATTAAATTAAGCTTCCAAATGAAGCTCATTTTTTGTAACTATTCATAAGTTATACTTGTAATGTTTTGACTCTGACATTTTATGCGAAGAAATAAATATTCTGTTGTTGTTATTATATGTTTAATATTTTTATAATGTGATTTTCACTTAATTTTTATGTGAATCATGTAAGTTCTGAAAAAAAATGTAATTATTATTAAATTTTCACATAAGATTCACAAAAATTGCTAATTTTTATACTTTTTTGTTAAATTTTTCCTATAAAAATGATTTATTTAACATGTGAGTTTTAGTAAAAAAGACTCAAAATGTGTTTTTTTATGTAAATTGTTAAAAATTTTTTTTTTTTTCGTGCCAATTATTTCATGCGCAATGAAATATTATTTAACAATATATAATTAGATAGAAGATTGACACTGTAAAATTTTCTCCTTTTTTGTTTTTTTGACAATGCAAAAAATCAAATATCTCACTACAAAAAAATAAATAAAAGAAAAGCAAGAAATAAAATAGCCGAAAAAATCTTAAACAAAATATGTAAGTGAAGAGGAAGAAGTCGAGCACCTCAAAAATTGTTAAATTTAGAAAATAGTTATTAGCATTTAATAGATTGTAAAAATTTAAGTAAAAAATAAGTCTTCTAAAAAAAGGGGATGATGTTGGCATCAACACTTTCCAAAATCAACATAAAAGCACTAACATTTTAAAAATAATGTCTATACTTGGTACATAAGAAAATTTAATGTGCAAAAAACATGCTAAGAAAAAATTAATAGTATTCTATATCATCACTTTTCAAAATCGGACCATTTTTTGCTACCTAAAAAAAGCGGGTACTCCTTTCCGTTCTCATTTCAAAGTTTCCATTGTTCATACAAAGTCCATTTCACACGAAATGAGTTGCACCGGTTTCAAAATGAAAAACACTACGAGGTCATTTAGGTTTCATGTCATTCTGGGAAATCTATTTTTTTATCATAATTTTGACCACCTGATCATTTCTCCTCATCCATGACATTGGATGAGGTCCAGTCTCTATTATTCCACCTGATCTCCTCCTATACCAAATCTGACCAAATATGCTCCCAATTTGGTAGCTTCTCCATCCCATTTATCGAATTTTGGTAGCTTTGCCAGGTCTTGGGAAATCCTATAAGGTCTAAGCTCATGAGATAATCTTATACTACTGTAATACCAGCACTCCAAAGTTCATCCCGACATTTGGTGAAACTGGTCAAGAAATTTTGTATTGTGTTGCCATTTTCCATCTTGATCTTTCGAAGCTTATCCTTGAGTGTCAGCTTCATGTGGTCATTGTTGATCTAAAACATGTCTACCAATTCTTTCCACATTTCATATGGAGTCTCTTTCCCATCTATATTTGAGACAATATGATATCAAACTCCCTCCAATATGATCCTCCTCACCTTTGCTACACACTTCTTCCGTTATACTAGATCTTTAACATCAAAAGTTGGAGGCTTTGGAATATCATGGTCTATCAATTCCTTCAACTCATTGTATTTTAACACTTCCTCCATCATGTCCTTCCAAACAATATAATCTGAGCTACCATCCAAGGCATACTCAAGTCTCAAGCCATAGCAAGACATCCCGCTAGCTTTGAAGAATGATCCTGAAAATTGGATTCACCTACAAGGAAAACCTATAATTCTTCTGCCTTATTATGATTCTTTCTCTAATAACATGTAGAAATTCCTTTCATATTCAAAAATTCTAATTTAATTTACTAAAACAAAAGACTTGAATATACTCTATTTATCAGTGGAAAGAAAATTTAGTTGATCATGAAATCATAACATAAACACAAGACATGATTCAATCACATATGCTCAGAGATTTATATAGGAGAAATAAACTACTAAAAATCCCATCCTATTCATTAATCAAAAAATTAAGAAGAAATACAATGCTTTTTCAAGCATAAACAACCTTTTCACAAGTAGAATCTATCTCACTACTTCACACGCTTACTCTAGTCAATAATTAACAAAATTTAAGCCTTCCCAAGTCCCTATTTCCTTGTGTTATTTCTCAAGGAATTAGCCCCTATTATTAGGGAAATTCCCCATCCAAAACTGCGCAATCCTTGTCAACCCTTCTCTGTCTGCATGTACCAACTATACAATTTGGAATTTTCTATAACTAATAGTACACAACCTTTGAACTCTAATTTCAACTGGATAAATCGAGTTATTTGCATGCATCAATTAATTTAGGTTGATTAATGAGTAAGATTTTAACCACTGTTAATCACTGGTGAACACACCCCACTGTTGGATCTTTCACTAGATCTCAAATAATGAAAGCTAGTTAAATTCATAATAACTCAAATTAAGTGAAATAGATTTCTACAAATTAGCAATAAATCTTAGCAAAACATAACTCAAGTTTCTCCTACTTTATATAACTAATTTAACTGAATGATAAGTGCCAAATCACTTTAGTTAAATTCCTGCCAGTATTTTACTGAAATTACAATTTGAAGTTATCCTTATTTAATTAAGGAAATATTAAATCAGGAAATTATTGTTTCATTTTCAACATAATATGTTGTTATAATAAGAGAAACATGTCCTTCACATATGTCATGGGATGAATTACCATAGGGTTTGGGTTGATAACCCCAACAGAGAAAGAAGCATATGACAACAAGAAGCAAGAAAATTTATAGTCCTAATGCTTAAACTAGTAAAATGGGAAGAGGAGTTCATACCCGTAGGTCCCACGTTTGAAGGTGACCCCCCATCGTTCAAACACTTTGCTTCCAATACTTCTCCAAAACCTACAACTCACTCAAGAAAAGCACATATACTAGTAATAACTGAATGCATGTTCAGATGTTAGAATTAGATCATATAAGATTGTAAACAAAATAACATGAAATCACTCTTAAAACGATCATAACATGTATAAAGCATTAATATCACGAACATCAGGAATGCGACAAATATTCTTTATTAATGTATGTAAATATGTGTGGAGGAATACCACCTGATTCGACCACGGATCCAAGAGAAACTTTCCTCTGAATTCGTCGAGCCCAAGCCCCAACAATATCCTTCCATAAGCATACAAATTAATGTCATACAATAGGAATGATAAAATCCATGAGCGAAATAAGGGTTTCCACAATCTGGGAAGTGTGGGAGGCATAGGGATAATCAGACTTCATCAGGGACTAAATGGATATAATATCAATATCTATCTCTCTCTCCCCTTTAGACCTTCCCATGAGGTGGATTTATACCACCCTAAAATAGTTGTTTCAGTTGGGATACAGTCACGCAGGCTTGTGTACGTAGGATTCCAGTGTAACCCATAAACCCTACCCAAAAAAATAGGGAAATTTATATTTTTTTTATATTTCAAATTATATATGCGGGTTGGGTGTAACTGGACTCACGTGTATATGTGTTTTTGATAAGACAGAGTCACATATGGAATTCAAAATAATGTTTTTTAGGTAAAGGACCAAGTCTGAAGGGAAAGGGTTGCCCAAGGACATAAGACATAGAATCAAGTATATAGAGGTGGAAAATGATGCTATAACATATTCCCCATCATATGTGAGGTCAGAAGGGGTACATGATGGCTAAAATGTATTAAGTGTATAAGAAGAATCATGTGAGGATTTGGGAGTATTTCACTAGATTTCAGCCTACTAAAAACCAATGGAAGAGATCACAAAGTAAGCTCATGTTTGACATGGGCATACCCATGCTCAGTGAAAGTAAAGCGTGTCCACATATCAAGTATGGAGCTGATCCAATATGTATACAAGTACAAAATTAAATGCAAAGTACATAGTGGATCATCTGATCACAACCTCAAAAAAGTACATATCAACGTCATTTTCATAGTATCACATATATAATAATTGATCAATGATGTGAAGAAATATATCTAACCACTGAAGTCACAGAACTGAATCTCCAAGTACCAAATCATAAAGAGTAGAATAATGGTACTGCACGAAACTCCAGTGCCAACATATAAGATGTTGTTGTGATGAAATACAACATATAAGGTGGATGGTGTCACTGAAGTCACAGAATTGAATCTCCGAGTACTGAATCATAAAGAGTGGAATAATGGTACTACACGCAACTCGAGTGCCAACATATAATATACTGTTGTGATTAATTGCAACATATAAGGTGGATTGTGTCGCCGGCAGAAAACTGAAGGAGATGTCAAATGAACTGAACCATGTTGATTTAAACTCGGGGTCTCACCGATCACCATGGTACATTTCTACACTATGGGAATAAATAATATGAAATCGACCATGTGAGAAATAATTTGATTACCAGTAATTGATGTACATCATTAAAAAATGCAAGAAAACTAACCGATAATGATGATGAGAGTCAAGGTACCCCAGTACAATCTAACAAGTGCGGATGAATGAGTTGAAGTTGAATAGTTGAGAGAAACTACCAATCAAGAGACATTAATGTATTCTCACTGTCGGTAGAGAATGAGTCTGCCACTGATGACTGGAAACCCTAAGGTACTGAAAAATGACTCTAGACCTTGTTCCCAGACCAATGAGTCAGAGTTGATGGCAAAGTATCTATTGGAAGGAAGGAATTAAGGCATCCCACATAAATCCAACACGAATATAACTCGTAGGCCAATAGTTTGGAGGAAATTAGATGAAGAAGTATGAAGTAACCAACCCGATGCACATTTACAGTGTACACAAAATGTAACTAGCACACAACAGAAACCCTCTGAATGAACAAACAATGAAAGATGACACAAAGGCGAGGAATCCACCAATAGGGTCAAATGGAAACCAAGGTACTACATGAATCTCAATGTGTGATAATGAAATATGATGTCAAACACAAGGGAACCACTGAATCAAAGACCCAGGATGTTTATCGATGTTGAGCACAAGGTCACCTATCAATGATGGAAATAGTTCAAGGTGTGGCTCTAGGTTTGCTCTGAGAGAATTTTTTCGAAGTCGATAAGAGAAAACCTACCATTAAGAAGTAAATGGAGAAATTCTTAACTAACATGAGAAAAGGACCAAATAGCTGATGTGATAGAACATAAATCTGACATACCAAGTATGGCCGACTGAAAAAATGAGTTGAGAGATATTGCAGAAAGGGTGACTCGAGTTTACTTCTCTTGTACAAAATCACAAATCAAATTTGGCTATATAAAAGCATATATTAACTTTGTATAAGCTTGTCATGCAAGAGGTTTTTAGTCAATTTAGTGTCCTAAATTGATAGTGTAAATTATCGACCAGGGCTAGTAAACTGATGAAGTGTAATGCACTATATGTGCCTAAATATCCCTTTTTTTCACTTCGTTGTTTTTAGTGTTTTATTAATGTTTTGGGGTTTTTATGTTTCATTCTTAGTATGCTACTCTATTCTAAAAAGATGAAGCTAAATATAACTATAAAATGATGAAAACAGAGAGTCCTAATCCATGGATATTACAGCTTCTAAATGAACATTATTGAAAAGAAAAGTAACTAAAAACACTACAACATAATCTGGTTCATTTAGTTAGAGATTTGTTGGAAAAACTTGTGAAAAAGATTAATTCTAATGCAATGAGGATCTCCTAAACCATAAAAGGAAATGTTGAAACAGACACTAACTTAGAACATTACAGTGAAATCTCATTCATTTGATAGAGGTTTATTGGAAGAGCTTGAGAAAAAGATTACTATAATGTAGTAAGGATCTCCTATTAAATGTTGAAACAACTTATAAAATTACAACTAAATCTCATTCATGAGTTAGAGGTTTATTGGAAGAGCTTTTGAAAGAGATTAATCATAATGTGATAAGGATCTTCTAAGAAACAAAACAATCAATAACTCACAATATTACAAGTAAGTCTCATTCGTAAATTAGAGGTTTATTGGAAAAGATTTTGAAAGAGACTAACTGTAGTATAATGAGGATCTTCTTTTTAACTAAATATCAGAAAATGAAATGCTAATAACTCAGAATATTACAATTGAATCCCATTCATTTAATAGAGATGTATTGGAAGAGCTTGAGAAAGAGAATAACTACAATATCATGAGGATCCTTTATCTAAGCAAATGACATGAAACATAATGCAAAAGGATATGATTTCATAAAGTAGTCTATGTAAGGAAATATGACAAAAAGGAATTGAAAATGACTTATCTAGAAAACATGTAAAACATCCTAGAATAGCAGGGGCCCTCTGCTATCAATTCGGCATTAACCCTTTCACTCCTCAAGATTGTATTCAGAACAGCATCAAGGCTAAAACTCATTTTTATTAACACAAGACTTGAAAACAGAGTATCACCGTAATGATAAAATATGTATCAACTGTCCTTATCAGTATTACAGAGCTTAATTTATATGCAAATTCATAACTAACATTGAACAAAAATAGCTACAAGTGTAGATTTGAGGTTAAAATTAGATTAAAACTCTTTTGGGACTCATGATTTTCTGTAAAGCAAATCAGGAGTCCTAATTCCTGTAGAAAACAGCTTCTTTGACCTTTTCTTTGACAACATGCTTAGACACCTCCAGCTATCGATTTAGTCCTTATGGATGGGAAGGAATGATGTAGGGAAGATTTGGAATCCACCCATATGTGCCTTTTCTCCAGATGACACCTGTAACATACTTAAACACCAAAACAACTACAGAACGGTTGACTGGCTACCGAATAACTGTATTCTGTAGCTAAACTGTTCAAAAATTATTAAGACAACAAAAATCACAAAAGTACAATAATTTAATCATTGTATGCAACCTTTCAGAAATCTTAATCATTCTCATTGAATTTTAGGTTTATGAAATGATAAAGGAATGATGAAATGAAGTGAAGTTTGGCAAAAGAGAAGACAGTTTCAGTGCTCAACATACCCCCACTGCAAAAATCTTGCATGTCCTCATGCAATTTCATTAAAACTTTATTCCATGTGCTTTAAAACTTCTACAAGAACATCTAGCCTCCTTTTTGTGCTTCTTTTGGTAGTCAATACCATTCTGGGTTTTCTCATGAATAATTTGAACCTAAGATCAATGAGTGCCTTGTTCAATTTCTTATTTCTCTTCTTTAGCTTCCTGTTTGTTTTATACAGTGTTTTCATTTGCTGAGAGAGAGTGTTGTTCATGCTATTCTTCAATTTGAACTGCTCTCTTAAGATTTCATTTTCATTCTTGATATGTTTATTCAGTATCTCCAATTCATAATTGTCTCTTCTCAAAATTTCTATTGGAGGTTCTTGTGGACTGAGAGATCTTTCTTGATTTTCTGAGGCCCTTTTTTCTAGTGATTCCACATAGTCATAAATCTGTTGTTGGGTTGCATCTATATCTGGGGTTCCTCTATTAGGGTCTTCTTCATACTGGTGTAAACGAGATCTATCAACTGGTGTTTGGATTGGAGTTTCTTCCTCTCCAATTTTTATTACTCATGTTTCCTTAATCCATGTCTTTTTCACCATGCCTTTAAGCCTAGAGCTTCTCCTTAACTTAGTCGGATTTTCATTTTTATCCTCAGCACATTCACTTGTTAATTTCTCTTTTCTTTTAACCCTGATTTGTCTCCTGATCTTTGTTAATTTTTCAGAGATTACTTCACTATCTTCCTATGTTGATGTATTAGGTTTGATTACAATATATTTATCAATTTTTCCCCTCCTACTTCTTCTTACAATTTCTTTTCTAGATAGTGTTTCCTCTATTTCTTCAAAATGGTTTCTTAGAAGAAATTCTTCCTAGCTATATCCTACTTTCTTCAAATGGAAATCAATCAGTATTTTAATTAGGCCATGATGGTGCAGATTAGATTCTAGGAATTGGAGTCTTTTCTGAACATTAGAGGCCATCCTTTTCAAACTATTAAGCAGGAATAAAGGTAGATTTATTTCATCATCTAAGAAATTCATCATCATTCTGATATGATAGACATATAAGGTGCATAATCTATCCTCACATGTTATGAATTTTTGTAAAATTAACAACATATTTCTCCATTTATTTTTCAGAGATGTTCTAAGAATACCCTCTCTAAACACTGAAATTTCCATACTTGGGTTGTTTAGCATTTGTTTCCAAGTTTCATTATGGAACTCCTTGTTTTTAAACCAGCGTTCTCCCTATCTTGGAAATTATGTGGCTTCAGCTATGAATGACTCTGTGATGGTGAACTTAATATCCCCAATTTATACCTCTGTTGCATCGAATTACCTAGCAAATTATTTTGTATTTTCTTTGTGGAATCCCTTGAAATTATTCACAAAGTTCAGCCACCCAACTTGCTGTAATAGCCCCTTAACCTGAAGGTATCCTTCTAAATATTTGATCCCAATTGGCTATGTTCTCACAATTAGCCCCATTTTTCCTTGGTACCCTGGCTTAGGTCTACTGCTCTATCTCTGATCCTGTGCCTGAAGAAAGAGTAGTCATGGAAGGTTGTCTTTCCCTTAAAATGACTTCTTTGTTTCTGTAGATGAAACTGGCTAAAAAATGTAATGGTAGTGAGTGGATACGGATGAATGAACAAGGTAATGGTAAATTATGAAAATGATCGGGTTAAGAGTTTGATATGAAATGAAATACCAAGAAGAGATTTTATGATGATTTTTAAAAATAATCAATACATGATACGATCTAAGGACGTGACCTAATAGGTCACATCTAAGTTTTTTACCGTTTATTTAATTAATGATGAACCATTATGGAGAAGATGGTAAGGGATATGGTTGAAGTGTTTTTCTAATAGGCGAGGATCAATTCAAATGATAGATTAACTTTAGGAAAAATATGATTTAACCATATTATATCTTTCATGTTTTGCTATCAAAATAATTTCACACAGTTTACCTCAGCCCTTTTGGTTTTGCTGCTTGTTGAATTTGTCCTTCATTTTGTAAAATGTTGATCTTCTAAGCTCCATAATCTCCTTTGAATATCATCCTTTTTGCATTGAAGTAGGCTTGTAGGGTCAAATTGGTTGCAGAACAGGATTGGATATAGAACAGACAGCTGCAGAATGTACTTGCTAAAAATTATGAAATATGGATATGGAATGAAATGGATAATGAGTATGGAATGGAATGAGATGGATTATGAGTGTCAAATGGAATGGAATATGAATGTAGTGAAACATGAGATGGAATGAAATATGAATGAAATGAAGTATGGAGTAAAAATGAATCTGCAATTTCTGATTTTATGATATTTAGTTGCAGAATAAGAACAATTTGAAAGTATAAAGTGTCTGACGAATTTTGATTTTCACCCTACACTTTCTGTATAAACATG
The DNA here is from genome assembly GCA_034641835.2 of Pinus albicaulis. Classification (NCBI taxonomy): domain Eukaryota; kingdom Viridiplantae; phylum Streptophyta; class Pinopsida; order Pinales; family Pinaceae; genus Pinus; species Pinus albicaulis. Next base: position 314,451,169 of record CM076578.1, read on the forward strand.
CCAATCAATGATTGGTTTTCATATTTATAATTTTTTTTTTTAATTATTGAAGAAAAATACAACTAAGTTAGTTAAGAAGAAGAGTTCTTCTTCACTAACTTCATATCAATGTTATCTTGGAATTTCTTGACAAATTCTTCTCTTGAAAGTGGCTTATGATACAATTTCAGCTTGTGTCCATTTATAAGAAATGATACCTTTCCTTCATCTATTGTGCTGATTTTTATTGCTCCATTTTCAAAGATTTTCACATATGGCCCAAGCCAATGAGTTTGAAATTTACCTTGAAAATCCTTGAACTTTGAATCAAACAAGAGTGCCCAGTCACCTTCTTTACATTTCTTTTCTTTGATATAATTTTCATGCCATCTAGTCCTTTGTTGTTGGACCATGCTTGTTCTTTGGACTGCATCTTGTCTGATCTCATCCAATTCATTAATCTTCTTCAGTCTGTGCTTTTGTGCTTCTGTCAAATCAAGCCCTAACTGGACTGCCATTTTGAAAGTTTGGATCTGAAACTCTATGGGAAACATGACTTGTTTTCCATAAACAAGTTCATAAGGGGTGTTTCCTGTTGTGTTTCTCCATGTAGTTCTATACACCCATAAGGCTTCAGGAAGCCTTTCTGCCCAATTTGTTCTATGTAAATGAACAGTCTTTGTCAGGATCCCTTCAATCACCATATTGGTACATTCTACTTGGCCATTTTCTTGTGGATGGTAGGGAGTGGATTTCCTGTGTCTAATTTTTTACTTCTCTACCATTTGCTCCACCATTTTTGATCTGAATTGAGCTCTTTGATCTGTAAAAATTTCTCTTGGGACACCAAAACGAGTAAAAATATCCTCAAAAAGAAAATTAACTACATATGCTTCAGTGGCAGAAAGTAATGGCTTGGCCTCTACCCATTTGGTAACATAATCAGTGCAAACTAATATATATTTCTTTTGTTTCGATGGAGGATTAATAGGTCCTACAAAATCCAAAGCCCATTTCTCAAAAGGTTCAATATGTACCTGAGGTTGCAATGGCATCTCACCTGAAGGGGAAGGTTTGCCTACCCTTTGGCAACTGTCACACCTTTTGACATACTCTTTAGCATCTTTAAAGAGGGATGGCCAATAATATCCTAGGTGAATGATCTTATAAGTTGTCCTCTTATCGGAAAAGTGTCCACCACAAGGTTCATCATGACATGCCTTGAGAATCTCAGGCATCTCATCTTCTCTAACACATCTTCTAATAATAAAGTCTTGACCTATTTTTTGTAAATCATTAGCAATCCATGAATATTTTGCACTCTCATAAATAATTTTTCTTTTGTCTCTTGCATTCATAATTGAAGGAAATTTTCCTGAAACTAGATAATTGTCACTATCAGAAAACCAGGGAGTTTGAGTAGTAATTGCAAAGAGATATTCATCATGGAATTTAGCTTCAACTGGAGTATTGTCTTTAATGTTTTGGAGTCTAGATAGGAAATCAACCACTGTATTTTGTTTTCCAGGCCTATCTAGAATGGTGATGTCAATTTCTTGTAAAAGAAATAACCATCTTATGACTCTGCCATTAGTAATTGATTAATTTATTAAATACCTAATTGCAAAGTGATCTATGTGAACAAAGGTTCCATAGCCTGTTATACAGTGTCTGAATTTATTTATGGCATGAACAAAAGCTAAGAACTCTTTTTCAGTTATAGTATAATTCAACTTTGAAGGAGTCAAATTTTTACTTGTATAGTAGATGGCATAAGGAATCAGGTCTTTTTGTCCCAACATATCTCCTAAAGTTGTATCTGAGGCATCTGTCGAGATGTGAAAAGGTAATTTCCAGTTAGGTCCCCTTAAAATAGGTGCTTTAGAGATTTTTTCTTTCAGGGTTTCAAATGCTAACTGGTAGTCAGGATTCCAATTGAATTCACAGTCCTTGGTGAGTAGTTTGAAAAGTGCAGATGCTATCTTGGTGAAGTTTTCTATAAATATTCTGTAATATCCTGTAAATGCTAGAAAAATCCTAACATCTTTCTGACAACTTCGAACTAATAATCTAGAGATGACTTCAACTTTTGACTCATCAACTCGAATCCCATCTCCTGAAATATGATGTCCTAAGACAATCCCTTCAGTGAACATCGTGAAACATTTTTCATGACTTAATGAAAGGTTTGCTTCTTTACATCTTTTTAGAACTTTTTACAAGTTGGCTAAGGCTTCTTCAAATATGTTTCCATAGACTGTGAATTCATCCATGTATACTTCTACACAGTCATGTATTAGATCTGAAAAGATTCCCAATACTGCCCTTTGGAATGTTGCAGGTGCATTGCACGATCCAAAAGGAAATACTTGGTAGGCATAGGTACCCCAAGGACTGGTAATTGTGGTTTTATCTTGATCCTCAAGTGCAACTTGAATTTTATTGTAACCATAGAAACCATCCAAAAATGAAAAGTACTTTTTGCCTGCTAATGTATCTAACACCTGATCTATGAAGGGTAAAGGAAAATGATATTTAAGAGTAGATTTGTTAAATTCTCAGTAGTCAATGCATACCATCTATTTACCATTCTTCTTAGGTACAATTACTAAAGGAGAAACCCATTGACTGTCTGAAATGGGATAAATAAAGTTGACATTTAACAATTTCTGCAACTCTTCTTTAACAATCTCCCTAAGGTTTGGATTCATCCTTCTCTGAGGTTGTCTGATTGGTTTACAATTTTCCTCTATATAGATATTATGAGTGCAATTATTAGGGTTGATCCCTTTCATATCAGTGTACTCCCATGCATATGCAGAAGAATGTCTCTGTAATATTTTGACTAGCTTTTCTTGTTGAAATTTTTCTAGGTTTTTGTTTATGTTTAAGGTTTTTCCTGGAAATATCTCAATTGTAGAGCTGCCAAATTCTTTCATGGAGTAAAGAGACATTTTCCTTGATGAAAAAAACTCAATATTAAATTCTTCTTGGAATTTTTCATGTTTGTATTCTAAATAAGATTCATGATATTCTAAGGCATTCAGAATTTGACTATCTTCACTAATTTATGAAATAGTGAAGAGAGGTTTTATATCTTCTTCATCATCAATCCATTGAGTATCATCTAATTCTTCGATTGTTCTTTCTAGAGGATACAAGGTGAATTTATTGGTTGAACTACCATCAAAGATGTACATATCACAGGATCTACAACTAATGAAAGCATCAACTGTAGCTAATCAAGGTCTTCCTAATATAATAGGATGTCCTCCTAGATCATTTTTAGGAGTTAAGATGATGAAATCTATAGGATACTCCCAAGAATATAAGGACACTGTAATGTCTTCTAATACCCCATCTGGTTTGATTACAGATCTATCTGCTAATTGTAGTAGTGTGGGTGTAAAAAGAAGATTCAGAAGTTTTAGTTTTTCCATGACTTTCCTACTGATGATATTGATTGCTGCTCCTAGATCAATAAATGTGTTTTCAATTTCAATTCCATTGATATGTATCTTAACAACTAGATTTCTGGGATCTAGATAATTTTGAATGGCAATCTTTCCCCATCATTATGTTTTCTATTTTTCCTACCAGTTGTATTTTCTTTATCTCTTTTATTCTTCTTCCTGGTTTTTTCATACTAAACTCTTTTATTGTCTTTGCTAAAATTGGGATTTCCTTGATGGTCTATAATAATGGAATCTTAATAAAAACATTTCTTAACTCATCTAGGAAATCATAGTTAGGCATCATAATTTGTTTCTCTACACCTCTATCAATTTGTAATCTTTCAGGAAAAGGAGGTGTAGTAGTAGATGTTGATGGCTGCTCTAACATAGGAGTTGAAATTATTGGTTATTTTTCTTTTTCTTTTTCAATGTTTTGGCCTTGAAGAGATGTTTTTTCTTCAAAACTTTTATTTACCCCTAGAGAATATTTCTCAGAATTTTTTTGTTCTTGTATAACTACAGAAGGTTTCTTTCTTTCAAGTATTCTTCCAGACCTAATTTGAACATCATTAAGGTCTAAAGGAGTAATCAAATAGGTTGGAAATTATTGACCTTGTATCATATATGTATTTTGAGGGTTTTTATTGTTGGGGTTTGGTAATAGCTGGGCAGGTAACTGATTTTATTTTTGAGGAAATGGTAATGGAGGTGGTGGATTTTGATTTTGATTTTGATGTTGTGGATTCTGCTGAGGATTTTGTTGAGGTGGAAAGTTTGGATATGATGGATATGATGGATAAGATGGTGGATATTGATAATACTGGGAGAAACTTCCATAAGTATTTTGTGCTCCTTAAGCCCAAGGTTGAGATTGATTTTGAAATTGGGGCCAAGGTTGCTACCAAGAGTTCCAATTAGGTGGGGGTTGATTATACATTTTATTACTAAACCCTTGTGTTTGAGGTCCCTGCCAAGGTTTTCTAGAGACAAAATTAAGAGATTCTGTGGAATTTGTGGTTGCTTCTTCTTGAAAGATAGCTTTAAGACCAGGGATTGAAGGAAAATTCTTGGTCTCATGAATTTCCAAACAAATTGCACAAGTCTCTATTACTTTTGCATCCAAAGGGCACTCTCTTAAGGCATGCTTCTTCCTACATTTGGGACAAAATATTGCTAAGGCATCCGTTTCGGCTTTATGCTTGTTTTGTAACTTAAGGGTGTCTATTTGCTCACTAAGAATCCCTAGAATGTCAGTTTTTAATTCATCAAGAATATTCCATATTTCTGCCCTACTTACTGTTCCAGTTGCATATTTTCTTGCCCTTGCGAGAGCAGGGTCTCTTGGTCCTTTTAGAATTTTAGATTTTCCTCTTGAAAGATTAATACATAGTTCTGCTATATCAGGTAATGAAAGTTGAGATATGTCTCCTTTCCCCGTCATATTAAGGATATCTATCCATTCATCCCTAATTGTCTTCAACAAAAGAGCTTTGAATGTATCTTGGTCTAAGTTTTCCATTTTTTCCCTCTTGATGTTGTAGTTAAATATTTCCAACAAATCTTCTACATTTTCATCCTCTTCTTGTATCATTTCGAACACTTCTTCCTTATGTTTTACTGGTATACAGTAATCCAAATACCTTTCTATAAATGCTTTTCTCATATGATCCCATGTCCTAATAGACCTAGTGATTAAAATCATAAACCATTTTAATGCTGCTCCTTTCAATGTTGAAGGGAACAATTTAAGTTTTTGAGCATCTTGTAGGTAATCATAGGTTCTACATAGAACTTAAAATTCAAATAAGATGGTCTCAGGATCTTCACTTTTTAGTCCATGAATGTTTGGAAGAACAGAGGGTGATATATTTTTCATAGCTGCATTGGTCTCTTCATCTATTATAGGGAATCAAAAAGAGCTTGCCATTTCCCTTCTACCTCTTCCTCCTTCTGCATTTCCTCTTCTTCTACCTTCTTCTGTACCTATAACTCTTCCTCTATCTCCTCCTCTACCTCTACCACCTCTAAATAGTGTATGTTCCCCATTAAAGACTTCTCCTTCCCCTTCTTCTGACATGATAGATTCTTCTGAACTGATATAGGGTTCAGTTTCGAGAGATAGTTGTTCTACGGGTTCTTCTATCAAAGGTATATTGAAGAAATGATCCTCTTCCTCTTCTTCACAAGGAATTTCTAATTTTTCTGCTGGGATATATTCTCTTGTAGAAGTGAAACAGGTTATTCCTCATGTAGGTGTTCTTGGATCTTCTTCTTCTATAACTGCTTCAGTAGATTAAGTGGGAGATCTTTCTGATTGGATATCTGATCTTGGTCTTGGTGGAGTGAGTGGTGTTGTGGGAATTAAGCTTCTACCTCTTATAAATCTACCCCTAGAGTCTCTTTCTCTACGCATATCATTGTTTTGGGAAATAGGAAATAAGGCTACCTAGTTACACTTCCCCGGCAACGGTGCCAAAATGTTTAGTAAATTTAGTGTCCTAAATTGATAGCATAAATTATCGACCAGGGCTAGTAAACTGATGAAGTGTAATGCATTAAATGTGCCTAAGTATTCCATTTTCTTACTTTGTTGTTTTTAGTGTTTTATTGATGTTTTGGGGTTTTTATGTTTGATTCTTAGTATGCTACTCTATGCTAAAAAGATGAAGTTAAATCTATGTCAATAGAGAGAAAATGAAATGTTAATAAATGAATTAAAACAGATTTTATTTGCAAGTTTTGTTCCTAACTAGAAAATGATGAAAATAGAGAGTCCTAATCCATATATATTACAGCTTCTAAACAAACATTTATGAAATGAAAAGTAACTCAAAACACTACAAATTAATCTGATTCATTTAGTTAGAGATTTGTTGGAAGAGCTTGTGAAAAAGATTAATTCTAATGCAATGAGGATCTCCTAAAACATAAAAGGAAATGCTGAAACAAACAGTAACTTAGAACATTTCAGTGAAATCTCATTCACTTGATAGAGGTTTATTGTAAGAGCTTGAGAAAAATATTAGTATAATGTATTAAAGATCTCCTATTAAATGTTGAAACAACTTATAACATTACAACTAAATCTCATTCATGAGTTAGAGGTTTATTGGAAGAGCTTTTGAAATAGATTAATTATAATGTGATAAGGATCTTCTAAGAAACAAAACAATCAATAACTCACAATATTACAAGTAATTCTCATTCGTAAATTAGAGGTTTATTGGAAAAGATTTTGAAAGAGACTAACTATAGTATAATGAGGATCTTCTTTTTTACTAAATATCAGAAAATGAAATGATAATAACTCAGAATATTACAATTGAATCCCATTCATTTAATAGAGATGTATTGGAAGAGCTTGAGAAAGAGACTAACTGCAATATCATGAGGATCCTTTATCTAAGCAAATGACATGAAACATAATGCTAAAAAGTATGATTTCAGAAAGCAGTCTAAGTAAGCAAATACGAAAAAACAGAATTGAAAATGACTTATCTAGAAAACATGTAAAACCTCCTCGAATAGCAGGGGCCCTCTGCTATCAATTTGGCATTAATCCTTTAACTCCTCAAGATTGTATTCAGAATAGAATAAAGGCTAAAACTCCTTTTTATTAACACAAGACTTGAAAACAGAGTATCACCGTAATGATAAAATATGTATCAATTGTCCTTCTCGGTATTACAGAGCTTAATTTATATGAAAATTCATAACTAACAGTGAAAAAAAAAGGTACGGGTCTGGATTTGAAGTTAAAATCAAATTAAAACTCTTTTTGGACTCATGATTTGTTGTAAAGCAAATCAGGAGTCCTAATTCCTGTAGAAAACAACTTCTTTGACATTTTCTTTGACCACGTGCTTAGAAACCTCCAGCTATCGATTTAGTCCTCGTGGATGCGAAGGAATGCTGTAGGGAAGATTTGGAATCCACCCATGGGTGCCTTTTCTCCAGATGACACCTGTAACATACTTAAACACCAAAAAAACTATGGAATGGGTGACTGGCTACAGAATGACTGTATTTTGTAGCTAATCTGTTCAAAAATCATTAAGACAACAAAAATCAGAAAAGTACAATACGTTAATCATTGTAAGCAAACTTTAAGCAATCTTAATCATTCTCATTGATTTTTAGGTTTATGAAATGATAAAGGAATGATGAAATTAAGTGAAGTTTGGAAAAAGAGAAGGAAATTTTTGGGCTCAACAGGAGGCATGAACAAACCCTCCGTATGATTGGAAGATAACCAATCGAGTGAATACTGACTCAATAACAAGTTTATGGATTTCCTAATTCAAGCTAAATCCCATCCCAATGGAGAAACAACTTTGCTTTTTGTGCTTTGTTCAAGGGAGACACAATTGACTGTAGCTACCATCAATCATGGAAGTAATGTCCCATTCCCGCTCTTTTTTGAAATATTTAATTCTTTTGTATTTTTCATATTAAAATCCTGAAAAATAATAAAATAATGTGGCCTATAGTATAATGGAAATAATGAGTGTTGGGAAACAGATGCACTAGTTTCTAGGGTTTGAACAATCCTATGCTCAATGTAAGGTGGTGAAACTAGTAAATGACACTAAAAGGAATGTTTCTTCCATGGGATAAGGGTGTCAAGTTGTAGATGCTAAGTGATTGCAAGGTTAATTTTTCAGAAAGACATGGTCAAAAAGTGGCTTATACATGAGTCCAAGTCAAGGAAACAAAAAGGAAAACAATACAAATAGTCAACATGCAATGAAGAAGAAAAAATTAACAAGAGGTAGCCTCTAGGGTATAAGGCCACAAAGATAGTGGAGAATAAGGACAGTGAAGCTTCATTCCAAAGGTCATGGTGGGACTAAAGAGGACTTCTGAGCAAACACAATTTTTGCAGCATGGGAAACATACGGTAGTGAGGATCTAACTAGGAAGCCCACGTAAAGGATGGCTCTACCATCATATCATGATTTTATAAATTGAAAATTGAAAATGGTTTCAATAATAATAACATGACGGGGTCCACCCTATGGAAAGATATCGCAATACGAAGGCTAGAATGAAAAATGCAACGGAAAATGAATTTCCCTAACCTATATGACAGTGTTGAAAACAAAACCTTCCATGATGGATCCATGGTCATGGAATTGAAGTGGTAAAAAATGTCTCAAAATATTCAATTTTTCCTTAAAACAACCTATCCTAGCACTTGAAAGCCAAAAAAGTCATAAAGTTTAACGAATTCAAAAAATAGACACGAAATTTATAAAAGTGGGTTTTGAAATTTTTTGAAATATTAGTATAAATACACCTTTTTTACTTACATTTTTCATTTTTGCATTGGGAATTTGGAGAATAAATATTTGGATAAAAAAACTAACAACTTCAATCTGCCCAATTTCTCGTCCAGATAACTGCAAATATTCTAGGTAATCCCCTCAATCTCATCCTTAGTGAATTTCCTAATAATTTTATGTTATTTTCAAATGATTTGACCATAGGAATCTTAGTTTTATATTTATCCTCTATGTATACACAGGTTGACCATATTTAAGTCGTGTGTAGACGTGACTGTGTATGAAAGTAACCCACGTATGCTTAGGACAATTTTTCTTGAATCAAAGATTTAATGAATGAAAAAATTGAATGATGCAGGATGTCTATCAGTTGGAGAGAGAGGGAACACAGTTCCATTGATAATGAAGTGATAGAATATCATTTTGCATTGGACGCCCTTAAGGGTGCAGTTTATTAAAATTCTTCAAAATTCCAAACATGGAGACCAACACAAGACTTCTTGAAATTCTTGTGAATTATTGGGATCTAGAAGAGGATGCCTTTATGATTGATCAAATTCCTCTAGGGATTGAGGTATAGGTCATATACCTCATCACTAGACTTTCCCGGAGAGGAGAGCTAGTAAACTTGCAAGGGAAGGCACCAGTAGGACTCAATATAGATGCCTACATTCAACTCCACTGTTCAGCAGATATTCATAAGGTTGGGACTCAGATCCCAATCAGAGATGTAGAGTGATTAAATATGAGAATCCTTATTTTCACAATTTTTCGAGTAGACGAATAAAAATCAATGTATCAAGCCTCACGAGCTACAATGAGTTTGACAACATATTGCCTAACTACATTATATGACTGGTGCACAACTTTACCGACCAACGTGAAAAAACATTTGACTTCAATTCAGAAGAATAAGACTAAGAATTTTGGATATGGAACTATCCTTTGCACTTTCATTGTTGAGATATTACCTAGGCTTCGACCCAAGGTGATTTCAACAATCAACAATGCAATATATCCATGCATAGAAAGGTGGGCTTACTTGATGAAGAGACTAGGGGGTGACAAGGTCCCTAGGACTACTTTTGATGATGAGTTCTTCCTTTGGTGGGGAAAAAAATTCATCACCATTGAGGACTACCCATACATAGGTATGGACTTTAGAGCAGACCCATATATACCAGTTCCACCTGGTTTGCATGGGGAGAAATTAGTTATATTGTTTTATGATTTTTGATATTATTTTTTTGTTTTTTATTTTGAAAAATATGAAATGAAATTATTTTTGATAGGATAAAATACTTACAAAATTATTTATCATGACATAGATGTACGACCAGTAGGACCTGAGGGTGTTCCGAGGCATAGGCACCATGAAAGAGATGTGGAAAATGTTGCAGGTAATCCTGAGATAGTCCTTCATGCCATACAAAAAAACCTGGAGGGTTTAACCTGCCAAGTGCATATATCTCTAGTGGAGAATCTACCAGAAGATATATAGACTAGTGGTTGGTGTACCACGGGATTGGGTGTGACTCTTCCAACATATGCCAATTTCCATAGTCTTATTTCGAGATGCTCATCCACAGTACGGCCCCCAGACATATATATTAGGATGACTTTATTTTTTTTGTGATAGAATTGATAGAGTATAAGCCCAAATTTTGTAGGAAATTTTGTCCCAATTTTGTATAAAATTTTGATCATATGGCTCTTACCTATATATAGGATTTTTTGTGATGTGACTCTCTCATATATACAATTGATAATTGCTTATTTTTTATGTTTTTAATGTGATGAATGAATAATCTAATGCTTGATCAACCAATTAATCAACAAATGTGTTTTCAGATCATGGGATATCGATATATGTAATGAAATTAAATTATCTCTATAATAAATGCAGTCTCAAAAATTGGTGATATAAATAAGGATCTTTGACATGATAGATGTTATTCAATTGAGACACCACTAGTTGTGAATCTAAGTATACTACTAATGAACCATCACCAAGAGATATTGGTTTAGATAGTAGATTCACCAAAATATTATATTATACAACATTATTTGAAGAAAGACTAATACCTATACCCCTTGATACTAACAAGTGATTGGATCGATAGTAAATTACCCAAGTCACGGAAGCCAAATTCTGGGTATGTTGACTAGCACCATCAAAAAATCATAAATAGATCATATCATCCAAAGATACTTGCGCAGGCAGATCAAAAATATCAATGTTACAATGAAAATGATAGAAAAATATGCACAAAAAATACAATATGTAGAAAATCAAAGAAAATTCTAGGAATAAGCCTAGGCACAATACTTCTTAAGATATATCCCATTTATGGGCTCCGCTAGCTCGTTTCCATTAAAATAAACCAATTCATAAGATCCCTTTTTCAAGGCTATTTTAATGATGTACGTACCGTACCACATGTATTTAGGCTTACCTGCCCCTAAAACATCCTTTTCTTGATCATAGACTAGGACAAGGTCGCCTTCAGAGAAAACCCTAGGTCGCACAACGTTATCATACTGAAACTTCACCCTTTTCTTATGAGCTTTGTTAATCGTGGCTATGTCTTGAAAGTGCTCATCAAGATGTTCCAAATAAATGAGGCATTCTTCAAGACTAGTAGTTTCTTGAAGAAGTTCAACATCTAGCTTAAGAGAAGGAATTTCACATTCCATAGGGAAGATTGATTCCAATCTGTAAACCAGTTGAAAAGGAGTAAAAGCATTTGCAGTCTTAACTGACATTCGATATGCCCAAATTTCAGGATACAACATAATCTGCCAATTGGATCATCTCTTGTAGGATAAATTTCAAGGATTTATTCACGACTTCCACTTTCCCATTGGCCTAAGGATAATAAGGAGTTGAATGCTCCTGCTCGAAACCTAACTTGAGAGCCAATTCAGACATCATGGATTTATGAAAATGACTTCCATGATCAACGACAATCTCTTTAGGAATAACAAAAATATAAATGACTTGGTTGAAAAGAAACAAGGATGTTGTTTCACCATCGTTCGAAAATGTAAGCATAGCCTTGGCCCAGTTGGTGAAGTAGTCCACTGCCACAAGGTATAATTATGACCCATTTCTGAAGGTGGGTTACAAGTTGTAAAATCTATTCTGCACTTTTTGAATGGACCTATGGTAATAAGAGGAAAGAGTGGAGTTGGATAAGCGCGCATTTTCCGAGTATATACTTGACAAGGATGAAATTTCTTGACTGCTTCAACACAATCTTTGAAAACAGAAGGCCAAAAATAACTAGCACGCTGAATTTTTGGGCTATAGTAAGCCCAGATAAATGACCACCAAAAGTTCCACTGTGGCAATCATTATGCACTACCTTAGCTTCTTGTAAGGTTAAGCAACATCTAAGTATTGAATCAACCTTGTGACTATAAAAAGTGTCACCAATGATAACATAGCTTTTCGCGAAGTGACGCAACATTCTACACTCATCATTTGAAAAAGTGAGGGGAAAATTTGAAATATGAGGATATCTAACAATATCCCCATACCAAGGATCCAATGAAGAAATAAGGAAAAGATGTTCATCAAGGAATGATTCCTCATAAGCTTATTTTTCTCAACAAGGTAACTCGAAGATTAATTATGAAAATATCAATGATTTCTTGAATTTAGGAGACAAGAACTCGATATCAAATTCTTGTAGAATAAAAATATATCTATTATATTTTCCCCAAATCACTCCCCTATTGAGAATGAATTTAAATGGATTGATAGTTGCCGAAAAAAAGTTTTGTGAAGTAGAATATAATGTCTAACTTGCTGGATAACATGGGATACTCCCATATCTAACTTATAAAAGGGAGAATATTTCAATTTAGGACCTATCAAGCCTCATATTAGATAATAAATCACATGCTCACAGATAGCATCGTCTTCCTGAACCAGAACCATACCTATGGTTGATTCTTCTGTGGCAAGATACATGAGGAAATACTTGCTATAATCAGGTGGAATCATTAAAGGATCAAAGTTCAATGCATTTTTCAAAGCATCAAATGAGCATTGAGCAAAATCCTCCTACAGGAATGGAACTCCTTTTTTCAACAATCTCATATATCCTTTTGTAATCTTAGCATAATTGACAATAAATCTCCTCAAGAAATTGGCCTTTCCTTGGGGATTCTAGAGTTGACAAATGGTATATGGGGGAGGAAACTGAAGTATTTCCTAAACCTTGAAAGAATCAACATGAATCCCTTAAGTATACATGATGATCCCCAATAACCAACCAAATGTGACTGTGAAAACACACTTATTCAGATTCAACCATATTTTATAATAATGACATTTTTTGAAAATCAATCTAAGATGATGAGGATGATCAATTATCTTTCGAGAATGAGCAGCTAAGTCATCCAAATAAGCTTTGATGATATTGTTGATATCTTGGAAAGCATAAGACATGGCCTGCTGGAAATTTTCTCCAACATTTTTAAGACCAAAAGACATCTTTTTATATGAAATAGTACCCCAGGGGTAAATAAAAAATTTCTTATTTTGATTTTCAAGATGGATAGTGATTTGATTATAACCCAAGAAATCATCCATCAAGGAAAAAATATCATTCCTTTCACATTCATCAATAATGTGATCAATAAAGTGTGTGGGGTAATTATATTTAGGACACGCCTTATTCAAATATCTGAAGTCTATGTACACACAGATCATTCCCTATTTCTTGTTCACTGGGACTGGATTTGAAACCCACTTAATCAAAGGAACGGGGTATACAAAACTTTCCTTACACAACTGCTCAACCTTAGCCTTGATAACTGCCACTTTCCTAGGATTTACGGGACAAATTTTTTATTGTATAAGCTTAGTGTTCTCATAAGCCTTGATCTCATGTTGGACAATCGATGGATCAACTCCAGGAATTTCCTCATAAGACCAAGTGAATGCATCAAATAATTTTTTAAAAATATCAGTATATACTTGAATCTGTTGAGGGGAACATTTAAAAAATCTCTATTACATTGGGATCCCTGGAAATGTTCACCAAAATTTTTTCTGAAATGATAGACATATTACCTTCAACAAAAATCTTTGCTGGAGCCAAAGGTTTTAGAATTGGGTGAACATGACTAGTTGATGTTTTTTTGCCTTCAATGAAGGCAATGGTTTTGTCCCAATATATAGTCATGTCTCATTGCATGATTTAGAATGTAAAATACATATATATCAATTTAATGGATGATTTTTGAAGGGAGGAAACATTTATTATGACACTCAATCGTGTTGGGCGTGTGTTATATTATTTCCACAACTAGTTTCATGTGCTGGGGGGGTGGGTGTCGTAGCAGGGGTGTCAGAACCCCTTATTCATTTCATCGGGTGCAATAGGGAGGTCACAGGGGGATGAACCCCCCCCCCCCCCCCCACCCCACACACACCTAAAACCATTTTTCGGGTATTTGGAGGGGATGGTAGCCCCCCTGCACGAGGTTCGGGGCCTTTTTGGACCTTATATTAGGTGGGAAGACCTACCAATAGATTTCTGCATCATTTTTTCTCATGGTGAAGGGATCAATGGTTTTCTTCCCATGTTATTTTGTCGATCTGGTGAAGGGAATTATGATTATGTTCTAATACAGGGTTAATGTATTGGAGTTTATGATTTTTTTCAACATGTATATATATGTGTTGTAACATTGAAAGGAATATAATAAAAAATAAATCTAGCAGTCCCTATTTTTGGATTGAGGGGAAAATCTTTTTGTATATTTGTTTTATGTTTTATTCTCTTTCCACTATTTATTTTTTTTCTTAAAGATTCGTTTGCATGTAATTTGTGTACAGGGTTCAGACTTACATTGGGCTATGGGCCCACTACATTAGGTGATGAAAAATTGATTTTTATCCCTAATATTACAAATAAACCATCTACTAATGAGAAGGAAGGCTTGAGTAATGTATTTCCAAATTATGGATGCATTTATCTTATTTCAAAATCCAATCCATAATAGAGATACATAAGAAACACTTACAACTTGTTATATATTCCCATAAGATATCTTCTTGGAGGAGTCACAAAAAATTCTTGCTAATGTTTTCTAGGAGGAAAGCATAATTGGTTTTTTTCCTAACCTATAACCCGCTACAACCTCTAGCTTGGCCAAATTTTTCCAAGAAGAAAGAATAATTGGTTTTTTCCTCACAACTTTCCCAAATAAAATTGAATGATGCTTGCAAAATTTTTCCAAGATTTCCTTTTGAAACCTAGGCCATTGTGATGTAGAAAAATGGGATTTCTTCAAGTATTATTATATAAAATGCATGCCTTCCAACTTGAGTTCATGGCATGTAACATTATTTTTCCTTTCAATTTCTACGAATATCTAAAGAAATAAAAATAAATTTTCATAAATTGTTTGATTCTAGTTAAATCCCTCGATATTTGAATGTACCTTTAATGTCCATGGTAGTAATAAAGATCAATAATGATAGGTACAATGGGTATTAATTATAAAAGCCCCATGAAAACAAGGAATATGTGCTCCTATTAATCCACATTCTATTGGAATTATAGAAAGTAGAGAGAAGATGCCTCAAAAGCTTAATTCTTTGAATGTTCCCTTTACAAAAAAAAAATTAATGTCATAAAAATAACTAAAGTGGTAGATAGAAGACATATGAATGAATGCAACACATTCCATTTAAGAGCTCTCCGGATTATGCACAATGTTATTGGAACATTTGTCGACATTTCAAATCCCAATTCGGATCCATCTTTAGGACAAGATGTTGAATGAAGGATGAAAGAAGGAAAGAGGTCAAGGATTAATAGTGAAAAGAGTAAAATAAAAAGAGTTGGCAAGAAATAAATATTTAGTTCTTGTCGGCTCTTATTATTTTACTTTTTTTACTATTAATTCTTGACCTCTTTCCTTCTTTCATCCTTCATTCAACATATTGTCCTGAAGATGGATCTTTGTTGGCATTTGAAATGTCGATGAATGTTCCAATAACACTGTGGATAATCCCAAGAGCTCTTCCATAAATGATAGCCATAGGAGATTGAGAACCATAGCAACACCTTTCATTAAAAAACTATTAAAATATTCCCTTATTTGAAATTTTAGGTCCTCTTCCACTAGCAGGAGGAGAATGCAAGAGAGAGGAAACCCTTCTCTTAGACCTCTCTCTACATTAAAAAATGTGGAAGTTGATACATTAATATGAATAAAAAAAGAGGTGGATATACAACTCTCAATTGAAGAAACAAATTTATAAATAATGCATAAATGAATAAATAACAATTTAATGTAAATATAACTAACTTTATCAAAGGCCTTAGAAATATATATCTTGGAAACTATTATTTTGTAATGATTTGTATGGGTTGAATGAAGCCCTTCTTGGAAGATGCCAATTGCTTGATGGGTTTGTCTCTCTCTCAGGAATCCATATTCATTAGGGAAATATTCTAACAAAGAATTTATTTCTTCCTAGGAGAAATTATTTTGAAAACGATTTTATAAGTAGAATTACACATGGATATGGATTTGAACTACTCAAAAGAGGAAATGTCAAATTTTGGAATTAGAATAATAAACGTGGAAGTGAAATTAGCCAAGGTATGACCTAACATCATGAAGTGTTCTATAATTTAAGAAAATCATCTGATGAACATGAATACAATGGATTTAAAATTCCATAAGGAGGCTCTTTTCCTTTTGGAGACTACCAAAAATACCCTAAATGTCATATTTTCTTATTTTTTCCATAAGCTACATGTTCTATCCTTGATAAAAAAATAAGAGGGAGAGGCATCCACCCTTAATAGAATATCTATATCAGCCCTAGATATTTCTATAAATGGGCTTGAGAAGTGTGAGGTACATTTACGAGCTCTGTCTCTAAAAGAGGAAGTTTGTGTTTAATTATATTAGTTGATGGCCCTAATGGAGTTTATAGTCTCCTTCTAATGATTGGAATACTCATGTAAGAAAATTATATTTTCAATCACTGAATGGTGTCGTAATTCTGTAATTTTCATTTTCCTTTCTTCTATTTTTCTAAGATAATTTTATGAAAATGATTCTCGAATTCTTCAAATGTAACTTTTGTTTCTTATGAAGCTAATCGATACCCTCCTTTAGCAAAAAATTTAGAATCTGGGTGATATAGATTTATTCAGGAACAGTATAAAATATAGAAATAGACATAAACACATAGATGCAGCAGAAATAATACTCCATTTCATAAATATCAAATAACTGAAATATGTTTACAGACAAAACGGAAATAAACTAGTTAGGGTGATGGTAGCTTATCTCTTAGAATAGATGTGGCAGCTACGTGCCTTTGAACTATGTTAAAATGAGGCTCAAAGGCCTATTTATTTTTGAGAAACAATGCAAAACCATAAACATCCAAAAACCTAATTGTAGGAAATGAAGCGCCAAAACTATCGGCCCCATTTGGGTAAATTGGTCTTTCAACTTCCCGGGGACGTAACTTGTCCATACTTTCTATGTTTGACATGAATCATACCTCATTAGAAATATATATCCGAGGAGTACAACTTTTGGTGTGAGAAAAATCAATACATGGATGCATGTTACTCCCAATTTTCCCAAAAAACATCATTTAGGGCCTCAAAACGGCTCCGTAAGTTCAGGACCCAAAAAAATGCTAAAAATAGTAAGTTGTATGGAAATTGAAAGACTAAAAGAACTGATGGTGGCATTTCAAATGGAATAGGTGGGTGTCCACCAATATCCACCTCGATCATTAGGGCCCCAAAACGGCTTCGAAATT
Organism: Pinus albicaulis; assembly: GCA_034641835.2. Classification (NCBI taxonomy): domain Eukaryota; kingdom Viridiplantae; phylum Streptophyta; class Pinopsida; order Pinales; family Pinaceae; genus Pinus; species Pinus albicaulis. Next base: position 314,468,706 of record CM076578.1, read on the forward strand.
TTAGGACCCAATAACCTGCTAAAAATAGTAAGATGTGCTGAAAGTGAAAAACAGAAAGAACCGATGGTGGGGGTTGAAATGGATTAAATGGGTGGCCACCAATATCCACCTAGATCATTCCTCCCTCCTTAGGAAGCAATGGTCCCCATTGCGTTAAGTTCCTCCATGAGAGACAAATTTTGCTGAGCTTGGTATTGGATTTGTCCCGGATGTCGTGGACCTATTGGCGGATGTGCTGGCGAACGTGATGGATGCGTTCAAAAAATTTGGTAGAGAAAACATGTGTTTATTATGTCTGTGTAATCACATGAGGTATGGAAATATCAGGTGGTGGTGCGCCGGGGGTCAGATTGATGGAGTGCTTGTCTTGACAATGTAGAGGACCCTCTATGGGTGAGCAGAAAATGTCCTCGTATTCCTCCATGACTTTGTCCATCTGCTATAGCCAGGAAGGGGAGCCCTGATCTGTGGTATGGCCATAATATTCTTCTTTCCCTGTGATCGAGTTGTAAGGAAAATAAATTTCCTGGTTTTGGAAACAATCTTACTGCATTGTTTTGCAATATTCAAGGAGATATCAGGAGGCGATACTACCTCTGATATCCTGTACAATTGATTTCCCAACATAATAACAACAAAACAAGGCCTAGAATCATACACATCATGTCGCCTCCACAAGTATGGTTGGCCCAATAATACATCATCTACATCAAGAGGAGCAACATAACACAATACCTCATTTGTGAATGGCTTGATGTTGTACTGAAGGTGGCACTGTTGGCGGATGTGCAAATCTCTCCCTGGGTGAAGCCAGCTGATGGTATATGACTACAGGTTTTCTATGCTCAGTATTTCAAGCCGTTTCACGACCTCTATTGAAATGAGGTTCTTTTGGCTTCCGCTATTGACAAGAAATTGCAGTGGAGAACCCTTCAGCCACATCTGCGAATGGAAGAGGCACTCCCATTCCTATGGATCCTCAAAATCCTCCCTCTGGATCTTAGTGGTGGCAACAATGGAATTAGGGTCTGCATCAATGATCCACTTCCCTTTGTCATCACCCTTGTATAGTTCTAGCTCACGATGAGAACATGTATCTGATTCGGGTGCCTTCAGTTCAGACACCAGCGACTATTTGGCCCAACATTTTTTTGTGTTGTGAGTGGGGCTGTTATGGAGTTCACACCACTTCCCTGTGTCCTTATTTGGTTTTTTAGTGGTGTTCTGATTCACCCTACTTTGGCTCTTCCCCTTGTTCTTTGGTTCAAGGGCACCTTTCCCTGGCTTTGGATTCGCTGATCCAAAGTCTCTCTTCTTTTGCTTAAATTTCTGCTCAATCTTGGTGGCATAGCAATATTCCGTACCAAGCGAGGTAATGTCAAGGAAATCCATCTCCTCTTGAATGTGTCTATGCAGACAACTGTCATACTTGAGCACCAAAGGTCTCAATAACCAACTTTGTGCGCATGGTATGGAACAAATTCATCAGTTCATGCACATCTTGATCCCTTTGTTGTTTCCGCATGGTCCATTAGATGTACTTGTCCTCATAGCTCCCGACGAGGTATTATTCTTCCTTGATGTCATCTCAGGACAAATTCCAAGTGGGTGTGGCCGAGAACAAAGAGGATTTCCCATCGTCCTTTTGCTCATAGTAGGTTTCCCACCAATGCTTGACATGGGGGCCGACTTTGAATAGTTCAAAATAATATTTTCTCGGTCGAAGAAATAATGGACTGAGAAATACCATTCTAACAAATTCAACCATCTATCTACGATGTTTGCATCTATCTAACCTTCAAATATAGGAATGTCATATTTTTCTTGTACCTTCAAAGGAGTGGCACCTCCAGAGTGGTTGTTGGATGTAGATGTGTTGTAGGTGGGTAGCCATTGAAGGACCTGAGAAAAGTTGTCCATCATCGTGTTCCTTTGTTTCTCGAGGGCCTCCTTGAAAAATATTTTGATAGGATCTCCTACTCCCTCATCTTTATTTTCTTCTTCCATAGGAGGCTGTCTGGGTTTGCGAGACCGATCTTGCAAGGGTTCAACCAGATTAAGCCCTAACTTCTTATACCCTGACCTTGTTGGCGACATGGAAATAAAAATAGAGAAAGATCAGACTACTTTGATACCACTGATCCGGATTTATGCATGAACGCAACAGAATACACATATAACCCTAACCACAAAGATGCACCGGAAATAATGCTTCATTTTATTAATATCAAATGACTAAAATATGCTTACAGACATAATGTTAATAAACAGCTAGGGTGTTGGTAGGCTTATCTCTAGGAGGAGATGTGGTGGCTACAGGCCTCTGAACTGTGTTACAAAACAAATGACTGAAACATGCTTACAATAATAATGGAAATGAACAAGCGAGGGAACTGATAGCATATCACTGAGAAGAGATGTGATGGTTACAGGCCTCTACAGTGTGTTACAATGAAGCTCGAAGGCCTATTTATTTTTTAGAAACAATGCAAAACCCTAAACATCCCAAAACCTAACCGTAGGAAATGAAGCGCCAAAACTATGGGCCCCGTTTAGGTAAATTGGTGTTTCAACTTCACGGGGACGTAACTTTGGCATACAATCTTTGTTTTACATGCATCATACATCGTAAGAAATATCTATCTCAGGAGTACAACTTTCGGTATGAGAAACATTAGTCCATGGACCCATGTTGCTCCCGATTTTCCCAAAAAACGTCGTTTAGGGCCTCAAAACGGCTCCAGAAGTTCAGGATCCAAAAAAGTGTTAAAAATAGTAACTTGTGCTACAACTGAAAAATTGAAAGAACTAATGGTGGTGTTTCAAATGGAATAGGTGGCTGGCCACCAATATCCACCTGGATAATTAGGGCCCCAAAATAGCACCGGAAGTTCAGGACCCAAAAGCCTTCTAAAAATAGTAATATTTGCTAAAATTGAAAAATTGAAAGAACTAATGGTGGGGGTCCAAATGGAATATATGGGTGGCCACCAATATCCACCTGGATCATTGGACCTTAATATATGAGAGGGAATTAATATCCCCTTAAAACATTTGAATATACCAAGCAATGGTTGTGGACTTGATGTCATAAGAGTTTTGTGGAGTTAAATTTGGTGGGAATATAGATTATGGGGTTAAAGGCCACCAAATATTTGTTATGGATTCAATGGACATGGAATTTTTCAATTGTTTTGGATTTACCTTAAAATGGCTATGATGCTTTCCCATTGTGGCAGTCATTTCAAAATAATTTTCTAGTGATATGATTCACCCCTTCAAGGAAGACATTGTTTGATATTTAAATTCTCCTCCAAGAAAGAAGCTAAAAGGTGGAACTGGTCCAATATTTTAGCCACTATATAATTTCCAGCATGCTAATTCTCCATGCCATTGAAATATTTTAACGATGGAAATCTGTTAAACCATCTCTCTAGGTAGAACAAAAAAAGTATGAGTGGGGGTGAATATGAGTAAGTATATCTCATATTTCATTAGATCGAATAAAAATTTAGTTTCACCACCAATCACTATTATTTCCCAGGAAAATATGGAGTTCTAGAAATTATTTTAGTAGAAACATCTTCTATCGGAAATGGGGACTATCAAAATTTACATATATGAAATATTATATAGCTTTTTGAAGTGGCTTGTGAGATGGAATTAACATTTCTTACAAGTCATGATAGTCCAAATGGATCTACCTAAATAAGTTAGAGCTAAGAAGTCCAATCATTAGGGGAATTTTTAGGTAAAATTAGGCTTCAAAAGAAAAAGAAAAACATAAAAAAATCATCTTTAAAAGAGCCAATAAGATTCAATATCATGGTGTCATCCACGAAGGTAAATATTTTTGAAGGGAAAATAGAAAACCATTTTTTTAAATTGTATTTTTGGCTTATGTTCTGATATGTTTAGTTGATTTTCAAGTGTCTTCACCCTTTAGATACATAATCAACTTCACATCCAACAAGTACCCACTTGGCATACTTCATATCCAACAAGTAATTCATGGTTATGGATGAAACGTCATGGTTATTCTCTTTTGAAGAAAACTTTTCTTTATATTTGGACATTTAGAAGCATAATTTCCTACTTCACCAGAATGAAAAAATTTGAGGGGGATCTTACCTTTGGCTTCATCATCACAAATAACATGAGTCAAGGGATAAAGGGCTAAGACCTGTCCATAATCATGATTTTGGTACTATTGTGTCATATTTAGAATTTTGAACCATTTTCTATTATTTTTAATCAATAGTAGATGTGTGCTAGAGCACTTGTACAACATGCATGAATGAGTTTTCAACTATTTGACAGAATGGATAGACTTGGGAATATATTTGGAATTTTTTTCCAAATCTGTCAATTCTGAAAATTTAGAACAACAGATTAATTCTTAGCTAAACATTGTAAAAAATCCAAAATTGAGGAAATCAATAGAATAACTCAGATATTTAAGTTAGTACATTAATGGAGATATCGAATACCATTAACACATATCAATACTACATACCATAAGCTGAAAAAAAAATTCAAGATCAAACCTCTATTAAGTCGAAGTTATGAGATGAGGATAACTAAAGTTGAAAACTAAAAATATCAACTTAATTCCTTTATAAGCAGATTTCTGTCAATAGAGAAGGTGATCATCAGAGATGCATTAGTCTTTGAATGCATGGGATTTCATGTGAATCTAAAAGGGGATTCAATGGTGAATCATAGGTCAATTTTGAAGGAATTCAAGGTGTTTTAATGTTGATATTGGTGATTTTAGGTCATTGAGGTATGCAAGCAGCTAGGTCTTTTAAGAAATCAAGAAAATAGTTTATCTATGCAAGGAAGGAATTAAGGTGTCTAAAACAAGGGAAACTACGTTTTAATAAATAAAATATTGTTGATTGTATTTTGAAATTGTATGGAATATGGATAAACCCAGCTAGAAATATGGAGCTTTCATTTCAGGGGTTTTATCTCCTTCTAGTATTGGCTTGTAAATAATCATGGGTGGGAGCTCCTTTCAGTAGAAGATAATAAACCAAGGGTGGTAGCTCCTCTTAAAGTTTAATGATAAATCAAGGGTAGTAGCTCCTTTTAGTGGAATATTAGTGGTGGTAGCTCCTTTCAATGACATCTAATAAAACCTGAGGTGATATCTCCTTTCGCAGGTAGTTGATAAATTGGGAGTGGTACCTTCTTGAAGGTGGCAACTTAAGAAACTTTCAAGTAGGATCTTGCACGTAGCAATGTGATATAAAGCTGTACCTTTTCTTCACAAAAGAGATAAAGAAAAATATTAGTGTATTTATATTTGCATATGTATGTGTTAAAGACATGTTGGTTCACATGATTCACTTATGATGATACTTATCTGAATGATTTTCAAATAGATTTAAAAGTTTAATTTGGAAATAGTTTTATAATTTGGTTACGCTACTGATTTAGCCCCCCATCTCAGTAGCGTCTTGGTTTCTAACAATCGGTATCAAAGAACTATGTTCCTTTAATATCAATATGACAACTCGAGAAGATCAGGATCATGGAGAATTAGTATTGGATTGCTTGAGATGGAGCTCCATTTTTGAATGGCTCAAATTATAGAACTTGGAAGGTAAGAATGGGAATATACCTGCAAGCTCCAGATTTTTATATTTGGCTATATATAGGGAATGGATTAATGAAAAATGAGTATAATGAGATAGCTGAAGAAATAATCATGAAAGGGTTTTCTAAGTAAGAGATTGAAAAATTGATCTATTGTAAGAATACAAAGGAGATATGAAATAAGTTAGACTCCATCTATGCTGAAGAGATGCAAGTTGTTGATGATATCAATATAAACAATGGAGCACACAAAGATCATGAATATGAACAAGAAGAGGATTCCCTTATCCTAATTGGTCACCTTATTGATCAACACTTATATAATACCAAGTAGATGGAATATATAAGTATGTTCTTGTTTTATTGTAATTGTATATAACAATAGGCCATTTATATTCTAGCTGCTCAATTGCAAGTTCCAATGAAAGAGAAATTTGTTGATCTAGTAGTGGTAAAGAAGGAACTACTTTGGTAGAAATAATAGATATAGATACTTGTATAGAAGATAATGGGTGCATATCTAGTGGAAATTAAGAAAATATGCTTCATGTGTCTCCAAAATAATTCCTACACTTAGCAAAGGAACAAGTTATTAAAGAAGTTGTGAGAGAAATAGCCACTAGTTGTGAATCCAATAGCTCCTCTATTGAATTAGAATATATGGATGAAGAGAAACATTTTAGAAGGGAACTCATATAAGCTTATGAGGAAATTAAGAAGCCTAAAGCCTCAAATTAGAAGCCAAATAAATATATTGTTTTATTAAAATATTAGTGGTCTAGGTATCATATCTCTAACGCTATAGAAGATATTTGAAGTAATCAAAGCCACTGTTAGGTTAAGACAAGTCTAGATCATGATAGTGATTCTGCAGTAGCATATAAAGGTAGAGAACACATCAGTTTTGTAATATTAAAAGGTACATATAGTGTTACAGTAACACAACAACATGAAGAAAAACATGTTATCAATGATGACGAAGCCAAAGTTAAGTATCCCCTATGATTTTTTTATTATGGTGAAGTAGGACACTATGCTTATAAGTATACAAGTAGGAAGAACATGTTGTTTTAAAGGAGAAGAAACTTGTTGTTTCAGTGAAAACCATGAATTAATTATAGAAGTATTTTGAGTATCCACACATAGGGAGACGTTTCACATCATGGACAAAACTTTCAAAATAAAAAGTCATCCATAGAAGCATATAATGGATATTTTAGCATAGGATAGGGTAAGCTATGATAACTCCTTTTCCACCTTTTAAAATAATGTTGCATGATACATGTATAAGAATTTTGGGCATTATGTAGCTACATGTATACTTGAAAAGATATCCCCTTTCTTGAATAATGCAAACAAAATATGAGCCCATAGGGAGGACCAACAAGGACAATTTCACAACGACAGTAAAAGGTAAATGGAAAAACAAATAGGATGGATGTCACTAATAGTATTAATTGTATTCTAGTGAGTCCTCAAACACAGTACAAGCAAAAGGAAATCATGAACAATGAGAAAGAATCATAAAAGGTGATACACATGTTATATATATTTTATAACAAAAAGAAAAAGTGGCTCATATGCTTAGATTATGGAAGAAAGTAACTCAAACAAGAAAAATGACAAGCTCGTGGCATTGCACCAAAAAGGACTAACCATAAATAAGTGTGAAAGAGAAAGGGATATAGTATATTAAGGGGGATTACATACCTTGTCCCTCTTTGTTGAAGACAAGAGGACGACTTCAAGAGAAGCCAAAAGGACAAATTAAAGGAGCATAGATGAACATGCCTAGTAATGCATCTAAAGTTTTAAGGGAAGTATGCCCATTTTTTTTTTAGTTGATAATGTATATGTGTGTTGTTGAGTATTGTAGTTGTTTGTAGAGGACTTAAGTAGAATAATGCCACTGATTTTTTAATGGAAAGAATATTGTGGAAGCCATAGTGTGTTGATTTCAATTGTAGCTGATGTTATCTGTTACTAACCACAAACTACATGATCAAGAGTGTCAAAATTAATACAATTGGTATTTACAAAACATAGCCAGTGATGATATGTTTTCTTATATAGTTTACATGTCTCGTTTACAAGTATTTTTATAGATATTATTGTCAATAACAATTGGGAATAGATTTGAGAAGATATCATATATTGGTGAAAAGAGAAGACAATGCAACAAAAGGTCATTGTTTGAAAAATCTTAGTGCCATGGAGAGAGCGTGAACACAGGAGGAGAATACTAAATTAACAATTGGTAAAAATGGTACCAATTAATAATTGGTATCAGTTTTATTTTGCTACTAAAAGATAACAGTGCAAGTGAGAAGTTGATGGTGTTGTTGACATTGCTCGATAGATGAGTTATATATTTTTAATGTTTCATTGTCTTTTACCAATATTAGTGAGATTTGTTGAAGAATGTTTATGATAAATTCCCTATAATATGTGTCTACGGAAAGAGTATGCGAGAGGTATGGATACTTATATTTACAACTAAATGCTTACAATGTGTTTTATAGGAAAATAAGTTGAAAATATGTATGAAAAATTTAAGTTAATTGATTATGTAACTAATTTTTACATTGAAGTCTAGGATATGGTGATTCTTGTATGAGTCTACTACCATCAACATTATGTTAAGTGAAGTATCATAGGTGGAGAGTTTGTTTGTGAGAGATAGTATGTTTTCATAGTTAGTATATAGGAGAATTATTTTAAAGTAAAATGCATTGGTGAGAGTCCATATATATTTTTCATATAAGAACTTTTAATTGGAGTAATTTTTCATTTATCAATTGACAAGTTGATGATGCCAGTCATCCATAAGATATATATTTTATTGGGTCCTCCATTTTTTTTAAATATGGTGAAAAAAATTTGTAGAAGATAAATGTATAAATCCATTGGAATCAAGTCAATAGAACCTTAAACATGGATGAAAAATAAAACATTGAGACTTTCGTATCTAAAAAACAGGGAAGCGCACCCATTTAAATAGGAAAATATTCATTAATTTTGAAAGGACCAATAACAAAAAGGGAAAAAACTCCAGGATTTTGGAAAAGGAGACCAAATCAAAGGAGATATAAACAACCTATGAAAGGATTAGATCAAGTGATATAATCTATATAATAATATATAGAGGGAAAATCAATAAAAAATTCTCTATATAATGAGTATATGTTTTATGTGTTTCTTGTTATTAATTGTTATATAACTCTATCGTTATGTGGAAGTTCGTATATATTCATTGTAAAATTTGATGTAATGTTTTGATTCGAGAGATTCCTACAGTTATATTGATCTATGATGTAATGGTTGGTGATCTTAATGCAAAGTAATTTTTGAGAAATCCTATGTTGTCGATTTGATGAATTCATATCCCCTTTTTAAAATTTCTCATTCCTTTTATACAAATATTGTATTTTTTATCATTTTCTGAATGCATATCTCGGTTGTAGTATAATTGCATGAATAATAAAAGGTTAATCATGTAAATAATATTCTGATACTAATCTAGATCCATTAATCATTTTAAGGTTGTGGCTCTCCTCAAGTGAGACACTCCTTTGTAAAAAAGGAGTCAAAATGTCTACTAAAAGCTAAATTATGATGACCTATTTTAATGGAAACACGAGCCGAGATTAGGTCACTATCACTGCAAAAAATTTCACCAACAAATGGTTTCATTGCCAAGACCCTAAGCTTAAAAAGTGATCTAGATAATGGTATCTAGATTTTTTGGTAGATGTATTCAAAATTAGTGGCATGATAAAGTTGATCATTTCATTTTGAAACAAGCTCAATAAACACAAAAGAACCTATATTGGGTTAGACCATAAGTTCTCTATGCTAAAATCGCTTGTGACCAATACAAAATATTCTGGTGTGAGTTTCCTAAGAGGCTACAAGATTTTTTAAAATGATTGTGAGTCAAGTCATGGGTTGGAAGTCTACTTTGAAATCGTATAGATTTGTTGACAACTGATCTGGATGAATGCCATTGATTGGATATATATATATGACAAGGGTTGTTCATTATTGGGAGAATATGATAATATAAGGTTATATTATTGAATTTCTAGTTGAATATGATGAATAGTTTTCTAGAGAGGAAGAAATTTTCATGTTTGGATTGTGGGGAAGATTTTTGAAAGAAATTTTCATGTGGATCAAGGTATTGATGGTCCAATAAAATTTTCTACATTTCCATGAATATAAATGGCATCTTAAAAACCTAAGTGTTGGGGGTCAAACCTAAGGGTTTGAATGTTATCCAGTTAAGGAAAATGAGTGGCTATTGAGATGGACCAGGAAGAGTTCTGTAAGGCACTAGATTTTAGAGCACTACAAAGGGAAATAAAAGCTTACGAGTGGAGAGAAAGGAAGTTATGAGAGATCAAGTATAAAATAAGATAGTTATAGAGGATAATATAAGCAAAATTAAGCTCAACGTCATAGAAGTATAATATGGATATTCCTGAGTTGTGAAGAAGTGGAGTATGAGGGGTGTTTTTATGGCAAAGTAGGAGACATCAATGATAGTTTTGTGGGAAGTTTAATTGGGATTGGTAGGCCCCACTTGAAGTCAGAATAATTTAGCATGCCTAAGCTTCCTATACAGCCGATTACAATGTAAGGGGAGCATACTTCAGTATATCATGACATACACTTTGTGATGAGGCAAATCTTATTTGATGATGAGTTGATCACCATAAAAATAATGCGTGACATACCAATCCAACTCTTCCTCTCCCTAACCTTACCCTGGTACTTTATCAAAATATAGATCAATTCCTTTCTAAGTTAAATCAGATTATAAATTCCCAATATATATATTATATATATAGCATTGGTTTTCCAGGAGGAGGAGTTAATTCCAATATTGGTGTTTATTCTAGCTCATTTAATCACTTTTAGGTGGGTTACAAATGATTTGTATTTGTTTAGCTGGGCATATAGCCATGGTTGGAAATATGGCCGCATCACTTACCCAATATCCAAAAATTTTGGGATGAGGTAGTGAATAGGTTGAGCAACATTGGTACCTATGTGAATTTGTTTAGAAGTCTTGACATATTCTTGATGCCACTAAACTTGGTGAGTTTGAAACTAGTCTAAGGGATAGGGTACTCATATGTTTTAAAGTGGATTGATGAAAATCACAATGACACTATGGATGTTTTAAAATGATAATTTATTCAATAATTCAAGTTACCTCGGTCTAATCAGGAGGCTTGGAAATTTTTTTGGATATTCTTCAATGGGAAAGGGAATTTGCCCCATAATGCATACAAAGATTCAAAGATGCTATCAACAAAATATCTTAACCTATCGATCCTTATCATTAGAGGGATATTTTTTATAATTATTTTCTACCAATCATTAGGATTTTGTTGTCACAACATAATATTGACACACTACAGGATGCGTAATAACAAGAAATGCAGATTGAGTCAATGAGAAGATATACCTAGGATTACAAATTGGGTGCTCCTTCTATTGATCCTGCTATTTTGTGACTTCAAAATCACATTTCCATTCTTCATAAGAAGTTAAAGGATATTTCTCCTACTTTACCCATGTGGCCTCAGGTCAAGTGCACTCATTACCAAGTTTATGTGAATCATGTCACAAAATTCCTGTGACTCAAGAGTCAAGGATCATCTAGTCTACCTATCGAGCCTCCACTGCTGCCACGAAATCCCAGAGTTGTGCAAATTTTTTCAGCAATTGCAGTTCAAGGTACGGCTCAGTATCAACCGTTCTCTTTGCATTAGGGTATGCATATGAATGAGTTGTGTGAAATTTGTACATCCTTTGGCCATTTATCTTGTTTATGTATAATTTTGGAAAAGTATTCCAATGTGATCAAAAATTTATTTTGTGAATTATGTGGATCACCCACACATTATAAGGATTAATTTTTGTCCTTAGATACTTTGGATGATCACCTGGATCGTTAAATTTTCTGAGTCAATGCACCTCCTGAGGGCCAAGGGGGAGGAGCCCCTATGCGAGGGATTACAGGAGGGACAGGCCTACTTTGATGTTAGAATTGTGATAAGGAAGTTCATGTTGTAAGGGAGTTTCCAGTGACAACAAGACCTTGGTTTTCACATTTTTGGGTGAATACACATGATACAAAATATTTTCCAGAGCTTATTTCCCTTTGGGAAGAGTGTAACCAGAGGAAGGGAACTAAATTGATTAATGTTGAACCAGGAGAACTAGATCTAGTGGTACAAATGAATATTAATATTGTGACGAGAGGAGGAAAAGTAACTTGAGATGATGTTGGGGCCTCTAGGCAACTAATTTTCATAAGGCTAGTTTTACCAAATAAATATTATGATTCCAGTCAACATACACAATACTATAGAGATGTGGCTGAATTAGTCCGACAATTAATTTCCTCTAAGGGGCCCCGAATTGAAAATCAAGGGAAAGTGAAAAATAAAAGTCCTAGACCTTCATGAGTGGTATCTAAACAAATTTTGGAATGGTTTATGTTGTTTTTAAAAATTATGAATGAAGAGAAACTCATTGTTCAATTGCAGAAAAAGTTAAAATATGTTTTGAAGGATGATCCATTTTCAGAAGAAGGCTATTTCTGCTAATCTTCTTGAGAGACATTCTAGGTGGGTTCAACGAAATAATAAAAGAACAAGAATATAATTTCGGGTTGATGCTTAGATTGTTGGATACCAAATCAAGGGCTCCATGTTAGATTTTTGCTCAGATGTTAACATTTTATAGAGGAAAACTTGGGAGACTCTTGGGAAACCAAAATTGGAATTTTCATCCATTCAATTATGCATGGTCAATCAGTATTGTATTTTACCCCTTAGGAGATTGTAACATGTTAAGGTTGATATCGTAGGTGTTAATACTTATGCAAATTTTTAAGTAATTGATATTATTGGTGACAAAGATCCTTATTCAACATTATTGGGTATCGACTCCACATTTGAAAACTATGTAGTGATCAATATAAAATGGGAAACAATGATTTCATGAGATGATTAGTCTGAAACTAATATCCTTGCTACAAGGATTCAAATGCTTAAATTCTTCGAAGAGCTTAAACGTGAAAATGGTGCTTCTTACCTTTTTAATGCATCCATGAATCTAGTTAGAATGAATTTTCTTTTCAATGATTTTTTTTTTGGATTCTAGAATCGCATATTGAGATGCAATTGAGATAGTGAATAATTTTAAATTAACTCATCGTATCAAACCGTGACACCTTAGAAAAATAATGAATGTTAAAATTTATATTGAAGATACCGTGATTTGGAATATTTGTCAAGTTAATGTGCTTTATACTGCAAAGTTTACATTCATAATATCATATTACTTTACATAGTTATTATTGGAATGTCAACAGGCTTCTAAAGGAATATTGAGTTGACAATTTGTTTGTTCATGTCACATCAAGCAAGGGAAAGGAGATGCCTTAATTCATAGCTTTGGAATGCCCATGCTGGACCGCTTGTGTCCTTACCTTTTTTGGGAACAAGGTTGTTTATTTCCACATGGTGACAGTGAGAAGCCGAGGTGTTTTTTAACTAATTTTTAATTTGCAATATTTTGGATACAAATGACTAAAAATAATGAATTATTACCTTCTTTTCATCATTAAATGTGACCCCAGTATTTTGAAATTTTAATGCTACATAATCAAACTAATCATAATAAATGTGATTTTAGGTAGATGCTTCAATAAACAAGGATTTTGATCCTTATATATCCAATTATATGAATCTTCCAACTTAATTAATGTGCCAACTTCACATTATTATAATTCATGTGGGTTCTTTTCATTTCATCTTTGCTTTGGTTGTGAACACGTTTATTCATATCGTTATATATACAAGATTTAAAAATTCATAAACACCTTATTGAATGTCAGCCATATGTGCGAATGGATGAAGTATATGCTCAAATGACATTTCAACCTATTAATGTTGTAAGACATTTTCAGTCTCATTATTTATTATTTTCCGTAATTGCCAATTTTTGTGAGAAATGCTTTGGTATATGTTCCATTTGTGCAGGGAACTAAAACTTGATGATACTATGCAACAAGAGAAAAAATATTTTTATCTTGGTTTTGACCTCAGCACACCAAGAAAGGAACCGAATGTAAAATGTTAAATTCAAGTAACACTAGCACCGATGACAGGTTTGATGTGCCACACCACACTGCGGAAAAAGTTTGACCTCCACCTATGTGGTTCTTTTTTTCCCATAGTTGTTGTTCTATTTGTGATTTAATAGGTAAGTGCTTAGAATTTTAGACCTTTTTTAAGAGAAGACCGCATTCTTTAAAGGAGAAAAAGGTAAGGGTATTTTTCATATTTGTCTCATATTAAGTTTTGTTTTCTTTTTTCATGATTTCACTTAGCAACCACCTTCCTATGAACTGAAAGCTAGGGATATTCATGACAATGAATGAAAATTTAAACATATTTTTCAGGGTAATTTATAACAATTATTTGAATTTTGTTTTGGAATAAAAGTGGATAATGAATAAGTAATTATGTGCGGTTTCTTTTGATACTCTTATATCATTATACACGTAGTGGATATACCAAACTTGTTGCCATATTTTAAGTCATGCGTGGCAGATATATTTTAAAATTCCTGTTAATGGTCTTAGTAGCTACCCGTATACTCTAAAAAGTATGTGATATATTTATTCCCTAGTTACTTTACCTTTGAATGTGTAGCCAACATATTTAGTTTTTCTCTAGATATAATTTGTTGGTTTCTTGGAATTGGACTCCTTATCCCCTGGAATAGTATGCTGACAATTGAAGATTTTTATATTGAAGCTATATTCCCAATTAGTATCGCAATTTACAAAGTCTTGTCTTATTATCTTTTAGTTTCTTGTTGTAATCTTGTGTCAACAATATTTTGCTCCACCAATTAGATTTCTATTGAAAAATTTTATTGTTGAAGTGTCACTGCTTCTTAAATATAGCTAGAGGAAATGATAAAAGTACAAAACTGGAGCATGAGACATTCTTAGTAGAAATTTCTAGCTACATTGTGTTTGAATATGTTGTATAAAATAAAAATTGCAATGGTACCATAAGCATGGGAATTAAAAATATTCAGATAAAAATGTGTGCTTCTATTTGCATTTATTACTTTATTTGAAGATAAAATTTCATCAACGAATGTTGTACACTGAGAAAAAAATAGGTACAAAATTTATTCTCTAGTGAAATTTTATTTTCTTTGTTTATACATGTCATTTGGCCAAATAGTGAACATTGTTTCCCAATTGAAGAAAATTTGTTTGAGCTTCTTTCTTTTAAGGGGGAAAATGAAATTAACAATATTGCTTATGTTGAGGTATCTATCATATAAATCCTTTATACTCTACTTTAGTTTATATTCCAGTTTTCATCGAATTTCATATCTTATACTCTGCATTGTATCTTCTTCCTTTTTTGCAGAAACTGAACTCAGTATTGATGGTAAGAAGCAGAAATTGAAGAAACGAAAGAATAATAATACTAGAGCAACAAAATGAAAAATAAAGAGAGAGAGAAGAGAATTGGTCTAGTGTTACTTGTAGAGATAATATTCCACATAAGAGACACACATACAAACTGATGGTCAAGTCTTCAGAGTTGGTGAATTCACCTGCAATGTCTTGGCAACACAATGATAATGTTTTGAAGTGACGAAACGGTATTTCATGTGTAAATTGTATTCCAACCAATATTAATTTTCAAACTCATATTGTAATATTTGACATTTTATATAATATACTTTATGATTGGAATTATTTATAGTTGCACTTGATATTACTTAATATTGTAATTAACATATGTAACTCTGTGTTTTCATATTAGATGAACATGTACATTGTATGACATTTTTTTTCATTTAGTTGTGAAATCATACTAATTAATTTATGTTTATTAATAATAAAAACATAAAATCAATCTAAAACTACTAAATAGGTAGTTTATGCTTATTAATTTTGAATGCAAATAAAATGAATAGATGACTAAATTAGTTTCTTATGACGATTTTTAATGAAATTAAAAGAAATGAATATAAAATACTAAAGTAGTCATTTATATAATGAATAATAAACTACCAAAAAAAGATAAATGACTACTACAAATCATAGATTTGTGATTACAAATGATGACTAAATTTTGCATATATATGACTATTAGTAGTTACTTTATAGTATCTTATAACATGACTAAAATTTAGTCATGTTTCTTTTCTCATTAACTGGTTTCGAATGATGACTAAAATTTTCATAAATATGACTATTAGTAGCTAATTTACAGTATCTTATAACATGACTGACATTTTGGTCATATTTCTTTGGTCATTAATTGATTTTCCCGGGTGATCATTTAATATATTTTGTTATAAATTTGGTCACTAATTGTGACAATTAATGACCAAATCATTGATTAAATCAATGACCAAATGAATGACTAATTTAATGAACAAATCGATGGAAAAATCAATGACTAAATCAATGACCAAATTAATGACTAAATATACTACTAGATGACAAAGTTGAGAAAACCAATTAATGACTAAGTTTGAAAAGACTAAAAGTTAGTTGCATTATAATATATTGTAAATTAGCTACTATTGGTCATCGATCGAAAAATAGTTATTTATATGAAAATTTAAGTCTTTCTTTAGTAACTAATTAGCCATTTTGTACTAGTGTTTGGTGACGCATCCTTTCATGATGTTCAATGTTTTGTGACTAAATCTCTTTTGATCGCCACCAATGAGATTATAGTGACATTTTTCGACCCTTACCAAAATATTAAATGGTGATGGTCAACGAACATCGCCATATATATGCATTAATAGTGACCACCATGAGAGGTCCATCACAATAAATTGGTTTTCATATGAAATAATGACAATCACTATCCGTGATTATAATTATTATTTGTGACTGACCTTTAATGTCACAGAAACACCTATAATTTGGCAACACCACCTTTGGTGACATTCACTTTTTTGGTGATGGAGGCTAAGGTCTGTCACCATTTCTCATATGAAATGGTGATGGTAAATATCCATCATTATAAGTGATTATTTGTGACGAACCTTTAATCTCATCACAACACATATAATTTTTTTCACGCCACCTTCGGTGATGTTCAGTTTTTAGAGACAAAGGCTCTTTTGACTATCACCAATGAGCTTACTAGTAAATTTTCCAACCCGCACCACTGTCCTTTTTCATGTAGTGGATGTTTTATTACAATCAATGTTTGTTTGTTGTTTTTGTTAGAAAAGGGTATTCTCTTGGTTCCATTTGAATTTTCATTTATCATATGTAGATTGCTGATAAATTTGAAAGAATAATGTGTGACATTTATCTTGTATAAATTGATGTTGAATTAAAGGACACAAAGTTTAACCAAGCTATATTCATCTTTAGTAAAGGAAGAGGAACATCTTAAAAATTTTCCCTAAGAATACACCTTATACAAATTTTGAACATAAGTAATATATGGATTTTTCTTTTGCAAATATGTTCTTTTTTCTACCCAAGATATCACAAAAAGAAAAATATTGATATTGTAAAAATTGTTTGACCTCATTAAGTTTGATTTTTCTAATGTCTTACTTGATTAATACCTTCTAATCATAGGAAGGATTTAAATATGAATTGATAAGTTCCTGAAAAAAATCATATTCAAAGTTTATAAATATAAAAGTTTAAAAAAAATGTCAATTCCTTCATTTGATTCTTACTTGACTCTGGTTTGGGCATGTTACAGGAAATGTGATTAGAAAAAGGATGGGGAGACAATGCAAAGCACCTATTGGATATGATTCATTTGATGTTGGAGATCCTTCAGTAACCTGAGCCATCAAATTTAGAAATTTTTCTAGTAGGGATTCATATGGTTTCTAATGTTTTGATTTTCACCTCATGGTTATTTTGGGTAAGAAAATGTTTAAGGAATGCCACGCAAGACATTAGTGGATAGGTAAACAATTTTTTTATAATTTCAATGTCCATTCCATGATATCCTCTCTTTATTGTTTGACTGTATTTTCAATGTTTATTTTAAATTTTCTTTTGTATTTTAACTATTAAATTTAAAATACTTTGTATCATGTTCATTTTAAAAACAACCAAATCTTGAAGATTAAATTAGTATTACACGATATTGATTGAAATCACTTTAGTTGTTGTGTGTCAAAATATTTTCATAACTATTGAAAAAATTTACTTCCATGTTGTTATTTGAGCATATGTTTTTAATATACTTGACTGAGTTCATGTGTTAGAGAATGAAATGTTTTTTTTGAATAAAAAAAATATTAGACATCACACCTCATGTTCTTTATTTTCACAAGTTATCTACAAATTGAAATTTTTAGCATGCAACGTAGTTGGCATGATTATGCCTAAGCTTGCCCTTAAGGTTGAATACTAAGTTACCAAGGTGTTGTTTTCTATGGTGAAGTTTTATTTGCTTTGTTAATACAGGTCATTTGGCCACATGGTGGCCACTATCGTGCAACTTAAGAAAATGTGTTAGAGTTTCTTGATTTTATGGGGAAAAATTGCTTTGAAGTTACTGATGTTGAGATATATGTTGTATACATCCTTTATAGTCTATTTTATTTTATATTCTAGTGTCCATTGCCTTTCATGTCTTACACTCAAAATTTTAACTTCTTTTGTTTTCAGAAAAAGAACTCAGTATTTATGGTAAAAATCAGGAATTGAAGAAAAAGAACAATAACATTGGAGTGAAAAATGATAAAAAAGAAATAAGAGATCTCGTCTTGTGATACCCCAAGATCCAACATCCCACATAAGAAACACACATAGAGACTGATAGTGAATTCCTTACAGTTGGTGAATTCACCTGCAATGCCTTGGCAACACAATGATAATGTTTTGAAGTGATGAAACAACATTTCATGTGTAAATTGTAGTCCAACAAATATTAAGTTGTAAACTCATTGTAATACTTTACATTTTATAGAATATGATTTATGTGGTTGAAATTATTTATTGTTGCACTTGATATTGTTTAGCGTTGTAATGAACATATGTAACTTTGTGTTTTCATATTAGATGAACATGCACATTGTATGACATTTTTTTAATTTAGTAACAAAATCATATTAATTAATTTATGTTGATTAATAATGCACATAAAATCAATCTAAAACTACTAAATTAGTAGTTTATATTGATTAATGATGAACATAAATAAAATGAATATATGATTAAATCAATTGTTTATAATGATTATTGAGGAAAGTAAATGAAATGCATATAAAATACTAAATTAGTCATTTATATAATGAATATGAAACAACCAAAAAAAGATAAACGACTACTGCAAATGATAAATTTATGATTACAAATGATGGCTAAATTTTGCATGTATATATATATATTAGTAGTTAATATACAATACTTTATAACACGACCAACATTTTTCTCATAATTCTTTGGACATTAATTGGTTTTCTTGGGTGTTCATATATATATATATATATATATATTTGGTCATTAATTGTGGAAATTAATGACTAAACCAATCATAAAATTTATGATTAAATATACTACTAGATGATAAAATTGAGAGAACCAATTAATGGCTATTAACTAAAAGTGACAAAAGGTTGGTCACTTTATAAGCAACTATAAATTAACTACTACCAGTCGCCGACTAGAAAATAGTCATTTATATGAAATTTTTAGTCATTTCTTTAGTAACTAATCCAACATTTTTTTCTAGTGGAAGATTAATAGAATATTTTACCAACGTAGAATCAACAAGGTGGTTTTCTCCCGAAATGGTTTCCACCAGAAATACTTGTGTTCCTCTGTTTGCATGTTTGTGTTTCCCATTGTGATTTTTGATGTTGTTATGATTTTAGTTTATTGTTTTTAATATTTTTTGATGATATAATGATGTGCTTGTTCATGTATAATTAAGTTTCGGTAAACTATTTATAATTGGATCAAATTGATACAAATTCCACCACTACTTATTCACCCCCTCCCCCTACTCAGTAGTGAATATATTACCAAGATTTGGTATTAGATGCAGGTTACTAAGTTAAGCTTGATCACTTGGAGAGCATATCATGGATCATGGATAGAAGAAAGAAGAGGATGTCTGAAAATAAAAAAGTTTTGAAGAAGGAAAATATCTAGTCCATTAAAAATGAAGCAACAAACTCAGAAATTTCATTCAAATAAATTGTGTCATGAGCTAATATGTTGAAAGAATTTTTGAATTATAACTCTAATTATTATTTTCAGTTTTATAGTGATGATAAGAAGGATGTTGTTCACATTAAGGCCGAATATGAATAAACAATGATTGTAATAAAGGAATTAGTTGCTGAAGTAGGAAGGCTAACCAATGCATTGAAAGATCAGAAGATACTTTTGCAGATTTCTTATTAGAAGGAAAATGGCCTAAGAGAAGAGATAAATGGATTGAAAA
Organism: Pinus albicaulis; assembly: GCA_034641835.2. Lineage (NCBI taxonomy): Eukaryota > Viridiplantae > Streptophyta > Pinopsida > Pinales > Pinaceae > Pinus > Pinus albicaulis. The sequence continues at coordinate 314,488,817 of CM076578.1, forward strand.
TTTAGCTTGAGGAGGCAACAAATATTGAGGAAGAAATAAGAAAGAAACATAAAAATAAGTATGAAGAATGTTATATATTGGAAGTAGAAGTGGTTTCCTTAAGAAATTATTTAGAAAAGAAAACCACTTTCTCATATATCAAGTCATATTTCAACATGCACAAGGAAGAAATTAGTTTATCTAGAACCAAAAGTATAACCAACGATGGAAATAGAACAAAAAATAAGGAGGAGTGCCATTAACAAAAAGGAATCCAAAGAAGGAACTTAAGGAAGAAAAACCAAAGATGATACCAAAAAAAGAACCTAGAAGATCATTTTCACTTTTGGATGATGAGAGATGATACAATTTCTAGAAACTTTGACATATTGCAAAAAATTGTAGATCCATGCAACAAGAAAAGCTATGGTATAGAATATCCCATCAATAAAACTAGAAAGGAATACAACCCACTTCACGGAGTTCAACCTAAATTAGATATAATTCTCATTTTTATGGTTATTTCTACTCATGCAATGATTTTGGCCACAAGGATTTTGAGTGCAGGTTGCATGAAAAGATAAGTAAAAGAAGGATTAAAATACTTGAATATTTTCCTCCATTTCATGGTCATATTAGATGCTACATATGTGATAATATTGGTAATTGGCCAAGGATTTCAATACTCCAAGACACTTGATGCCCCCAAACAAAAGAATGAATAATATGAAAAGTAGGCCAAACAATAAGATAGTTGAGCATCCACATGCAAGATAGGAGTCTCTCAAAGTTTGGAGGAAGAAGGAGCAGCAAGGACCAAAAATAAGAAGATGAGACTTGGATGGCCTAATGGAGAGCTATGGTGGATCTTGTTTTGCATGTAGAATCATTGTTGGCATTGCCATAGCTACTGAAGTATATGTGAACATATTTATGTGTTGAGAAGTTGTTTATGATGCATATCATTTTAATGGTATTTTATGATTTAGACTTTTTTTACTAATGACATATATGTTGAATTTGTTGTGATGAGTGGAGATATTACAAGTTCATGGGGAGCACTTACATGCTTCCAATATTTCAATGGATCCATGGATCTTTGGAGGACTTGATTATTCATTCCATGTTGTGTGCTTATTTGAGATAAGGTTGTTGTAGGAGATTGTTTTTTGGTTTTGCATGGTTTATCTTCTAACTGCATTAGTTGACATGAGGATGGCTAGTATTATGCATTTTTGTTTTGATGATATTATGCATGTGATGGTGCCATGGAGATTATTATGGTCGATGTGTTTCATATTGATGATGTTGCTACATATGGTGATGTTGATGATTTTCGTGATGGTAGATGATGTTTCTTTTTATGAGCACGGTTTTTGATGTGATGTTTTTGTTGTCACTACATCTTGTTACTTCTGTCAGTTCAATTTATATTGTAGAGGATCATGCTCCAAATGATGATTATTTTTTTTGCCTTAGAGAGCTAATATATTTATGATTCATGTTGTTGTTGATGCATACTATTTTTGGTTGATTGTGTATTATCATGTGCTACTCGATACTACTACAGATATCTAGGTCCATGGTTGTTAATTTGGAGAGGTTAATACATGTATTTTATGTGATTTACATTGATATTATCTTGTTGTCATAGAGAGGACATGTGGTTGATCATATGCTCTATGTACTTAATGTTGTATGAGACATATATTGATGAGAGGATTGTTATGATAGCCATGTATGAGAGAGTCTCATATTTCATGCATAGTGTTCAGAGCGACGTTTTTCATTTGCTACACAATGAGTTATGAGAGGGGGTTCAACTGTATATTGATTCTTAGCGGTGTCAGTACATGCATGCATTTCATGTATTATCCTTGTACACTCTATTTCTTATCATGGAGAGAATTTCTTGAGCCATGTATGCATTGAGAGAGAGTCATGTGAGTTTTGGTTCAACTATATATGGGATCATTGATGTACTTGTAAAAGTCATGCATTATCATTTTGGTAGCCATGTAGTAGGCCTATGAAGCCTTGTACTTTGTTGGATATCATTTGGTCATAGTCCTTGGTCCATGTGGAGCAACCTCTTACATATGTCGAGGAGGCATTAGCAGCTATGTACTTTAGTTTGCGTTCAACCATGTAGATGATTATGTCTAGCGAAATATGGTTGGTCACACTATTATGATATGTCATCATGTATTTTATGCTAGCATGCTTACTTCAAAGAGATGTTTCATTTTTTTTGGTGGTGTATGAGTTTTCTGCTACTGGGGAGTACATTGTTGAGAGGTGTATTTTTTGTTGTTTATTCTGAGTTGGTTGGATATTTGTTTTTTTTGCTATGGAGTTGATCAAAATTGTTGTTCCTAGTAGATCATATTGTGTTTTTGTTTCTATGTGTTGGTGATATTATCTGGCACTGTCACTATGAGATGGATTATGCTGCTCATTGTTGATGTTGCTTATTGTCATGTTTCCTTGGGTGTGAGTTAGATTATTGTTGTTACAGATGATAACATATGTATAATGCTTTGCATGTGTGTTGATTATTTGACATAGCTTGTGTCCAAGGGGGTTGTATTGCACATATTTCCTAGGGGGATTGTTTTTTTTCTTATTCTTGCACTCCATTTTTCATCACCTACATATGATATGGAGTGGAGTTATGATTTTTTTTATCGATCCGCTTGTATGTAGAGAAATTATAGCATACTTCTTTGACATGTTTAGCACTTTTCGATTGTTTTCAAAGGGAGATAATTAGTGGATGATGATTAGATGATTATTTCAGCTAAGGAGTTGACATCAATGCTAAAGGGAGAGATTGTTGTCATTGATGTGTGTTGCAGTGTTGTAAATGTGTGGTTGATTTCCATTGATGTCAACCTAGCTATTTGGGTTGAAAAATAGTTGGCTATGCACATGTATGACATAATACATGTGGTTTGTGTATGCATGATTTGTATATGGTCCTTCGCATATCTACTAGCTTGGAATAGCTTGTAGATGGTCCTTGGCTTGTCTACTAGCTTCGAGTACCTTGGAGAGGACGGTTGAGGTGTAGAATGTCCTTGGTTGTTTGATGTTGTTTTTAACCAGTTTGGAGGCCTTCCCATGATCATGGTACTCATGATCATATTTATACATAGATATGTTAGTGGTTCTTTCAGGAGTTAGAGTTGTGGAGTCTTGTTGATTAGGTCTCCATCTCACATATTAGGTCTCCTATGATGATGAAGTTATATCATTGTCTTGGAGAGGATATAAATGTGTTTAGGGATGATTCATATGGTTTTTTAGGTCTTGTAGCATGTCTAATAGGTTCTAGAGATGCATAGAGATGGTAGAGATTTTAAGGAGTAGTTTGATGACTCAATTTCTTAGTATGGTTGTTGGTTAGAATCCTAATCAACCTAGTTTGACTTGGGATGATGATGGTGATTTTGTAGAGATATGGTGAAGCATTTCAGAGTTGTGAGATACTTCCATGGGACATACAAAGGTTTTTCAATATTTGGATGAAATTTAGGCAGGTTTTGAGCTGAGTTGTTTGAGGTTTTAAAATCATCTACCCCAATTTCATGCTTATTGAGCCATGGGAGTAGTTTTAGGGCCATAGTCACATGGAGAGAAACCTATGGAAGCAATTATAGCCCCAAGCAGCCATAGGTACATGTAGGTAAGTGTTAAGGGAGAGAATATGGTATTTTCACTGAAATTCCTCTACATTCCTCATATTTATCAACCTATTTTGGTGTTGTCGTGATGTTCTTCATTGGTAATTTTCAGTGTATGGTCGGAAAATTTTTGTGGGCCCTCTAGAAGCTGAGCAAGGTTGAAGATATCAAAGGGCTAGTGGAGTTAGTGACGTATTTTATCAAGATACCTTCCTTAGCCAAATTTGAAGCATGTGAATGGATTTTTTTGGTCCTCCATAACCTGTTGCATTTATTGAGTTAATCATCTAAGAAAATGTTAAATAGAATAAGGATTTGAGTTCATTTGGTTGTATGCTTAGATAGTGATCGAGTATGCCATTGTGAGAGTATTGTGAGTGAGTAGAGTGTGCAAAAAATACTCACATATTTTTTGTAAATATATATTAGATTTTTGTGAACAAATATTAGAGTTATAGTTGATTAGAAAACTTATAATTTGTGTGTTGGTTGTGGCGTAAAATAGGTAGCCTTGGTGTGTTTTTGTGAAAGGTGTTTTGGTATGATTTGGAGTGAATAAATTCCCCCCTCTAGTCTAGTCTATGATTTAGATTTGATGTGAAAAATGATAGAGTTGTTTGGTTTCTCAAGTTGAGCGAATTTATAACCCCATATGAAATATTGTTAAATGTGGTTCACATGGCGAAAGTTAAGACGTGAAGGCCTTAGTAGAGAGTGCGATTTGGTTGATTAATAGTAGGAAGTTTTTTATTCATCTAATAGGAGTTGTACAGTATAATGGTGGTTGGGAAAGGATCGTTGTTCATGGGAGATTCCAACGGATGGTAGTTCGTAGATCCATCAGAGAAACATAGTTATGAATTAATAGATGCCAGCATACTATAGAGGAAGCCAACTCTTCCAGCTTATGGTTGTAAGGTAATCCATGTAATTTTTTTAGAATGTTAATATAATATTGATGAGCGTAACAATAGCAGGGTGGTTTTCTCCCAACAGGGTTTCAACTAGAAGTTGTAGATCAATTTTGGCAATGAATTCCAATGCTTGGGATTCCATATGAACAATTACGTCAACATAAAGAACTTTCTTAAGTTGCATTCACAAATTCCTAAGAGATTATTTACACCGTAAGGCATTTCCCTTTGAGAAAAACTACACCAACTACCACTTTGCACCCCTCTACATTGTCATACCCATTGTTAGACAATTGAGAGTTATTCCATAGTTAGATCCCATTGTTTTAACTTTCAATCGAATCTCGATTTGTATAACCGTCAAACTTGTTTATATTGAAAATAATAATTATAACCCGTGAAAATATTGTAGGTACCTTCATAGTTTCATTTAGGGAAGGTGTTTTCCCCAACCATCAATAATTGGTAATCATCTCTTGTAATGATCTGGAATTTATCGTGGGAATATCACACATTCAATCCCACATAAAAATAAATAATGGTTCCTCGTAAAATAGTGTAAATTGTGTATCTTTTCAGTTTTGCAACACCCCTACAATTATTCATATATACTTCAAGTCTTCCAATATATTACTGGATCAACTTTATGAGGCCAACATTGCGGATTTTGGTGTTGTAAAAGTTCTTCAAGCTTGGAGCACGGGATCGGATTCAAATTTCATTCTTGATGTTTAGACACAAAGTGTTTTTCTCTCAATAGGTGTTTTTTTTAATAGGTTCAACCACAATTTTTTCAGGCACTCAGGGATACATTTCTCCTACTAAGTTCTTTTAATATTTTTTATAGAACATGTATTCCATTTTCTTTCTTAATGTCTAGACAAAGTGTTTTTCTCTCTACTGATGCTTTTCTTAACGGGTTTTACAATCCTTGATCTTTAAATTCATTAACATGCATTATGTTGATATTTTATGCAACGATGAATGGTGGCATATTTATATGTTTTTTATCATACACATAATCCTTTAAGTTACCGAAAAGAGTGATGTTTACAATTTTGGCATGGTTCTACTGGAGCTTATTACTAGAAAGTGGCCCATTGAACCAGAATTTGGGGAGAGAAACAATGAAGAATTATAGTGCAATTATTTAGATAATCATTTTTTTGATATTTACGTTGGGAATAATGAGAGGTATCCATGGTAATGGGAATGGAGGAACTGTAGTTATGGCAGTTGAATTAAAATCCACATTCAACCCAACCCCACCACTAGAACTAACACTATTCTTCGCCAATATGACAACTTATTTATCATTATTTTTGTTTTTCAAGACATTATTGAGTGCCTTGGAATCCAAAAAACTACCTACAATTATACAAGCACGAGAAAACAATATAGAGAAATGTATTAAAATATTTTCATGATATCATACTACATTATCTTCTCTTCCAAAGAAAATGTTTTCTAATTTGAGATCATTTGACAAGTGTTTTAACTAAATCAATCACTGACCCATTTGATTGAATGTTCTCAAGGTAATTTCAACTCTTTGTCCTACAAGTCCTAGGCTTGGCCTCACGGTAATTTTATTTTTATCTAATAGGAACAATTGAGTCACTTTGGTCTATTTATACTTGATCCAACATAAGATTTTCATACCTTGGATTAACCATTGAATTGGGTTTTTATATAAGGGTAGTCCCTCGTCCATATCTTCGGTCAACTTGTAGAACTGAGCAAGCATGGTCAATCCAATTATTTCTTGTTTGACAGGCATGAAATACCCCAAAGCTAAAAGTAGAGTGTAATACATGGTACTTCTGGGGAAAATATGGCTTTAAGAGTTTTGAAATCAATGGAATTAGAATTGAAGTTTGCTAAGAAATTAAATCCTTATGTTGAATCTAATGTAATATACATGTGAATGTTGAAGAAATGGAAGGGAAATATGTGGATCTATACTTTGCTAAAATATATAATAATTTATTGGAGAAGGGGGACTTCGAAATTGTATTCATTTATGTAGATCATAATGAGTGGTATTTTAAGGAATACCGCCATACTATTCCATGGCTTTCCTTGCCATTCTCAGATGAAAATAGAAGGAAAAAACTTGATTATGCCATTCAAGTCGATGCCATTACCACACTAGGATAAGTTACAGAATCAAACCTTGACACATTGCTATAAGATTGTACAATTTTTCCATTCATTATAATTCATTGTGGTACCATATGTATAAAACTTGAGCACAATGAAAATGTCCTTGTATACCCAGCACACCATAAACCATCAGAACATGGAATAGAAATTAAATCGAAGATATGATATTTTATTAGAGATGAGAAATGTTTTGAGGAACTTGAGATTCAATACCATTTTTTTCCCAAGGTAATCCATATCAAGTTTGTTGGCTCAGTGACAAATAAAATTCCATTGCAATGTTTCCATCTGAAAGTTTGGAAAACTAATCAATGCATCCATATTTTTAGGTTCTATATTCTACCCATTAGAGGAAATTTCAGCCTAAAATTGGCCTCCTAGGGAAAAATAATAAAGTAACGGGAAAATAATAAAATGCGAGTTAAGAATTTTGGAGGGAAAATAAGAAAACTATTTTTTTAATTATATTTTTGGCTTATTTCCTCATAAGTTTACAAAAATTTCATGTTTAGACACTCATCGGAAGTGGAATTAAATTCCACATCCAATGAGTACCCATTATGCATACTTCTGAGAAGACACACATTGATAAAAATTGCAGAAAAATTACATGTACCTCTCTTTAAGTTTAAAGGATTTTGATTGGGTTACATATTATTTACATGAAAATTTCATGGGAACTTTTAGGATTAAATTTCCTCTAATGATTCATTTTTATCCCCTCTATTGCAATTATTAAGAATTCCATATGTGTTCCATGTGATTTTTGTTATAAAAAATGATGTAGAAAAACTATGAAAATTAGTTGATAGGTATGTCCAAGGATGCCCCTGTAAGTGGATATTTTATTTGCACTTTATATGGGACCATTAAGCTATTGGAATTGACTCATTTATCCTCCACATTTACATTTATTTATGCAATTTGATGTTTGGTCCTTTTTATGGTTCAACTCTCTTAATTTGACACAACGATAACAAATCGTGTTTTGATTTTGTGTGTTAGTTTTCATTTTTTAAGACAGTGCTAACAATTGTTATCTTGGAAGAGGAGAGAATTTAAACCTTGGAAAATTTGAGATTAACAACCATATTATAAGTGACAACATTATAGAAATTTTAATCGATGATTTCATTGGAAGATAGTGTGCAACAAGGAAAAGGCTGAGATAAAATAGGAATGTCTTGTTGTGATCAAGTTTTTTCATTGTTTATGGCCCGCGATGCGAATATCATGGATTTATTGGAAATGTTTTTGAAAATTTATAAATGGTCCAGTCTAGATTTGTAACTATTCAAATTCTTGTTGGGAAAGCTGAAATGATTTCTAGGAACCCATGGAAGTCTTTTTAGCAAGTGGTAGTTCATGGGTATGCGTAAGGTCATTCAAGAAAATGTTGTCAACTTTGAAGATTGTATAGTTGAAAATTGTAATAAATGAAGAGGATTTTCATGGGATGTTGGGAATCAAGTATTGGAATTCATTAGAAGAAATCAGAGGACGGGAATATATGTTGTATAAGTTCATGTTGTTGTATGGAAAACTATAAAGAGACATATATTTGGTTAGTTTTAATTAAAAGTATTATAAAAATTATTATCGAAACATGCTATGTTTTGGATTTTTTGGACGAAAACTCATCATTTTTTTGGCCAAATCTTAATTTTGTTGTTTAAAATGAGTTTTTAACTAGATATATGGATTCAACACCTTACCCCTATGGAAATTTTACAATTCAAACTTATGATTCCAAGAAATTCCTACCACATTCTAGAAAAATTAAATTGGAAAATTTTATGACATAAATTTTAATATAATTTTACATTAATTAAACTAATATATATTTAACTTCTAAATATTTCAATATTTACCTTATAAATATTTTAATATAATATTTAAGATTACCAATGTGATTTTCACTATAATCATGATAATTTTCATTTTACATATTTTTGGGATTTCCAAATACGATGTCATTTTTTCGATATCATCTCAACTGGTATTAGTAAGATAAATATTTGAGAATACCTGCAAAATAGTCTTTGAAGTAATTTTTTTTTTCATTTATTATGCATCCCTTTGATGTTGGTGACCAATGCATTGTTGATGGTGTTAGAAAATTAAATATTATAGAGCAATGAAACACATAAAATATGCGGAAAATACAAGCACACAAAACACATGAAACCAGAGAGACACAGATATATGTGGGTCACCCAGTTTGGGCTACATCCACCTTGAATAGCCAGTCCTTCCTTTCTCTTATCCAGCAAAAATGAAGAGACAAAACCTACAGCAGATCCGCTGTAATATCCTCTATTCTCTCTCACAGTCTCCCTCTCTGTTTCTCGCTCCGAGAATACACACATAATAAACAGCCATAATACAATACCCTCATATATACAAGGGGGTTTCCTTCTAGGGAAAAAAACACTAATCTAAACATAAATTCTACCATCAGATCATTTTCCTAATGAACGGCCCAAATTGACTAGAAATTAATATACTTTTACAAGGAAATTTTACATCTGTTTTTAGCTTCGAGGGCGCTGCCCCCGAACCCCCGCCAGGGGGGGGGCTCCGAAAGGTGCTACCGCCCCCCCCTGGACCCCCCACGGTAGCAATTAATTTCGGGCAGTGTTGCCGCCCCTTTTAAGGTATAGGGGTCCAATGATGTGATACAAAGTAAACAAGATAATCAGGCTCCACACCCAACAATCTCCCACTTGGAGACTGATTGTAGCAACTCCACCGCTGCTTCATTTGCTGGACAATGAATCCACTTTGGACCTGGTTGTTTCTCATCTTCATCGTCATCCTTGAAGACTAATTGAAACTGAGCATGTTCTCAGTTTCTCACTGGTTACAACTTTTGTTAGAATATCTGCAGGATTCTGGCTAGTGTGTATCTTTTCCAGCTTCAACTCTCCATCTTCCTATAGTAACCGTATGAAATGGTACTTGAGATTTATGTGTTTAGTCCTGGAATGAAATGCTGAGTTCTTTGCAAGATGAATAGCACTTTGGCTATCACTGTATAGTGTGCCCATATCATGCTTCTTACCCAATTCATCCATAAACCTTTGTAACCAAATCATTTCTTTACTAGCCTCTGTAGCAGCAACATACTCGGCTCCTGTTGTTGAAAGTGCAACAACACTTTGGATTTTGAAACCCAACTGACAGTTGTTCCACCTACAGTAAATACATATCCTGTAGTGCTCCTCCTGTTATCTCTGTCACCTGCCATATATGCATCAACATATCCCTGTAGAGCAATGTTTGAACCACCAAAGCATAATGCTTGATTTGTGGTACCTCTCAAATATCTGAGAATCCATTTTACTGCCATCCAATGTTCTTTTCTTGGATTGTTCATGTACCTGCTTACAACTCCCACTGCATGTGCAATATCAGGCCTTGTGCAGACCATTGCATACATTAAGCTTCCAACTGCCGATGCATATGGAACTTTAGACATATAATCCATGTCTTCTTGGGTCTTTGGGCACATCTCCTTACTAAGTTTGAAATGGCTAGCAAAAGGTGTACTAACTGGTTTTGGATTCTGCATATTAAATCTTTTCAACACCTTCTCTATGTACTCATTCTGAGATAGTGTTAATTTGCGATTTTTCCTATCTCTAGTTATCCTCATACCAAGGATTTGTTTTGCAGCTCCCAAATCCTTCATTTCAAATGAATTTGCCAATTTTCTTTTGAGCACATTTATTTCCTGCATGTTAGACCATGCAACAAGCATGTAATCTACATACAATAACAATATAATATAGTTTCCATCATTTTTCTTTTTTAGATAAACACAATGATCAGAGTGACATCTAGTATAACCTTGTTCAGACATGAACTTGTAAAATTTTAGATACCACTGCCTTGGAGCCTGTTTTAAGCCATACAATCTCTTCTTTAACCTACACACCAATTTTTCTTTCCCTTTTACCTCATATCCTTCTGGTTGCTGCATGTATATCTCTTCCTCCAAATCTCCATGGAGAAATGATGTCTTTACATCTAACTGTTCAAGATGTAAATCTTCCGCTGCTACAAGACTTAAGATAGTTCTGATTGAATTCATCTTAACAATAGGAGAAAATATTTCATCAAAATCAATACCTTTCTTTTGTGCAAACCCCTTCACCACAAGTCTAGCTTTGTACCTCTGTTTTCCTCCATCTTCTTCCTTCAGCCTGTAAACCCATTTATTCTGCAATGTAGTTTTACCTGCAAGAAACCTGACTAAGTCCCAAGTCTGGTTATGCATTAAGGAGTCCATCTCTTCTTCCATGGCTAGCTCCCACTTCTTCTTGCTTTCAACCTGCATTGCTTCTTCATAACATTCGGGTTCACCAGAATCAGTCAGCAATAAATAATATAATGAAGGAGAGTATCGTTCAGGGGGTCTACTTATCTTGGTAGATCTTCTAACACCACTTTTAGGTGTTTGAGGTGCCTGTTGCTGTTGTGGTGGTTTCTGGTACTGTGGTTGTTGATTATTGTTATTTTCAGGCACCTTTACTTTTTCAGTTATCTCATCAAGAACTGTGTATTCCTTGCTTTCTTTTTCCTGTTTCCTTTCTTGCAACTGATTCTTATACAAGACCTTTTCATTGAATATTACATCTTTTCTCCTAATGATTTTGTGATTTTCATAATCATATAAGCGATAACCAAAATCATTAACACCATATCCAATAAAGGTACATTTCTTTGATTTTTCCTCAAGCTTTGTTCTATTTTTTTTATTAATATGGACAAAGGCCTCACAACCAAAAGGATTTAAAAAAGAGTAGTTTACCTTTTTACCTGTCCATGCTTCCTCTGGAATACCACCATCCAAGGAACTTGAAGGCCCTCTGTTTATTAGATAAACAACAGTATCTACAGCATCTGCCCAAAATTGTAAAGGCAATCCTGCATGTAATCTCATGCACCTTGCACACTCCATGATTGTTCTGTTCATCCTTTCTGACACACCATTTTATTGTGGTGTTCTTGGAATTTTCTTCTCTCTACGAATTCCATGCTCTGAACAGTACCTATCAAACTCTCTGCTGCAATATTCACCTCCATTATTTGATCTGAGACACTTCAACTTCTTTCCTGTCTCAATCTCAACCAAAGCTTTCCATTTCTTGAAAGTATCAAATACATCAGATTTATTCTGAATACAATAAATCCATGTTTTCTAGTTGCATCATCAATAAAAGTAACATAATAACGAGAGCCACCGAGAGATGATACCTGAGCAGGTCCCCATACATCTGTATGCACAAGCTCCAATTTTTCGCTCTTCTTTTCTTTCCCAACTCTGAGAAATCTGGCTCTCTTTTTTTTTCCATAAATGCAATTCTCACATAAATCCAAATCAACATTCTTCAAACCTGGCAGCAAATTTCTTGAGTGAAGAATTTTCATCCCCTTCTCACTCATGTGTCAGAGCCTATGATGCCATAATGCTGCATCTGCTCCTTTGGAAGTTAAAGCATTAACAGAGTTAGAAATACCATTGCATAAATACAATGTACCAACCTTTTCACCTTTTTCTATTACCAGCGCTCCTTTGGTGACCTTCCAAGTTTTATCTGTGAAAGTTGTCACACAACCTTCACTGCCTAACTGCCCTGTTGAAATCAAATTTTTCTTCAGATCTAGAACATGCCTTACCTCCTTTAGTGGCCATTGGTCTCCATTCTGTTTTTTTACAAGAACTTTACCCATTCCAACAATTTTACAGGGTTTATCATCACCCAAACGAACTTGTCCAAAATCTCCTTGAACATAGTCATGAAAATATTTCTTATCAGGTGTGGCATGGAATGAAGCCCCTGAATCTACAACTCAAGAATCAGTAACATTTTCGAAAGAAAGAATCAAAACATCTTGTAACACATCACCTGTCACATTTGCTTCATGATTGTTTTCTTGCTGTGTGTCTCCTTCTTTTCCCTTCCGAGATCTACAGTCTTTCTTTAGGTGTCCTTTCTTTCCACAATTCCAGCACACTATCACGATCCCAGGCTTGGATCTGCCTTTCCTTGATTTACTGCGATATCCAGAGCTCTTTCCTCTTTCCATTCTTCTTCCCCTAGACTCTGCACTCAAAGCATTACCTGATGTCTCACCAGAGCTTTTCCATCGCATTTCCTCGCTAAGGATAGCACCAAAAACATTATCAAACTTTAAAGTACTAGATCCAGAGAAAGAGTTACTAATGGCCATTACTAAACCATTCCAACTCTCTGGAAATGAGCATAAGAATAACAGAGCTCTAACTTCATCATCAAAGTTTACCCCTACAGAACATAATTGACTGGTAACTGTATTAAATTCATTTAAATGATCTGCAACATATCCACCTTCCAACATCGTCATATTAAATAGTCGTTTCATAAGAAATACCTTGTTTGAGGCCGAGGGTTTTTCATATAGTTTCACCAACGTCTGCATCAAACCCTCTATTTTTGTTTCCTTCAAAATATTGAAGGCGACTGACGCCGCAAGACACAACCGTACTGTTCTGAGTGCCTTTATATTGAGAATGTTCCATTCCACATTTGTCATGGTCGCCGGTTTCTTTGTTTTTCCTCTCAATGGTAGATATAGATCTTTCTGATACAGATAATCTTCCATCTGCATTTTCCACAGCGGGAAGTTTTGGCCATTAAATTTCTTGACCCTAAACTTACCATCATCTGCCATTGCTCCCACTCGAACCAGGAACCCTTCTATCCTGCGAGTTTATCAGCCAAATATACCTTCGGCTCTGATACCAATTGTTAGAAAATTAAATATTACAGAGCAATGAAACACATAAAATATGTGGAAAATACAAGCACACAAAACACATGAAACCAGAGAGACACATATATACGTGGTTCACCCATTTTGGGCTACGTCCACCCCGAACAGCCAGTCCTTCCTTTCTATTATCCAACAAAAATGAAGAGACAAAACCTACAGCAGATTCGCTGTAATATCCTCTGTTCTCTCTCACAGTCTCCCTCTCTATTTCTCACTCCGAGAATACACACATAATATACAGCCATAATACAATACCCTCATATATACAAGGGGGTTTCCTTCTAGGGAAAAAAACCCTAACCTAAACATAACTTCTACTGTCAGATCATTTGCCTAATGAACAACCCAGATTGACTAGAAATTAATATACTTTTACAAGGCAATTTTACATCTGTTTTTAGCTTCAGGGGGGCTCCAAAAAGCACTGCTGCCCCCCCCCCCTGGACCCCCCACGGCAGCGATTAATTTTGGGCGGCGTTTCCACCCCTTTTAAGGTATAGGGGTCCAATGCTGTGATACAAAGTAAACAAGATAATCAGGCTCCACACCCAACATATGGTGTTCATGTAAGGGAATAAGGCTAAGAGTAGTCGACATTTCCATTTTTTTGTTTGCCGCAATCATTTCTTCTTTAGGGTCATGCTAGAAAGGAACTCATCCTTCCCAATTTGGTTTACTCAATACTCTATTTTTTGCAGATGATTGTTGAAGAAATTAAGATTCCCACAAACATTTTATCCAAACTTAGCACTAGCAAAGGATGCACATGTCACAATAGTCAATAAATAATTTCCAATATTTTATTTGCATAAGTTAAGCTATAATTAACGCTAAGAAATTTTTGCTCCTATGCTACTATTTCCTAAGTTATCACCTTATGTTGTATAATTGCTAGTGTAAAACATAGGCAACATATTGTTGAGTGGAAGACATTTCTTGTACATGATCCTTTATAACACATTTATTATCTATCAAGAGCCACTTTGAATATTTTTTTTTTCGAGGAAACTTAAGTTTTAGAGCATCTTTCCCCACCATGGAATTAGTTGAAGGTCAAGATCTTATGAAAGAGTTATGAATCAAACTTTTGAGCATAACCACTAGATGGTTTTGAAGATAAAATAAGTTTATACACTTAATTTATGCGGTAAAATTATTTTTTGTATCTAATATATGAGTCCTAAACAAAGAAAACCACCATCGATGTTTCTTCCCCTTCAATGAATCCAATGGTTGTGTCCCACGATATAGTCATGCCTCATTACCTGATTTAGAATGTAAAATACATATATATATCAAGTTAATGGATGCTTTTTGGAGGGAGGAAACATTGATTATGACACTCAATCATGTTGGGTGTGTGTTATATTCTTTCAACAACTAGTTTCACGAGCAGGGGGGGGGGGGTTCGTAGGGGGGGGGGGGGGTGTCAGAACCCCCTACTAGTTGCATTGTGTGCGGCAAAGGAGGTCACTGGGGGGTGAGCCACCCCCCCCCACCCCCGCCCCGCGCGGGGGGGGGGGGGGGGACCGTGGGGGGGGTGTCGGGGCCACAATTGCATTGTGTGTGCGAAGGAGGTCACATGGGGGTGAAACCACCCCCCCTCCCCCCCACCCTCGCCACCCCTTGCATGAGGTTCAAGGTATTTGTTTACCTTATATTAGGAGGGAAAACCTACCTATGGTTTTGTGCATGAATTTTGCACATGTTTTTGGGAATGATGGTCTTATTCCCATGGTATTTCGTAGATCTGGTGAAGGTAAGTACAATTATGTTCTAATATAGGGTTAATAGATTGGGGTTTATGAGTTTCTAAACATGTATATCTATGTGTTGTAACATTGAAAAGAATCTAATGAAAATTCAATCTAGTAGTCCCGATTTTAGGATCCAGGGGAAAATCTCTATGTATATTTGTTTTATGTTTTATGCTCTTGCCATTGTTTATTTTTTGTCTTAAAGATTTTTTTGCATGTAATTTATGTACAGGGTTAAAACCTATATTTTGTTATGGGACCACTACATTGGGTTATGAAAAGTTGATATTTATCCCTAATATTTTAAATCAACCATATACTAATGAGAAGGAAGGTTTGAGTAATGTATTTCCAAATTATGGATCCATTTCTCCTATTTTCAAATCCAATCCATAATAGAGGTGTTATAGCATCATTTTTCACCCTCTGGTGATTCATGATTGTTTTTATGGTTTTGGGCACCCATTCCCACAGACTTGAACAAAATTCACTAAAAAACAGTGTTAAAATTCCCATACGCGGGTATGCCCAGACTTTTCCATGTGTATATGCGAGTCCACATGTACTTTTCCGCATATGCCATTAAACCCATTAAAAAATATATTAAATTTCCCTATTTTTGGGCTGGGTTGATGGTTACTCTGGTAGTTCAACCACCCCAGCACGTGGCCAACTGTTTCCAACTGATTGAAACTACTTTGAGGGAGTATAAAATCCCCTCATGTGTATGGCCTAAGGGAGAGAGAAATTTTATAGACATTATACTCTGTTGGAATCCCAATTCAAGTCTGAATTCTCGTGCCTCCTGCACTTTCCCAGATTTATACAGGAAACCCTTGTTTCCTGGAGATGTTCATCCGTTTATATGCCATCTCGAGTGCACAAGTCTTGAAAGTATCTTAGCGAGGCAAGGGCGGGACAGATCCAGACAACGGTCTGCTCGAAGATCGTGGAAGGATTCAGGTGATCTCTCCACTCTTTATTTCTATACATGTTGTTCGTAATAATGAAGAACCATCTTGTTTCTGAACTCATGTGTTAACATCTATTTGCATATGTGAAAAGATTGATTATTAAGCATTTATTATGGTTTATATAATGTTTCACATGGATTACACTAACGTTTAGAAGAAGTATATGCTGTACAACTAGGTTTCTGTGCACGTTCTTTATTGTTTTCTAGGTTGAAGGAGGAAGAAGGGTCGCTGGGGGTTTGGACCCTACGGGATCTACATCGAACGTAGGACTACGGGTGAGTTCTGCTATCGTTGTTATCTAGTTTTTTGCATTCAAGTATGGTTGTGTGTGAGTCCTTCTGAATGGCATGCCCTGATCTATGGAGGTTTTGACCCAATAAACCTCTAGGGTGTTTTTCCCCAAAACAGAATTGGCGACTCCACTTGTTTCAAGCGTTTTTGGTGTCTTTATATTAAGAGTTTATGATTTTGGGAACTAGCTTTCTGGACAACCAAAAAGAAATAAAACTAAAGGATCTTTGGGAAATTTCTCTCTGCTTTAGTAGATTTTGCATCTTAGAATTGGCATGCTCTTAGTGATTTGCATCAGGTGCACTTAAGAATTTAGTTATTTTCATAGTTTTTGTGAGTGTGAAGTTTGTTATCTGAAAAGAAAAATAAAATTTTTTAGTCTCGTAGAACCTGTGTAGAAGTTGCTTTTCATCGAAAGACAATAACTGCATTTGCATGTAGTTTGGTTTTTATTAATTTCTTTTCTGCGTCAAAACACCACAAGTTTCATTTCCATATCCCTTTGACTTAACATAACAGCCGATTAAAATAAGCGCTATAATTTACAAACAACTAGCAAGTTTTTGAAGTGTCATACACCAACTAGCTAGGTTGTAGGGCCTTGGATTGGGTGAGTGGAGAGTTAACTCTCCAAGGCCTCTTAAACAAAACATAGAAGTTGATTAATTGAGCGAAATCCAACTCCGTTAGGTGGACCGGGAAAGCTCTCCTCCAGAGAGTCAAGCGCGAGGGGAAGTGAAGGCTGAGAAGAGAGATACCCCCTCTCTGATTTGCTGAATCTGACCTCAAGACCGTTCCGCCCGGATTCTGACACGAATTGGTGCCCATAGTTGCCACTCCTAGGTTCCACATAGGTGACTGCGGGGGGGAATACCCGTGGTACCTGAGGCAGACGTCGTATCACTTCCAGCAGTACTTCTGGGGGGTGCCCTTACGAAGCTTGGGTACTTGTGCCGGCAAAGGCTGTTGTTAGGAGGTTGGCGTAACTGTTTATGTTACCTTCGCTAGTAGACCTGGGCCGTAATTATCCCAGACTACTTTCGGGAGGTCCTATATTTTGCTTTCCTGTATTTTGGTGTCCGGTCCTAATCACCCAGAGCAGAAATACTTAAAGGTTGTTTGCTTGATTGTATCTCAGGGATTTTTCTTGTAGTGAGTGCTCTTTGCTCCGAGCTTGCTTAGCTTTATATTTTTTGAGTCTAATTAAAATTTGTTAAAGTGGTTGATCAAGCGCCTTGTCGATCGAGGAGAATCCGGGGGTTATCTCCCGCGAGTCCAGAGCCTTCTTCAAGAAGGCGTAGGAGTAGTTTAGCAGGTGAGTATCACCCTGTGACATCTGACGCAGTGGAGAGAGATCCTCCATAAGGGTCTGAAGGTTTCGTAGCTGATTCTGGTGTTGGTTCCGAGAGGAGCGTTCCGCTCACCTCACGAGTTTTATTTCCGCAGGAAGAAGATTTTCAAATAGATAAAGTACCTGAACCCTCTGTGTCACTTCCATCTCCTCTTCCTCCTGATTATCCGTTCGTTGTTGAATACATCGGACCTGAGTCAGAGAGACCGTAAGATCCTTCGTATTATACATACCTTTCGATGGCCATGACTGGGAATGCGACTTCTGCTGTGAGCGCTGCAGGCATTCAGACTCCTGCTTCTGTTGAAGGAGGGGGCACTATTGCTATATCTTCGATTGCTTCTAGTGCTGATGTTTTTGGCTCTGGTTTCACCCAAGCACATGCTTCTCATTCTGGTCCCTTCTGTTTTGGAATGCCCACTAGTGGGATTCCTTCTTTTTCCTTTTCCGCTGCTGGAGCTGGATCTACACCCATGTCTTCCATGGCGAGTGGATCAGCTTCTTTTCAGGGGTTCCCCTTTGGAACTGGGCACATTCCTAGTTCCACTCCTTCTTTAGGGTCCTTTCCGTTTACTTTTCAGACCCAGAGTTTCAACCCTTGGTCTAGAGGTCAGAATTCGACCACTTTTATAGGTTGGAACCCTGTGTTCACTACAGTGGGGGCAGGGAATCAGTTTTATGATGGTCACCTAGGGAATACTTCTTTCCCTTCGTCGAGTGCTTATCAGACCTTTTCTCCTCTTTCTAATGCCTGGAACCCCTATCAGGGGCTTTCCTCTTCATTTAATACTTCCGGGGGGGGGAACTGGTCTGGGCTTTGGTAACTCTGCGTTGGGAGGAGGTTCTTATCCTTTTTCTAAGAGTTATTTCTAGCAACCTGGTGCCTCATCAAATCCAGGGTATTATTTTCAGAATGTTGGGAATCCATCCCATCAAGGATGGAATCCTCAGGCTCTGCCTCGTTTACCTTTTTTGGCAACGTTAAACTTGCCAGATCTGTCAAAATTGACGAATGATCTGATCCGGTACAGTTCGGGGTGGCCTCCGGTCCCGACCAAAATTCCTTCAGACATTCCAAACTTTGAAGGAAAAAATGGCGAGGATCCGGCTGATCACATCACCACCTTCCATTTATGGTGTTCTTCTAACTCCCTGATCGATGATTCCATTAGGTTGAGATTGTTTCAACGCACCCTAATTGGAAACGTTGCCAAATGGTATATTGAGCTAACTGGAGGCAGTTTTGCTACATTTGGAGAACTGGCTGTTACATTTCTAAACGATTTCCAATTTCCAGTCCGTTATGATGCCGGGAATGAACTCCTAGCTAATTTTAAACAAGACGACGCAACCCACATTTCTGACCATATTCAGGAATGGCGAAGAAGGAAGAGTATTATTAAAGCTCATATTCCAGGATAATTCCTTTTGGAATGGTTTCTGAAATCTCTGCAGTTAGATATTTCGAAAGATGTATCCCTCTCCGGGGTAATTTTCGAGGAGCAGGCCATTTTTAGAGCCCAGCAGCTGGAATTGATATATTCTCAGTCTAGGGTCCTTCATAAGTATTTGCCCAATGATCCTCGCTCCAAATTAGATTTATCCAAAACTAAGCATGGTCCTCATTGTGACGGATTGATTGGATCGATCAATAGTGGTGCAGCCAGCCTGCTTACTCAATTGCAGCAGTTTTATTTACAATTTTCTCCTTCTGGTTAGGCTGTGCCTGCTGAGTCATCGCCTTCCCCCTGTTTGTCCATAAATGTTGTCCAAGCTTCTAATCCCAAAGGAAATCAACAATCGGAAGGGAAGAAGAAGGGACGAAATAATAGGAAAAAGGGCAAGAATGGGAAGGGTAATGTGAATAAAACCAACGAGCATGTTGGTGAGGGTCAAAAGGATAAAAATAAAGTGAAGTTTCCATGCAAGCTGTGTGCTGGAGACCATCTCACACACCTTTGCCCTAAAATTCAAGATGCACAACGCCTGGTAGCTCAGCAAGGTTCTTCTAGTTCCCAGGCTGTGTTAACAAACCCTTTTCCCCAAGGGCAACAACTAGTTGTTGGCGCGAATCAAAATCCCGGGGCTTCCTCTGGGGGCACCCAGGAAGGGGAAATTCCATCAAACATATTCATGATGAGTGCTCACGTGGATGTCGCTACGAGATCCAGTGATTATGGCGGAGAAGAGTCTTCGAAAGCTAAGGATGCTCCTGATGCTACTGAGCTGCTTCATATTACAAGGCCTACTGTTGAGCCTATGCCTCGGATGCCCAAAGCATCCACTAAGCGTTCGACGATTAATCCAAACATTAGGGCTGCCTAGAACTACTCTATTGTGTAAGATCTGGCGTAGATTCCTTGTGCTATGTCAGCTTTAAAGGTGCTCCAGTCTTGTCCGGCTCAGCGCAGTGCCTTGCTCACTGCCATTGGGGCTATTGATCCGAAAAATTCTCTTCTGATTACACTTGATATGACTAATTTTAAGAAGAGACTCCCCGATCATATGGCTTTTCATATTAAATCATCATACCAGAAGTGCAATATCTTTCAGACGGTTTTTGATGAGGGTGCTTCTACATGCGTGATGTCTCTCACATGTTGGAAGACGATTGGATCTCCCAAAGTTGTTCCATCTACCACTCTTCTGACTGCGTTTGATGGTCATTCTCATAGACTGTATGGTATTTTCCCAGCTTTACCTATCTGTGTTGGGGACAAAACTGTGAATATAGAGGTTGAGGTAGTTGATGCAAGCTTGGACTACAACCTTCTGTTGGGGAGAAATTGGATTTATAAGATGGATGCCATTGCATCCTCATTATTTTGGATTATTTGTTTCCCTCACGAAGGGAGGATTGTTACAGTGGATCAACTGGACTGTCCTCCTGTAGACCCGAATGCGGCTATTGACTCATCTGTTCCAAAGTTGGATAATACTAAGGCGCCTGTTGAGAATTTAGGGGTTGGAATGTATTCTTCCTTGATGGGTACCTTCGATATTCCTCCTCCTACGGTTCATATAAATGCAATTTCATCCTCCAAGGCTCCTCTTCGAAGAGAGTTCTTCAGAACTCATTATTTTTCGGACCCTTGGACCTTACCTTCCCCTACTGCCACATTAGCGGAAGGTCAAGTGGGTGGAATGGCATTTCCAATGTCTGCAGAGGAGATTTCTTATCAGTCTATTGTTGACTCTGCAGAATCCATCCCAGCTCCTCTTTCACTGGAAGAGTTGGATGGAGATGTGGCTCCAGCTTGGGCACTTAGTTCTTCTTCTGCCCAGGATTGCCTTGATACCACTATTCCATCTGAAGAGGCCATCCTGGAAGCTATGACTGGTATAGACAGACCGTGGGATGATTTGCATCATCGTTCTTAATTTTTAATTGATTTGAGCGAAGTAGAAACGAGTTTTCCTAGTCCTCCGTCTCCTGGTCCTGTTCGCCCAGTCTTGAATCCTTTAGCACCAACATAGGTTTATGCTGAAGGGAACATGGCTGTGATTTCTCCTACTATCTCGGTGAACATTTCCAAGGATCCCAATATTATTGATGATGTCTTCATCGGAGCTGAATGTTCCCGTGAAGAGATTCGGATTTACACCGAGCTCTCTAAAGAGTATAGGGATGTATTCGCTTGGTATTATCAGGAAATGCCTGGTATAGATCCATCTATTGTCCAGCATGAGATCAAGACTTACGAAAACGCTAAGGCTGTGAGGAAAAAACTTCGTCCGGTCAATCCTAGGAAGGCAATAGCTCTCAAAGCTGAGGTGGAGAAGCTGCTTAAGGCGGGATTCATTTTCCCTGTTCCTTTGACTGAATGGGTTTCAAACCCTGTTCCCGTAGATAAAAAACAAGGAAAAATTCGAGCTTGGATTGATTTCAGAGACCTCAATAAAGCATGTCATAAAGATAATTACCTCACACCATTTATAGATCAGATCATTGATGAGTGTGCTGATGATCATATTTTCTCCTTCATGGACGGTTTCTCCGGATATAATCAGATTACTATCCGTCTTGAAGATCAGCATAAGACTGCCTTTATTTGTCCCTGGGGTACTTTTCCATACAAGAAGATGCCTTTTGGTCTTAAAAATGTTGGGGCTACCTTTCAGCGGGCCATGTCATATGCCTTCCATGACATTAAAAGGATTATTGAGGTGTATTTGGATGATTTAGCTGCTCATTCTCAAAAGAGGATGGATCATCCTGCTCACCTCCATCAAATATTTGAACAACGTTGTTTCTATAAGATTAGGTTGAATCCGAACAAGTGAGTTTTCATGGTTACATCCAGTTGGTTATTGGGATTCATTGTGTCTAGAGAAGGGATTAGGATATATCCCTTCAAGGTTGATGCAATACTTTGGTTTCCTCCCCCGTCCTCTGTTCGTCAACTTCAAAGTCTACAAGGAAAGTCTAATTTGCTTCAGAGATTTATCGTAAATTATGCTGAAGTTACCAAGGGATTTATGAGATTGCTGAAGAAGGGAGTTCCATTTCTTTGGGATGACTTTTCTCAACGCTCATTCGATGCTTTGAAAAAATCATTGACCTCTACTCCTTTATTGAGTCCACCTGATTATAGCAGGGATTTCCTTTTGTATCTGGCAGCAATAGAATCTACTATTGGTATGGTTCTGGTTCAGGAAGATGATGCTCTTGCAGAGCATGTTATATACTATCTTAGTCGAGGCTTGGTAGGACCTGAACTCTAGTACACTCTGATAGAAAAGTTAGCTTTAGCAACAGTTCATGCTGTGCAGCGACTCTAGCATTACATTACTCTACGAAAAACTTATGTTTTGGTAGCAGCCAACCCATTTCAGTTTGTCCTCAGTAGGCGAGTGATTGGGGGCAAATACAATAGATGGATTGTGATTTTACAGGAATTTGATCTTGAGTTTATGTCTGCCAAGTCCAAGAAATCATTGGTTTTTGCGGAATTGATCTCCGAGTTGCCCTATGGGGATGAGATGGTCTATGATGAATCCTTCCCCGATGAACATTTGTTTCTGATCTCTCCATAGGATCCTTGGTATGGAGATATAATTGTGTATCTTCAGACTGCGAATTTTCTCTCTACTTTTTCAAAAGATGAGCATCGTAATTTGCATCACTTGGCTAAGAGTTACTTGATTATTGGTGATACTTTATACCGTCGAGGGGTTGATTCAATCCTGAGACATTGCTTAACTCTCGAAGAAGCTGAGGCTGTGCTGAATGATTGCCACAATGGAGCTTGTGGTGGTCATTTATCTGGGCTTGCTACAGCCCAAAAGATCTTGCGTGCTGGGTACTTTTGGCCTTCGATTTTCAAGGATTGTATGGAGTCGGTCAAAAAGTGTCATCCATGTCAAGTTTATACTCGAAAAATGCGCGCTCATCCAGCTCCGGTTTTTCCAGTCATTACTGTCGATCCCTTTACAAAGTGGGGTATTAATTATACTACTTGTAACCCGCCTTCGGCTAAAGGTCACAAGTACATTATTGTAGCAGTAGACTACTTTATGAAGTGGGTCGAGGCTATGCCTACTTTTGGGAATGATGGTGAGACTGCAGCTCTTTTTCTTTTCAACTAGGTTATTGCTCATTTTTTTATTCTTAGAGAGATTTTCACTGATCATGGCAGTCATTTTCAAAATAGCATGATGGCTGAGTTGGCTCTAAAATTAGGTTTCCGGCAGGAGCATTCGTCTCCGTATTATCCTCAAGCCAATGGGCAAGTGGAAGACGTGAATAAGTCCTTGAAGACAATTCTTCAAAGGACAATTGATAAAGCTCGATCCAACTAGCATATTATGCTATATCCTGCACTTTGGGTATACAGGACATCAGTGAAAACTGCAACTGGCTTTACTCTGTTTCAGCTAGTGCATGGGTTGGAATCTGTATTTCCCATTGAATGTGAGATTCCTTCTCTTAAGTTAGCTATTGAAATTCTTCCTGACACTTCTAGTCTTGAAGAAGGGCTCCTTCATCTGGAACATCTCGATGAGCAGCGTCGGGATGCCGCCATGATGAATGAATCACATAAAAACCGAGTTAAAGTTCAGTATGATAAGGTGGTCAAACCTAGGGTTTTTTCGGAAGGTGAGCTTGTTTTGGTCTATGCTCAAGAAAAAGATGCCCTGGGGCCAGGAAAGTTTAAGTCTATGTGGTATGGCCCCTTTATCGTTAAAAAATTCCTTAAGAAAGGAGAATACACCTTGGTTGATTTTGAAGGAAGCGAGTTGCTGGAGCCTAGAAATGGGCTCTATTTGAAGAAGTATTATGCCTAGGCTTCGGCCTGGCATGTTGCTTTTGTATATAGTAGTTTTGTTTTGTACATATCTGGTTGTTTTTCGATCTTTGATGGGATGGTGATGATTTTTGATCTGCTTTGGCAGGTTGTGTCGAATGTCATGAGTCATTTTGGTTTCGCCGATGGTGCTAGTAGACACACCTAGAACTTAGCTTCCGCGGCTTGGGTGCTTCATTATCCATCTGGTCAGCTATTAGTATCAAGAGGGGTCTGCATTGGTCCTGCTTCCAATAATATAGTAGAATACACTGCAGTTGTTTATCTACTCTCGGAGGCAATATCTTTGGGTGTTGATTCGTTAGTAGTTTTCTTAGACTCTCAGCTGGTGGTGTCGCAGTTGAATAATACTTATCGGGTTCGAGATCCATTTTTACTCTGGTTGTTCTTGAGGGTACGTTTGTTACAAAGATCGTTTCAATTTTTAACTTTCATTCATATTCCTCGAGCTGACAATTGGTTGGCAGACTCATTAGCTAATCAAGCAATTGATTGGCATATTAATCATTCCATACAATAAAATTTAATTATAAAAAACATCATACATTTTCATACATTTGTTACATCACATCAAACATTACTATATATATATCATCAGAGTGTTCAAAACTATACAAAAATTTGGATCCATAGGTCATACAAAAACTTGGGCTTATGCCCGATCATGTTCAGTCTCAAAAAATATACAGTCATCTGATACATCATATCTATCTACTGCTGAGGTCCCTGCCCAGAAGTTGTGTTCCTATAGAACACAATCGCGGTGGCAACTCGGCGGAATAACCATACCCAGTCGCGAGGTACTCCTACCACCTACCTCTAGATGGCTTCAGGCAGATCTTCCACTGCAGCCATAGGTACTTGGCGGGTTAACCCCTCCAAGTTCCTTTGTACAGCCTGGAGGGTTCTGTATGGATCTACTGTATCTGCTTCGCCTCTGCGATGCTTATGTCGTGGGTATCCCTCAGGTCAAACTGGTCCAATATCTGTTTCATGATCATTTTAAAATTGTAAATTCATTTGAATCCAATCAAAAACATGTTTGTTTTTCACATTTTTTTGTACATATTGAAAAAATCCAAAAAATTATATCACCTGTACCCCATGCTGCGCCTGGTGGAAGGACAAGATCTAGATCGCCACGAAAGTCCATCTCGGCATAGGGATAGTCGTCCACAGCGATGATTTGTTCTCTCCACCATTGGAAGAACTCATCATCCCAAGTGGTCCGGGGAACTTCACTTCCCACCAATCTCTTCATCATGTCTGCTCAGCGGGCAATTCTTGGGTCTCTCAGGCTACTGATGGTAGAGATTACTCTGGGTCTTAGTATTGGAATCTTCTCGAAGAAGAATGTCATCAAAATTGTACCATATCCAAAATGTTTTGTCTTTACTTGGCAGATAGAGGTCAATTGTTGCTTCATGTTCATCAATAGGGCTGTGCATCAATCATATACATGAGTTAAGCATTCCATTGCTATGCTCATTTGCGTCCTGGATGCCTGGTGTAGGGAAGCAGATCCCGCTACCCTGCCAATGGTAAAAAGGAGGATTTTCATGTGCAAATCCCTTAAATATTTGATTGCAATTTGAGTTTCAACTTTCTTGGAACCCTCTACGTAGTACACATGGACGTAATCTTCCACGGTGAGCCCTCCCAAAGGCTTACTATGCAAGTCTACTGGCTCCCCCCTCCGGGAGAGTCCAGTGATAAAATATATGTCTTCCACTTCAATGCATACAGGAATCTGATCTATCATAAAGCAGTCCTCTTCCGGTTCCCAATAGTTCACAAGCATTTCGAGCAACCGGACATTGCTCTTCATATTTGGCATTTTGAAAAACTTGAGTAATCCACAATTTCGGAGAATATTTAGTGATGCTTGGTTCTGCATGACTTCATTGTCTATTGCACTGTGTTCATGCTCTCTCCATGATATGGTCATCTTGCAAAATTTCAATAATTCGTTCATTAGCCACGCATTTTTTGATTTTGGGTCGCGCATACGCGGCTTTCTTTGTGCACAGTCGCGTGTATACGCGACTTGGTCATTACCAACCCGCGTATGCGCAAACCCGTGTTTTTTAGCAAGAGATTCTACGGTCAAAATTCCTAAATTTTAATTTATGAACGACAAAATGAATAGCAAGGATGGTTGATGAGCTTACTTGACAAATTCAGTGAAGATTGACGGTCGGTTGCTCCTATTTTGATGAAAGAGGCTTTTTTCTCCAGAGCACTTTTTCCCAAATCAGCAATGTATCAATGAACCAAATATGAGGTAATTTGTCTATTTATGCCCAAAAAATTGAAAATTTTCGCAAAAATTTGTTATGCTTATTTTTTCAATCTATCCTAAGCTGCATAACCGGGATGCTTGGAAGTGCCCAGATTGGTATATTTTCAGGTACATTTTTGAAGAATTCAAGATTTTTCCCAGTTTTTGATCCATGACTGCTAACCCATCATGGCAAGTATATGATCTTTACTGGCATATAGGTTAGGGTATCCACTTTCCGCTGCATTTTGCATACTAGCTTCCATTCTGATCACTTGCCATAGGGTCGATCCCATCAGGTCATGAGTATTACACCCATTTCACTCGCCGATTATTTAATCATGACTTGGTGGTAGAGCCTTCCTTTACATGGGATTCCTAGTTAGTTCCTCGCTATCACTTGTTTCCCATGCTGCGTTTTATGTAGGCTCGGGAGTCCTCTTTAGTCCCGCCATGACTTATGTGTTGAAGCTTCATTCTTCTTCTTCTTCACTATCATTTTTTCTGGCTATTACCCTAGAGGCTCCCTGGTGTTGTTGAGTTGTATTACTGCATTGCATATTGGCTACTTGTTTATCCTGGCCTTTAGCCGGCTTCATTTGGACTCAATGTTTAAGCCAAATTTTGACCTTGTCTATCTGTACAAGTTAACCATTGCATGCACTTGGCTATCGCGACTTGACACCCTTTTACCCATGGATGGAACATTCCTCTGAGTATCGCTTACCAGTTTTCGCCACCTTGCATTAAGCATAGGCTCGTTCCAATCCCAGGAACTAGTGCATATGTTTCTTGATACTCGTTCTATCCATTGTACCATAGCATTCTTTTATTCTTTTTCAGGCTTATTATATGAAAAAGAAAAAAAAATCAAATATAACAAAAAGAGCGGGAATGGGATGTAACTTCATACTTTTATGGAAGTATTTTGTCAGTTTGTCGCCCTTGAACAAAGCATATACACTTAAATATCTTTCCTCCATTTGGGATGGTTTTAGTTTTGACCTAGGTTCAGTCTTTACCTTGTTTCACTAGTTAGTTCTCCCCCGGTTGGTTATCTCTTCCAATCATATGGAGAGTTTGTTTTTGCCTCCTGCATAACAGACTTATACAGTGTCACTTTTTACTGCCATGGTCATTACGAGTCATGATTTTGTTCAAGGGAAGTCTAACCAGAGTCAACCATTCTGCGGTGTCTCTTGACTCATTATTCAGTTGGATTTCCTGGTCTTGTCTGTATCTTGTTCTATCACCTCAGATGTTTTGGTCCTTTGCTCGTGGTGGTTTGAGAAGGTCTCCATTAACTTCTTGCTGGCGGGTTTGTCTCTTATCGACTACGACACATTGCTCTGAGAGCAAACCTAGAGCCGCACCCTGGCCCTATTTCCATTATTGATAGGTGACCTTGTGCTAAGCATTTGATCATCATTATGGGTCTTTGACTGAGTGGTTTCCCCTGTGTTCGACGTTAGCATACATTATCACACTTGGGATTCGTGCAGTACCTTGATTTCCATTTGACCCTATCGGTGGATTTCTCGCCTCTGTGTCAGCTTTCATTATTGGTTGGTTCAGAGGGTTTCTTCCGTGCGCTAGCTTCATCTTGTGCATGTTGGAAACGTACTTCGGTTTGGTTCCATCACTCTACTTCGTCCGATTCCTTCCAAATCTTGGCCTGCGGGTTACACTCGCGCTGGACTGATGTGGGATGCCTTAATGCCTTCCTTCCAGCAGATCTTTTCCCATCGACTCTGACTCATTGCTCTGGGAATAAGGTCTAGAGTCTTTTGTCAGTACCTTAGGGTTTGCAGTCATCAGTGGCAGACTCTTCGCTATCGACAGTGGGGATTCATCATTGCCTCCTGATTGGTAGATTCTTTCAAGTGTTCGACTTCAACTCATTCATTCGAACTTGTTAGATTGTACTGGGGCACCTTGACACTCATTTTCATTATTGGTGGGTTGTCTCGCGTTGGTTAATGGTATACATCATTGACCAGTAATCCAACGATTTCTCACATGGTCAACTTCAGCTCATTTATTCCCATTGTGTAGAATTGTGCCATAGTGATCGGTGAAGACCTCGGGTTGCATCAACATTTCTCGGTTCACTTTTGACAGTCCATTCAGTTTCTGTCAGTGATGTCGTTCACCCTTATATGTTGCAGTTCAGTACAGCAACATCTTATATGTGGCTCCCGAGTTGCATGATTGTACCGTTTGTTCCACCCCTTATGATTTGGTACATGGAGATTCAGTTACTTATATGATCAAACATCCAGTTTCAGCATCATTGATCAGCTTTCTATATGTGATACTTG
The DNA here is from genome assembly GCA_034641835.2 of Pinus albicaulis. Classification (NCBI taxonomy): domain Eukaryota; kingdom Viridiplantae; phylum Streptophyta; class Pinopsida; order Pinales; family Pinaceae; genus Pinus; species Pinus albicaulis. The sequence goes on from CM076578.1 coordinate 314,517,670, forward strand.
TGTTAGTGCTCAAATCTACCTTAGGCTGAAACAAGGTAAAACTCAAGGCTACATCAAACCACGCTCAGCCTCGTAGCTAGCCCTACGAGGACAGGAGAGGGCTCTCTCCGGGTCTATCTCGGCAAAAGGTTTTCAGAGGGGTTGAGATGACTTATAATGAAATGAATACTGATTTTAGGCTAGTAAAGGGATAGGAATGTTTGATTTTGATTTTTGGGTTTTCGTTGGAGAAATGGGAAAAAATGATTTTGGGTCCGGGGATAAGGTCAGATCTTTGCAGATTTCGAGTTGGGGCGAGGTAGGAAATAGTCTTAATGCTTTTGATTGGATATATGGATGGATCAGAACGAAAAGGAGTTGAAAAGGGCAAGGATGAACATGTATCCTTTTCAAACAGGCGAAAACATGAAAAACTAAATGAATTCAAAGGCAGAGCACTGTGAACAATGGATTCAACCTCATCTACTCATTCATTTAATTTAAGAAGAATAAGTGAGAAATGGCATACATTAAACATGAAGGAACTTACAATAAACTGAGAGAAAACACCATTAAGAATTGAAAGCCACAAGAATCCCAACAGGTGCTGTAAAACCTCTGATCTTTCCTTAGCCAAAATATGAAAAATATGTATAATGTGTGCCAAAGTTTCCCAAGAGTCCAACCTGTAGAATGTCTCAGAAATTACAATATATAGATCACTCTAATCCCTCCCCACACCTCTAGGGGTCAAAATCCTCCTTCTAGGAGCAGTTCCAACAAATTATAATCAAGGAGCTAAAATCTAGGCAGCTAACAACTTGCCTCTAAAAGAGTGGAAATTGATTCATTTACATGATTTTCACTTTTTTGAGAGTGAATCTTCTAGAATAGGTAAAAATGAGCCAAAGTTACATGCCAACCATCAATTTACATCATGAAAACCCAAAAATTTCATCCACAAGCAAAACTGGTCCCAATTGGCCGAAATTCTGAGCTGGAAGTTGAAAATTCAGCCAAAAATCTATGTGGGTAGCGCGCCTGAGTTGAGTGGGTAGCGCGCCTTTCATCCTGATTTTGAGGCACTTCACGGCATTAAAATTGAGCTCATGATAGCTCGTTGGAAAGCCCTGGATGTTGGCTAGCCAACCCAAGTGGAATATCCCAATTTGGAGCTCATTTTCCCCTCAAAAACTTCATTCTCCCAGAAGTACTTCCTACTGGTGCAAAAGGTGGCAGCAAGGTGGTTTTCATGGTGTTTTTGAGCTTTTTGACCATCCAGAATCTGATGAAATGCTTCGAAAATGCCTAAGGATACATAAATTACCATGAAAAATCCAAAAATGCAAATATTTCCTTTAGCAAGTGTCCCGAAAAAAAGTGACCATATGGACGCGCTACCCATATAGCTGAAAAACCTGTTTTTAGACCAAAATATTTCAAAATGACAAAAATTTCTCCGAATTTGCTCAAATTCAGAGCGAAGACCCTCCATCATGTATCATGCCCAGCCAACGAAGCCTCAGCCAAAATCCAGAGTGGATCAGGCCTTTTCCGCCATTTTAGTGCTTCGCTCAACCTCCTCTTCAGAATCTTCATTCTCGCTTTGCAGACATGCATGCGACCCCAATAATGGCCTTTCATGTGGAGAAGCATGTATTTCTCTCTATTTTCCTTTGCCAACAACTTCTCTAGATGAATGTTAACATCCGTGAGTTCAGTCTCTCGCTCAACTGGTGTCATGTCACCTGGTCTCTTCCGGGCCAATTGTCGATCCTCACGGATTTGCCGCAGCTCATAAAGTGTGTGCTCATCCTCTAGCTATTTGTTACGCTGCTCCAGGTAGTTTATCACCCACTAAGCCTTCTACAATTTATCTTTTAGCGTGTCATTCTCGGCCCTTTGCTCCTGGATGATCTCCCTCAGTTTTGAGCTAGGAGAGCTCGCATCAACATCAATGATTGTGAAATCTGTGTCCCGACCTCCTGATGGGCCCTCATCATGCATGGGCTTCTTGCCCCTGTCCTGGATCTGTACCTGTGATGAAGAAGAAGGCGAGACCCCTTCCACATCATGTGGAGATAATACTCGCTCTGCTGATGAAGTTGGCAAGACCCCTTCCACCCTGGGTGGAGATAATACTCGCCGTGTAGCTGCAAATAAGGCCCTGTGGCCTCGTTGATATGTCACAAACAATGGAGCGCTGATATGCTCAATCTCAGGAATGCCAGGCTGGTGTGAAGGCTCTCCCGCATCATGAACTACCTCGGGAAGCAGTTGTGACGCTGTGAAAAAGTCACGGGAGATGAAATCCTCCCAAGTGATGCCCTACTGTGCCAACTGATGTAACACTATGATCTTGATCAAAGCGTAATGATATATACTTCTATGCTGCTGTGCTGGGCTCTTCTTCTGTACAAAAATCATCATTCTCTCTATGTTGCGATACATGAAGTACGGAATGTTCATCATACGTACCCTTGTGAAGTGCATCAACAAACGAACATGGTACGCAAAGAGACGCGAGAATCTGCCCTCGCAACTGAAATACCGAATGATGAGTTTCATCAGTGGTGCAAACTCATCCCTCAGGAATCTAAAAGGAAAAACTCTGCCCAAGTGGCTCATATACCTAGGTTTGATGTATGGCTCATAGTGGAATTTCTCTAACTGCTGACGTTTGTTCCATTCCTCTCCTAAATTTGATATGCCAGTGGCCTGAGCAATAGTCATTGGTGACAGAATGAAATCTACTCCAGCGAGATTTACACGTTCATCATGTAAAGGTAGAACAAACAGACGAGCTAGTTCACGATGAAGCTGGGTTTGTGAAATCATTTCACAGAATCGAAAACATGACTGAACCCGAAAACAATCCATTGCAAGCGGGCATGCCTGCAATTGAGCCAAAGAAGTAGGCTCCTCCCTGAGATGTTTACCACCTTTGCCACCTCTGTGAGGCCTCCGTGGCACATTACCCTCTGCTGTGGAATCACTGTCAGATTCCTGCTCATAAACTGAATCTGTCTCTGACATGGCTTTGAAAACAAGATATTTGCAATATGGATGCTGATATAGGTGCAGTGAAGGCAAAGTCTTAATGTTTGTTCAAAACCCAATAAATGTCACCCATGTACCCAAGTATCACAGGAAAACAAAATCATAATGAGGATGGCTCTATTTTAATGGCATAAAAACTATCACTGCTTTGATCACAAGTAAGTTTGACAAATGAATACCAAATGCAAATGTATGGTACAATTTTATAATGATGGCCAAAATTTGTCAAAGGAGCAAACAAGTATGGGACTGTGTTTTATGAACTGAAGAATATGGACAACATGACAATAACCATATTGACACAAATGGCCATGACAGTGGCAATAGAATAATGATGACAGCAGTGGTGATATTATGGTGATGGAGGCTATAGACTAGTCAACATAAGACTATGCAAAAACATGATAGGGCATAACAACAGTGATAAGATGATAAACTGAGGGCGTGAGGATGGTATACACAATGTGCTAGGGCATGAGCATATTTACCATTCAAAAGTTTTCAAACTTTTCATAAAACTGTCCATATATTTTCAAAACCCTTAAGGAATTAATTTGCATGTGAATGTAGGGTTTATACATTTCTCTCCAAGCATGGCCTATTTCCCAACATCAATAACATCAAAACCATGTTAAAAATCTACTGAGCAATGATAAAAACCTGTTTTCAAGTTGCTAGAGTCGATTTGAAACGAAACTGGGCGCAAGACAAAAATTTCTGGGCTCTGTCGCTATGTGGGTAGCGCCCCTACCCAATGGGTAGCGCACCTCAAGTGGGTAGCGCCCGTGTTATTTAACACTGGCCGTGGCGTTTAAGTGGGTAGCGCGCACCAAGTGGGTAACGCACACCATGTGTGGGTAGCGCGCACTCCAAACACTGTCCACAACTATGAAAATACGGCTTCGGCCTTCACAAACTAAATTTCGACTTCTACCTTGTGGATTTCTTGCAAATGGTCTTGTTTTCCATGTTTATATATGAAGAAAATATCTCACCAAATCATATTTGATATCAACTTTGTTTGATAACCCACTTTCATAATGTTTGGCATTTTGACATTTGGTCATTTAATACAATGTTTCTCTTTTGGCTTTTCTGAGTTTTGGACTAAAAATACTTGTTTGTCTTTTGCAGGGATGCGGCACTTGGCTTTGGAAAAGATCAGAGGCTTGCAATGAAGCTTCTTATGATGAAATAAATACAATTATTACAAACATGAAATTAGACAATTTCTAGTTCCAAAACAGAGTTTTGGACTAGAAATGTCTTCAAATGCTTTTGATGATAAAAATGTGAAATAGAAAACTTGCGAAACCAACCTCATGGCCTGCGCGCTTTATGACATGTATGCAAAGGACTTAAAAAACCCTAGACTCTAGGACTAAAGACTCTTTTTAATGAAAACAATCATTAATGACCATGAGTGAAATGACGATGAACTTCAATGATTTTTGAGGAATTTTTAAATAGCCCTGCAGGTCCAAGCATGAGGAAACACATGACAACCAGATCCCCTCGTCAGTCAATGGCATGCTCCTAGCGAAATGCAACGAAGTGGAACAAGCGAGACACCTAAGTATGAATATGCAAAAAGCGAAATGATCTCTGACGGAGGGCTGTAAGGACCGACTCTAACAACTTGGACATTGATTCAGACTTGTATTTCTGGGCCATGCTCAGATGATTCATTGTGTACCTTCAGTTCAGCTATACTTGTATACATTTTGGATCTATTATGTACTTTCCATATGATTTATTTTTGACTGAGCATGGGTATGCCCGCCTTAGCATGAGTTGACTCTCTATTTTCTTTCATTGGTTTCTGGCAGGCTGAAATCTGGTGAAGTCCTCTCTTGTCCTTGTGAAGTTCTTTCTATGTGCATAATACATTTCGGCCATCATTTACCCCTTCTGACCTCATATATTAGGGGGCATATGTTATAGCATCATTTTTCACCCTCTGGTGATTCAAGATTGTCTTTATGGTTTTGGGAACCCATTCCCACAGACTTGAACAAAATTCACTAAAAAACAGTGTTAAAATTCCCATACGCAGGTATGCCCAGACTTTTCCGCGTGTATACGCGAGTCCACATGTACTTTTCCGCGTATGCCATTAAAACCATTAAAAAATATATTAAAATTCCCTATTTTCGAGCTGGGTTGATGGTTACTCTGGTAGTTCAACCACCCTAGCACGTGGCCAACTGTTTCCAACTGATTGAAACTACTTTGAGGGAGTATAAAAGCCCCTCATGTGTATGGCCTAAGGGAGAGACAAATTTTATAGACATTATACTCTGTTGGAATCCCAATTCAAGTCTGAATTCCCATGCCTCCTGCACTTTCCCAGATTTATATAGGAAACCCTTTTTTCCTGGAGATGTTCATCCTTTTATATGCCATCTCGAGTGCACAATTCTTGAAAGTATCTTAGCGAGGCAAGGGCGGGACGGATCCGGACGACGGTCTGCTCGAAGATTGTGGAAGGATTCAGGTGATCTCTCCACTCTTTATTTCTGTACATGCTATTCGTAATAATGAAGAACCATATTGTTCCTAAACTTACGTGTTAACATCTATTTGCATATGTGAAAAGATTGATTATTAAGCATTTATTATGGTTTATATAATGTTTCACATGGATTACACTAACGTTTAGAAGAAGTATATGTTGTACAACTAGGTTTTCGTGCATGTTCTTTCTTGTTTTCCAGGTTGAAGGAGGAAGAAGGGTCGTTGGGGGTTTGGACCCCGCGGGATCTACATCGAACGTAGGACTACGGGTGAGTTCTGCTATCGTTGTTATCTAGTTTTTTGCATTCAAGTATGGTTGTGTGTGAGTCCTTCTAAATGGCATGCCCTGATCTGTGGAGGTTTTGACCCAACAAACCTTTAGGGTGATTTTCCCCGAAACAAGAGGTAAGTATGAAACACTTACAACTTTTTATATATTCCCATAAGATGCCTTCTTGGAGGAGTCACCAAAAATTATTGCTAATATTTTCTAGGAGGCAAGAATAATTAGTTGTTTTCTTAACCTATAACCCCCTACCACCTTTGGCATGGCCAAATTTTTCTGGGAGGAAAGAATAATTGGTTTTTTCCTCACAACTTTCCCAAAAAAATTGAATGATGCTTGCAAAATTTTTCCAAGATTTTCTTTTGAAACCCAAGCCATAGAGATGTAGTTAAGTGAGATTTCTTTAAGGATTATAAAATAAAATAGCAGACTTCCAACTTGAGTTCATGGCACCAAACATTATCTTTCCTTTCAATTTCTACAAATATCTAAAGAAAGAAAAATATTTCTCTATTAATTATTTGATTTTAGATAAATCCCTCGACACGTGAACGTAGATTTAATGTCCATGGTAGTAATGAAGACCAAGATTGATAGGTACAATGGGTCTAGATTGGAAAAACCCCACAAAACATGGAATATGTGTCCCTATTAATCCACGCTCTATTGGAGTTATAGCAAATATAGAGAGTATCCCTCAAATTCTTAGTTCTTTGAATGTTCCCTTTACAAAAAGAAACTAAAGTGGTAGATAGAGGAGGTATCATGAATGAATGCAACACCTTTCATTAAAAAATTATTAAAATGCTCCCTTGTTTGAAATTTTAGGTCCTCTTCCACTAGTAGGAAGAGAATGCAAGAGAGAGGAAACCCTTCTCTTAAACCTCTATCTACATTAAAAAATGTGGAAGTTGATAGATTAATATGAATAGAAAAAGAGGTGGATATACAAATCTCAATTGAAGAAACACGTTTATAAATAATGCACAAATGAATCAATAACAATTTTAAGTAAATATAACTAACTTTATCAAATGCCTTAGAAATATATAACTTTGAAACTATTATTTTTTAATGATTTGTATGGGTTGAATGAAGGCCTTCTTAGGAGATGTCAATTACTTGATGGGTTTTTCTCTCTCTCAGGAATACATATTCATTAAGGAAATATTATAAAAAATAATGTATTTCTTCCTATGAGAAATTATCTTATAAGTGGAACTGCGTAAGGATATGGGTTTGAACTACTCAAAAGAGGAAATTTCCAATTTCTAAATTAGAATAATAAATGTGGAATTAAAAGTAGCCAAGGTCTGACCTAACATCATGTTAGCCACTTATAAAAATTTTTATAGAAAAAGGTGGCTAAGAATTCTTGGAGCCTTCAAGGAACAAATTTTATTGCTAAAAGGTGTTGGCTCTTGAAGACTCTTGAAGGCCTCATGCCTCTGTCCAAATCTTCATTGTTGTTCCCTTTTCTTTTCTTTTTTTACTCAGAATTTCTGCTATTTCCATAAGTGATAATGCTGCTGCAAAATCATCATTTTTCCCCCTCCTCCACTCAAGAATAACCTTCATCTGCTCCCCTTTTTCTCCATAAAATTCCTCTATTTTTCATGATTTCTCTTCTCCCATTCATGAAAACCCTCTTTACTTAGTTTAAAACTCATTTTTAAACTATACCGAAACCCCCCCTCCCCCCTGCCACTTTCCATCCATATAACTTCCACCTGGGACCAAGTGTTAAAGATCCCAAGGCACTCAAATCACATCACAAAATTCCAATGGGTTGATTGAAAAGCATGAGCCCGAGGCTCCGATTGCGATTAGCTCTTTGTTGTATACGCCCCGGGCCCATTATGTTTCATATAAAAAAAGGCCCCGCAGACGGGCGCCTATTCTTTTCATATATATAACCTGCCCCCCCCCAAAGCATAAAACCTTTGTTTTATTAAAAAATTTTGGGCTATGTATATCATAAATGGTTTCCGTCGGTTCGTTTTAAAAACAAATCTCCACCGTTCATCTTAAAACCAATCAACGGTCCGCGCTACATCGCATCGCAACTTTTCATTGGGCGCATTTATTTTCCACCCTCGATTGTCGATCCCCAATTGATTCTCTGTCGTTGATCTCCTCTCCGCCTTCCGTGATCCAACGGTCCTCATTCCTTTCGATCACAAGTCTTAGCTCCGCTTCAAAACCCGCTAACTCATTCCTCACCGTTGATCTAATCCTCAGATCAATGGTCATCGCTCGATCACATCGCAAGTTTCTTGCCGAGCGCATTAACATAATCCCTCTGCCGATTGCGATCCTCCAATTGGATCTGGACCATCCACGTGTCTAGATCGGACGGTCCAAGATCATTCTGTTTTATTCTTCTCCCTGCTTTCCTTTTTACCTTCTCTTGACTTATCTCTACCATTGGATGATGCCATCCAACGGCCATGATCGCTCACCACACCCTCTGAAGTAGTATAACAAATAACGCAGGATTTTATAATTATTGTTTGTATTTTACAGGAATTAATGGTTTTCTTTTCCATTATATCGAAAGAAAGGCCAAAGGCCAAGCATGACGATTCCTGTGCCCTCGATTCATAAAGGGAAACCATTCGTGGGGCTCTACTCCATGTCTCGTCATTTCTTTATGAGGCAGTGATGCCATACGAGCCCTGCGTGGCCCTGCACATCGACAAGACACTGTGATTTTAAATCACAATTAAAAGAGTATCAGTAGTGAAGACAGGACACAAAATACAGAAGATTGAAGACTGATTTTCGGGGATTACAGCTAAGATTGATTATCAAAATCCTAATCCCCCAAATTATAAAACATAGTTCAAAGAAAATCATAAGTGTTTAATAGACGGAAAGGCCTCCACCACCACATTTGAGAAGAATTGATTCCTCCCAGCTACCATAAGCGCCACCTGTGCCTCAAAGCATTCAAACAGAGGACGAAGTTATTAATTAAATGAATATATTCACCTCGGTGCAGCCAAAGAAGTTAATTCTGCACATAAACTTAATGACATAATATCAGCAGAGTTACTTTAACATAAAACAGAGCCTCAAAGTCAACAAAGGCTCCCACCGAGCTTAATTCATAAACGTAAATCAATTAATACAGTTAAAAACCTGTAAAACTTCTCCATCGAGCCCCTCACAGGCCGAGAAGTCATCACTCTGTATTAATTTCCTTGGGAGATATTTTATCAGATCTCACCTCCTCATTCTTCTATAAATACTTCTGTAGAAGATGAGCAATTGTTGGTTGCAAAACTTTGAAATACATTTGAGCTTAAACTTCTGATTGTAAATAGTGTTCACTGACCCTTGGAGCTGTGCTTGTGATAGATAAGTTAGGCTGAGATGAGTAGATGATTGTTAAACTAAAGAATTGGACTTAAAACTGTAACTGGTTTGGAGCATCAATACAAGCTGATTTACAGGATCCCGGTCTATATTGACGGTGATGTTTTTCTCATTGTAACTTATCATTTTTTTTCTGTTTTCACTGTGTTTCATCTTCTCTCATAAATAACATCATGCATAGAGTTAGGACCTACCGTATATCAGTAACCTTCTCTGATTGAAAATATTTATCTGAATGTTTTTTTTCCAATCTATGTTATTTGGGAATGATTTAATTCAGTTCAAGCATAGGAATGTTGGCGTTCCCTCGTCTTATCGCCTTAGCTTAATATTATTCTTAGATGTTATGTTCAGTATTAGTTAAGTAGAGATGAACTATGGAAGATATGGTGTGCCCTGGTCCTAGTTTTATCCCCAAAGACTGTCTGAATGTTTCCCTTGGAATGTGTTAAACGCTGGCTAGTTTAGAAGTACTTAGGCCATTCTGGGTCATATTTTTGTTTATCTTGAAAGTAACCAAGTAAAGAAGAGCTAGGAGAGGATTTGTGGTGAGCCCGGCCCGCTAGTTTCTACTCCAACAGTTTTCTTCAAGTTTCTCTTTGTTTTAAAATGTTTTCTATTGAAAATGTATCAAAGGTTGGCTAGTTTAAAAGTACTTACCAGATCCTAGTTTTATTTTATGTTCTTCTTAAGTTTTTATCAAAGGCTGCCTAGTTTAAAAGTACTTACCAGATCCTGGGCTGCTCTTTTTTCTGCATCTGTTTAAGTTCCCCTTCTTATTGTACCATTTCATTCCATAAATCAAACTTCAAAGAGATCCCTAGACATAGATGACTTGCCCCATGGACCACTCTTGCCTCTTGTTGTCCCAATTAAATCCTATTATGACTCCATATCCCAATGGACTAAAACCTACAATTATCTATCTTTTTGGCTGAAGCCTACTTTGATTTCTTGCAACTTCTCACCTTCGAAACTCTTTGCATTCGGGACTTGCCACCTCAAATAGTATTCATGCTCAACCATCCAAAAACAAAACAAACCCTCAACCTTCATAACTAGCCTAATATCATTACCCCAAACTTCAAAGACAAATCCATCTTTTCACTTATTTTAGAGATCCCTCTCCAGATTTAGGAGGGCTAGATCCTAGGATCCCAAAGTGGTTGAAATAATGTTGCTTCTACAGTTTTAGTCTTGCCAATCTGCTAAAATTACAGATTCCTAACATTTCTGGCGACTCCACTGGGGACAAAACCCAAAATCATTTTCATTTTTTAGGTAACCAGAGGACATCAGAGATTTATTTCAAAGAACATTTGTTATATTAACCAGCTGAACCACCAACAACTAACATTTCTGGCGACTCCGCTGGGGATTTTGAGTCTTTTTCATTTTAAATATTTCTAAGACTCACAGTACCCATGATCTCTTTAGATTGGTATATGGTGGTGGACCATTAAACATTCTACCTCCTTAGGAGTTAAACATCTTCCACTTGGTGACTCCACACTCCACGATCCTTGACAGACCTGAAGACTCCACTGGGAAGAACCCTTATCATTGTAATATCATTAGAACTCAGTTAAAGGAATGTAGGATTTAAAATTTGTGTAAACAGACTAGTTAACCTCTCAAAGACTGTCATACTTGGTTGAACTTTTCCTGTTTATTTGGGTCTGAAAAACACAGCATAGTGGCTCCTAGAAAGATTCACACTAGAGCCCATCCTGACCCTAACCCACCTGAGACGGTAGATAACCCAGAAGGTATCCTTAGGAAGTCTCCTAAGATAAAATTATTAGCTGTTTTCAGATCACCCTTGAGAGCTAATTCAGTTCCTGAAAATATTGCAGCTCCACAAGAAACACATGGTGGTGGAACCATAAAACATTTTACCTCCTTATGAGCTAAAAATTTTCCACTTGGAAATTTTACACTCTAAAACTCCCAGAAGACCAAATGACTCCACTGGTAGAAGACTTTGAATTGATTGACCAGACACAGTGAGCTCTTTCCTTATTTACAAAAATGATTCCAAGAATACAACGAAGATATGCCTCAATGAGTAGAGATCATATCCCTGGGTTTCCACATAAGATGCCCCAGGTGAATTGGGATGACAACTTGCTTTTTTTTCAAGGTGAAAAGTTTGATGACCCTCTATTACATCTCATCAAATTTCATATACATGTATGGAGGTTGAAAGTTGAATGGCATGAAGACTGCCTAATGAAAATGTTCATGTTAACATTAGAAGGAAAAGCTAGGGATTTGTATGAATGCTTAAGATCTATTAGTTTGTTTTCTTTAAGAGACCTTGAATATGTGTTCTATGAGAACTATAAAGAAAACACTACATCATTATCAATGGGTGCAATATATTATGATCCATCACAAAACATCACCCAACACATTATATATAATGAGGAAGCTTTGGAAGAGATGCATCCTGAAGATATTTTAACAGCCATTCATGAGTTTAATATCCTATTGAAAAATTTTAAGAACATATATGAATCAATTGAGGAAGAGATGATCCAAGCAGTAAAGAACATTCCTCAAGATATCCTTGAAAACTCAAATATTGATTCACCATGCCTTATAGCCGAGGCTCAAGAAGACATCCAACCTCAAAATCAGTCTTCGCAAGAGACAGAGAACTGTTGTACTCCTGTTCAAAGGAACATAGAAACATCCTTTCCTTTGACAGAAAAAGAGATAGATCAGACTATTTATAAACAGTCAGCCTCTGAAACTTTCTGCAAAACAAACACTCTTGCCCATTTACATAGAGAACTTTGTTGTACAGATTTAGAAAGTTCTTTTTTATATCAGAATGAAGAAGGACCTGCTGATAACCCAGTATGTTTGATTGGTAGTATTACTTATATTTGTGATTCTCCCAACTTTGATCTACCTAGTGATGATTCTTCCCAAACAAAGATTAATTTTGCAGGATCATCATTAGCAGATTGATGCGAGGAAGATCAGTTCCTTCAAAGAAGTAATGAGCCAGTGCAGACTATTTATGATATTGATGATGAAAGTTTTCAAAGCCTAGAAGTGAGTGAAGATTCATTTGATCTTTGCTCTGCTTCATTTCAGATCATCAATAATAATTTCCATGTGATTGGGACTCAGCAGACTTTTGGCTCAAGGGATGAGGAGGAAAGAAACAAAGAAATTTTTTGGCATGTTGAAATCAAAGAGCTTTTCCTTGAAAAAGAGGAAGCAATTGAACATACCCCTGCTCAAGAATATAATAACCCCCTCATAAAGTACAGTCCACTAAACCAGAGCTTACCAGGTCTATAAGAGGACAACACTACCAAATATGATCAATCCTCTAGTTCAGATGATGATGAAGAAGAGGGAGAGAAACAAATAGAAGACTGTCCTACTCAGGATATACCATCTTCTCAAGAAGAATATTCTTCCTTTTCTGTTAAGAATGATGAAGCTTCCAAGCAAATTTTTGAAGATATGCTCCTCAAAGCTGAAGTCTTGGAAGCAGACAATCTAACAGACATGGGGGACCAAAAGGAAGAGAACCTTCATATTTTCTTTGTTGATACTTTGGAAGAGTGTGTGGAGATCCCAACTGGATCAAATTATCAAGCATTGATCCTTTGCAAGAGCCAGAGACATGAAAATTTTTCACCCTCTGTGATAGTTTTTATTTTGAAGATTAATCTTCAATATGTTCTATTGGATACCCTTGCCAAATAGCCAGAATTTTTTCTTCTTTTTGACATTACTCAGCTGGTTGCATTGGAATTTTTGTATCATATGATAATGTAAATACTTCATAGTTAGAGTAGGTTATATAGGAATGTCAATAAAGCTCAAACTTTGAGCATTTAGTTATGTGTTATTTTCTTCTTTTTAGAAAATCAAAAAATACAAAAACAGTAAAAGAAAGAAAAGAGGGCGAATTGTGAAAACAAGAAAGGTATAGCCCCATACCAAAAAAGAGAAAAAAATTTGAAAGTGTGCAAGCTCAAATGCCACTCCCGAAGAACAAACTTCTAGTTAGTCAAACAGCTTAATCTTGACTAATTAGCTTTAAATTTTATGTTGATAGGATAGTGAATTCGATTTGCCAAACTGTTTAATCTTGGCTTATCAGTAGATATTTTAGGATAGAAATTAAAGGTTCAAACATGCTCAAAATATGAACCTAAATTTCCAAGCAAAAGAATGACTCAAATTTGTTTTAAATCCTGAGTCACAAAAGATGTAAATCTGGTTCTAATTAGCTCAAAATCTGAACCAGAGAACAAGGAAGAAACAACTCAAACAAGAGCCAAAACAGAGCTGTGAAAGAGAAGGCCATGATGAGAAACTTTCAGATCTCAAGCCTTCCATTTTGATTTAATTTTCTGCAAAATGAATGTCTGTGTGCAGTTTTTTTTTCTGCCATAGAACAACATCAAGTTAGACTATTTAATCCTGACTTATATGCTTTTAAATTTCTGTTGTAGAATTTAGAGAATAAAATCTGTTAGACTGTTTAATCCTAACAGATTGATAGAATAGGTAGAGAATCATATGGCCTCAACTGTTTAAACTGAGTCCATGGAGAAATAAGGAGTAGAAATAGATTAGATTTCCTACTTTCAAAAAGAATAAAATGTTGTAAAAGAGTTTTCCAATCCAAGTGCACTCTAATGAAGAAAAAATGCTAGATTAGTAGGATTGAGTAGGTAGAAATTTTGTATTCATGAAGATCCATTGTTTCTATGACTGCTAATATGTTTCAAAGCAAGATCATCCCAGCAAAGGAAGAGCAGCCCAATGGATGAGGCACAGGTCAGCCTCCCAGAGAACACAATAGATGTGGCACAGGTCAGCCTCCCAGAGAATGCAAGTCTGAAGTTCTTGATGCCTTCAAGAAGGCACCATCCCCAAGTGGAGCCACTGTTAGCCACCTATAAAATTTGTTATATCAAAAGGTGGCTAAGACTTTTTGGAGCCTTCAAGGAACAAATTTTATTGCTAAAAAGTGTTGGCTCTTGAAGACTCTTGAAGGCCTCATGCCTCTGTCCAAATCTTCACTGTTGTTCCCTTTTTTTTTTTTTACTCAAAATTTCTGTTGTTTCCATAAGTGATAATGCTGCTACAAAATCATCACTTTCCCCCTTCCTCCACTCAAAAATAACCTTCATCTGGTCCCCTTTTTCTCCATAAAATTCCTCTGTTTTTCATGATTTCTCCTCTCCCATTCGTGAAAACCCTATTTACTTAGTTTAAAACTCGTTTTTAAACTATACCGAACCCCCTCCCCGCTGCTTTCCATCCATATAACTTCCACTCGGGACCAAGTGTTAAAGATCCCAAGGCGCTCAAATCGCATCGCAAAATTCCAATGGGTTGATTGAAAAGCCTGAGCCCGAGGCTCCGATTATGATTAGCTCTTTGATGTATACTCCCCGGGCCCATTATGTTTCATATAACTAAAGGCCCCGCAGACGGGTGCCTATTCTTTTCATATATATGAGCCGCCCCCCCAAAGCATAAAACCTTTGTTTTATTAAAAAATTTTGGGTTATGTATATCATAAAGGGTTTCTGCCAGTTCGTTTTAAAAACAAATCTCCACCGTTGATATTAAAACTAATCAATGATTCACGCTACATCACATCACAACTTTTCATCGGGCACGTTTATTTTCCACCCCCAATTGCTGATCCCCGATTGATTTTCTGCCGTTGATCTCCTCTCCGCCTTCCGTGATCCAGCGGTCCTCATTCCCTATGATCACAAGCCTTACCTCCGCTTCAAAACCCGCCGATTCATTCCTCACCGTTGACCTGATCCTTAGATCAATGGTCATCGCTTGATCGCATCGCAAGTTTCTTGCCGAGCGCATTAACATAATCCCTCTGCTGATTGTGATCCTCTAATTGGATCTGGACCATCCACGTGTCCAGATCGGACGGTCCAAGATCATTTCATTTTATTCTTCTCCCTGCTTTCATTTTTACCTTTTCTTGACTTATCTCTACTGTTGGATGATGCCACCCAACGACCATTATCACTCACCACGCCCTCTGAAGCAGTATACCAAATAACGCAGGATTTTATAATTATTGTTTGTATTTTGCAGGAATTAATTGTTTTCCATTATATCGAAAGAAAGGTTGAAGGCCGATAATGATGATTCCCGTGCCCTTGATTCATAAAGGGAAACCGTTTGTGGGGCTCTACTCCATGTCTCATCATTGCTTCATGAGGCAGTGATGCCATACGAGCCCTGCGTGGCCCTACACATCGACAAGACACTTTGATTTTAAATCACAATTAAAAGAGTATCAGTAGTGAAGACAGGACACAAAAGAACAGAAGATTGAATACCGATTTGTGGGGATTACGGTTAAGATTGGTTATCAAAAGCCTAATCCCCCAAATTAGAAAACACAGTTCAAAGAAAACCATAAGTGTTTAACAGACGGAAAGGCCTCCATCGCCACATTTGAGGCGAATTGATTCCTCCGAGCTACCATAAGCGCCACCTGTGCCTCAAAGCATTCAAACAGAGGCCGAATTTATTAATTAAATGAATATATTAGCCTCAGCGCAGCCAGAGAAGTTAATTTTGCACATAAACTTAATGACATAATATCAGCAGAGTTACTTTAACATAAAACAGAGCCTCAAAGTCAACAAAGGCTCCCATAGAGCTTAATTCATAAATGTAAATCAATTAATACAGTGAAAAACCTGTAAAAATTCTCCATCGAGTCCCTCACAGGCCGAGAATTCATTACTCTGTATTAATTGCCTTGGGAGATATTTTATCATATCTCACCTCCTCATTCTTCTATAAATACTTCTGTAGAAGATGAGCAATTGTTGGTTGCAGAACTTTGAAATACATTTGAGCTTAAACTTCTGATTGTAAATAGTGTTCACTGGCCCTTGGAGCTCTGCTTGTGATAGATAAGTTAGGCTGAGATGAGTAGATGATTGTTAAACTAAAGCATTGGACTTAAAACTGTAACTGGTTTGGAGCATCAATACAAGCTGATTTATGGGATCCCGGTCTATATTGACGGTGATGTTTTTCTCATTGTAACTTATCATTTTTTTTCTGTTTTCACTGTGTTTCATCTTCTCTCATAAATAATAGCATGCATAGATTTAGGACCTACCGTATATCAGTAACCTTCTCTGACTGAAAATATTTATCTGAATGTTTTCTTCCAATCTGTGTTATTTGGGAATGATTTAATTCAGTTTAAGCATAGGAATGCTGGTGTTCCCTCCTCTAATCGCCTTAGCTGAATATTATTCTTGAATGTTATGTTCAGTATTAGTTAAGTAGATATGAACTATTGAAGATATGGTGTGCCCTGGTCCTAGTTTTATCCCCAAAGACTGTCTGAATGTTTCCCTTGGAATGTGTTAAAAGCTGGCTAGTTTAGAAGTACTTACCAGATCTTAGGCCATTCTGTGTCATCTTTGTGTTTATCTTGAAAGTAACCAAGTAAAGCAGAGCTAGGAGAGGATTTGTGGTGAGCCCAACCCGCTAGTTTCTACTCCAACAGTTGCCTTCAAGTTTCTCTTTGTTTTAAAATGTTTTCTATTGAAAATGTATCAAAGGTTGGCTAGTTTAAAAGTACTTACCAGATCCTAGTTTTCTTTTATGTTCTTCTTAAGTGTTTTTCAAAGGCTGGCTAGTTTAACAGTACTTACCATATCCTGGGTTTCTCTTTGTTCCGCATCTGTTTAAATTCCCCTTCTTATTGTACCATTTCATTCCATAAATCAAACTTCAAAGAGATCCCTAGACATAGATGACTTGCCCCATGGACCACTCTTGCCTCTTTCTATCCCAATTAAATCCTATTATGACTCCATAGCCCAATGGACTAAAACCTGCAATTATCTATCTTTTTGGCCGAATCTTACTCTGATTGCTTGCAACTTCTGACTTTTGAAACTCTTTGCATTCGGTACTTTCCACCTCAAACAGTATTCATGCTCAACCATCCAAAAACAAAACAAACCCTTGACCTTCATAACTAGCCTAATAGCATTACCCCAAACTTCAAACACAAATCCATCTTTGCACTTGTTTGAGAGATCCCTCTCCGGATTCAGGAGGGCTAGATCCTAGGATCCCAAAGTGGTTGAAATAATGTTTCTTCTACAGTTTTAGTCTTGCCAATATGCTAGAATTACAGATTCCTAACACATCATATACTATTCTATATTTTAAGAAAATCATCTGAGGAACGTAAAACAATGGATTTAAAATTCCATAAGGAGGCTCTTTTCCTTTTGGAGACTACCAAAAATATCCTTAATGTCAAATTTTCTTATTTTATCCGTAACCTACATTTTCAATCCTTGATAAAAATAAATAAAAGGGAGAGGTATCCACCCTTAATAAAATATCTATATCAACCCTAGAGATTTCTATAAATGGGCTCAAGAAGTGTGAGGTACATTTACGATCTTTGTCTCTAAAAGAGGTAGTTTATGTTTCATTATATTTTTTGATGGCCATAATGGAGTTTATAGTCTCCTTCTAATGATTCAAATAATGATTGAAAAAAAATGTATTTCATTCACTAAATAGTGTCATAATTCCCTAATTTTCATTTTCCTTTTCTTCTATTTTTCTAAGATAATTTTACGAAAATTTTTCTCGAATTATTCAAATGTAACTTTTGTTTCTTATGAAGATAATTGATACCCTCCTTTAGAAATAAAATTAGAATCTGGGCCTTAATATATGAGAGGGTCTTAATATCCCTTTAAAATATTTGAATATACCAAGCGATGGTTGTGGATTTTATGTCCTACTAGTTTTATTGAATTAAATTTCGTGGGATTCTAGATTGTAGGGTCTAAAGGCCACCAAATATTTGTTATGGACTAAATGGATGTGGAATATTTTATTTTTTTTGGATTTACCTTAAAATGGTTGTGATGATATCCCATTGTGGGGGCCATTTCCAGAAGAATTGGGTAGTGTTATGATTCACCCCTTCAAAAAATCCATTGTTTGATATTTAAATTCTCCTCTAAGAAAAAAGTTAAAAGGTGGAACTGGTCCAACATTTTAGCCACTCTATAATTTCCAACATGCTAGTTCTCCATGTCATTGAAATATTTTAATGATGTACATATATTAAGCCATCTCTCTAAGTAGCCCAAAAAAAGTATGAATGGGCATGAATATGAGTAAGTATAAATATATACTTACTAATATTCACCCCCATAAGTGATCACCACCAATCACTATTCTTTCCTAGGAAAATGTGGAGTTCTAGGAAGTATTTTACTAGAAACATCTTCTATCAGAAATGGGGACTATAAAAATTTACATATATGAAATATTAATATAGCTTTGTGAAGTGGTTTGTGAGATGGAAGTAACATTTATTACAAGTCATGATAATTCCAATGGATCTACCTAATGAATTTAGAGCTAAGAATTCCCATCATTAGAGGAATTTTTAGGTAAAATTATGCTTGAAAAAAAAAAAAACTTTAAAGGAGCCAATAAGATTCAATATGATGGTGTCATCCACGAAGGTAAATATTTTTGGAAGGAAAATAAGAAAACCATTTTTTTCAATTGTATTTTTCGCTTATATTCTGATATGTTTAGTTCATTTCCAAGTGTGCTCACACTTTGGATACATAATCGGCTTCAGAACCAACAAGTATTGACTTGGCATACCTCATATCCAACAAATAATTCGTGGTTATGGATGAAACACCATGTTTATTCTCTTTTTAAGTAACATTTTCTGGATCTTTGGACACTTAGAGTCATAATTTCCTACTTCACCATAATGAAAACACCGAAGGGGCATCTTACCTTTGGCTTCATCATCATAGATAACATGGCTCAAGGGATAAAGGGCTAAGACCTGTCCACAATCATGATTATGGAACTATTGTGCCATATTTAGAATTTTTAACCATGTTCTATTATCTTGCATCAATAGTAGATGTGTGCTATAGCACTTGGATAATATGCATGAATGTGTTTGCAGCTATTTGGCAGAATGGATAGAGTTAGCGATATATTTGGAATTTTTTTCCAAATCTGTGAGTTCTCAAAATTTAGAACAACACATAAAGTCTTAGCTATACCTCATAAAAATTAAAAAATTGAGGAAATCAATAGAATCACTCCAATATTGAGGTTAGTACATCAGAGGAAATATCAAATACCAATACATTTCAAGAGTACATACTAGAAGTTGAAAAAAAATCAACATCAAACCTCAGTTAAGTCTAAGTTATGAGATAAAGACAAATATTGTTGAAAACTAAAAATATTAGCTCAATTCCTCTATAATTAGATTTGTGCCAACAGAAAAGGTGATCATTTGGAGATGCATTAGTGTGAATGCATCATATTTTAGGTGAATCTAAACTAGGATTCAGTGGTGAATCAAAGGTCAATTTTGAAGGCATTCAAGGTGTTTTAATGGTCATATTGGTGTTTTTAGGTCGTTGAGGTATGCAACCATTTAGGGATTTTAAGAAAGAAACAAAAGAGTTTATTTATGCAAGGAAGGAATTGAGGTGTCTAAAACAAGGGAAATTATGTTCGAAACAAGAAATTATTTTTAATCTTATTTTGAAAATGGTAAGGAATATGGATCAACTTGGCTAACAATATGGAGCTTTCATTTCAGGGGCTCTATCTCCTTCTAGTACTGGCTTGTAAATAATCATGGATGGGAGTTCCTGTCAGTAGAATATAATAAACCAATGGTAGTGGCTCCTTTTAAAGTTTGATGATAAATCAGGGGTAGTAGCTCCTTTTAGCGGGAGATAAAAAATTAGTGGTGGTAACTCATTTCAATGGAATTTAATAGCTTAGGGGTAGTAGCTCCTTTCAATGGAATTTAATAAAACTTGAGGTAATATCTCCTTTCAGTGGTGGTTGATAAAATGGGAGTGGTAAATTCCTTAGGATGGCCTCTTGAGAAACTTGCAACTAGGAGCTTGCATTTAGCAATGTGATAGCAAGTTGTAGCTTGTCTATAAAAAAAAAAATATATATATATATATATATATATATATATATATATATATATATATATATTAGTGTATTTATATTTTATATGTGTGTGTTAAATATATGTTGGTTCATAACATTGACTTATGATGCTACCTATGTGAATGGTTTTCAAATAGCTTTAAAATTTTAATTTGGAAATAGTTGTATAATTTTATTACACTACTGATTCACCACCACATCTCAGTTGTGTCTTGGTTTATAACAATTGGTATCAAATAACTATGTTCCTTTAAGATCAATATAACAACTGGAAGGAATATCAGGATCATGGAGAACTAGTATTGGATTACCTGAGATGGAGGTCCATTTTTGAATCGCTTTACGTATACAACTTGGAAGGTAAGAATGGGAATATACTGAAAGCTCCTGATTTTTATATATATGTCTATATATAGGGAATGGATTAATGAATGGTGAGTATAATGAGATAGCTGAAGAAAAATTCATTAAAGGGTTTTCTAAGTAAGATATTGAAAAAGTGATCTATTATGAGACTACAAAGGAGATATGAAATAATTTACTTTCCATCTATTCTAAAGAGATTCAAGTTGCCGATGATATAAATCTAAACAATGGAGCACACAAATTTCATGAATCTAAATAGTAATAGGATTCCCTTATACTAATTGGTCACCTTGTTCATCAACACCCATATAATACCAAGGAGATGGAATATATAAGTATGTTTTTTTTCCATTGTAATCGTAAAACAATAGGCCATTTATCTTCTAGATGCTCAATTAGAGGTTCTGATGAAAGAGAAATTTGTTGGTCTAGTAGTAGTAAATAAGGAACTACTTCGGTAGCAATAATAGATATAGATACTTCTTTACAATATAATGGGTGCATCTCTAGTGAAAATTAATATAATATACCTCATGTGTCTACAAAATAATTCCTAGACACAACAAGGGAACAAGTTATTGAAGAAATTGTGAGTGAAATATGCACTAGTTGTGAGTCCAGTAGCTCCTCTATTGAATTAGAAGATATAGATGAAAAGAAAAATTTTATAAGGGAAATTGTATAAACTTATGAGGAAATTAATAATTCTAAAGCCTCAAATTAGAAGCCACAAGGAGCTATTGTTTTATTAAAATATTGGTGGTTTAGGTATCATATCTCTAATGCTCTAGAAGATATTTGAAATAATCAAAGCCTCCCTTAGGTTAAGACAAGTCTAGATCATGAAATTGATTATGAAATAGCATATAAAGGTTAAAAAAACATCAGATTTGTAATAGTAAAAGGTACATATACTCTTACAGTAACACAAGAACATAAAGACAAACATGTTATTAGTGATGATGAATCCAAAGTTAATTATGCACTATGCTTTTTTTTATTATGGTGAAGTAGGACATTATGCTTCTATGTATACAAATAGGAAGAATGAGTTTTTTTAGAGGAGAAGAAACCTATTGTTTCAACGACAACCTTGAATTACTTAGAGAAGTATTTTGAATAACCACACATAGAGAGCCTTTTATCATCAAGGACAAACTTTTAAAAGGAAAAAGATATCCATAGAAGCATCTAATGGATATTTTAGTAGAGGATATGGTAAGAACTATGATAACTCCTTTTCCACCTTTTAAAATAATGTTGCATTCTACATGGATAAGAATTTTGGGCACTATGTAGCTGCATGTATACTTGGCACGATATCCACTTTCTTAAATAATGCAAACAAAATATTAGCCCATAGGGAGGACCAACAAGGAAAATTGCATAGCGACAATAAAAGGTAAATGAAAAAACAAGTACGAAATAATAATAGACCTAAGTCTTATACGAAAATCAGTAGACCAGAGTCTAATATTCTTGTGGTGGATCTCACTAATAGTATTAATTATATTCTAGTCAGCCCTCAAACACAGTACAAGCAAAAGGAAAGCACAAACAGTGAGAAATAAGCATAGAAGGTGATACACATGTTATATATATTTCATAAAAAAAAAACAAGTTGTTCATATGCTTATATTATGGAAGAAAGTCATTCAAACAAGAAAAAATACAAGCTCATGGAATTTCCCCAATAAGGACTTAACATAATTAAGTGTGAAAGAGAAAGGGAGATAATATGCTAAGGGGGAGTACATCCCTTGCCCCTCTTTTTTGAAGAGAAGAGGATGGCTTCAAGAGAAGCCAAAAGGACGAATTCAAGGAGCATAAATGAACATGTGAAATAATGCATCCAAAGGTTTAAGGGAAGTATGCCCATTTTGTTTTATTTAGTTTAGTTGCTAATGTATATTGGTGTTGTTGAGTATTGTAGTTGTTTGTAGAGGACTTAAGTAGAATACTGCCATTGACTTTTTAATGGAAATAATATTGTGGCAGCCATAGTGTGTTGATTTCAATTGTAGCTGATGTTATATGTTACTAACCACAAAGTGCATGATTAAGAATGTAAAAAATAATACAATTGGTGTTTACAGAATGTAGGTGATGATGATATATTTTCTTATATAGTTTACATGTCTCATTTCCAAGTAGCTTGATAGATGTTATTGTCATTTGAATTGGGAATAGATTTGAGAATTAGATGTCATATATTGGTGAAAAGAGAAGGCAATGCAACATAAGGTGATTGTTTGAAAACTCTTAGCACCACGGAGAGAGCATGAACACAGGATGACAATACTCAATTAACAATTGGTAAAAATGGTGCCAATTAATAATTGGTATCATCAATTGGTATTAGCTTTATATTGCTACTAAATATAACAATGAAAGTGAGAAGTTGATGGTCTTGTTAACATTGCTCGATAAATGAGTTATATATTATTGATGTTTAATTGTCTTGAACCAATATTAGTGAGATTGGTTGAAGCAACTTTATGATAAATTCCCTATAATATGTGTCTATGCAAAGAGTATGCGAGAGATAGAGATGTTTTATAGGAAAATAAGTTGAATTCTTACAATGTGTTTTATAGGAAAATAAGTTGAGAATATGTATGAAAAAAGTTAAGTTAATTGATTAGGTTACTAATATTTATATTGAACTCTAGGATATGGTAATGTTTGTATGAGTCTACTGCCATCAACATTCTGTTAAGTGAAGTACCATAGGTGGAGAGTTTGTTAGTGAGATAGAGTATGTTGTCATAGTTTGTATATAGGAGAATTATTTTAAAATAAGAATGCATTGGTGAGAGTCCATCTATATTTGTCATATAAGAATTGACAAGTTGATGATGCCAGGCATCCATAAGATAGATGTTTTATTGGGTTCTTCGTTTTTTTTAAAATGCGGTGAACAAAAGTTGCGGAAGATAAATGTATAAAGCCATTGGAAGCAAGTAAATATAACATTAAACATGGATGAAAACTACAACACTGATACTTGTGTATCTGGAAAACAATGAAGCTCACCCACGGAAATAGGAAAAGAAGAATTAATTTTGAAAGGATCAGTAGCAAAAGGGGAAACGACTCCAGGATTTTGGAAAAGGAGACCAAGTCAAATTCGGGATAAAAAAACCTATGCAAGGATTAGATCAAGTGATATAATCTATATAATAATATATAGACGGAAAAATTGAGAAGCATTTCTCTATATACTGAGTTTATGTTTTATGTGTTTCTTGTTTTTAATTGTTGTAGAACTCTATCATTATGCGGAAGTTATAACCTATGCACTTTAAAATTGATTTAAATTTTTGATCGAAGAGATTCCTACAGATCTATTGATCTGTTATGTAGTTGTTGGTATCTTAATGCAAAATAACTTTTGGGAAATCTTGTGTTTTCGATTTGATGAATCCATATCCCCCTTTTAAAATTTCTTATTCCTTTAATCCAAATTTTGTGTTTGTTTATCATTTTCTAAATGCACGTCTCGGTTGTAGTATAGGCGCGTGAATAATAAAAGGTTAATGGCGTAAAGAATATTATGATACTAATCAAAATCCCTTAATCATTTTAAGGTTCTGCCTCTCCACGAGTGAGACACTCCTTTGTAAAAATGGAGTGAAAATGTCTACGAAAAGATAAACTATGGCAACTTCTTTTATTGGTAACAGAGGTCGAGACAAGGTCACTATCACTGCAAAATTGTTTTCCACAAAATGGTTTCATTTGCAAGACTCTAAGCTTAAAAAATTATCTAGATGATGGTATCTAGATTTTTTGGTAAAGGTATTCAAAATTAGTGGCATGAGAAAGTTGATCATTTCATTTTGAAACAAGCTCAATAAAGACATAAGAACCTATATTGGGTTAGATATTAAGTTCTCTAGGCTAAAACGACTTGTGACCAATATAAAATATTTTGGCGTGAGTTTCCTAAGAAGCTAAAAGATTGGCTAAAATGATTGTGAGTCAAGTCATGGGTTGGAAGTCTACTTTCAATTCATAGAGATCTGTCAACAACCGATATGGCTGAACTCCACTGATTGGATACATATATGACAAGGGCTATTCATTTTTGGGAGAATGTGATAATCAAAGGTTATATTATTGAATTTTCAGCTAAATATCATCAATTATTTTCTAGAGCGGAAGCAGTTTTCATGTTTGGGTTGCACATAATGTTTTTGAAAGAAATTCCCCTATGGATTAAGGTATTGATGGACGAAGAAAATTTGTTACATTTCAAATAATATCAAATGGCCTCTAAAAAACCTATGCGTTGGGGGTCGGATCTAAGGGGATGGATTTTCTCTAGTTAAGGAAAATGAGGGGATATTGCGATGGACCAAGAAGAGTTGCGTAAGGCACTCGAATTTTGAGCACTTAGAAGGGAAATGATAGCTGACAAGTGGATAGAAAGGAAGTTGTGAGAGATTGGGTATAAAAGAAGAGAGTTACAGAGGATAAGAGAGTCAACATTAAGCTCAATGTCACAAAATTGTAATATGGATAGTTGTGAAGAAGTGGAGAGTATGTGGGGTCTTCTTATGGAAAAGTAGGAGACAACGATAACAGTTTAGTGGGAACTTTAGTTGGGACTGGTTAGCCCCACTCTGGAAGTCAAAATAATTTAGCACGCCTAAGCCACCTATGTAGCCGATTACACTATTAGGGGAGCATACTCTAGTAGATGATGACATACACTTTGTGATGAGGCAACTCTTATTTGAAGATGAATTGATCCCCATTAACAATAATGTGCAACATACCAGTACAATTGTTCCTCTACCTAAGCTTACCTTCGTACTGTATCAAATTATCAGTCAATTCCTTTCTAAGTTAAATCAGACTATAAATTTCCAGTAGATACATCCTATATATAGTGTTGGTATTACTAGTGAAGGAATTACTTCCAACATTGGTGTTCAATATAGCTCATTTAATCACTTTCAAGAGGGTTTGAAGGGATTTGTAATTGTTTAGCCAGGGCATATAGCCATGGTTCGAATTATGGCTGGATCTTTTAGCTGATATCCATAATTCTTGGGATGAGACATTGAAGAGGTTCAGCAACATTGGTAGCTATGTGAGTTAGTTTGGAAGTCTTGACATATTCCTAATGCCACTAAACTTAGTGAGTTCCAAACTAGTCTAAGGGATAGGGAACTCATATGTTTTAAAGTGGACTGATGCAAATCCCAATGCCACCATGAATGCTTTTTAATGATAATTTCTTCAATAATTCAAGCTACCTCAATCTAATCAAGAGGCTTGGAAAAATTGTTGGATATTCGTCAAAAGAAAGGGAAATTTTCTCGGCAATGCATACAAATATTAAAAAATGATATCAAAAAACTATCTTACCCTATCAATCCTTATCAATAGAGGGATTGATTTTATAATTATTTTATACCAATTATTAGGATTTCATTGCCACAACATAATATTTACACACTACAGGATGTATTATAACAAGAAATTTATATTGATTAAATACCAAGATATACCTATGATTACAAATTGGGTGCTCCTTATGTTGATCTTGCTATTTTCGGACATCAAAATCACATTCCCACTCTTACTAAGAAGTTAAAGGACATTTCTGCTACTTGACCCATGTGGCCTCAGGTAGGGTGCACTCACTACCAAGATGAGAGGAATCATGTCACAAAACTCATGTGACTCAGGAGTCAAGGATCATCTATTCTACCTATCAAGCCTCCACCATTATCACAGAATCCCATAGTTGTGCAAATTTCTTCAGCAATTCCATTTCAAGGTACGACTCAATATCAGATGTTCCCCTTTGCATCAGGTTATGTGTAAAAATTATACAATATGCATGTATATCTTCGATTCACCCGATCTAACAATGTACTAAAGTTAAATACTGAATTGCTTCTACAAATATTTTGCGGAATTAAAAACACAATTGCTAATCACATAAATAAAATAAGAATAAAACTGCACATAACACAGGTAATTTCCTAGTGAAAGCTTGCTGCTCAAAACCCCACTATCTTCTATTGTATATTCAGCATGGGTCATGAAACAAATACAATGTATACTCTTCTCACAAGAGTCTCCAACACTAAGCTATCTATCTCACACTGTCCTCACAGAAAACTAACCAATAGTTAGTCAATTTCTAGCCTCCTAGCAGCCTCCCTTGCTTGTGCAATCCTTGATAGATTAGATCCCTAAAAGATGGGAATTATGGCCTTCCTTGACTGCGCAACTATCATGGGTACTCCAATGGGTGTTTGGTTGCATGCGTGCAACCCAATAATTCTACAAGTGATAGTCAAATTCCCTTCCACCTATATCTCAACTGCATCTCCATTGGATCAAACATGAATGCAGCTAATAATAGTAAATCCTCAGTTTCATGTGAGATCATTGATTGTGAATTAATTAATATTTACTTCACTTGATCTTCCACTAGTGTATCTTTAGTTACAACTAGCACAATTGAGTTTAACTCACTTAACTGAGTTAAACTGATTCCAACCTGCATTAACTAATGCACCACTACACTTCAAACTTTGTTACAACTAGAATTACTTTGCATGCCTCACCAACTACCTCTAACTTGAAATCCACTAGCTAACCGAGTTTAACACTCTCAGTTAACTATTACAAGTTATTTCGAGATTTAAATTATAGTTTATTTTCCATTCTAAATAAGACATAAGTAAAAATATACATGCACCAAAAATAGCAATGTGGGCCCCACCCTAGTGTAGGTTCTTAATGCACTAGGCGTCGGTGCTAAAATTTTCTTGTTGAATATCAATGCTCCCTCTCAACAAGAAAGTGATATCCTTTACCTCGATCCTGTCTCTATGGTGTTCGAATTTTCTCCTAGTGACCGCGTTTGTCACAATATCTGCATCTTGGTCTTCCATGGGATTGTACTAAAGTAACATTACTCTTCTCTGCACACAATCTCTGAGATGATGGTATCAGATATCTATATGATTGGACTTATCATGAAACACGGGGTTAATGAAGAGCTTAATGAAACTCTGATTATGACAATGAATCACTGTCGGATCCGTTTGAGAACCAAACAAAGCAACCAAGATTTTTCTCATCTAGATAGCCTCACATGCAGCTTGACTTGCTGCCATGTATACTGCTTCCGCTGAACTGCATGCCACAGATCATTGCTTCCTGTTGTACCCAGAAATTTTTGTCGACCCAATGCTAAAGATCCCTCCTGATGTACTCTTTCTATCTAATGGAATGCAAACCCAATATGCATTCATGAAGCCTTCAAACTTCACTTCCTCTATCCGTTTGAGCCATAGACCATACTCTGATGTTCCGCTCAGGTATCTCAGGACATGCTACCCCGCCTTCGAAAAGAGCTTGGTAGGCTTAACCATAGCTTGACTCAGTTGTTTAACTACTTAGAAAAAGTTCCAGTCTCATGTTCATCAAATACATTAGTGAACCCACTAATTTTTGGTAGACAGTACCATCAAATACCTCCCCATAAGCAGCATCCTCTTTCCTCCAATTTCCGCGAAGAGGAGTATCCATGGGTTTGCAGCTCTCCATGTTAAACTTACCCAGTATCTCATTTTCATACTTTCCTTGAGACACAAAATGTTCACCGTCCCACTACCATATTTCCAATTGAAGGAAATAATGGAGTCCCATGTTCTTCATTTCGAACTCCCTTGAGAGATCCTCCTTTCATGACTGTATCAGCTGCTCATCACGAGTCAAAATTAAATCATCAACCTAAATAAAAATGATCAATATCTTACCCTCAACCACAATCTGGTAGAGGTTTTCATCTGCTTCACTTTTTGTGAAGCCCAGTCTGATGAAATAGATGTCTATCTGAGTGTACCAAGCACGGGGTGCTTGCTTCAGCCCATATAGTGCTCTTTTGAGTCTGCACACATGCGACTCACTGTTGAAGATTTTGAAACCTTCAGGCTTCTATATGTACACCTCTTCCTTAATTATCCCATTGAAAAACACAATTTTCACATCCATCTGATGAATGTGCCAGCCCATCTGCGCTAAGAGTGCAAGGATGTATCTTATGGAAGAGTACCTTGCAATAAGTGAAAAAGTCTCATCATAATCTATCACCTCGATCTGTGTGAATACCTGGGCCAAAAATATGGCCTTATATTTATCCACACTCCCATGATCATCTTGCTTTACCTTGTAGATCCATCTAGATCCAACCAATGATTTTTCAACTGGCCTTAGGACTATCTCCCATGCACTGTTCTTGACAATGGAGTAATACTCCACCATTGCATCAACCCAACTTGGCTGCTACACTGCTTCCTGAAAGGAAGATGCTTCAGTCACAATACATTTGATCAAAAGAGCCATGTAACCAGTAAATTGGTCAAGAGACTGTCTCTGTCTGTGTTGTGAAGTAGGGTCTCCCATATTCTCTGCAGCATCAAGTCTCAATCTATCAGCTTTAGTTGTGCACCTTCTGCATGAGTGTTTTCCTCCACTCCATGATCCTCCGCATGTGGTTGATCCACAGCTTGAGGCTTATCCTTGGGAATCAATAGTTCCTCCTATGCATGCAATTCCATCTCCGTCTCAAGGGACAACCGCATGGATTTCTCGTCATCAAATTTTATATCTCGTTGCACAGCATTCATTATGATGTTTGGAAAATATACAAGATAATTATGGGGTGTTTCAGTGTACCCCACAAAAATCCCGATCTCAGTAGTAGGTTCTATCTTCTTCCTGGCGCCCTTGGTCACATACACATAAATGGATGAGCTAAAAATATTAAAGTGTGAAACATCAAGTTTCTTACCAGTGAAAGCATATTCAGGTGTACTAATGCCAAGTATGCTATGAGGACAATGGTTCTACACATGTAACTTTGTGTTGCATGCTTACACCCACAAATGCATTGGTAGGCCTTGATCATTCAATATCGCTCATGCTACACCCACAATAGTTCTTTTCTTTCTCTCATCGACCCCATATTGTTGTGGATTATGAGGCACTATGAGCTCTTTTCGAATTCCTTCTTTGCTGCAGAAGTTATTTAATTTGTTAGAGATGTATTCTCCACCGTTATCGCTCCTAAGAGACTTTTCTTGCTTCCTCGACTCTTTCTCCACCAATGCCTTAAACTCTAGAAACTTAGAGAATGTCTTATCTTTATTCTGCATGAAGAAGATCCAGCACTTACAAGAAAATTCATCAAAAAATATTACATAGTACTTATGTTTTTCTATTGAAGCAACAGAGAATGGTAAACACACGTATGTATGAACTCTCTCAAGGATCCCTGAAGCTTAGTTCTCCTTCTCATGAAAGATGGACTTTACATACTTCCCCATGGTGCAAACCTTGCATGTATCTAATTGAGCAATTATTCCCATTGGAAGTCCAGTAGAAATATGTTGCATGACTTTCAAGGCTCCATTATGAAGATGGCCCAATATCCTGTGCCATTATTCACCCTTGTCTCGGACCACCACTTTGTCAACCTTTCCCATCATTGTTGCGCAACCATCTGCCTCCAACTTGTAGATATTCTTAACTCAAATATATTTCCTCTTGGCTTGTCCTATTTTTTTATGTCGTAGGAAATATTTTCCTTCACTAAAAACAACATCATAGCCTCTATCCTCCAACATTGTGACTAAGACCAAATTTTTCTTTAGACCTGATACATGCATTACATATTTTAATTGAAATGGTTTACCTGAATGTATTTGAAAGGTAATAATACCAATCCTAGTAGCACTGTACCATCCATCATCCCCCATTTCAATATGCATATGGAGAACCTTCTCCTCTAAGACACTGAAAAATTCCTTTTCTCTTGTCATGTGAAACGAAGCCCCACTATCCAAATACCACACCGATCCCAATTAACTTGACACCATGCATGTGATAAATGAGAAGTAAAGCTCAAATTTTTAGGCAAGGGCCTCACTAGCTATGGATCCATAAGCCTTCTGGTTCTTCTTCTTTTGTGGACAGTTAGTAGCAAAATGCTCATGTTCGTGATAATGAAAACACTTCACCTTGGACATGTCTTGCTTCTTGCCATTCTTGGACTCAGATTTTGAATGGAATTTCTTCCCCTTCACCTTCTTCGCCTTCAGAGTCAAAGCACAATCCTCTTCATCCTCATGCTTATATGAATATCCATTTCTCATGTTCCATCTAAACTCCTCCTACACCAAATCCGACCACAGTCATTCCAAATCTGGCAATTTTTCCCTTCCATTGATAGAGTCTTCATAACTATGCCAACACTTAGGAAGTCCTAGGAGAGCCAAACTCACCAAATCATCATCAACAATTGTTATTCCAACACTCCCCAGTTCATCCCAACATTGGACAAAATTTGTTAGGTATTTTGGAATGGTGTCGCCCTTTTCCATCTTGATCTTCTCGAGTTTATCTTTGAGCACCAATTTCCTATTGTCACTGTTGCTTTGGAATAGATCTGTCAAATCCTTCCACATTGCATATGTTGTGGCTTTCAAATGGAGGATTTAGACAATGTGCTTTCGTACTCCCTCCAAGAGGATCCTCCTCACCTTTGCCACTTTCTTTTGCATGCATCAAGATTTGCTGCATTTGCTACAGCGAGTTTAGGAACTTCATTGTCAATGAAATCCTTCAAGCCATTGTCTTCAAATATTTCCTCCATCCTGTCCTTCCAAGCAATATATTTTGAGCTGACCTTGAGTGCATACTCCAACCTCAAGCCATTGAAATCCATTTCGATCTTGAATCAATTGTAGCACCAAGAAAGTATTTCTACAAATTTGAATTATATATAGTCACAAACTCAGCTCCTACTTCATTTCTGCA
Organism: Pinus albicaulis; assembly: GCA_034641835.2. Lineage (NCBI taxonomy): Eukaryota > Viridiplantae > Streptophyta > Pinopsida > Pinales > Pinaceae > Pinus > Pinus albicaulis. The sequence goes on from CM076578.1 coordinate 314,549,150, forward strand.
ATTTCCTGTGCTTTGATACCATGTAGAAATTATATAGCATGCATGTATATCTTGGATTCACCTGATATAAAAATTTACTAAAGTTAAATACTGAATCTCTTCTAGAAATATTTTGGAGAATTAAAAACACAATCGCTAATCACATAAAACAAAGAAGAATAAAATCACACACAACATAGATAATTTCCAAGGGAAATCTTGCTGCTCAAAACCCCACTATCTTCTATTGTATATTCAACATGGATCACAAAAAAAATACAATGTCTACTCTTCTCGCAAGAGTCTCCAACACTCAGCTATCCATCTCACAATGTCCTCATAGAAAACTGACCAATACTTAGTCAATTTCCAACCTCCTCGTAGCCTTCCTAGCTAGCGCAATCCATAATGGATTAGATTCCTAAAAGATAGGAATTATGGCCTTCCTTGACTGTGTAAGTATCATGGGAACTCCAAAGGGTGTTTGGTTTCATGTGAGCAATCCAATAATCCTGCAACTGATAGTCAACTCCCCTTTCACCTAGATCTCAACTGGGTCTCCACTAGATCTGATATGCATGCAGCTAATAATAGTAAATCCGCAGTTTCATGTGAAATCACTGATTGTGAATTAATTATTATTTAATTCACTTGATCTTCCACTAGTGTATCTTCAGTTACAATTAGCACAACTGATTTTAATTCTGTTAACTGAGTTAAACTAATTACAAACTACATTAACTAATGCACCACTACACTTCGAACTTTGTTCCAACGAGTACTCTCGCTCGAAATTTGAGTAAAAATTTTGGGAGATAAGTTGAAAATATGAGTTGAAAAAGTAGTTTTGTTATTTTATTATTTTTTAATATTTTTACCCTTTTATTTAAAAAATGGTGAATCATCCCCCATGGTTGACATCATCATCTTCAATCCTATTGGTTGTTATAAAGTTTATTTTTGTTGTACATTTTTCTTATGAGGCCCATTTTATAGCTCAAAATCCCCCTAATGGAAGGCCATTTCGATCTTGAATGAGTTGTAGCACCAAGAAATTCTTTCTGCAAATTCGAATTCTATCCAGCCACAAACTCAGATCCTGATTCACTTTTGCAATTTCCTGTGCTCTGATACCATGTAGAAATTATACAACATGCATGTATATATTGGATTGACCCGATATAACAATGTACTAAAGTTAAATACTGAATCACTTCTACAAATATTTTGTGGAATTAAAAACACAATTGCTAAACACATAAATTAAAGAAGAATCAAATCACACACAACATAGATAATTTCCTAGGGAAATCTTGCTACTCAAAACCCCACTATCTTCTATTATATACTGAGCATGGATCACGAAATAAATACAATTTCTACTCTTCTCACAAGAGTCTCCATCACTCAGTTATCTGTCTCAAATTGTCCTCATAGAAAATTAACCAATATTTAGTCAATTTCCAGCCTCCTGACAGCCTTCCTTGCTTCCACAATCCCTGATGGATTAGATCCATAAAATATAGGAATTATGGCCTTCCGTGACTGTGCAAGTATCATGGGAACTCCAATGGGTATTTGGTTGCATACAACTGATAGTCAACTTGCCTTTTACCTATATCTCAATTGGGTCTCCACTGGATCTGACATGCATGCAACTAATAATAGTAAATCCTTAGTTCCATGTGAGATCACTGATTGTGAATTAATTAATATTTAGTTCACTTGATCTTCCAGTAGGGTATATTCAGTTACAACTAGAACAACTGAGTTTAACTTACTTAACTGAGTTAAACTAATTACAAACTGTATTAACTAATGCACCACTACACTTTGAACTCTGTTACAACTAGAATTACTCGGCATGCCTCACCAACTACCTCTAACTCAGAATCCACTAGCTAACTGAGTTTATCACTCTGAGCTAACTGTTACAAGTTATTTTGAGATTTAGATTATAGTTTATTGTCCATTATAATTAAGGGATAACTAAAAATAGACATGCACCAAAAGTAGCATTGTGGGCCCCACCCTTTTGTAGGTGCTTATAGCACTAGGCGTTGGTGCTAAAATTTTCTAGCTTAATCTCAAAAATATGTATATAAATGAGTTCAATGAAATTTGTATATCGCTTTTCCATTTACCTCATCTATGTCCCATTTTGCAAAAGTATTCCAATGTGCCCAACAATTTTTTTTTGAATTATGTCGAACACCCACACATCATAAGGATCAATGTTTTCCTTAGATACTTTGGATGATCACCTGGATCCTAAAATTTTCCGAGTCAATGACTCTCCTCAGGGCCAAGGAGGAGGATCCACTACCTGAGGGAGGACAGGACGTAGATTCCAATTCAAATGTTATAATTGTGATAAGGAAGGTCATGTTGTAAGGGAGTTTCCAGTGCCAAGAAGACCTTGGTGTTCATATTTTCGGGTGAATACACATGCTATGAAATAATTTCCAGAGTTTATTTCCCTATGGGAAGAGCGTAACCATATGAAGGGCAATCATTTCATTAATTTTGAACTACAAGAACTAGATCTACTGGCAAAAATGAATATCTACTGGCAAAAATGAATATTAATATTCTGACGAGAGGAGGAAAAATAATTGGAGCTAATGTTGGGGCCTCTAAGAAACTAATTTTCGTCAGGCTATTTTCACCAAAAAAATATTATGATTCCAATCAATAGACACAATACTATAGAGATGCAACTGAATTATTTTGAAAATTAATTTCTTATAAGGGGTCCCGAATTGAAAAGGAAGAAAAAGTGCAAACTAAAAGTCCTATACCTTTGCGAGAGGTATCCAAACCAATTTTGGAATGGTTTATCTTGTTTTTACAAATTATTAATGATGAGAAACGCACTGTTCATTTGCAGAAAAAATTAAAATATGTTTTGAAGGCTGATCCATTTTCTGAAGAAGGCTATTTCTACTAATCTTCCTTGGAGACATTCTAGGTGGGTTCGACGAAATAAGAAAATAACAAGAATATAGTTTTGGGTTGATGTTCAGGTTTTTGGATACCAAATCAAGGACTCCATGTTAGATCTTGGCTTGGATGTTAATATTTTACTGAGAAAAACTTGGGAGGCTCTTGGGAAGCCCAAAATTCCATTTTCACCCATTCAATTATGCATGGCCAACCAATATTGTATTCTGCCCATTAGGAGATTGGAAGATATTAAGGTTGATATCGCAGGTGTTATTACTTATGTAGATTTTGAAGTAATTGATATTATTGGTGGAACAGATCCTTATCGAGCCTTACTTGGCATCGATTCAACATTTAAAAACTATGTAGTGATAGATCTAAAATGGGAAATTATGATTTCATGAGATGAGTGGTCTGAAACTAATATCCTTGCTACATGGATTGAAATTATTCAATTCTTCTAAGATCTTAAACGTGAAAATGGTTCTTCTTAAATTTTTAATGCATCCATTAATCTAGTTAGAATGATTTTTCTTTGCAATGATTATTTTTTTTATTCTAGAATTTCATATTGAGATGCAATTAAGATAGTGGAGAATGTTAAATTAACTCATCACATCAAATTGTGACACCTTTGAAAAATATTTAATGTAAAAATTTCTATGGAAAACAGTGTCATTTGGAATATGTTTAAAGTTAAAGTGCTTTATACTGCAAAGTTTACATTTATAATATCATATTAATTTACACAATTACTATTGGAATTTCAAGATGTTTCTATAGGAATATCCAATTGATTTTTTTTTTGTTCATGTAACATCAAGCATGGGAAAGTAGTTGCCTTAATTGATAGCTTTTGCATGCCTGTGTTGGATTGCTTGTGTGCTTACTTAATGGGAGCAAGGTTGTTTATTTTCCATAGGGTCACAGTGAGCAGGTGAGGTGGTTGCTCACTAATTTTTAATTTGCAATATTTTGGATACAAAGGATTGAAAATAATGAATTCTTATCTTCTTTTCATCTTATAATATGACCCCAGTATTTTGAAATTTTAATGTCACGTAATGAAACTGATCATAATCAATGTGATTTCAGGTATATTCTTCAACAAAAAAGCATGTTGATGCTCATATATCCAATTATCTAAATCTTCCAACTCAATTAATCTGCCAACTTCACATTGTTACAATGCATGTGGGTTCTCTTCATTTCATCCTTGCTTTGGTTGTGAACACTTTTATCGATATCGTTATATATAGAAGATTTAAAATTTAATAAAAAATTTATTGAATTCCATCCAAATGTGCAAGAAGATGAAGTATACGCTTAAATGACATTGTAACATATTAACGTTGTAAGACATTTTTAGTCTCATTATTTTTTCTCTGTCGTAATTGCCAATTTTGGTGAGAAATGCTTTGGTATTAGTTCCATTTGCGCAGGGAACTAAAAATTGATGATACTGTGCAACAAGAGAGAAATATTTTTATCTTGGTTCTGACCTCGGCACACTAAGAAAGCAACCAAATAATTACTTTTGTAGAACGTTAACTCCAAGTAACACTTGCACCGATGACAGCGTTTATGTGCCATGTCACATTGCGGAATTTTTTTTTCCTCCACTTGTGTAATTCTTATATTCCCATAGTTGTTGTTATATTTGTGATTTAATAGATAAGTGCTTGGAATTTTAGACCTTTCTTAAGACAAGACTGCATTCTTTAAAGGAGAAAAAGGTAACAATATTTTTCATATTTGTCTCCTATTAAGTTTTGTTTCTTTTGGGCAAGATTTCACTTAACAACCAACTTCCTAGGAACTAGGAGCTATGGATATTCATGACAATGAATGGAAATTTCGACATGTTTTTCGGGATAATTTATAACAGTTATTTGAATGTTGTTTTGGAATAAAAGTGGATAGTGAATATGTAATTATGTCCAGTTTCTTTTGATACTCTTATATCATTGTAATGAATTTTGAAATGTATACATGTAGTGCATATATCAAACTTGTTGCCAAATTTGAGGTCATGATTTTCAGATATATTTTAAAATTCTTGTTAATGGTGTTAGTAGCTACGTGTACACTCTAAAAATTATCTAATATATTTATTCCCCAGTTATTTTACCTTTGAATGTGTAGCCAAGATGTTTATTATTTCTCTATATATAATTTGTTGGCTTTTAGGAATCAGATTCCTTTTCCCCTGGAATAGTATGCTGACAATTGAAGGTTGTTATATTGAAGCTATATTCCAGGTTAGTATCACAATTTACAAAGTCTTGTCTTATTCTTTTTTAGTTTCTTTTTGTAATCTTCTGTCAACAATACTTTGCTCCACCCATTAGACTTCTATTGACAATTTTTATTATTGAAGTGTCATTGGTTCTTAAAGGTAACTAGAGGAAACAACAAAACTATAAAAGTGAAGCATGGGAAATTCTTATTAGAAATTTCTAGCTCTGTTGTGTTTGATTATGTTGGATAAAATGAAAATTGTAATGTACCATAAGCATGGGAATTCAAAATATTGTGATAAAAATATGTGCTTCTATTTGAATTTATTAATTTAGTTGAAGATAACATTTCATCAAAAAATGTTGTACACTGAGAACAAAGTAGGTACAAAATTTAATCTATGGTGATGGTTTATTTGATTTGATTATACATGTCATTTGGCGAGATAGTGGCAACTATTTCCCAATTGAAGAAAACTTGTTCGAATTTCTTTCTTTTAAGGGGAAATCACATTAACAATATTTCTTATTTTTATGTATATATTGTATAAATACTTTATAGGATAGTTTAGTTTATATTCCAGTGTTCATCGAATTTCATGTCTTATACTTTGCATTGTAATTTTTTATTTTTATTTTTGCAGAAAATGAACTCAGTATTGATAGTAAGAAGCTACAATTGAAGAAATAGGAGAAATATAACACTAGAGCGAAAAAATGCAAATTAAAGAGATAGAGAAAAGAATTGATCTAGTGGTACTTGTAGAGACAATATCCCACATAAGATACACACATAGAGACTGATGTTCAAGTCTTCATAGTTCATCAATTCACCTGCAATGTCTTGGAAACACAATGAAAATGTTTTGAATGAAACAATATTCCATGTGTAAATTGTACTCTAACAAATATTAAGTTGGAAACTCGTATTGTAATAGCTGACATCTTATATAATATAATTTGTGGATGGAATTATTTATAGTTGCACTTGATATTATTTAATATTGTAATTAGTATATGTAACTTTTCATTTTCATATTAGATGAACATGTACATTGTGTGACATTATTTTTTAAATTTAGTTTCAAAATCATACTAATTAATTTATGTTGATTAATAATAAACACATAAAATTAATCTAAAACTATTACATAGGTAGTTTACGTTTATTAATGATGAACACAAATAAAATGAATATACGACTAAATTAGTTTCTTATGACGATTGTTAACGAAAGTAAAAGAAATGAATATAAACTACTAAAGTAGTCATTTATATAATGATGATCCGGATTTATGCAGGAACGCAACAGAATAAACATATAACCATAAATACAGATATGCAGCGGAAATAACACTTCATTTCATTACTATCAAAGAACTGATATTTGCTTACAAACAGAATGGAAATAAAACTAGCTAGGGTGCTGGTAGCTATCTCTGAAAAGAGATGTGTCGGCTACAGGCCTCTGAACTGAGTTACAATGAGGCTCGGGGGCCTATTTATGATTGATAAACAATGGAGAACCCTAAACATCCAAAAACCTAACCCTAGGAGATGAAGCGCCAAAACTATGGGCCCCGTTTGGGTAAATTGGTGTTTCAACTTCCCAGGGACGTAACTTTGGCATACTATCTCTGTTTGACGCATATGATACATCATTAGAAAGCTCTATTCGAGGAATACAACTTTCGCCATGAATATCATTCTAAAATGGAATGATATTTGCTGGAGGCACGATGCCCAAAAAACATCGTTTAGGGCCTCAAGACGGCTCCGGAAGTTCAGGTCCTGAAAAACTGCTAAAAATAGTAAGTTATGCCGAAAATGAAAAACTGAAAGAGACAATGGTGGGGGCCCAAGTGGAATAGGTGGGTGGCCACCAATATCCACCTAGATAATTCCTCCCCCCTTAGGAAGAAATGGTCCCCATTGCATTAAGTTCCTCCATGAGATGAGGAAATTTCTGCTGAACTTGGTCCCTGGTGAACCACTTTCCTTGGTGCAAGAGTTGGCCAGCTTTGACAACCCGATACAGTTGGATCTTCTGTTGGCGAGTGTTCTTGATTTGCATGTCCATGGTACAATCTGTGGTGGCCTGTTCCATGCAGTCTGGGTTTAACTCTATTGGTGTGAGTTGTTCTGCAATGTCTGAGGTGTCCAGTAGAGGTGGGAAGTAAGGACGAAGGCGATCCACATTGAAGACTGGGTGCAGACCAAGGAATGGAGGAATACTAAGCTCAAAGGCATTGTTCCCTACAGCCTTGGTGATGGTGTACAGCCCGTATCGGAGCGGGCAAAGCTTGCGGTGGGGTCCAGTGAGGCGCTCCTTCTGCAAATGTAGCCATACTTTGTCACCCACCTGGAAGTTGTGTGGCACCCGGTGTTGATCATGGCATTGCTTGTACTTGGCATTGGCTCTGTCCAATATATCATGAACCTGTTGGCTGATGTGTTGAATGAGTTCGATGAAGCTACTGGCTTTGTCAACTTCAGACTAGACATGAGCTGAATTGGCTTGAGCAGCTGCAAATGGCATGGCTACGTCAATGGGACATAGTGGCTGGAATCCCAAGCCCACCTGAAAGGGGCTATGGCCGATTGAACTGTGGAGAGCCCGATTATAGCTATGTTGTACATAGGGGAGGCTCTCGTCCCATGTGCGTGGATGCTTTGAATTGTACATGCGCAGAATGTGTACAATCATTCTGTTGACGACCTCTGTCTGGCCATCTGTTTGGGGATGGAAAGCTGTGGACTTGGTGAGCTTGGTATCCAACATCGACCAGAGGCTGGACCAAAATGTGCTAAGGAACCTGCTATCTCGATCTGATATGATAGACTGTGGGATCCCAAAGTGCACCCACACTCGTTCAAAGAAGAGTTTAGCAGTGGCTTCTGCTGTGATATTCTTCTTACAGGCCGCCATAATGGCCATCTTTGAGAATCTGTCAACAACCACGAAAACAAAGTCATTTCCATTCTTAGTAGAAGGTAGGCCCAACATGTAATCCATGGAGATGGATTCCCAAGGTCGACTAGGGGTAGGAAGTGGAGTATATAGGCCTTGCTTCTTGATGGTTGGTTTGGCAATGGCACAAGCAGTGCAGGATCTGATGTGCTTCTTGACATCCTTTCGAAGGTTCGGCCAATAGAAATACTTCTGTAGTATTGCTACTATTTTCTCGACCCTGAAATGCCCAGCGAATCGACTGTAGTGTGCTTCCCATATCATCTTGGCACGCTCGCTTGAAGGGACACAAAGGTGTCCTAGGTGACATAAAAGTGCATCTTGGAGGTGAAAATTTGGAACTCGTGTAACCCCCAAGGGTGCCTTGTAAGTGTGGCCGAATTCTGGGTCACTCTCATAGAGAATTGGCCAATTAGAAGTCTTGTGCCCACAAGAGTTGAGCACGGTGGTGAGTGCCACGATCGGTGGTCAGCTGAGGCAGTCTGCAACATTATTGGTGCTACCCTTCTTGTACTTGATGTTCAAATGAAACTGTTGCAGATATGTGGGCCACTTCTGATGGTGATCATTCTGCAACTTCCCTTGTGTCTGTATGAACTGCAAGGGCCGGTGGTCTGTGTGGATGATTGTTTCCTTCCCCAAAATGTAATGCTTCCATTTTCGACAGGCTTACACAATGGAATACATTTCTTTGTCATAGGTGGGATACTTGCGAACTATCTCAGACAATGTCTCACTGTGATATGCCACTGGATGTCCCTGTTGAGTAAGAACTGCCCCAATAGCATAGTCAGAGGCATTTGTCTCAATCTCAAATGGCTGTTGCAAGTTTGGTAATGTGAGCACTGGGGCAGAACAGAGGCGATTTTTCAATTCTGTGAACGCCTTCTGTTGAGGTCCCAACCAAAATAATTTTTCTCTTGCTCCTCCCTTGATGACTTGACTCAAGGGCCAAGTGATATGAGAGAATCCCAACACAAATCTACGGTAAAAATTAGCAAGACCCAGAAAGGTGCGAAGCTCTGTTATAGTGGTTGGGGATGGGCAATCCCGAATGACTTGGATCTTAGCTGGATCCACATGCACCCCCATTTCATCAATAATGTATCCCAGATATTGAACCTGGGTCATGCCAAATGTGCATTTCTCCAAATTAGCACACAACTTGTGTTGCTGCAGTGTTTGGAGGACTTGTCGGATGTGGTGATGGTGCTCTTCCCAAGTCTTGTTGAAGATCAGAATGGCATCCAACTACACCACTACAAATGAGTTGGTGAATGGCTGCAAGATGTCATCCATCATCCTCATGAAGGTTTCAGGAGCATTCGTCAACCCGAAACGCATGACTAGCCATTCAAAAAGGCCTTCCTTGGCTTTGAAGGCAGTCTTCCACACATCAGAGGGTTCAATTGGTACTTGGTGATACCGAGACTTCAGGTCAATCTTGCTGAAATATTTTGCACCTTTGAGTTGGTCCAGAAGGTTATCAATTCATGGGATTGGGTACCTCTTCCGGACAGTGATCTTGTTCAACACCCGATAGTCAATATAGAGTCTCCACGTCCCATCCTTCTTCTGTACCAACATGATCAGGCTCCCACAGGGTGATGAACTTGGTCTGATGTGACCTTTCTACAACAGCTCCTGAATCTGCCTCTTGATTTCATCATTCTCTAGAATAGAGCATCGATAGATTGGTACATTGGGTAGTGGCGCACTTGGGGTCAGATCAATCAGGTGCTTGACCTAACAGTGCATAGGAACCCCTGTGGGTGAGGTCAAGATGTCCCTGTACTCCTCCACAACCTTATCCATCTGTTGTTGTCGTGCAGAGGATCCCTGTCTGGAGGTTGTGGCCACAATATTCTTCTTGCCCTGGGGGTGGATCATCAGGAAAATGAATTTCTTGTTTTAGGAAATGAGCTTACTACATTGTTTTGCAGTAACCAAAGAGATAGCTGCAGGAGGTGGTACCTATGGTATCCTGTACAACTTATTTCCCAAAGTAACAATAACAACACGAGGTCGAGACTCATACAAAGCATGACGCTTCCACAAGTATGGTTGTCCTAATAATACATCAGAAACATCAATAGGAACAACATCACATAATACCTCATTCGTGAAGGGCTTGACGCTATAGGGAAGGCGGCACTGCTGGTTGACGCAGAGATCTCGTCCTTGGTGAAGCCACCCGATGGTGTATGGATGTGGGTGAGCTGTGGTTGGCAAGCCCAACCGCTTCAGGGCGTCTGCTGAAATGAGGTTCTTTTGGCTCCCATTGTCGACAATGAAATGTACAAGGGAGCCCTTTACCCACATCTGGGAGTGGAAGAGACGTTCCTCCTCCTCTGGATCTTCCGGTTCCTCCTTCTGGATCTTTGTAGTGGAAACAGTGGCATTGGGCTCCGCATCAATAATATGTTTCCCTTTTTCATTCCCCTTTTAAGGTTCTGATTCCGAGTCGGAGCATGCCTCTGACTCAGAAGCCCTCATCTCGGCCACTAGCGACTGCTTGGCCCGACACTCACTTGTGTTGTGAGTGGAGCTCTTATGGAACTCACACCACTTTCCCGTGTCCTTATTTGGCTTTGCGATGCTGTTATTTTCTTGTGGCTTTGACGGGTTGTCTTTAGTCGCCATGCCTTGGCTCTGTCCTTTGTTCTGTAGTTTTGAAACACCTATCCCTTACTTTTGATTCGCAGATCCAAAGTCTCGCTTCTTTTGTTTGAATTTTTGCTCAATCATGGCAGCATACCGGTATGTTGTACCAAGCGAGGAGATGTCGAGGAACTCCATTTCCTCCTGAATGTATCTGTGTAGACAGCTACGATACTTTAGCACCAAATGTTTCTCTGAATCTTTGATACCCAACTTTGTGCACAGGGTATGGAACAGATTCATCAGCTCACGTACATCTTGATCCCTTTGTTGTCACAGCGTGGTCCATTGTATGTACTTGTCCTCATAGCTCCTCACGGGATATTACTGTTCCTTGACGGCGTCTTGGAAAGAATTCCAAGTTGGTACGGCTGAGAACAAAGAGGGTTCTGTCTGGTCCTTGTTCTCACAGTAGGTTTCCCACCAGTCCTTAACATGGGGGGTAGCTTTGAGGAGTGCAAAAATAATATTCTCCCGGTCTGAAAAGTCATAAACGGAGAAATATCCTTCTGATAGATTCAACCATCTATCTACGGCATCTATGTCTATTTGACCCTCAAATATGGGAATTTCAAAATTTACTTGTACCTTAAAAGGAGTCGCACCTCCAGAGTGGCTGCTGGATGCATATGCGTAGCCGGTTGGCAGCCGTTGAAGGATCTGAGCAAAGTTATCCATCATCACATTCCTTTGTTTTTCGAGGGCCTCCTCGAGCAATATTTTGATAGGATATCCTACTCCCTCATCTTTCTTTTCGTCCCCCATGGGCGTCCGTCGAGGTTTGCGAGGCTGATCTTGCAAAGGTTCCACCAGATCAAGCCCTAGCTCCTTATACCCCGACCTCGTTGGGGACATGCAAAGAAGGATCGAGAAAAAGCAGACCCCTTTGATACCACTGATCCGGATTTATGCAGGAATGCAACAGAATAAACACATAACCATAAATACAGAGATGCGGCGGAAATAACACTTCATTTCATTAATATCAAAGAACTGAAATTTGCTTACAGACAGAATGGAAATAAAACTAGCTAGGGCGCTGGTAGCTATCTATGAGAAGAGATGTGGCGGCTACAGGCCTCTGAACTGAGTTACAATGAGGCTCGAGGGCCTATTTATTATTGAGAAACAATGGATAACCCTAAACATCCAAAAACCTAACCCTAGGAGATGAAGCGCCAAAACTATGGGCCCCGTTTGGGTAAATTGGTGTTTCAACTTCCCAGGGGCGTAACTTTGGCATACTATCTCCGTTTGATGCATATGATACATCATTAGAAAGCTCTATCCGAGGAATACAACTTTTGCCACAAATATCATTCCAGAACAGAATGATATTCGCTGGGGGCGCGATGCCCAAAAAACGTCATTTAGGGCCTCAAAACAGCTCCGGAAGTTCAGGACCTGAAAAACTGCTAAAAATAGTAATTTATGCCGAAAATGAAAAACTGAAAGAGACAACGGTGGGGGCCCAAGTGGAATAGGCGGGTGGCCACCAATATCCACCTGGATCAAATGAATACTAAACTATACAAAAAAGAAAATAACTACTACAAATGATGAATAAATTTTGCATATATGTGAATATCAGTAGCTAATTTACAATATCTTATAACATGACTAAAATTTAGTCATATTTCTTTGGTCATTAACTGGTTTCAAACGTTGCATAAAATTTGCATAAATGTGACTATTAGTAGCTAATTTAGAGTATATGTAACACGACTAAAATTTTGGTCATATTTATTTGATCATTAATTGGTTTTCTTGGGTGATCATTTAGTAATATATTTTTTAGTATATTTGGTCATTAATTGTGACTATTAATGACTAAATCAATGATTAAATAAATGACCAAATCAATTACTAAATTAATGACCAAGTCAATGGCAAAATCAATGACTAAATCAATGACCAAATTAATGACCAAATATACGATTACAAAACAAAGTTGAGAGAATCAATTAATGACTAAGCTTAAAACGACTAAAAATTGGTTGCATTATATGATACTATAAATTAGCTACTATTGGTTACTGACCGAAAAATAGTCGTTTATAAGCAAATTTTAGTTGTTTTTTCGTAACTAGTTAGCCATTTTCTACTAGTATTTTGTGATGAATCCTTTGGTGATGTTCAATTTTTTGTGACTAAATATCTTTTGATCGTCACCAATGAGCTTATAGTGACATTTTGTTACCCTTACCAATATATGAAATGGTGATTGTCAACAAAAATCACCATATATGTGCATTAATAGTGGTGACCATGAGAGGTCCATCACAATAAATTGTTTTTCATATGAAATGGTGATGGTCACTATCTGTCATTACATTTATTATTCGTGACAGACCTTGAATGTCACCGAAACACCTATACTTTGGTGATGCCACCTTTGGTGAAGTTCACTTTTTTGGTTATGGAGGCTAACGTATGTCACCATTGCTCATATGAAATGGCGAAGGTAACTATCTGTAATTATAAATGATTATTTGTGATGAACCTTGAATGTCACCACAACACCTATACTTGTGTTGATTTCACCTATGGTGATTTCGATTTTTAGTGACAAAGGCTCTTTTGACCATCACCAATGAGCTTACTGTGACATTTTCCAACCCTCACAATTGTCATTTTTTTGTGTAGTGGATGTTTTATTAGCATCACTTTTTGTTTGTTGTTTTCATTAGAAAAGGGTTTTCTCTTGGTTCTATTTGAATTTCCATTTATCATATGTAACATGTGGAGAAATGGGAAAGAATACTATGTGACATGTATCTTGTATAAATTGATGTTGAATTAAAGGATACAAAGTTTAACCATGCTACAATCATCTTTGGCAAAGGCAGAGGAACATATTAAAAAGTTTCCCTAAAAGTACACCTTATACAGAGTTTGAACATAAGTAATATATCAATTTTTCTTTTGCAAATATGTTCTTTTTTCTACCCAAGATATCACAACAAGAAAAATATTGATATTGTAAAAATTGTTTGACCTCCTTGAGATAAATTTTCTAATGTCTTACTTGATTAATAGCTTCTCATAATAGGAATGATTTAAATATGAATTAATAAGATCCTGAAACAAATCAGATTCAAATTTTATAAATATAAAAGTTTAAAAAAAATGCCAAATCCTTTTTTTGATTCTTACTTCACTCTGGTGTGGGCATGTTACAAGAAATGTGATTGGAAATAGGATGGGGAGGCAATGTAGAGTGTGTATTGGATATGATTCATTTGAAGTTGGAGATCCTTCAGGAACTGAGCCATCAACTTTGGAAATGTTTCTAGTCGAGATTCCTATGGGTTCTAATGTTGTGATTCTTTCACCTCATTGCTATTTTGGGCAAGAAAATGTTTTAGGAATTCCAAACAAGACATTGGTGGATAGGTAAACAATTTTTTTATAATTTCAATGTCCATTCCATGATATCCTCTCTTTATTGTTTGATTGTATTATCAATGTTTACTTTCATTTTTTTTTGTATTTTAATTATTAAATTGAAAATAAATGGTATAATTTCCATTTAAACAACAACCAAAGCTTGAAGATGAAATTATTATTACACGATATTGATTGAAATCCTTTTAGTTGTTTTGTGTTAAAATATTTTCATAACCATTAGAAAAATTTACTTCCATGCCGTTATTTTAACACATTTTTTTTTATATAATTGACCGATTTCATGTGTTAGAGAATGAAATGTTGTTGCAAATAAAACAAGGATCACACATCATGCCTTAGATTATTTGTTTTCACAAGTTATCTACAAATTGAACTTTTTAGCATGTAACTTAGTTGGCATGATTGTGCCTAAGATTTCCCTTAGGGGTGAATACTAAGTTACCAAGGTGTTATTTTCTATGGTGATGTTTTATTTGCTTTGTTTATACATGTCATTTGGCCATATGATGGCCACTATCGCCCAACTGAAGAAAACGTGCTATAGTTTCTTGCTTTCATGGGGAAAATTGGTTTGACAATACTAATGTTGAGGTATATGTTATATAAATCCTTTATAGTCTAGTTTAGTTTATATTCTAGTGTCCATCACCTTTCATGGCTTACACTCAACATTGGAGTGACAAATTTAAAAAGAGAGATAACAGATTCGGTCTAGTGATACCCTTAGATCCAATATCCCACATAAGAAACACATATAGAGACCGACGGTGAAGTCTTTAGAGTTGGTGAATTCACTTGAAATGCATTGGAAACACAAAGATAATGTTTTGAAGTGATGAAACAACATTTCGTGAGTAAATTGTAGTCCAACAAATATTAAGTTGGAAGCTCATTGTAATACATACATTTCATAGAATATAATTTATGTGGTTGAAATTATTTATAGTTGCACTTGATATTGTTTAGTATTGTATTTAACATACGTAGCTTTTTCTTTCCATATTAGATGAACATTCATATTGTATGACATTATTTTTAATTCAGTAACAAAATCATACTAATTAATTTATGTTGATTAATGATGAACACATAAAATCAATCTAAAACTAATAAATTATTAGTTTATATTGATTAATGCTGAACATAAATAAAATGAATATATGACTAAATCAATTTTTTATAATGATTATTAAGGAAAGTAAATTAAATGCATATAAAATACTAAATTATTCATTTATATAATGATTATGAAACTACCGAAAAAATATAAATTACTATTGCAAATGATAAACTCGTGATTACAAATGACAACAAAATTTTGCATGTATATGATTATTAGTAGTTAATTTTTGGTATCTTATAATACGAATAAAATTTAGTAGTATTTATTGTCATTAATTTGTTTGAAACGATGACTAAAATTTTCATATATATGATTATTAGTAGCTAATCTACATTATCTTATAACACGGCCAACATTTTGGTCATATTTCTTTGGTCATTAATTGGTTTTCTTGGGTGATCATATAGTAATATATTTTTTCTATATTTGGTCATTAATTGTGGCAATTAATGACTAAATCAATGATTGAGTTAATGATAAACTTTATGATTAAATATACTACTAGACAATAAAATTGAGAGAACCAATTAATGACTAAGCTAAAAACAACTAAAAGTTGGTCATGTTATAAGATACTCGAAATTAGCTACTATTGATCACCGACTAAAATATGGTCGTTTATCTACAAATTTTAAGCATTTATTTAGTAAATGATTCGCCATTTTTTAATATTGGAATATTAATAGAATATTTGAGTAGCATATAACCAACAAGCTGGTTTTCTCGTGAAATGGTTTCCACCAGAAATACGTGTGTTCCTCTATTTTCTTGTTTGTGTTTCTCATTTTGATTTATGATTTTATTATGATTTTAGTTTATTGTTGCTAACATGTTTTGATGATCTAATGATGTGCATGTGCACGGATAATTAATTTTTGGAAAAATATTTATAATTGGAGAAAATTGATACAAATTCCACCACTACTGATTCACACCCTCTCCCTCGCTTAGTAGTGAATATATTTCCAACATTTGGTATTAGATCCAGGTTATTCAGTGAATCTTGATCACTTGGAGAGAATATCGTGGATCATGGATGACGCAAAAACGCTGAAAGTCCGTCCCAATTAGAGCTGGTCAACTGTGACGTGGCTCTGTCTGCATTTCCCTTTGGTTTACCCCACGTGGCTCTTTTGTTTTCCTTTGTTATCTATTTATCAATTTCAAGGAAATTGACAAATAAACATATTCACAACTTCCGAATGTTATATTATATTCCCGGGCTTATATTTTCTCCAAACTTTATAACCAATGTTTATACCTTTCATGCTTTATATATATATCCAACGCTCTGTTTGAACAGATAAATGTGTAATAAGTTTTGGCTCCAGGCCCCACCACACTTCTGTTGCACCCAATCAAATGCCTGCACTGTACCTTGTTATCGTTCGCGCACTTCGGTTATCATTCGCGCATCTACAGCAAGCGACCATCATCCGATGGCCCATTCCCAGATCAACGGCTCTCGGAAATATCGCTCGGCATCCCAGTACGGAGGTTAATGTGCGATGGCGCGGTTTAAACGGTGGTTTTCTGGGGGTCCACTTCGACACGCATCAACAGGTCTATGGAATCGCTCGCGTTCAGGAAATACCGCCCATTCACCCAAAAGAAGTGCGATATGGGCAATCCGCCTTGCAAAACCACTCACGTTTTTTTTACAGTGTTTAACTATGGTTCACGCTGGTTGCACGATCCTCCTCGTCCATTAACTCACGTCTAGACCAGGGTTCCGATTTTGGAAGCAGCAACTCTATTTCTTTATTAATCGGAATTATTATATTTGAACAATGTTCACGACCATGGTTCCCACACAGACCTCGCCTACGGTGGGTGAACTCACAGGGTTATCCAAGCAATTTACGGGAAATCAAAGACAGAGAAGCGGAATTTCGAATGCATAGTCGCCTCATAGTTAAACAATTATTTACAATTATCGATTCATACAATTCAATAAGTTTTGAAATCATTTAACTGGAAACAATTGTTCACACAAAGATTTTATTGCGGAATCTTTCTCCCTCTTGCTCTCTCTCTCTATACATTCGAGGGATTACATTTATATACATCAACATATGTCCTTTTGGTTCCTCTGTGAGGACGTTATGGTAATTCAAGAGCCTAATTGCAATTATTTGAAAACTAAAAACATGACAGATGGACTAACCATTCGACTTCTATAACTCTAACTGATCTAATAATACATTCAGCTAAGGTATTGACACCTAGCCGTAACAATTCAAATTTTTTCAAACCCTCCTAGCCACAACATGTGGAAAAAATTCCTACATTGCTGGCTAGTTCCTAATGCCCCTGCATCAAAGTCCCGAGGGCAATATTCTTCATGGGCTCCTGTCCATGAGCTCTTCCACTGATCTGCCTGTCTTCTGCAGCATTCCTTCAGTCATTCAAGTGGCATCTTCCTCTAGTTTATCCTTCCATTTTATCAAGTACTAAAATTACTCTTGTCCTTTGGTCCTTCTGAATGGTCTTTTATCCACTATCTTCTCTGGTTACAATGGTTGTGCTGGAGGTAGTTGTTCCCTCCACTCAATCTGTTCCTTGTCTGCTGATCCTTCTTCTGCTCTGTCATCTTCATACTTGTACAAATCTGCAACATTAAAAATGGGATATATTCCAACATCAGGAGGTAATTCAATCTCATAAGGATTTGCCAAAAAATTCCTAAGTATCTTGCATGGCACAATCTTTTTGAACTTCAATTTGTTATACTGCTTCTTTGGGAATCTCTCCTTTCTCAAGTGTGCCAAAACCAGATCTCCTACTTCAAAATGAACTTCTTTTCTGCTCAAGTCTACTCTTTTTTTGTATTTGACGCTGCTACCTTGTAGTTGTTGTTTCACTTGTTCATGTATGGCCTAGATCTCTGAAGCAAATTCCTCACCATCAACACTTCTCAGCTCTACCTTTCCCAGATTTCTCAACTCTGATATTCCTCTCGGGTGCATTCCATAAACAATATGAAATGGAATCTTCCCTGTGTTTCTGTTCGGTGAGTCATTATATGCATATTCTGCCTGGGGAAAAATATGATCCCACTGCTTGGGATGCTCTCCTGCAAGACTTCTTAACAAATTTCCCAGACTCATATTCACTACCTCGGTTTTTCCATCAGTCTGAGGATGATAAGCTGAGATGAAACTTAGTTTGGTACCAAATTTCTTCCACAATGTCCTCCAAAAGTGCCCCACAAATCTTGTATCTCTGTCTGAAATAATACTCTTGGGAAACCCATCAAATATAACAACTTCTTTGAAGAACAGGTTAGCAACATGGGTGGTATCAGTAGTTTTATAGCATGTAATAAAATGTGCCATTTTGGAGAATCTGTCCACTACAACAAAGATTGCATCATTCCCTCTCTGAGTCTTGGGCAATCCTAGAACAAAATCCATACTCACCATGTCCCAAGGCCTGTCTGGAATAGGTAAGGGAGTGTACAATCATGCATTCTGGCTCCTTCCTTTAGCATACTGACAGATTTTTCAATTCTTCACAAACTTTTCCACTTCTGCTCTCATCTTGGGCCAGAAATAAAAGTGACTCAGCTGCTCATAAGTTTTATCAGTACCAAAGTGTCCAGCAAGTCCACCACTATGCTTCTCTTTGATCAAATTTTCTCTCATGGAACATTTTGGTACACACAATTGGCTTCTTCTAAATAGTAAGTCCTCCTGCAAGAAATAATCCAGCCACTGGCTTCTATCTGTTAAAAAAGGGTTACTACATGCCTCAAATGCTTCTTTAAAATCTAGATGTGTTTTACACAATTCTTTCAGAAAATCAAATCCCACAACTTCAAAATTTGTTTCTTGAACAAGCATGTGCCTCCTACTCAAAGCATCAGCTACTTTATTGGCTTGGCCACTTATATGTTTCAAAAAAAAATTAAAACTTTGGAGATACTCAACCCATTTAGCATGCTTATGTTTCAACTTGGGCTGCTATACAATATACTGCAAAGCATGATTGTCAGAATACAATAAAAATTCCCTGGACATCAAATAATTTCTCCACTTCTTTAGTGCCTGAACAATTGCATAGAATTCCTTCTCATAAGAGGAATACTTTCTTCTGGTGTCATTCATCTTTTCACTGAAATATGCCACGGGCCTATCATCCTGACTCAACAAAGCTGCAATGGCCTCCTCACTGGCATCACATTTTACTTGAAATGGTTTAGTAAAATCAGGTAGAATCAAAACAAGCTTCTCAGTTATCTTTTGCTTCAAAACTTTATAGTTTATTTCTGCTTCAACAGTACACTTAAATGGTTGTTTGCTCTTCTTTATTGTCTCTATTATGGGTGCATTGATCTTACTAAAGTTTCTTATAAACTTTTTGTAAAAACTAGCAAGACCATGGAAACTTCTTACCTCAAAAACATTCCTGGGTGAAGGCCACTCCACAATTGCCTTAACCTTTTCTGGGTCCATCTTCAATCCTTCTGCAAAAAAAAAAAACCCCAATACACCAAATCTTCCTTCATGAATGAGCATTTCTTCAAATTTATCAGTAGTTTCTCTTGGTGCAGCTTCTTCAATACATGATTAAGATGCCTTAAATGTTCTTCTTTAGTTCTGCTGAAAACTAATATATCATCCAGATACACTATCACAAATTTACCAATGAATTCTTTAAATACTTCATTCATAAGTCTCATAAATGTGCTAGGTGCATTTGACAACCCAGAAGGCATTACCATCCATTAATATAGTCCTTCATTCATTTTAAAGGCAATTTTCCATTCGTCACCCTCTCTTATTCTGATCTGATGGTATCCACTCTTCAAATCTATCTTTGAGAAATATTTAGCACCACTCAAATATTCCATTAAATCCTCAATTCTGGGCAAAGGGAATCTATACCTGATTGTGATCTTATTGATTTCTTTGGAATTAGTACACATCCTCCAACCTCCATCTTTCTTTGGGCTCAATACTGTTGGTACTGCACATGGACTCAGACTTTCTCTGATCAGTCCTTTGTCCACCAATTCCTGTACTTGTCTCCTGATTTCCTCATTTTCCTTGGGAGTCATTCTGTAGGCTACCTTATTTGGCAGATTTGAACTAGGGATAAAATATATCTGATGGCTGATCTTCCTCACATGTGGCAGCTCATCAGGTAAATCATCCACAACAATGTCACAGTAATTGTCTAACATCTCTTGTATCTCTACTGGTAAATCAGAAATCTTTGTAGAAGTGAGAACTACTTTAGGTTTGCAAAATAAAGCAAAAATTACCTCTTCTTCTTCTTCTATCTGTTGCAGATATTCCTTCCCGCTCAACAACAAGGTCTTTGGATCAATCACTCTGCTGGATGGCTCTCCTTCTTCCATGGGTATCAATGTATGATGTACCCCATCTTTGAAGAACTTGTAAGTGTTCTTCTTGCCATCATGCACTGCTGCTCTATCAAACTGCCAAAGTCTACCCAGCAGTATATGGCACACATCCATGGGCATTACATCACATAGGACCTTATCTTTGTATTTGCCCATTTGTAGCTCTATCTCACACTGCTCTTTTACAACCAGCTGGTGCCCTTTATGCAGCAAGGACACCCTGTAGGGAGTTGGATGCTCCCTTGTATTAAACTTCAACTTCTCTATTACCTTAGTGGAAACCAGATTGTCTGTGCTACCACTATCAATGACTAGTTGGCAACACTTCCCTTGGACTTTGCATATGCTCCTAAACAAAGTCTTCCTTTGTGCAGGCTCAGTGACCTCTTTGGCTTGCTTCAATAGGACCTTATTTACCACCAAGGACTCTCCCCTCTCTGGAAGAATTTCTTCTTCAATCTTTGCTTCTTCTCCAGTATGGGTAACAACAAAATTTCTTAGACCAGCACCCACATTCTTTGGACACTCATAGTGCTTATGTCCCACTTGCTAACATCTGCAGCACCTCAACTCTCTACCTCTGCCTCTGTCTCTGCCTCCTCTTCCTTTTCCTCTGTAAGAATCCCTTCTGCCCCTTGCACCATCCTCTGTAGATGCATTCTGAGGTGAGCTACTATTAGCTCCATCCCTTGGTGTAGTAGGCTTTCCTCTACCACCCTAACTTCCCTTTCCACGGAAAGTACCTCTCTTCTTGGCAGATTGTTTCCTCAGGAGTTTCTCCTCTGATTGCAAGGCCATCTAGTAGGCCTCTTCCACTATCTTAGGAGACAAGAGACCAATCTCATCTTGGATCTCCAGCTTGAGACCATTCACATATCTAGCAGTCTTCTCTAGTGTGTCTTGGAATTTCCCAACCCTTATGCTTACTCTGTAGAATTCCTCTGTGTATTCTTTTACTGTCAGCAACCTCTGTCTCAGGTTCCGCATTTGCTTATACAATGTCAGCTAGTAATCACTAGGCAAGAATTTACCTTTTAATTTGGCCATCATTCTGGTCCAGCTCTTGATAGGTTGCTTTCCAACTCTCCTCCTCTCTGCCTGCACTCCGTCCCACCAAAGTGCAGCATGTCCTTTTAGCTTTGTCACCAAAAACTTTACCTTTTTATCCTCACTTATTTCTTCATAATCGAAGCACTTGTTCATTTCATTAATCCAGTCTACTAGTTCTTCTAGATTTAGTCCTCTTGCATAACTCGACACTTCAATTCTGGGCTTAACTGCAGACCCCAGAACAGTTCTGAGGAGCCTCATGTTATAAGGAATTTCAGCATTTTCTTCAGCTTCTTCTATCTCAGGTTCGTTGATGTCTTCAGGATCTCTGGTCTGTCCTTGCTCTATGCAATCCATTCTGGCTTCGACCCTCTGCAACATCTCCAACACCTCAGCGTTGGCAATAGGTCTCCTTCTGCCAGCACCTCTACCAACTCGGATTGCCATGTCAGCAAAAAAAACTTAAAACTTTTTCTCTGATACCAAAAATGACGCAACAACGCTAAAATTCTGCCCCAAGGAGAGCTGGTCAACTATGACGTGGCTCTGTTTGCATTTCCCTTTGGTTTACCCCACGTGGCTCTATTGTTTTCCTTTGTTATCTATTTATCAATTTCAAACAAATTGACAAATAAAATTATTCACAACTTCTAAATGTTATATTATATTCCCAGGCTTATATTTTCTCCAAACTTTATAACCAATGTTTATACCTTTCGCGCTTTATATATATATCCAATGCTCTGTTTTAACAGATAACTATGTAATAAGCTTTGGCTCTGGGCCCCACCACGCTTCCGCTGCACCCAATCAAACGCCTACACCATACCTTGTTATCATTCATGCACTTCGGTTATCGTTCGCACATCTACAGCAAGCGACCACTGTCTGATGGCTCGTTTCCAGATCAACGGCTCTTGGCAATATCGCTCGGCATCTCGGTACGGAGGTTAGCGTGCGATGGCGCAGTTTAAACAGTGGTTTTCTGGGGTTCCACTTCGCCACGCGTCAAAAGGTCTATGGAATCGCTCGCGTTCAGGGAATACCACTCATTCACCCAAAAGTGGTGCGACATGGGCAATCTTCCTTGCAAAACCACTCGCGGTTTTTGTACAGTGTTTAACTACGGTTCACGCCAGTTGCACGATCCTCCTCATCCATTAACTCATGTCTAGACCACGATTCTGGGTTCGGAAGCAACAACTCTATTTCTTTATTAACCGGAATTATTATATTTGAACACTGTTCACAACCATGGTTCCCACACAGACCTCACCTACGGTGGGTGAGTTCATAGGGTTATCCAAGCAATTTATAGGAAATCAAAGACAGAGAAACGAAATTTCAATGCACAATCGCCTCACAATTAAACAATTATTTACAATTATCGATTCAGAAAATTCAATAAGCTTTGAAATAATTTAACTGGAAACAATTGTTCAGACACAGAGTTTATTGCAGAATCTTTCTCCCTCTTGCTCTCTCTCTCTCTATACATCTGAGGGATTACATTTATATACATCAACATATGTCCTTTTGGTTCCTCTATGAGGACGTTATGGTAATTCAAGAGCCTAATTACAATTATTCGAAAACTAAAAACATGATAGATGGACTAACCAATCTACTTCTACAACTCTAACTGATCTAATAATACAATCAGCTAAGGTATTGACACCTAGCCGTAACAATTCAAATGTTTTCAAACCCTCCTAGCCACAAAATGTGGACAAAACTCCTACATTGCTGGCTAGTGCCTAATGCCCCTGCATCAATGGATAGAAGAAAGAAGAGGATATCTCAAAATACCAAGGGTTTTAAGAAGGAAAATATCCAGTCCATTAAAAATGAAGCAACAAACTCATAAATTTCAGCCAAAGAAATTTTTTCACTTGCTCATATGTTGAAAGAATTTTTGAATTATAATTCTAGTTGTTATTTTTATTTTGATAGTGATGATAAGAAGGATGTTTCTCAAATTAAGGATTAATATGAATAAACAATGATTGTAATAAGGGAATTAGCTGCTAAAGAAGGAAGGCTAACCACTGCATGTAAAGATGAGAAATTTTTTTTGTGCATTTCCTATGAGAAGGAAAATTTCCTAAGATAAGAGATCAATGGATTGAAAATTTAGCTTGAGGAGGCAAAAAATGTTGAGGAAGAAATAAGAAAGAAACATAAAAATAAGATGTGACATATTGGAAGTAGATGTGGTTATTCTAAGAAATTATTTAGAAAAAAAAACCACTTTCTCATCTGTCAAGTCAAATTTCAGCATGCACATGGAAGAAATTAGTTTAGTTGCAGCCAAAAGTATAAACAATGATGGAAATAGAAGAAATAATAAGATAGAGTGTCATTAAAAAAGAAATAAACAAAGAATGAGTTTAAGGAATAAAAACCAAAGGTGATGCCAACAAAAGAACCTAGAAGATCATTTTCACTTTCGAATGTTGTGAGATGTTACAATTTCTTGAAACTTGGACATATTGCAAAAAATTCTAGATCCATGCAACAAGAAAATATATGGTAAAATATATTCCATGAATAAAATTTAAAGGAAGACAACCCACTTCACGGAGTTCAACCAAATTTAGGTATAATTCTCATTTTTATGGTTGTTGCTACCCATGCAATGATTTCAGCCACAAGGATTTTGAGTGCAGGTTGCATCTAGTGATGAGTAAAAGAAGGATTAAAAGACTCAAATATTTTCCTCCATTTCTTGGTCATATCAGATGCTAGATATGTGATAATATTGGTAATTGGCCAAGGATTTCAACACTCCAATACACTTCATGCCACCAAATAAAATAATGAATAATATGAAAAATAGGCCAAACAATAATATATTTGAACGTTCACATGCAATAGAGTAGCTACTCAAAGTTTGGATAATTAAGGAGCAACAAGGACCAAAAAGAAGAATATGATGCTTGCATGGCCTGATGGGGAGCTATGGTGCATATGGTTTTGCATGTATAATCATTGGTGCCATTCCCATTGGTAGTGAAGTATATGTGAACATATGTATGTGTTGAGAATTTTTTTATGATGCATATCATTTTTATGGTATTTTATGATTTAGGTTTTTGTTATTAATGACATATTTTTTGATGCTGTTGTGATGAGTGGAGATGTCACAAATTCAAGGGGAGCACATATATGCTTCCAATATTCAATTGGTCTGTGTATCTTTCACTAGTAGAAAATGATGAAATTAATGAATAGATGACTAAAAAAATTGGTGACCACAGTTATTTCAAGTGAATTACTAATAAATTTTAGCAATTGTAAGTAACCAAACTAAAAATGACTAACTTAAATGACTAATTTAGTCTAAGGATAAATTATACGACTAGATAATGAGTGACTAAACTAAAAACGACTAACTTAAATGACTAATTTAGTCCAAGACTAAAATATATGACTAATAAATAAGTGGAAAAATTAAAAGTGATTAACGAAAACAAACATTATAGTCAAAGAATAGAAATATGACCAACTAACTAGTGCAACAAATATATGAGTTAGTAATTTATGCTAGTCATTTTAAATTGATTCTAAGGCATGTTTAGGTCTCAACTTGAAATGCTGATCCATGTCTATATGATATCTCCAATGTGTATTATTTTTATTATGATCACTTAAGCATTGTATTGTAAGTCTTGATGCTTTGGCTATATTTTCTAAGTTGGGTTGTTCCATGGTGTTTCATAATTTTACTCAGAGAAGTGTGTCATCTTGATGGTTTGGGTATATACTTGGTGATTTGTGTAGGTGATACACATCGATCTTATTTCACCCCCTATTTCCCTTATTAAAATTTTATCCCATTTATCTCTTCACAACACATTTGGAGGTCTTATAAACTATGGTTAGCTTCTAATATGGTATTTTTGAGCTCTACGTGAAGTTCCTAGAAAATAATGGGCTACCTACAATTATTTGAGTTTATTGCTAACATTATTCATAGATTTGATGATATTTTCTACCTCTTTAAGGGTTATTGGATATTTTAGTTATGTCTAAACCTCATGTTCCCTTTCCCTCTTTATATGAACACACTTGTTTATAGAAAAATATGTATTCTATAATTTTTATTAATAGCCTTAAGCCAACATTATCACTGGTAAACCTTCAACATCATTAGATATAATTTATATGTCAACCAACCTCCTTTTTTGTTCAAATGAAAATAAATAAATAAATAATAAAAAATAAAATGACCAACACAAACTTAACTAAAACGGAGACAACAAACTTAAAATGGGGACAATATAGAACATAATTTCCATAGAAATTGCCTCATAAAAATTTACTAGGTATTAACCAAAATGGGGAAAACATACAACATAATTCCCATAGCAATTACCTCATAAAAAATTACTATGTATTAAAATCTATTTTCCCTCAATTCTAAAATCCAAATTCACCAATTAAAATATAATTTCCCACTACTTTTCTTCCACAGGTTTTTTGATACTTTTTCTCTCTGGTAATTGTTTTCTAAACACTCGATGCACCTCAAATCGAAACTATTTGCACCGATGGCAGTGTTCGAGAAGCTCAAGAGAGCACGCCCTCACCTTGGTTTGAAGTATCAGGAGGGGGAAGATGCTCTGTTTCGTTGCCTGCAATCGTCCCTTGTTGCTCTTACAGACCAAGGGGTCCAAGAACTCTGCTCTCTAGTGGAGGAAGGTCACATGGAGCCTCTGCGTGCCTTTTAGCACCTCCACACAGTGCTTGATGCTGCGCCACCACATTTTGTTCAAACATGCGTTAAGGTGATCGGTTTCCTTTCTTGTTTTCTCTATAAGCACCAACCAACACATATTTCTACCACATTTTCATTACCAAATCAACATAGGCGCACTGTCATTATTTACCTCATGATTGGTGGAAATGTCTAGATGAAAATGATAAATCAATAGTCATTAAAAGGTTTGTTGGATTACTAATTTTAGGGGCAATGGAAGCTTTTGATATCCCATTATGTGGGTCATCCTGTGATTTTACTATCTCTGAAGATGATCTCTGTAAATCCCTTCTTCTGAATGTAAGCTATAAAGTGAAGAACGTATTTGAGGTAGCAACAGAGCTACTTGGAATAATATTAAAATACATAGAAGAAGGAAAGCTAAACATAAATGAGCATATGTTGCATGTACCTCTAAAACAAACTCTTTGGTCACTTTTTAAAGATAGATATTCTGGGTAGTTCTTAAGCATTGTTGAAAAAATCAAGTTGCATTTTCTCCTATTTCTTGAGGGGTATGCTTCCATGGTTCTAGATCTTTTGGCATGAGCACAAGGTGTATCTAGGATCACTGCACTGAATATTCTCCTACGGAGGCCAGGTTCTATTCCAAATATTTTTTTTTATCAAAAGCATCCCTTCCCAAAGGTAAACATAATTTGCTTCATTTTATTTTTTTTGGTACTTATGTATTTTGCAGCTGTAATCGATTTTTAATTATAGATGATGAAACCTAACCCTTCACTGACGTAATATTTTCAACTCTATAATCATTTATGATAGTTGAAATTCCTTTATATTTCAACTGTAAAAATTGACTATTTTAGTATTTAAATTCTGAAAATTTTCTATGTGAATAAATTTATGTATGACTTTATGCATGTGGTATTGAACTCATGATCGCCAATTAGAAAAATTATATAGACAGGCTTGTCCCAAACCTGGCCCCCTATAATTTTTTATTACCTAGTGAGTGCTTTCTGTGGGTTTTGGAAGCATATTTGTATACGTGTGTAGTCGATCTTGCCACCACCAATCACCATAGAGAGTATATTTGATTGGAAATGTTGATGTAGTACTAATATGTTCAACAAGATTCCATTATGGCCATATTCTAACCCAACCCAATGACACGAGATGTAAGTGGATGAGTCCAGGTGCATATGTCAAGAAATTTTGGCAAAAATATACCTACCAAACCTGACACTTGAACCAAATGATGTCTGGTCTATGCAGTTCAAATTCAAACCCTCAGTGCATGTTTCTCAAAGAAATATCAACACTATACTTTGTGAACATGAATTAAGAAAATGCGTTTTGAAATCCAATAATGTGAGCATGAATTTTGATTTTACTACACTAAGAGAAGGGAGGTGCACTCTATAGAATAGTATGGATCAAATGTGCGAAGGAGAAGGTTTAAATGTTGAAGCCTTGCTCAAGTATGAGAACCTTAGTCAAGGTGTAGGAAAGCATTACTGGGGTATTAGAATCGAGTTAAGTAAACTTGAAGGTGTATGAAAATTAGATTAAGATTACCCCTTCAATGTAGTCTGAATTTGAGCTTACCCTATGTGGTTATGCTTGGTGTGTTTTCCCCCATGCTACGATTATGCCTAACCTAGTTATGGTTGGAAGGTCTCCACTCCTTAAAACCCATGAAACCCAATCTTACCACTGGCATTTGTAAAGAATCTAAAATGTGTTGCTTACCTAGATTAACCAAGTGTTTTCCATTGGAATGTGGATAACATTTACAAATCAAAATGGGAAAAAAATTATAACATAAAAAATCAAATCAAATAAAACCACAATGTGTGTGTATTTCTCAAGGTAAAACTTGTAGGATTCCCTCATCTTCTTTGGAATATTTGGATGGAGGGTGGTTCAACCACCAGTAATAATAGTGCTGGCTGGTGACCTACAAGGAATCAACTAGAACTATACCTTAGTTCAACTAGAAATAGAGACCTCACTATGAACTCCACCTTGAAAATGTTTGTTTGAAGAAATTGAGCTAACCACTAAGCTATATATGATGATGTTGATGATGATGAATGTAAAAAAATATATAATAATAATGAATATTATCATATATCTATCTTCTATGTTGCACTAGTAACGCTCCCAGCCCCTGGATATCACGTACCTCAATCTCTAATGCTCCTAGGAGCTTGGTAGCTGGTAAAAAAATGATCCAAAAACAAGGGGAGCTTCTTCAGGTATGTGGTAGCTTTTTGGGAGCTTTTCAGTGAATTATTTTGAGGCATGCGAATGGAGAACACTGATTTAGAGCATGTGGTAGCTCCAATCCTATTGTTGGCGTTGTTATGTTAGCCCTCACCTTATAGGCGCAAAGGAAAAAACTCAAGGTAAATGAAGAAAATCCATTGGAGGTGTAAGAGGGCCAAGTAAATATAAGGGAAGTATGGTATGCAATCCCTCCCCTCATGATAAGATCATGGACAAAGGATCCGATGGTGCTTCACAGCTAAGTAAAGCAGGGCCACAGGCCATACATGGGACAGTCGAAGAAAAGGTGCCACGTGGAGGGATTCCGGGGGTACCAAGGACGTTATGAAGAGGGTAGAGATATACCCCCCAGAATGCATGATGTCACAAGTTGACGGAGCAAGTTTTAAATGTTCCGTGGGGTGATGGAGCATGACGATAGGACCTCACGGACCCCCGGCGGAACCATTCAATGGACCCCTTGAGAATAACATGTGGCATTATTTAAAGCAAAGGAAAGTTGCAGGAAGGTCAAGCAGAAGCTGAGGCAAGGGTGGCCATGGCCAAAAGGTATATCACTTACCTAAATGGATTAGACCCTAAAGAGCTAGTCGTCCAAGGGATCAAAGACCATTTCAAGGGAGTGATGGAAATTAGAAGGGTAATCGGGAAGGAGACCACACTTGCAAACACGTTGAGAGGTTTCGAACAGGTTGCCAAGGGAGTGGAGTAGTTTGATCAGGAATGGGATGAGCTGGTGAAAGCAGGCCTCCCATCATGTTGGGAGCCTATAACGGCTATGTTTTCAGGTTTAACAGATTATGAACAGAAGTTGACGACTGTTATGAACCAAACTGATCTCCCCTATGAGAAAAATACTCGCCTAAAAGCTGAAACAATAATTGTTGCTTTGGGCAAGGAAATTTCCCCTCTCTGTCAGATCATGTAGCACTTGGCCGTCCACGTGAATTACTCTGAATTGACTAATATACAGGCCTTAGTGGATATTTTTTCCACTATTCCCCCACCAAGGATGACCATATGGCAGAAATGCAGCGAGTATGTCAACATTCTAGTCACCACACCATCCCACCAGTCCCCACCTCCTTAGAGACACAAAGTTGGCTCATCCACATTGTCAACACTTCCAAATCAGCCAGCAGTAGTGACGCCTCATCATCCCAAAAAATGATACTCATGATTTGGCCCAAGTGGCGTTTTTACTTGTTATTTCTTTTACTTAGTAATATCTGGTGAAATCTTCATTTTACCCTATCCATTTTATTTTATGTTTAGTTGTTATGTTTTCAATTGGTGCCTTTGGCCACTATGTAGATGATTAGAGGCATTTTTCCTCATCATCAGTTTTGATTTTGATAGAGACTCAAAACAGAAAAGATATTTCCGTGGACGAATATTGGTCTAAAATATATTTTTTCAATACTCAGCTCAGGGTTATAAAAGAGAGAACCTGAATCTAAAAGAGGGTTCTATATTTTCCAAAACAGAGACTGTTAGTCATGAATGTTCCATTTTGTAATGTTCTAAGGCATTATCATAGTATACATTAAAGGATACCATCGGGAAATTGAAACTTGTTTTTCTGTTGTGTGATGGATTCCTTATGAGATAAGTTAAAATTTGTATTCCCTCTGTTATACTCTAATACAAATTTTCTTGGCATTTCCATTACTCTCTTTATATCATAAGCTGTCAAAATGCGAGTGCTGATTAAATAGATGTGAATTTATCTGTGAAAAGGTACTCATATCTATTTGTCTATTGCACTTTAAATATGGCTCGAAGCTTGATATTATGTTCATATTTTATATCACATTCACCGACTTTCTTCCGATATTAGCTTGGGTAGATTCTTATGTTGGAATAGGCCTACTTGTCTTTAATACTCCCTTCATTTTCTGTTGTTCTTTCCACACTCTTTTATTTTTATAACTATACACGGATTTCATGTTCGACCCTCCTCACAGCTTTTTAAATCTAGGTCTGCCTTTTGATATATGCTTATACACGCTTATTGTTATACTGTTGGACGTTATTGTTATCTAATCTCTGTTTTTGATGTCTTGGTCCTGTCTTATGAAATTATATATCCTTTTCTAAACAAGAGGTCTTGTATTGTCAACTACAGAAATTTTTCTTGAATCCTCTTGGTTTAAGATGTCTTAGGCACTGGTCCTTCACAACTCAGGGCTATCTCTAGGAGCTACAACATATTTTTGGCACCGTTTTTGGGGATCGAATTTGAATATCTTATCCCTGGGTACGACAGAAACACATTCACCCTTCAAAATCAGGTGAGCACGAAGGGTTGAGAGTTGTATATCCCTCACCTTGGCGAATCCATTGTCCCTTGAAGTATAAAATCCATTTGAAGTCATGGATTACCAAAATCCCCACCTAAGGTCAGATATCTCTCAGTTAAGAACCCCTTATTTATCTAACCTAGAGAATATCTTATTCAAACGAATCTGGAAAGAAATTCAACCTACCCACATTGATATACCCAGATTCTCTCTTGAAGACTCCCCGTCTTCCTCATAGCAAGCTCAAGCACAAGGCCCTGGTTCCACTGCAAGAGTTATTGAATACCCACGAGCTAACCCTTTCCTTGAGAAGTCAAAGGTAAAAAATGAAGTAGAGTCAGTAGATATTTCAATATTTGTCTTACATCCCACTCCGGAACCTGAAGAAATAAAGGAGGGAACCATCCCTCAGATTCTACATGCCCAAGAAAATCCACAGATCACCATTCAGCATATCCCCATTGTCATTCAGCCAAATCTTGCTCTTACTCCACCCCCTCCCATGGTGGTTCCTGGATTTTTTTTAAATAAATATTCCCCCCTGGCATTACCATAGATTTTAAATGACATGCTCCAAGACTACATGAAGCTCTTACCCCGGTTTACCAGGGAAGGTAGTAATGTTGCGCAAAATCGTCTGGAACTCTTCTGTGCTTTTGCAAAGAATTTTAATATTGAACATTTGGACAT
The DNA here is from genome assembly GCA_034641835.2 of Pinus albicaulis. Classification (NCBI taxonomy): domain Eukaryota; kingdom Viridiplantae; phylum Streptophyta; class Pinopsida; order Pinales; family Pinaceae; genus Pinus; species Pinus albicaulis. Next base: position 314,580,910 of record CM076578.1, read on the forward strand.
GGTACAGAGGATATTTGTTCAATCTCTGGATGGGGAAGCTCGAAAATGGTTCAAGACTCTTGGATACCGCTCCATCACTAATTGTGAGGAGATGGAAAATGATTTCACCAAAAAGTGCAGAGAGAAAAGGGATCATGGTTATTGCCTCACAGAATTCAATGCCACTAAAGAAAAATCATAGTGAAGATGTGGTTGAGTTTATAAAGGGCTTGAACAAGTTATACACCAACGTGCAAGCTAATATGAAACCTCCTCAGATAGCTGCTATGGTAGTGTTTGTAGGAGTATTTGAATCTGATTTTGGTTTCACCCTAAGGGAGAGGAAATCAGCTTCTCTGGATCAAGCTCAGAATGATGCACTAGAGGTAGAAGCTAAATTTCCATCTACAGGAAAATCGAAAGGAATATTGGACCCCGATTTCAAGCAAAGAGGTAAAGAAGAAGCCTCTTCTTCAAACCAAGATAGGGAGGTATCAGATTATAAGATTGAAGAGACCAACAAAATGATTAAGATTCTGTCAAGTAAGTTGGTGAAGCTTGATATGGAAACAAATAACGCCTCATCCTGGCCATCTCAGACTATTCCTAACAAGGATATAACCCACAATACATAAAGCCACCACTACAAATATTGCAGAGAGATAAAAAGGAGCAACAACATCACATACAACCCCCTCTGTATTTGGAAGGACAAATGGAAGGCCCTGCTGAAGATGGTCCTGATGGAAAAGATGATCAATACCTCACTTTTTCCAAAAGCAAGGAGGTAGAGCTTTCCCTCCAAGACGAGGAGGAGGAAGAGACAGTGAACCCCACTCTAGATCTAGATATTGATGATTATTGCAAATAGTTCGTGGATTTCATGCAAGCCCAATTTCACATGAAGTATGACCTTCGGTCTTCCAGTAAGAGGACATGTACTCAAGATCAGTAAGAAGAGTCACCTCCTAAGGATTCGGCCTTCCAAAATATTGATAACAAAGGTAAGAAACCTATTGAAGAACCCTCAGGACAGAAAGGTATTCCCTCATCCTCATCCAAGTCGGTACCTGACCCTCTTACACATCCTAAATGTATGTCCACTAATGAAAAGCTCCCTGTCCTCACCAATGAACCAAAAGAGACCACTGTAGAAAAGGGGCCCACTATGTTTTATCTCCAAAAAGAGCTAGAGAAAGTTAAAATTCTTGTTCCTTTAGTCAAACTCCTAAAAAAACCCTCCTATAAAGCTCAGGTCTCTCCGTTTATGCTTCCTCATGGGGTAAATCTACCCCCATACTATCTTAACCTTCAAGAGGAAAGGCCCATTGTAGTATTTGGCCCCCATGGAGAAGAGTTAGACTCTACAGCCCCACCCTTTTATGTCTCACTAGTCATCCATGATTTGTTGCTACACAATTGCATGTTGGATTCAGGGGAATCACATAACCTGTTACCTCTTTCAGTCATAGAGCAGCTGGGATTGCAGATCACTCGAACCTAAAAAGACCTCTATTCATTTGAATAAAAAAGAGTCAAATTCCTCAGCATGATTAAATATCTGGTGGTAAACTTGGCTCAGATCCCAGCCAAGACTGTTGTCATGGACATAGTAGTTGCCGATATTCCAGCCTGGTTTGGAATGCTTCTATCCAGATCATGCGGTACTAAAAATGGAGGGTCGATCAAGCTTTATCTCACTTATGCAACTATTCCAGTGTTTGGGGGGCAAGAAATAAGGTTGTATAGGGAGTCAAGATTTGTGTAAATGGGGACCAGAGCCGATGGCTTAGTAAATTCTCTGGTATATAGTAAAGAGGGGGAGTTCTCTTTTCTAATGCTTCAGGAATACCAAGAGTTTTTGCAGGAACCAACATTCAACTTACTGAAGCTGCAACAGTCTTCAAGTGATGATGAAAGGGGAATGTGGACTCTCCAGTTTGATGGAGCAAATTCAAGGGAAGGAAATGGAGGAGTGCTTTTGATCTCTCCTACTATACAATTAGTCCCTTTCTCTTTTAAATTGGAATATGAGACCACAAATAATGTGGAAGAATATGGGGCACTACTTCTGGTCTTACAAACCGCCAAGAACATGAAAATTCGGAGTCTTAAAGTTTTTGGAGACTCACAGCTAGTGGTGAGACAGATTAAAAATCAGTGCCACACCAAACATCCTTGGCTAAGGGAATATAGAAACGAAGTGTGGGACCTGGTGGAGAAATTTTTACTCACATTCAAAATACAGTTTATGCCAAGAGATCAGAACAGGATGGCAGATTCACTGGCTGTGGCAACGAGTAATTTTCATCTACGTCAGAATCCACATCTAAGATATGAAGTGGAGGTGCATTATCGCCCCTCTATCCCAGACAATGTCAAACACTGGGAGGTGTTTAAAGATGAAGAGCAGATGAAAATCTTCATGGAAACTATCGGAGAGTTCTCTAACTTGGTCATCGATACTGGGGAGGAAGGGGAAATCGAAGAAAAACCCTAAATAAATGGCAAAAGAGGGTGGGCAGTCACAAAGTGTTGTATCTGAAAGGAAACGTGATCCCCAGAGGTTTAGTACCTTTGGAGAGACTTTTTGATAAAAACGACGTTCCAATCAACACTAACAAGCTGATGTTGGAAGCTCAAGTAGAAGATGTTAACGTTGAAATGGAAGAGGATCCTAAGATAGTTAAATTATCTAAAGGAGTCCTGGAAGAACATAGAGAAAGGTATTTACAGTTGTTCCACTCTTACAAGGATTTTTTTGCTTGGTCTTACCAAGATTTTAAAACATTCGATATAAGTATCATCTAGCATAAGATCCCACTGAGGGTAGATGCCAAGCCACATAAGCAGAAGTTAAGGTAGATTAACCCTTTGTTGCTTCCCGCCATAGAGAAAGAAATCAAGAAACTGCTAAAGGCTAAGATCATTGTGCTCCTGAGGTATTCAGAATGGGTGGCTAACCTGGTACCAGTCTGAAAGAAGAATAGAGAAATAGGGCTATGTGTAGACTTTCGGAACTTAAACAGGGCATCCCTTAAAGATAACTATCCCCTCCCCAAAATGGATCACAGATTGCAGAAAGTGGTTGGGTCCTCTCACATGTCCATGATGGATGGGCTCTCTAGGTATAATCAGGTGGTAGTCCTTCCCGAAGATCAAAAGAAGACGACATTCACCACCCCATGGGGCACTTTCATGTATGCTAGAATGCCTTTCAATTTGATAAATGTTGGAGCCACTTTCCAGAGGGAGATGGACATCACATTTATAGGAGAGAAAGACAAATTCGTGGTGGTATACCTGGATGATATCACCGTCTTTTCGAAGGATGATGTTGAACATATTGAACACCTGTGCCAGACTTTCAAAAAATGTCGCAGGTATGGTTTTTCCCTAAATCCTCAAAAATCTATGTTTGCTTTAGAAGAAGGAAAATAATTGGGGCATATTGTAACTAAAGCAGGAGTAAAGATGGATCCAAAAAGGGTGGAGGTAATCAACGGCATATCCTTACCCCAAAACAAGAAGGAATTTCAGGTATTCCTTGGACGCATAAATTTTCTGAGAAGGTTCATCCCGAACTACGCGGAAATAGTTCGGCATATCACCAAAATTCTTAAGAATATCAATGATGTGAAATGGACGAATGTGTCAAGAGAAGCATTTAATAGAATCAAGAGTGCTTTGCATAAGCCCCAGTATTAGCAAGACCAAATTACGGTAAGCCATTCATGATCTCATCTGCCTCCCTGCATATTGTAGCTGCAATATTATTACAGAAAAATGAGGAAGGGTATGAACATCCCATCGCCTTCTTTAGTTAGGTACTTCGAGATGCCGAACTAAAATACAATATTTTAGAGAAATAGTCATATACTTTGGTGAATTCCTTAAAGGCTTTGCAATTGTATGTGCTACAGTCAACCATCACCACTTTTTTGCCTACTGCCACGGTTAAAGATATTTTGATTCAAGGGGATAGTGAGGGAAAAAGAGGCAAATGGATCGCTGAGATCCAAGAATATGAATTAGACATTCGCCCCACAAATATTATCAAGGGATGGGGTTTGGCTAAAAAAAAATCTGAGTCTAACTGTCAAGCTCTAGGAATAAATTTATTCCATGGGAGTTGGTGAGTTACCTAAAGGCATGGAGGAACAACCCGGGATATAAATGGCTGTGCAGAAAAAAACACATGAAGTATCTGGTATGTGTTTGGTATAAGGATATTGTATAATATCTTTTAACTCTCAGGTGTCCATCAAACTTCGATAAGGCTAAATATTGAATGTTGAGGTTGAATTCCCAGAAGTATATTGTTGCAAATGGCCGATTATATTGGAAGGACCCTTTAGGAATCCTGCTTTTGTGCCTCACAGAATCTGAAGTGGAGGAAGTTATGGCTGAATTCCATGAAGACATTTGTGGAGGCCACTACAGTTGGTGCTCTACAACCCACAAGATATTTAAAGCGGGTTTCTTTTGGCCCAAATTGTTTGGGGATGTAAATGCTCGAGTCATGGCCTATGAAAAATGTCATAGGTTTGCTGAAAAACAAAAATTTGCACCCTTACCTATTATCCCAATACATATAGAAGAGCCTTTTCAGCAATGGGGGATAGACTTCATCAGGGAAATTCACCCGACATCTAGTGGTCATCATAATTGGATCCTAACCGCCATTGAATACTTCATCAGGTGGGTACAGGCTATACCAGCAAGGAATGACACTGATGTAGTGGTGATAAAGTTCCTAGAAGAAAATATTATATCCAGGTTTGTCTACCCGACTAAGATTGTGACAGATAATGCACAGGCTTTCAAGTCTGTAAAATTTACCAATTTTTGTCAGCAATACAATATCACCTTAGGGCACTCCACAGCCTATTATCCCCAGGGGAATGGATTGGCCGATTCTTCCAATAAGACACTGGTAAGAGCGTTAAATAAAACTATAAATGAAAGTAAGAAAAATTGGGATTCTCAGCTTAAATTCGCACTATGGGTGAACATAACCACAAATAAACGATTGACAGGAAAGTCCCCATATGAACTATTCTATGGTCGAGTGGCAGTCTTCCCAATTCAACTCGCTTTTCTTGTGGCCAAGTTCCTTCAGGATAGCCAAGTAGAGCCCAACGATCTTATCAGCAGAATAAAACAGCTGGTCAAGTTAGAGGAGACTCGGAGTCAAGTAAATGATCGGTTAGCAAAATACCAAGAGAAAATGAAGGATCTGTTTGATCAACATGCCAAAGAGAAGGAAATGCAATCATGGGATTTAGTACTAATATGGGACATCAGGAGAGCCGACAAGGGAAAGCAGGCAAATTTTAACCCACTGTGGTTTGGACCTTTCAAAATTGTTGAGGTCAAAGGAAATAACACCTTCACACTAGAGAATTTGGAAGGTGATGTGATTAAGACACCCATAAACGAGCAGTTCTTGAAACCCTATTTTGAAAAATAACCCGGGTCCCAGAAACCATTGTATTATAGTGTATATATTTGTTGTTATGTAATATCCCAAAACACGAATTTTCTACAACAAATAGAATATCTTAAGATATTCTAAAGTTGGAGCTTCAACAAATCATGAGCATGGAAATGTAGATCATCTCATTAGATGTAAAATAACACCTCACCAACAGATGAAAGAACCTCAGCAAGCATATGGCCTATATCCTCCTTCACAAGTGGGGAAATGTAGCAATATAGGGCATAAAATAGATGGCTTCAGAAAATAATGTTATACCTATGAGGAATGGCACTTATATCCCATATAATACATCATATATAACTCACATGTAGAATTAGAGGTGAAACAAATAACTCTAGCAAGAATAGACAGATCTCTCTAAGTCAATATGTCTCAAATAAGCTCAAACCCCCATAGCCTAACTCATGCAGAAAGGAATGAAGAAAGAACATTGTTAATTTATTAATGGTTTATGTAGCAAACAATGTGACATAATAGATCTATAGTCTACAAGCATCCAATGGCTGAGAAAATGGAGATCCCTCCCTCTTTATACAAAATAACATTAACCCAGCAAGGATTTCATGAGAGACAAATGTACAAAGAGCATATCTGCAGATCTGAATCTAAAAAACGAAGTTAGAATGCAACAATATATAAATGTCGCTGAAATATACAAATGATAGAGGAGGAATACAATGTAGAGCTCTCCGGGAGAATGGTTGGCCATGCCTCCTAGGAATAAGCTCACAAGCAAGGGATCAAACCCTGCTACTACTGCACTCTAGAAAATGATGCGGTTTATGAAGCTAACTGCACTGTAGAATATGGAAGGTGATTTGGCCACATTCCATGATGTAAAATAAGCCCTGGAACCTCCTTTACAGATCTTGCAAAGCAAGGGGAGCTCCCTCCTCTGAAAGATAAGCTCAGGAGTTGGTGTTGTAAGTCTCCCACTGCAACACCCTGCAACACATCGTCCCTTGCTATAGGAATAACATTGTGGCTGAAGGAGGATGCTTGGCCTCAAGGCCAGATGTGGGAAATTAAAAACATAACTCCTCCAAGAGACCACTCAATGAAGGGGAAGGAATCCCTAAGAAGGAATGCCTTGTGCTGAACAACGTTGCATACTCAACTCAATAGCTGAAGAATGCTCAAGAGTCTAAGCAGACCAAAATCAATAATTCATAAGCTAACCTCAAATTTTTTTTATCTTCCTCCTTATAAATTTTGTGAGCCTACTCACCTTGGGTCCCACCCATTAGGGTTTCCAACACCACATGGTTCCTTTCCCTCCAAAACTGCTTTGTAGCTCTATCTAGGCTACTCATCCATACTACGTTGTTGAGTTGGTCAACTTGACTGAATCAAAATGAACCTCTTCCTATTCATATTTGGAAAGTGCAAAATCCAGCCACTAGAATGTCCCCTTTTTCACACCAAGAGGGGTTTTATGTCAATACAAGTTAAATATGTGTCTTTTTCCCCATTTATTCATCTACTAGTTGCAAAATCAAAATTTAATATTCCTATTAGCTGCATGGTAAGCTTAGGAATATTTCAGTCCTCCCCTCCCAAATTTTTCTTGTCCTCAACAACTGCAAGGATAGAACTGGAAAGTGTCCTTTCCTCTTCCTGTAGCATCCCCATATGATGAGCTCCCCCAAAGAATAAGATGTTGTCTCAACAATGAAACCTCATAGTGCCTCTCCCAAGAAAACAAATTAGCATTTGGTGTACATCCCAAATGGCTATCATCATGTAGAAGTAACATACTCAAGGAGACAACTATGTGCTATCTAGAGGTCCTCTCAAGGCATGGAGTGTGAAATTCATGGGAAATTTTCATCCCCAAGTGAAACCTCCACCCCCAAGCTATCATCCATATTAAATGAGTCACCCTCCAACATGGCAACTCATGAAGAATCTCCTCCACCTTTGGCTCTTGAAGTGTAGTTGGGCTGAATAAATGAACATGATAGGAAAGAAGGCCTATCCCACGCTGTCCTCCTCTCCAATTTTGATAAGTGTAGAGGGCATGTTGATCTTGGGCTGCAACATGATCGCCCTCTAATGGAAAGAAGAATATTGAGTCTCCAAGGACACTTTCTCCAAAGTCATGAGCCATGCCAACCCAAACCATTCCATACAAGATGAATGGCACATCATCACCATATGGCATCATAATCAGAAAAACGTTTAAGGTTGTGTGGAAGTTTGGATGGTACAAATGGTTCTCCAAGTGGATGTTGTGCAGTCTTCCCAACTGATGTTTGAGAATATCATGTGGCAAGTGGTTTTTCAATGAGTTACATGTTGTGCATGTTTTCTCCTCCACCATGGGGTGGTAAGCAAAAATGAATATTATTTGTACATATTCAAAATAACAATATACTTGCCCAAAGTCATGTATATATAGGCCACTATCATTACAAATATTGGCCCTAAAGTGGCCATGAAACCCAAAAATACTCTTGCTCTCTTGTGGAGCAATGCACTATTCATATATGGTGAGAATATACAAATACTCAATGGAGTAATCAATAACTACATAAATGCATATCGTACCATACATAAGGAGTTGGCTGAAATTGAGGTCCATGGATGATTCCTCCCATGAGAATCTCCTCATAAAAATCTGAAAGAAGAAGGGATACATCCTCTCCTTGGAATATTCCATCAATAAGAACATACTCCTATGTGACAGTGCTGTAGGCCTTAGTAATGAGGCTCTATAACTCCTCCCTTTGACATTCCATATGCCAAATCTATCCACCATCATGCTGCTATGTGAGAAGATCTTCTTCCTATATGGAAGTCTCTCATGATCCTTCAATACTGAAGGGTAGCCTCCTTGCACCTTGAATGTGCCTTCTTTCCCTCTAGAAATTTCATGAAAAGTATGGGAAAATTTCTGCCCATACTAGTGCAACCATAGCAACAACAACTCTTGTTGCTTCCTCATCTCTCCCTCATACAAGCCATAGAGTAAGCTCATGATGGTTGTCTTGTATGATGCCCTATACAAACAAGTTTTCTGTTGTTCTATCATATGGGTTCCATGACATGCCTTCCTCCACCACATACCTTTTGTTAAAGGGTATGATTGAAGATGGCCAAACTCTCTCAAGAGTAGCCAATGCAACTTTACTTCTTTCTTCCCTGTTTCATAAATCTGCAAGTGGCTCACCAACCTCTTGCTCTCCATCCACCTCCATTAATCCAAATTTGGATGCCCCCAATCATTCTCTCCTTTGGTATATTCCAAATGAAAACTAACAGTCTCCCAAAATAGATTTCTCCCCTTACACCTCATGGCAAGTTGAGATGTAATCCCTTGGTGATCCTCTAGAGAAGACCTCTCATCAATCAACCTCTTGAATCTAAAATAATCAATCAACCTCTTGGAGTTTCATTGCATCTCTCTTCTTCTCTCCTAGATCTGAAAATTAATGAGAGTAATCTCATCCTCGCCATCATTTTGTTCTCCTCTTCTTCTTATATTCTGATAGGATATTAAATCCATAGGGTGAGGCAAGATGGCAACTTTGATACCACTATAATATCCCAAAACAGGGATTTTCTACAACAAATAGAATATCTTAAGATATTCTAAAGTTTGAGCTTCAGAAAATCATGAGCATGGCAATCTAGATCAGCTCATTAGATGTAAAATAACACATCACCAATAGATGAAAGAACCTCAGCAAGCATATGGCCTATATCCTCCTTCCCAAGTGGGGAAATGCAGCAATATAGGGCATAAAAAAGTTGTCTTCAAAAAATAACGCTATACTTGTGAGGAATGGGACCTGGATCCCTTAGAATACATCATATGCAACTCACATGCAGAATTAGAGGTGAAAAAAATCACCCTAGCTAGTATAGACAGATCTCCCCAAGTCAATATGTCTCCAATAAGCCCAAACCCCCATAGCCTAACTCATGCATAAAGGAATGAAGAAAGAAAATCATTATTTTATTACGGGTTTATGCAGCAAAAAATGTGACATAACAGATCTGGAGTCTACAAGAATCCAATGGTTGAGAAAATTGAGATCCCTCCCTCTTTATACAAAATAATATTAACCCGGCAAGGATTTCATGAGAGACAAATGTACCAAGAGAAGATCTGCAGATATAGATCTGAAAAATACAGTTTGAATACAACATTTTATAAATGTAGCTGAAATATAAAAATGACAGAGGAGGAATAAAATGTAGATCTCTCTGGGAGAAGGGTTGGCCCTTCCTCCTAGGAATAATCTCACAAGCAAGGGATCAAACCCCGCTACTACTGCACTCTAAAAAATGACACAATTTCTGAAGCTAACTATGTTGTAGAATATGGAAGGTGATTTGAAAACATGCCATGATGTAAAATAAGCCCTGGAACCTCCTGTATAGATCATGCAAAGCAAGGGGAGCTCCCTCCTTTGAAAGATAAGCTCAGGAGTTGGTGTTTTAAGTCTCCCACTGCAACACCCTGCAACACAATGTCCCATGCTATAGGAATAATGCTATGGCTGAAGGAGGATGCTTGGCCTCAAGCCCGGATGTGTGAAATGAAGAACATAACTCCTCCAAGAGATCACTCAATGAAGGGGAAGGAATCTCTAAGCAAGAATGCCTTGTGCTAAACAACACTCCATACTCAACTCAATAGCTGAAGAATGCTTAAGTGTCTAAGAAGACCAAAATCAATAATCCATAAGCTAACCTCAAAATTCTGCTATCTTCCTCCTTTTAAAGTTTGTGAGCCTCCTCACCTCGGGCCCCACCCATTAGGGTTTCCAACACCACATGGTTCCTTTCCCTCCAAAACTACATTGTCGCTCTATCTAGGCTACTCATCCATATTGCACTGTTGACTTGGTCAACCTGACTAAATCAACATGAACCTCTTCTTGTTCATACATGGAAAGTGCAAAATCTAGCCACTAGAATGTTCCATTTTTCACACCAAGAAGGTTTTTATGTTAATAAAAGTTAAATATGGGTCCTTTTCCCCATTTATTCATCTACTAGGTGAAAAATCAAAATTTAATATTACTATTAGATGCTTGCTAATTTTAGGAATATTACATGTTACTACTTTCACATTTGATGTTTGTTTCATGATAACGATGTGTGAAAATTTTGGAGAGGCCCTGGCCTTCAAAGAATGGGCTACAAATGGTTTGCGAAGTTCTAAACATGTCCGAGGATGAACGTGCCATCCCCAGGTGGAGCCAATGTTGTTATGTTAGCCCTCTCCTTATAGGCACAAAGTAAAAAACTCAATGTAAATGAAGAAAATCCATTGGAGGTGTCAGCAGGCCAAGTAAATATAAGGGAAGTATGGTATGCAAGCCCTCCCATCATGATAAGAGCATGGAAAAAGGAGTCAACGGTGCTTCACAGCTAAGCAAGGTGGGGCCACAGGCCATACATGGGACAGTCAAATAAAAGGCACCACGTGGAGGGATTTTGGGGGTACCAAGGACGTTATGAAGAGGGAGGACCTATACCCCCTAGAATGCATGACATCACAAGTTGGCGGAGCAAGTTTTAACCATTCTGTGGGGTGATGGAATGTCACGAGAGGACTTCATGGGCCCCCGCCAGAACCATTTAGTGGACCCCTCAAGAATAATAGGTGGCGTTATTTAAAGAAAAGGAAAGATGCAGGAAGGTCAAGAAGAAGCCGAGGCAAGGGTGGCCATGGCTAAAAAGTATTTCACTTACCTAAACAAATTAGACCGTGAAGAGCTAGCCGTCCAAGGGATCAAAGACTATTTCAAGGGAGTGATGGAAATCAGAAGGGTAATCGAGAAGGAGACTGCACGTGAAAACGCATTGAGTGGTTTGGAACAGGTTGCCAAGGGAGTGGAGCGGTTCAATCAAGAATGGGATGAACTGGTGAAAGAGGGCCTCCCATCATGCTGGGAGCCTGTAATGGCTGCATTTTCACATCTAATGGATTATGAATAGAATTTGACGACTGTTATGAACCAGACTGATCTCCCCTATGATAAAATTGATTGCCTAAAAGCTGAAACAATAATTTCTACTCTAGGCAAGGAAATTTCCCTTCTCTGTCAGATCAAGCAGTGCTTGGCTGTCGACGTGGATTACTTTGAATTGACTGATATACAGGCCTTAGTGAAGATTTTTTCCACTATGCCCCCACCAGGGGTGACCATATGGCGGAAATGAAATGAGTACGTCAACATTCCAGTCACCACACCGTCCCACCAGTGCCCACCTCCTCAGAGACACAAAGCTAGCTCGTCTGCATTGTCAGTGCTTCCAATTTAGCCGACAGCAGCCATTCCTCTTCATCCCAAAAAATGATACTCATGATCCGGCCCAAGTGGCCTTTTTACTTGTTATTTATTTTACTTTGTAATTTCGGGTGAAATCTTCATTTTACCCTATGCATTTTATGTTATGTTTAGTTGTTATGTTTTCAATTGGCGTCTTCGGGCACTATGCAGATGATGAGAGGCGTTTTTCCTCATCATCAGTTTTGATTTTGATAGAGACTCAAAACAAAAAAGATATTTCTATGGACAAATATTGGTCTAAACTAACTTTTTGCAATACTCAGCTCAGGGTTATAAAAGAGAGAACCTGAGTCTAAAAGAGGGTTACAGATTTTCCAAAATAGAGACTGTTAGTCATGAATGTTCCATTTTGTAATGTTCTAAGGCATTATCATAGTATACATTGAAGGATCCCGTCGGGAAATTGAAACTGGTTTTTCTGTTGTTTGATGGATTCCTTATGAGATAAGTTACAATTTGTATTCCCTCTGTTATACTCTAATACAAATTTTCTTGGCATTTCCATTACTCTCTTTATTTCATAAGCTTTCAAAATACGAGTGTTGATTAACTAGATGTGAATTTATCTGTGAAAAGGTACTCATATCTATTTGTCTATTGCACTTTAAATATGGCTCGAAGCTTGATATTATGTTCATATTTTATATCACATTCACCGACTTTCTTCTGATATTAGCTTGGGTGCATTCTTATGTTGGAATAGGCCTACCTGTCTTTAATACTCCCTTCATTTTCTGTTGTTGTTTACACATTCTTTTATTTTTATAACTATACACGAATTTCATGTTCGGCCCTCCTCACAGCTTTTTAAATCTATGTCTACCTTTTGATATATTCTTATAGACCCTTATCATTATATTTCTGGACGTTATTGTTATCTACTCTCTGTTTCTGATGTCTTAGTCCCATCTTATGAAATTATAAATCCTTTTGTAAACAAGAGGTCTTGTATTGTCAACTATAGAAATTTTTCCTGAATCCTTTTGGTTTTAGATGTCCTAGGCAATGGTCCTTCACAACTCATGGCTGTCTCTAGGAGCTACAATAGTGGGATTCTCCCCATTTTCACATAATTTGTTCCCAAATGAAGCCGAGCATGGGATCATTGCTGGCAATGGGAGGAAACCCCAATTGGTTGCATTCCCCTTCTCCAGACACATTCAGAAGCCATGCCACGTCACCGATCGAGTTGCCAAGTAAGAGGGTCATGTTCCTGAAGGTTGTAACCGATGTAATGGTGAAGAGCCACTTAAGCATTGCATTTCCCCCACATTAGGTGAGCAATGGAAGGGATTTTTCTAGAGTTTGGTTGATTTCTTTTGCAATTCAACCCGTGGGCCTCTCGTACAGGACCCCTGTGACTTGTGCGGCTTGGCACAGTAATAAGGCTAATTTTTTCATCTTGATCTTCACCTCGTGGCATTCCTACATGAAGGAATGAGCTTCTTTGGCCAATTTGGATGCCTCATCTACTAACTGGATGTTTGTACTTTATAACGAGACATCATTCATTTGCTCGTGTTTTTTCCTTCGAAGTGAATTGGGGTAATGGATTTCAAGTCTAGTTTCTATTGTCCTTGACTTGAGTTTTCTTCTTCCTTTTGTCTTTTATATATATTTTTCATTCCTTTTTTAAAGGTAGAAAAGGGATTTTCTAGAGATTTTCTAGATCCTAACTGGTTATGATATTTCTGCCATTACTGGTGGATTCGTTCTTCCCATGCAAAAGTTTCCTTCAAAGTTTCTTTTTCTACAAAGGGAAGCTCAACGGGACACTTTGCCACCTCTTTCTTAGAATCTGAAGTTCTTGGATAGGTGTTAATATCAACTTCATTAATCTTGTTCTGTTGTAGAGCGAAGCTCAATGGGACACTTTGGCACCTCTTTCTTGGAATCTGGAACTACTTAGATGAGTTAAGATCAGTTGGACTTTCTCATTAGGATGTTGTCCTCTTTTTAGAATATCTGGAAATCTCACTTTTGGTTGTTTTCTAATATGAGACTCTTACATGCTGAAATGGGGGTTTTGGAGGTTTAATGGTCACCTTGTTTTATTTTTTTTAGGTTTGTATTCTTTACTAGTTTTTCTAGTTTGGACATGGAAAAACAAGGTGACAATGTTTAAGGCAACTTGTACACTTGAAAGAATTTTTTGGAGTCTTGACTCTAGAGGTTGCTCCTATATGTAATTCATAATTTGTAGTTGTATTGAGGTTGGAAAGGGTTTTTTTAGGTCCAATTCCATACAAAAACTTGCAGTATGTAGTTATTGTGGATGACATTAAGAGTTTGTGTTAATTTTAGTTAACAATGTTATGTTCTATGCTTTGATAAATTTACTTCAATATTTCTTACTAGCCCAATTCAAATTCCTGTTTAGCAATCACATTAACATTGACAGTAAATGCTAATAAAACATAAATAAAAAGCCATAAGACAAGCCAAGACATGAGGACACAATAATTTCGTGGATGCTAGGGAAGAACCCCAATGTGGGGATAACCCTTTGATAAAATCTTATTATTATTCTTCAAATTCAGCAGAGAGAGAAAGTACAATTTACAACAGTCAACAGGATTCCCTAGCTAGCAAATTCAATGTTGGTCAAACTAGCAATATGCCTCCTAATGGAGCTCGTTGCGTTGGAATCATCTTGCTGAGCACTATCATTCTCATCCATCACATGTCGAAAATCCATCATATTTTTTGCCCAAAGCATGATGGGTACAGAACCCCCAAGCTTGGATCTCAAGCCCACAAGCCCATTTTGTGGCACTTTGACCTCCAACCTATTATACTGTACAACAACCCTCCCCATTTCTAAATTTTTATATTAAATTTCAATAAGAAGTAGGTCCCCTTTTCTTTTTTGATGGGAATAAAACTATGAGGAAATCTGATTATCATAGAAAACAATAAAAAAGATTCATTGTTAAAAAACACACAAAAAAAAAATCAATTGCATATCGCTTATCCCAAATGCAAATAAACAAATGTGTTATCAAACTAATTTCGATCTAACCAATCATAAGACTTATATTGCATCGGCACAAATTATAAATGTCTTCCTTTCAAAAATTCCAATGCGATAAAGTAAATTGCAAATTGCAAATTGGAGAAATATTATGTTTCTATATCTTCTTTGCAAAGCTCCGATGCAATGAGACTTACCGATAATCGGATTTTGGATAAGTCATACTTCATCAGGTCTATTTGAGAAACTCCGATCCGATGTAATTTTAATCGCAATCGCATTTTGGTGAAACAATATCATGATCACTTGCTTTATAAATGTTCTGACATGATGGACCCCACCACAATCACAATCGCATTTCGGCAAAGTCACATTACAATTCTATTCGCAAAATTGTTCTTAAATAATTTCCTTTTTACATAATGATGTTTATTCTGACTCAATTTCTTCCCACTTCTATGAGAATTTTCTCATTTATAGATCTATAAAATAGCAAGTCCACTTATTAGCAGAACTGGTGAGACGATACCAGAAAGAGAAAATGTCAAAGAAGCTTAACAAATTGAGAGCTGCTACCGTCCCAAAGGTTACCGTCATGCCAAAGGAAAAGCCAGTCAAAATAAAGCTAATTACGGATACTACGTGCCTGGGTCTCGGAAAGATTTCCTGGGAAGAATTTTATAACTTTCTTGAAGCAGAGTAACCCCACTATTACAGAAGTAAAGGCGATGGTGCTAGATGAAGAATTAGATTCAGATAGCCCCCTTAAAGAAATGGAAAATTATTTTATCCATATAATTGCAGCTCGAGCAAATTTATTTCCATACTATGATCTAATACGATGGGTTATAGAAACCACAACCATCACAGAAAAAAAAATTGTCACTGTTGGAGGAAAGATGTTTGGATCTTTTAGAGCACAAGACATCAAGGCAATGTATCATTTTCCAGAACCTGAGAACACCTGCAACAAATCCTTCATAGAATATTTCGCTTCAAGCAAAGAAATAGAATCAAAC
Organism: Pinus albicaulis; assembly: GCA_034641835.2. Lineage (NCBI taxonomy): Eukaryota > Viridiplantae > Streptophyta > Pinopsida > Pinales > Pinaceae > Pinus > Pinus albicaulis. The sequence goes on from CM076578.1 coordinate 314,596,696, forward strand.
CCTATTAAGGAATGGATACAAGCTCCAAACATACATAAGCATGAGGCCTTAGGTATGTATTCTGTAGAATCACTTGCACCTCTGGATTTCTATGTTGCTGCCATGATATGCAGACTTTTTGGGAGTAATAATTCTGCAAGGTTTTCTATTCAAATGGTACCGCTAATTAATGCCACTGTAAGTTCCATTATTGTGGATTGGTCAGTCATTCTATCTGATAAGATAGAAAATAAAATTATGGATTATAGAAGAAATAAGCATATTGTAACTACACCCCCATTTAATTTATGTGCTTACATTTTAGATGCCTTATGCTTTAATTTTGAGTTTGCTATTTTGGGATGGAAATGGACTCCTCAGGATCCTACTCCTATACACATCTATCATAAATATTTGAGGAAATCCAATTTCAATAACCATGTATACAAAATTTTCCTTGGCTATATGTTGCCCATTTATCAAGCTATTTTTAACCAACACCCTCCTCGGCCCTCAGATAAGGCAAAAATTGATTTAACCCCAATTGGAAATTGGTTTGGGGAGGAAACTTTCACCTATATCAAGATATTTGGAAGCATTGTTGAACCTCACATCTTGCCCTTATATGTCCCTGATAAGCTATTGGACCAAGAAATAGCTTATCGGTTCACCGAAAAGGGAATGTCCAGAAGTTTAAAGAATTCTAAAAAATTGATGTGGCCTACATTTCCTTTATAATGTGGAACTTATACCCTCTATGATTTCAAGCATGCGGAAAAAGAAGACCTTAATATAAAAGAACACAAGCTTGCAACTGTCCCCAGTAGGCAATATGATACGAATAAAGTTTCCTTTAGCTTCACATCGATGGTGCAAATTGCTAAATTTGAGCATGAAACTGATAATTTTGATGACCTTTATGTCTCGATTGAGAAATTCTCACAGGTTTATGACTCATCTAAATAAAAGTTTCAATTAGAGGACATGAATAAGTTTTTATAGTTTAGAAGTGAAAGACTGCTTACAGTTCCCCTTGACCAATTGAAGACTACTTTACAAGAAAAAGAGAGTACTAAAACAGAACAAAAGAAAGAGGATATAGGTAGCAAAATTGATGTATAGAAAGAGAAATGAGATACAAGAAGGAGACTTAATGATCGACTTGAAAAAGAGAAGACCAGTGAGAAAGAGGGAGATTTTGTTGAAACCAGTATTAATGAACAATTGTTAAAAGAATATGAACAATTTGATCAACAGATATGAGACCAAGGCAATTCTCAAATTGATAACATCGACTGCCAAGATATTGAGATCATTCCTGAAAACCCATCTGAAGAAATTGTACTAAGAGTTGAAGACATACCCCCTCTAGATATCTTTTACAGCCCTAAGCATAGAGTTGTAGTAAGAAAACAAAGAAAAAAAAGAAGGATTGATCTAGGACCACTTGTAACTTCCCAGCTTGAACTAATGAATGTTGTTTGGAAGAACTCTGAAGTAAATCCTTCAGAGGATCTAACCAAACTATCCCAATATGCAGGGGCTTATAGTGAAACCACAATGGATAAAGCTACTGAAGCTACTCAACTGGTAAAACAAAAGGACTTGTAGATAGCATTATTAGAAGAAAGGACAACAAATGATCAACAAAGGATAGCACAGTTAGAACAGCAGTTGGAAGAAGAAAGACTGAGAATTAAGCAACTAGAAGAACAAATGAACATTGAAAAGCAAAAGCTTGATCAGCAAGCTTTAAACAAACAACAATAGTTGTCTCAGGAAATAACAAAATTGTAGACATTGCTACGAAAAGAGAAAGTTGCCAAGGAAGAGAAAAGTATAATATTTCAAGAAAAAATGGATAAATTCAAAGATTATCCTAAACTGGATCAGTTCAAAACAGAAGCCTTTGAAGTGAATAAGTTGTTGTCCCAACAATTGGATGATCTATGCCAGAAAATATCACAAGCTAAACCCCTCTGTGAAATAACATCATCCCTCATCGATGAAGCAGTCAATACAAGATTAGAATTTGAAAGCGTCGATGAGAAGATTTTAGAATTTATCACATGACAGGAAACAGAATAGGGTAAAATTTCAAATCTTCCTAGAATTGAAGCATTTCATAAAGAAATCGTATTTGCTGAGTGGGAAACTCAAATGATTAAAGAAGAACATGCTACTTCTAGAGCAAGGACTATAATGAATAATTTGACACAACTGGTTAATGATAGTCAATATGAAGCAAATTTAATTTCAGATTGCACTCCAGGAAAGTTGCCGAAGGTCAAAGAAATATATAAAAGGTGGAAACAGGAATTAATCAGTAAAGATCAAAAGATTGATAAAACATAGGGAATTACATGGGATGCCTTATGGTCCCATTTGGTCAAGCCATACAGTCAACAGATGGCAACCAAATGTCTTTCCAGTGCCATCAATTATATCATCCCGGAACTTTCTGATGCCACATACACCAGTCAACTGCATTCTCGGCTGAGTCACCCAACTGAAGTGAAATATATGCTCAAAATCTGCCAGCTTCGTACATTAGATATCATGGAAATCCAATGAACCTGTTTTATTGAAGATTGCAATCCTATTTTCAGATCTCCGATGATATTTTTAGCAATAGTTTTAGTTAATTTGTTTTTGAATTTCCTATTTGAACCCCTTTCAAGCATTTTAGAAAGGTTCCTGAATTTGTAATATTTTTGGGCTTGGATAATACATTTTTGTACTCCTTGACTTTCTTATTTTTTATAAAGGATCACATCCTATGATTTTATGGTGAATTATCTTTTAGAGTTGCATTTCTGTACCTTGAAGATCATTCTAAGTTAAAGAGCAGGATTGGAATATCAAATTACATCAGGAAGATATCAAATGTATCTGGATTTCTATCGATTATATTTTATTTTCTTTATGTGATGAAATATTCTCATTGAAATTTTCTATCACTTATATATACTTTTTTCTCAAATATTTCTTTATCATATCATTTTTGAAGATACAGGAATATCATCTTTCATAGTATGTGTAAATGATATAAATTTATGAATGCGATGTGCTATTATAAATCTATTTAATTTCTTAAACAGAGTTATCATTATATGATACTGCACCTTTCTTTTAAGTAAATAATACATTTTCATGGTTATTTGTTTAAATGAAATAATCTTTAAGTCGTATTCATATTTAATACCCAGGTTAGTTTTGGAGTTATTTGTAAGTCATAAATTAAGTTAGATAGATTAGCTCAATTAGTTAGTTTCTTTATCCACTTGCACAAACACCCCATCACCAATCCATTCATTATTAGGAAACTGGTCCTATAAATCCAGTTGGAGCCACCATCCCAAACGGAGAAGGAGTTGTTCTAAGGTCTGGACCGAGTGGTTCTCCCCCAATGTCTGAAGCAAAGATTTTTGAGGCTTCAACATTTTTGGTGCTAGAAGGAGGGCCTAAGCTATGAATGGAAATTAAATCCAAATCTACAGGCCATTCTAAGAGAAATTCACCCTCATCGCCTTCTTCAATTTCTTCTAGATCTCAAATCTCTAGAGAAGAAATTGAGAAGAACATAAATACACCCACTACCAAAGCTTTATATCTATCAGACAATCAACCTCCTGAGTCCCCTGAAGTACAATCTTTAATTCATAAAATCCAAGGGTTCTCATTATATTTAGAAGAGTATGAATTATCTGAAGGTAGTGTTACTTCACAATTCATATCTTCAAAACGTCTTACTAGGTCACAAAGCGAAAAACTTGGTATTCCTTCAAAGGAATTTCCTTTACCTAGTGGAGTTAAAACCAAAAAAACACCATCAGAATCAAATAGTGATATTATTTCCTCATCACAAACTCAATCATCTACTTCCCAAACTCAAACCCAGAAGAGTACATTTTTCCCAACAACCTCTAGTCAAACACCAGTTGTCTCTTCAAGTCCCTCAACCATTATGACAACAATGGCACAAAGACCATGGACTAGTCCAGGAGTTGTTGCAATTCCTTCACCTTTGCATGCATTACCAAATCATCCTGAAAAATGGCTGCCAAAATTTAGTCCTGACCTTGGCATACAAGTAGAATAACACATTAATAACTTTATGTTATCTGTAAATTTAAATGCAGTATAACATGAAGATGTTGTGGTCAAATTATTCCCTTATACTTTGCAAGGGGCAGCAGGATCTTGGTATTTTTCATTACCATCAGGATCTATTACAAGTTGGGATATTTTCTAGGAACGTTTCTTAACCAAATTTGGAGATGATAGATCAATAGCAACTTTAATTAATGAACTCTCCAATTTGAGAGTAGAATCCAGAGAACCCATCAAATATTTTAATTCTCAGTTCAAAGAAATTTTGAATACAATTCCTACAACATCAAAACCCAGTGAGCAAGTCCGAAGTGAATTGTATATAAAAGATTTACCTTCAAATATAGCCATCTTTGTAGATAGAGCTTCTAAACCTACCTTGTTGAAAACATGAAAGAAGAAATTGCAGTAGAAAGATGGATTATTGCTTTAAATAAAAAGAATGCTAATGAGGAAAGAAAATCTAAAAAAGTTAGTTTCAAGGATGATTCAAAGAAGAAAACACCTAGATATCCATATGATATGGTAGGCTTACAGAAAGCCCTGAAGACTATGTCCAATGAAATGGTCGAAATTAAAAAACAAGTAGCAGGAACTTCCACCAATAGACCCTTTATAAACTTCAAAAGAAATCGGACAACTGAATCTAAACCACCCAATTATCCAATGCAGAGTCATATTTAGAGGAAGATGAAGAAGAAGATACACCTCCATTATCAGAAGAAGAAGAAGAAGATACACCTCCATTATCAGAAGAAGAAGAATAAGAGGAGGAAATAGCTGAACTACATGGGATGTGGGATTTCATTTTTCCTAACTCAGATAGTGAAAAGGAACAAGAAGCCCTACCAGTAAGTACAAGAACTAAAGCTACAACAGAACCTGTTCAAATAGTCCCCAAGAAGAAAATTTCAACTCCGACTACCAAAGACAAAACCCCTGTAAAGAAATCTTCTCCTTTGCCTACTCAAAATCAACCATCATATTCTAATCCTCCTACATCAACATCTAAGACTCTGGTAGTGTCTGATTCTATGGATTATAACATTATTGAAGACGTGAATAAGACTAGAGCAAATATTTTTTTACATGAACTCAGAAAAATCAAGCATCAACAGAAGTTGTTGTTGAAAGAATTAAATGCAACACCTCTTTCTCCTCTACCAAATGGTGTAATTTCCAAAGCAGCCAAAGGATCAGGTAAGCCACCAGATAAAGTAGATGCTACTGATATTGTTCTTATTGGAGATAGATCTAATTCTCAGACACCTCCTTTCCTCTTGACTTATGAGATCTATAACAATAATTTACATAAGTGCTTGATAGATTCAAGAGCATCATCAAATATAATGCCTACTTCAGTCTGCTCAAAATTAAACATTGAACCCCAAAAATTTGCAGTTCATATTGTTCAATTATATCGGACTATAGTGAAAGTTGCGAGAGAAATTAATTAAGTCACTATTAGGTTAGCCTCTGATCCTAGGATAGTCCAGAGAATTGGCATACTGATTGCAGATATAACTGAGTTTTATGGATTAATATTAAGCAAGGATTGGTTTGCAAAACTCAATGGTTATATCGCCACTAATTATTCTCACATGTGGCTTCCCCACAAAGGGAAACTGAATCAAATCAAAGTAGAGCGAGAAAAACACATGATGCATACTGTAATAGAATTTTAACAAGAAAATCAACCTGTAGCTTTTAATAACAACATTCTCGGAGGTCATTTTGCTGAATCATTCCTTGGAAATTTCACGGCACCTAAACCACCTTTTTTTGTAAATAATTTTACTTCAAAAATTGAAAATTTTTCACAAACTGATTCTTCAAGATGCATTAATATTCTTGATCAATCTGTAAATAAAAATGTAGATAAGTATTTATTTTGGTCTTTGTATTTTGATGGATCAAAATCCAATGATGGCATAGGAGAAGGAAGCATTTTAGTTGATCCAGAAGGAGAAAAAACTATGCTGTCATGTAGACTATAATTTGAGTGTACAAATAACACTGCAGAATATGAAGCCTTGATCCAAGGAATTTATAAAGCAATAGGGTTGAATGTTAAATACCTGAAAGTATATGGTGATTCAGAATTGTTATCAAATAGGTAAGGAACAATATCCATTGTCTTTCAGGTCATCCTAAACATTATCAATCACTTGTTCAAGATCTCACCATTCATTTTTTAGCATTCAAAATCTCTTCTATCCCTAGAACTCATAATTCAGTAGCTCATTTATTAGCTAATGTTGCTTCCAAGCTTCTTCCAGCTGAAGATTACAGTCCAGATAGGTTTTCAGTTGAATTAATTTTGTGACCTTCTGTACCTGATAATGTCACCAATTAGAGAGTATTTTATCATGATGAAGATATCTTAAATTTCTTGACTTCAGAAAAATCTTATGATGATCAGTTAATTGATGAAATTGATCATGATCTTCAAAACACATCAAAATACAATGAAAATCCTATTCCCAAATCTATATTTAAACTTGAAAATCTATATGATATCAAAGACAGATTCAAAAAGGTTACCAATGCCAAACTTCAAAGTTCTACTTTGAATTTTGAATTAGTAAATCTTGGTACTGAGTTTAAACCACAAAATGTTAATTTAGGACTCTTGTTAACTTCAGAGGAAAGGATTGCTTTCATCAAGCTTCTGAGTAAGTACAAAAATGCCTTTTCCTGGAATTATGAAGATTTGAAAACTTATGATACTTCTGTCATTCAACATACATTCCAATGCTTTTCGATGTAAAACCAATACAAAAGAAGTTAAGAAAAATTAATCCTAGTTTGGAAAGTCAAATCAAGATAGAATTGAATAAAATTTTTAAGGCGAAAATTATTTTTCCTGTAAGACATTCCACTTGGGTCTCAAACATGGTGCCTGTTAGGAAGAAGAATGGAGATATTAGGATTTGTATTGATTTTAGAAATCTAAACAAGGCATGTAAAAAGGATATCTTCCCATTACCAACAATGGAACAAACACTTCAAAGAGTAGCTAGTTCTGAACTAATGTCCTTTCTTGATGGTTTTTCAGGTTATAACCAAATATTGGTACATCCGGATGATAGGTTGAAACCTACCTTTAGAACCAAGTGGGGAACATATGCCTACCAAAAAATTCCTTTTCGTTTGATAAATGCAGGAGCTACTTTCTAGAGAGCCATGGATATAGCATTAAAGGGTTTGATTAATAGATCAATTTTTATATATCTTGATGACATAACCGTATTTTCAAAGAAAAGAGCTAATCATCTGCATGATTTGAAACAGATATTTGAACGATGTAGAAGGTTTGGAATTTCTTTAAATCCAAAGAAATATTTCTTTGCTCTAAATGAAGGAAAACTCTTAGGATATGTTGTGTCTAAAGATGGAATATATATTGACCCTGATAGAGTAAAAGAAATTTCTGATATTTCCTTACCACATAATAAGAAATCCATGCAATCCTTTTTGGGACAGATCAATTTTGTGAAGAGAATTATTCCTGATTTTTCTCAAATAGTTTTACCTTTGCAGAATATGATTAAGAAAAATTTAGTTTTCAAATGGGGACATAAAGAAAAAGAAGCCTTTGATTCAATCAAATAGGAAATAATTGATGCACCTACAATAAATACCCCCGATTTTTATAATCATTTCATTCTGTATTCTTTGGCTACTGAAACATCCTATGCTGTCGTTTTGACACAACCCAATGATCAACAAGCAGAAGCACCAATCTCTTTCTTTAGTTCAAATCTGCAAGGAGCCGAACTTAACTACTCTGATGTAGAAAAACAAGCTTTTGTTGTGTTTAAATCAATCAAACATTTTAGACCATTTCTCCTAAAGACACATACAAAAATTATTGTCCCATTCTCTGTAGTGAGACAAAGAGAGCTAATTGGGTAACAGCTTTACAAGAATATAATATTGATATCAAGCCAGCTAGAATTGTTAGAGGATAAGGCTTTTGTAGATTGTTAGCAGGAGCTTCCAACATACCAAAACATCAAGATCAAGATAATATTGTTCAAGTAAATTATATAAGTGTTATAGATTTTGACTCTCAATATGTTGATCTCATATTTTATTTGAAAAATGGGTATGCTCCTTCTAATCTCAGCTATAAAAATAAGCGTGCTTTAAGACTAAAATCCAAATACTTCGAAATCATTGATGATGTGTTATTCAAAAGAAATTATGATTCTCTTTTCTTAAGATGTCTTGAAAAAATGAAGCATACAATGTGTTGCAGGAATTACATAATGGACCAGCAGGTGGACATTTTGGAGGAGATACTACAGCTCACAAAATAATCCATGTTGGTTACTATTGGCCTACCTTGTTCAAAGATGCACATGAATATGTAAGGAAATGCAAGGCTTATCAAACTGCTAGTGGGAGACAAAGGAAACAAGTTTTTCCTTTACAACCAGTAAACACTGAGCAACCATTTGAACAATGCAGACTTGATATTATTGGAGAAATTGTTCCACATTCTTCCAAGCAACACAGATACATCCTTACAGCAACGGATTACTTTACAAAGTGGGTAGAATCAATTCATTTAAAGGTAGCCAATTCTGTTGCAATCATTGAATTCATTGATAAATTCATCATTACCAGGTTTGGTGTACCTAATGCCCTTGTTTTTTACAATGCATCTTATTTTTCTAGAAATAGTATAATGGAATTTGCAATCAAAATAGGTTTCAAATTGAAAAATTCCACACATTATTATCCACAAGGTAATGGTTTAGCTGAATCAACTAATAAAAATCTCATCAAAATAACAATTGATCAGAGTCAAAAGAATTGGAACAAGTCTTTAATTTTTTCACTATGGGTTGATCACATAACTCACAAGGCTTCAATAGGTACTTCACTTTTTAATCTACTCTATGGAAAAGAAGTTGTAATACCGTCAAACCTAGTACTTCCATCTTTGGCCCTAGCTCAATTCATTGAAGAGAATCCTTCATCATCTATTCAATTAAGATTTGATCAAATTCTTAAATTAGAAGAAGATATAGAGAAATCTAAAATTTTTCATACCAAACATCAACAATTCATAAAATCTTCTTTTGATTCAAGTTCTATCGGATCCAAAACTTTGAAAATTGGTGATCGTGTTTTGAAATGGGACAAAGCACATGAAGATAAGGGTAAGCATACCAAATTTCAAAAGATGTGGCTTGGACCATTTCAAATTTTTGAAAAGATAGGCTCATAAACATTCATATTGCAAGATTTAACAAGAAAGAGAGAATCTCTTCCTGTGAATGGGCTTATTTTGAAAAAAATCTTTTCTTAGAAGGCAAACCCTTCTTAACTGTACATATTCCATTATGCAAGTTTTTTTGTTAATAAATAAGGTTGTTAATAGTATTTAATTGACTTTTTATTATTTGAAAATATATTTGAGAAAATATTGTAAATACTTATTTATGTAAAAAAGAATTTTTAAGGAAATGATTATAATTTTGGATAGTTAAAATAAAATATTAAACTTTGAAAATCTATTTAAACATTTGAAAAATCTTCCAAAACCTTGAAAATATTGTAAATCATTATAAGGTTGCTAAGAAAAGAAAGGTTATCCGTTAAAAGTAAAGAATTTTCCAATTTTGGCACTCAAAACTCTAAAAAATTGTCATCCATTGACTCCTAAGGAGAAAATCATTCACCCCATCCATTAAGGTTGTGACTTTTTAGAGTGTAATTCGAAGAAATTATCTATCTAATATTAAGAGATAAGAGGTCTCATCACGAGCCTGATTACCATGATCATAAGAAGTAATTAAACTGAAATTACCACCACTGCATACCAAAACAGGGTAATGGCTTATAATCATAAGACAAGGGGTCTCATCATGAGCCAACTTGTTCAGTTTAGTTACAACTAGTGATTGGCATTGTTATCAACTAGCTACCAAACCAGAACAATGGATTTTAAATTAAAAAGGAAAAAGAGAAAACACAAGATAGTATATCTTATGAATTTATCTTTTAAAGAGTCATGCTTTTAGATGGATGGAACAATGAATGATTAATGGTTAAAAGGTAACCCTGTTGAGACTATGAATGTTTGCAGGCAATAGAGGCACTACCTATGACAATAGAGTAAATCACAAAGCTAAGAACGGAAAGGTCCCCTACTTTATCTTTATCAACCAATCAAAGCTTGATAAAACCAAAAAAAATGTTTCTATTTTTAAGGAATTAAAAAGAGATTGTAAGTGATTTAGATTTTATTTAAATTTTTCTAAGGTAGTTTTCATTATCTTTAAAACTTTTTACTTACTAAAAGCATAGTGTTCATTTTATTTTTCAGAGATAACTGTTTCTTCCAGTGAATTGCCAATTGTTTCACACGTCTATCATAAATATTTGTGGAAATCCCATTTCAAGAACCATGTATATAGAATTTTCCATGGCTATATGTTGCCCATTTATCAAGCTATTTTTAACCAGCCCCCTCCTCGGCTCTTAGATAAGGAAAAACTTGATTTAACCCTAGTCGGATGTTGGTTCAGGGAGGAAAAGTTCACCTATATCAGGATATTTGGAAGCATTGCTAAACCTCACATCTTGCCCTTATATGTCCCCGATAAGCTATTGGCCTAAGAAATAGCTTACCAGTTGACTGAAAAGGGAATGTCCAGAAGTTTAAATAATTCTAAAAAATTGATGTGGCCTACATTTCCTTTACAATGTGCAACAAAATTGATGTATAGATAGAGAAATAAGATACAAGCAACAAGCCTAATGATCAATTTTAAAAAGAGAAGAACAATGAGAAAGAGGGAGATTTTGCTGAAACCAATATTAATGAACAGTTGTTAAAATAATATGAACAATTTTCTCAACAGATAGGAGACCAGGGCAGTTCTCAAATTGATAACATCGATTGTCAAGATATTGAGATCATTCCTGAAAACCCATCCGAAGAAATTGTACTAAGAGTTGAAGACATACCCCCTCTAGATATCTTTTACAACCCTAAGCATAGAGTTGTAGTAAGACAACAAAGAAAGAAAAGAAGGATTGATCAAGGACCACTTGTAACTCCCCAGCTTGAACTAATGAATGTTGTTTGGAAGCACTCTGAAGTAAATCCTTTAGAGGATCTAACCAAACTATCCCAACATGCAGGGGCTTATAGTGCAACCACAATGGATAAAGCTACTAAAGTTACTCAACTGGTAAAAAAAAAGGACTTGCAAATAGCATTATTAGAATAAAGGACAAAAAATGATCAACAAATGATATCACAGTTAGAGCAGCAGTTGGAAGAAGAAATACTGAGAATTAAGCAACTAGAAGAACAACTGAACATTGAAAAGCAAAAGCTTGATCAACAAGCTTTAAACAAACAACAACAGTTGTCTCGAGAAGTAACAAAATTTCATACATTGCTGCAAAAAGAGAAAGTTGCCAAGGAAGAGAAAAGTATAATATTTGAAGCAAAAATGGATAAATTCAAAGATTATCCTAAACTAGACCAGTTCAAAACAAAAGCCCTTGAAGTGAGTAAGTTGTTGTCCCAACAATTGGATGATCTATGCCAGAAAATATCACAAGCTGAACCCCTCTGTGAAATAACACCATCCCTCATCGACGAAGCAGTCAATACAAGATTAGAATTTGAAAGCGTCGATGAGAATATTTCGGAATTTATCACATGGCAGGAAACAAAATAGGGTAAAATTTCAAATCTTCCTAGAATTGAAGCGTCGCATAAAGAAATCCTATTTTTTGAGTGGGAAACTCAAATGATTAAAGAATAATGTGCTACTTCTAGAGCAAGGACTATAATGGATAATTTGACACAGCTGGTTAATGATAGTCTATATCCAGCAAATCTAATCTCAGATTGCACTCCAGGAAAGTTTCCGAAGGTCAAAGAAATAGATAAAAGGTGGAAACAAGAATTAATCATTAAAGTTCAAAAGATCGATAAAACACAGGGAATTACATGGGATGCCTTATGGTCCCATTTGGTCAAGCCATATAGTCAGCAGATGGCAACCAAATGTCTTTCCAGTGCCATCAATTATATCATCTCGGAACTTTCTAATGCCACATACACTAGTCAACTGAATTCTCGGCTGAGTCACCCAACTGAAGTGAAAGATATGCTCAAAATATGCCAGCTTGGCACATTAGATATTATGGAAATCCAATGAACCTGTTTTATTGAAAATCCCAATATTTTTTAGCAATAGTTTTAGTTAATTTGTTTTTGAATTTCCTATTTAAACCCCTTTCAAGTATTTTAGAAAGGGTCCTGAATTTGTAATATTTTGGGCTTGGATAATACATTTTTGTACTCCTTGACTATATTATTTTTTATAAAGGATCACATCCTATGATTTTATGGTGAATTATTTTTGAGAGTTTCATTTCTGTACCTTGAAGATTGTTCTAAGTTAAAGAGCAGGATCAGAATATCAAATTGCATCAAATAGATATCAAATGTATCTGGTATTTCTATCGATTATGCTTTGTTTTCTTTATGTGATGAAATATTCTCATTGAAATTTGCTATCACTTATATATACTTGTTTCTCAAATATTTCTTTATCATATCATTTATGAAGATACAGGAATATCATCTTTCATAGTATGTGTAAGTGATATAAATTTATGAATGCGATGTGCTATTATAACTCTGTTTAATTTCTTAAACAGAGTTATCATTATATGATACTGCACCTTTCTTTTAAGTAAATAATAAATTTTCATGGTTATTTGTTTAAATGAAATAATCTTTAAGTTGTATTCATATTTAATACCCATGTTATTTTTAGAGTTATTTGTAAGTCATAAATTAAGTTAGATAGATTAGCTCAATTAGTTAGTTTCTTTATCCACTTGCACAAACACCCCATCACCAATCCATTCATTATTAGGAAAATGGTCCTGTAAATTCAGTCGGAGCCACCATCCCAAATGGAGAAGGAGTTGTTCTAAGGTCCAGACTTGGTGGTTTTCCCCCAATGTCTAAAGCAACGATTTTCGGGGCTTCAACACAACCCTCTAACACTAGGGCTTGGAGTACCTCCCAAGCTACACAAAAATAAACACTCCCTCTTAGTGAGGGGGGTACTTCCAATATTAGGAAGTAACCATCATCATCAGACGATGACATAGCCCATATGGCATCCATCACTACAAAATTCCCTCTAAGGCTAGACTCCCTTTGAGCCTACATGATCTCCACTAGCTCAGTCCTCCTGGATCAAATACCACTCGTACAAATCCCACCAATATCGGACATGCAACACCACGATCCAATGAAGACTTTAGGAAAATTTTATTCGATCACATGAATCCATCTCGATCATCCTGATCTAGTCAATGCCAAAGAAACCCTCGAATTGTCCCAACCAACCATGGAACATCAACAAAATTCCATGATCAACAATCTTCCCTACAACAAACTGTTTTTCACCAGGCGCACGAACAATCCACTAGAACTCCTAGCCCATCTTGCCATGTAACCTTTCAAGACCATATCTCCATGTCTTCAGTTGAACCCTTTGCTCCATGATCTAGACACCCACAGTTGCTTCACAATGTAAACTATGATTCACTGAATTTCAATGTAGCTCAGACATGATCTGATCTCATGTTGAATTTCCACGACCCTGGGTCTAGGATAGAGTATTAAAATATTTGACACTTCAAACCAAGAATCTCAAAAAAACTACTTTTCCCAGTAGAATATAAAAAACAGTAAATCACATATGCATAGACTATAGACAAATTTTCAAAATTTCAACCCAACTTCGTTATATTAACAACATATAATACAATAATCTAAGGTTCTCGTATTAGGTATAATGGCCCTCATACATCCACTAGTAAAAGATACAAACAAGATACTCTAATCATCTAGTTGTAGCGCAATCTCTCAGCCCTCTCGGTCATACCATGTACCTACCCAGTCCTTCAGCTCCTAATTTGCAAGTCCTACCTCTATCAATGCTCCAAGTCCATCTGGCCATTGAATCTCTGATATCCAATCTGCTCTCTAGTTGTGCCTTATTCCATCAAGGTGAAAACCCTTGAGACTCCTGTCGAGTTGTTCACAAATCCACTTGTGAAAAACTCTCAATATACCCATTTCTTCTCCTCAACTACTCAGGGACTTCAACCCACTATGGTCTTCCTGTGTTGCAATGATGAAGATCAACATAGGGCACAAAGGACTGCCACCTATCACTGCAAGATGTCCATATCCCACAATGAACATGGGCTAGGAGGACTGCCCATCATCTTCTTTAGAAGTCCTTCTCCACACACAAGTCTCAGGCTCCATGATCAGGCTCCTGGTTGGAAAAACCCTTGAGCTTCACAACTGCCAAGCTTGCAGTCACATTTGACCATCAAGGTGTTTAACTTTGGCTCCAATGTGAACACTATCATACTATCCTCAAGCAGACCATAAGTTCCCAATCTCGTCCACACTTGGTCCTTTCTCACACTGCCCTCCAAAAATCCACAAGAGACCAAGTCCACACTATAGCATTTGCACCTAGTGAGGGCATCCCCACACCTGGAAGACCTTACACATGGTTGCCTACAAAATTCATCAAACCACCCTTTTCCCTACAATAGAGGAGCTATTACGCAAATCTAGGCACCTCAATGTGTACTTGCCTAGGACACCATCATACCATCATAAAAGGGTCCATCTTCAACATACCTTGTTGTTTTCCTCTTGCCGTATGATCTAATGTGCTTGCTGTCACCTTGGCTGCCTCGTAGGCCTCCCAAAAATCCATGTGTTATCCTAAAAAAAACTCCTAAGGCCTCCTTAAGCTACCCATTAAATTGATCCACACAATAGTCATCACTTTGGCCAAATACTTGACAAAATCTTGCTCCAAGTTTGCTTCCCAATCACTGTGGCAACTATCACTAGTTTAGGGCATATAACCATGAGATCTGCCCCCTCCTCATTTACTTCCACTTGCTTCCCTATCATAATTTAAAATTGATCCACAAGTTAGGATCCAACATCTACAAGAATGCACTGAAATACATACCTTAAGCTCACTTTTTTGAGGTCTCCTTCACTGCTACAATCTAGGCATCGTTATTGAATCACATAGTCCCTTCTTCTAGCCTTAAATTCTACCCAGAATTTCTCTAGATGAAAGTGGTTTTCATTTGGAAGTACCCTCCTCCTCAATGATGTTATCCTCAGCATGAACCAACCCTAACACTACCCTATGCAACTTTGTTTAGGTTGGTTTAGGCCTGCGACCTTCCCACAACTTCCATCTAGGGATGCAATTGTATCTTCCAAGGTTATAAACACCCTAACATACCAAAAAAACATAGAGAAATTCTCTCCTCTTCCTCAGACCTCTAGCATAAAAAAATGGCCTTCATAATAGTCACCAAGAGTTCCCTGAACTACCTTCTTCTCCACACCGTCAACCCTCTTATGCCTGTGGCCCAAAACATAAGTTTGCTTCTCCTCCATGAGCTATCTTCTTGTGATGTGTTGCACACAATTGATGCCTAAAACAAAAGTGTTCACCCTCCTTTTATATACATAATGAGGGGCTTCAACGAATGATGAAGAGACACACCTATTGGAGTTATTTACATCAAGCCAACATGACTTGATAACCGTTAATTAACTTGTCAACTTCAAAAATTAATTTCTCTCTAATAACAACTCAGAATCAGATGATTCTCATTGCATTGGAATCATCTCGCCGAGAACTATCATCCACATACATCACATGTCAAAAATCCATCATGCTTTTGGCCCAAATCATGATGGATGAAAAACCCCCAAACTTGTATCTCAATCCCACAATCCTATTTGTGGCACTTTGACCTCCAACCCTTGAACACTAGGGCTTGGAGTACCTCCCAAGCTACACAAAAATCAACACTCATAACACGTAAACTTATTCCCTATGTTCAATTTGTTCTCCACCATGTGCATTCTGCAAGCATAATCTTCCCAAATAACCAAAGTGATCAAGCAACAAAGGTTGAGCATTTCTAAAAAAGTTTATCAAAATGTGGTGAGGGTTTTAAGGTGATGGATTTATAGCCACTATAGCTCCTTGCAATATTTTTCCAAATTTCTATTATGACACTAATTTTAAAATTATGCTACATTTTTTGCATTTACTGGCACTAATTTGGCAACATCTTGGTTACTTGTCAAAATGTATATTCTCAAGAGCTAGCATTCCCCTCCAAGAAATTTATCACACTCCTCCATAATTGGATCTCATATCTACATGGACAAGCAATGGTCAAATAGTTGTTATGAAAACTCCTCAAAGGGTGACCTAAACATGTGTGCCAATAAGATGTGGGGCATTCCTCAGATCATGCCAACCAATCCCATATGTAGTGGATCTACATAGATAGAAGTGTAAAGTAGACAATGACTGTAGTCTATATCATGGCTTACCATAATATGCTTATAATCCTTCAATATGAACAAGGGTGTTTACCTCATGAATATCAAACCATTCTATAGCATATTCAATCACCCCAAGAACAATTTCAATTCAAGTAATAGCAGGGAGAGAACGCTAGATTTTTGTGCACCATCATGAAGCTATTGAAATGATTATGTGAAAACGATGTTGGCTTAGGCCAAAAATGAAAGGAGATTTCATCAAGTGAGTCATACAATAACATGTATCATTAACCATCTAATGATCACAAGGGATTCACAACTAAGTTAGCAAGTATGAAAGGAAAACAATCATCATCAAGGCAACCCAAACATCAACATCATCAAGCCATCTATGCTTACTTCATCAATAACCTCATAAAATGAAACCATGACTCTAGGCACATCTAAAGGTCAACATTTAAACCTCCCTTTGTGATGTAAATGACAAGAGTAGTGAAAATATTCACAAGTGTAGGCCTCCTGTAACATGATAGGTAACAGGCCTCCAATAACATGAGAGGTAAGAAGCCAGACAGACAAAATTCTCCATGTGCAACCTGCTTGGGTGCGGTCTTCTACTGGATTAATTCTCATGCCATATGATGGGTAACAGGGTCCACCAATCATGCATTTATTTATTGGTTGGGGATTTCCACCAACCTAGGAGGATATGTTGTCATTTCCCTACCAAATATCATATATGTGAGATGTGCACCCACACATGGGGACACATACCCTGACAATTACTCATACATACATCAGAAATGACATGCGACAATTTATGTAAGAGTCTAAGACTCAAGTATTCATACATAACTGTGTTAGATGAAATTCTTTTATGATTTTACGTGTTCTATTTTTTTCACTGATAAATTATATAGTCTATTATCATGTATGCATGAGAAATTTTTTTATCCTTGTCTCTTTTATCCTATATGGGACCTAGTTGCATTAAGGATGTGTCCCACCCCTAAGGGATGCATCCACTAATGGATCAATCAGTGGATATATGCTCATTGTCAGCCCACCTTGAATGGATCCAACCACCAACATATGCAAAATGAAAGTGGGTTGGCGATGCACATGTATGACATAATACAAGTGGTTTGTGTATGTATGATTTGTAGATGGTCCTTCACATGTCTACTAGCTTAGACTAGCTTGGAATAGTTGGTAGATGGTCCTTGGCTTGTCTACTAGCTTTGACTACCTTGGAGAGGAAAGATGAGGTGTAGAATGTCCTTGGTTGATTGATGTTGTTTTGCACTAGCTTGGAGGCCTTCCCATGATCATGGTACTCATGATCATATTTCTACATGGAGGTTTTTGTGGTTCTTTCAGGAGTTAGAGTTGAGGAGTATTGTTGATTAGGTCTCGATGTCACATATTAGGTATCCTATGATGATTATGTTATAACATTGGCTTGGAGATGATATAAATGTGTTCGGGGATGCTTTAGATGGTTTTGCAGGTCTTGTAGCATGTTTGATAGGTTCTAGAGATGCATAGAGATGGTAGAGATGTTAAGGAGTAGTTTGATGACTCAATTGCTTAGTATGGTTGTTGGTTGGAATCCTAATCAACCTACTATTACTTGGGATGATGATGGTAATGTTGTAGAGACTTGGTGAAGCATTTTAGAGTTGTCAGAGACTTCCATAGGACATACAAAGTCTTGTCAAGATCTGGATGAAATTTAGGTAAGCTTTGAGATGAGTTGATTGAGGTTTTACCATCCTCTACCCCAGTCGCATGTTTACTGGGAGATGGGGGTCATTTTAGGGCCATAATCGCATCGAGAGAAGCCTATGGGAGTGGTTATAGCCCCAAGAGGCCATATTCACGTGCAGGAAAGTGTTAAGGGAGTGACTATGATATTTTCACTAAAATTCCTCTGCATTCCTCCCATTGCTCAACCTATTTTGGTGTTGTGGCGATGTTATTGATTGGGAATTTTCGGCGTATGGTCACAAAATTTTTGTGGGCCCTCTAGAAGCTGAGAAAGGTTGAAGATTTTTGGAACAAGGTCTCCTGCAAGCTGCGAAATTGGTCCAATTTTGCATATTTTTTAGTATAATTAGTCTAGCGTAGGGGTTTTTGGGTGTGTCAAAGCCCCAAAAGAATTGGAACAAGTCAAAGGGTAGACCTTGAGTCGGCAAACCATGGTTTGTAGACCACAAGAAGGAGTGGCTAGATTGTCAGAAATAGAGGGACATTTTGAATTGTAAAAGAAGAAGATGATAGGATCTTGATGTGAATTGTGGCTTAGTAGATCTGTTTGGGTTTTTGGGGAAAGGACTCCTGCTAGCTGTGTGCATGGAGATCCCTAGTCCCGCTATGTGTGGACCCTGCTGCTATGTGCACAAGTCAGTTTTTGGGTATTGTAAGAAGGATTTGAAGGATTAATGAATGAGAAAGGTTGTTGAGTAACTGAATCTAATTGTACTATTGATGTGAATATTTGATAGCTGTTATGTTATACATATTCTGTGTTAAGCTACGAAATTAACTGTGTTAAGTGTTTCTACTACGCAAACCTTCGGTTCAGGTCTATTCTGTTATGTTTTATGCAAACAATAATTGTAATGCTTCGCTAGTGTTTTAGAAGTGTATGATTTGTTGAATACAATAAGTATAGTTGACCTTGTGCACGTGAATGCAAAGGAGATCTATAGATCTGGTTCTAGGATATGTGATATGGTCATTATAAGCCAGACCTAGCTCTACTTGGCTTACCTATCCTCTCTCAGGGTGCGGAAACTTGGTTCCAGCACCCACCCATACTGCTTCGGGTGAGACTTTGACCCGCACACGCATGTCATTTCCAAAAGGGCCAATAGTATAGGGTTTTGTTGGCAAACCTTAACCTCTGAACCTGGGTCAGGATCCCTTGGGCCAGCAAATGGTTTTGTTGTCGGGACCAGGAGAATTTTGAGAAGGGGATTAGGTAATGCCAAGAGAAGTATTGAAGGCCTGAGAAGGAAGAAGGGAAGGTATGGTTGAATGACCTCCACTCTGAACGAAAGTACAACGTGGAGTGGTAAGTACTATCGATCCAATCTAGAAGGGGATAGATCTATCTATAGCCCATTAGAAGGAATAGTTGTGCAAAGCCCTCCAGCTACACCACCTTCAGGACCACGGAAAGGTAAAACCTCATCCAAAACCCCACCAGAAGAAGATATGGCGGTGCACTTGAAATTACCCATCTTCAAAGGTGCAGGAGATGAGGATATGGACCGATTTTGGTTTGTTGCAGACTTGGTATGGACTGTGAAAAATGTGGCAAGTGATACTATGAAGAGGGCACAGTTATCGCTGGCCTTCGAAGGGAGAGCTCTAGACTGGTATATGTGATACATATCTCAAAGTAGAAGTGCATCTATTCAAGATATTAAAGGCTCTCTGAAACAACAATTTCAAAAGCCTAAGTCCTATTCGCAGATCGTAGCAGATGTGAAAGATTTCAAGCAAGGAATGATTGAGTCTATATGGGAAGCTGATCAGCGCCTAAAGAAAGCCATTAGAGAAGGAGAATTTAAGTATGATGACATATAGCATATGGAGTGGTTCATCGCTATGCTAATACCTCACCTGCACATGCCTATGGGTCACCAAACTTTCGAATCATAGGATAAAGCTTTGGAAGCCACCATGAAACTAGAAGATACGCCCAAAGAAGATACTTCGTTAGGAGTACAGTAAATTCAGGAGTAGCTCAGGGCAATGCACATGGAAATTCAGAACATACGAAAGGAACGAGGGAGGGAATCTAGCACAAATCTATGGTGCATACGATGTTGAGTATTAGGACATACGAAGGATCTGTGTCCACTGCTGACAGACTACTTGTAGGCAGGAGGACCTAGTCAGATGCATTCTAGATCAAGCGGAGGACCTAGCCCAGTACGACTAGGCTCAGGCAGACCTGTGTTGTGGTGCGAGGATTGTCGTGTAGTAGGTCTACATGATACAAACCACTGCCCCCATCTGGACGCATACATCCCAGAGCAGAAGCAACAATGGTGCCAATTCTGTCGATCAATAGGGCATGATGAGAAGAACTATCGAACCTATGGTCTAATGATAGATAGGGGGAACTTGTATAGGGTATAGTTAGACCCCGCTTCACCAAAAACCCCCGGAGGCATAGGAGGCTCCCCCTCAGGAAGTAGGGGAGGAGGCCGAGGTGGAAGTGTAGGTCGGGGTCGGGGGAAACTGATATACTATAAATGTGGAGACATAGGGAACTTTGAGAGGGATTTTCCAAACCCTACAAGATAGTCCTATAGATACTATAGACCGTTGGACCATACGCTGGAAGACTGTCCAGTATTAATAGAAAAAATGAGGGAGAAGCAGCTACCATCGACACAGAATATGCAGAGGGTTAAGACTAAGCTGAGAGATAAGGATCCAAGCATAAATGTTGCTACACGTAGTGGATTGGTTACTAGAGTGACTGGGAAGAAGGTTGAAACTGAACCTCCGATCCACAAGGCAGTTAGCAAACAAGAAGGGCTGGACGTAGACAAAGAAGGAGAAACGTTTATAACAGCTTGTAGGGGCTTTATCGAGATAGAGGAACCTACGTCCCTACTCCCTGCGAAACTTAAGGCAGATGAGGAGGTCAAACCTTTCTTGCAAGCATGTGTGAAGTTGTTGCACAACCCAAAAGCTATGAAAAATCTTCAGGCATTAATAGATAGCTGCACAACACGCCCTACCATGTCCCCAGATATTAGGGATGTGCACAAACTATATAGATATAAGAAACGCACTGGGAGGGAGATGCGACTGATGGTACAGATCAGTGATTACGAGATGGACTAGGTTATTTTGGATCTAGGATCGGATGCAAATGTATTACCTAAACAGACTTGGCAACGAATGGGCGAACCAAAGTTGGAATGGTATACTATCCATCTATGCATGTGTTGGAACAGGGTCTCCTAACAAGCTACGAAACTGGTCAATTTTGATTATTTTTTATTATATTTAGTAAAGCGCAGGGGTTTTGGGGTAGATCGAAGCCCTGAACGCATTGTAATGGGTCAAAGGGTATACTAGGGGTCTAAAAACCATGGGTTGCAGACCATAGGAAAGTTGAGGCTAGATTGTTATAAATAGATATGTATTTTTTATTGAAAAGGATAATAATTGATGAGCTATTGAGGTGATATGTTGTTTTAGCTATCTGTTTGGGTTTTGGGGAATAGATTCATGCTAGCTGTGTGCATGGAGATCCTAGTCCAGCTGTGTGCGGACATTGTTGTTGTGTGCACAAGTTGGGAAGGGCATTGTAAGGAAAGACTGGTGAATGAATGAATGTGAAGGATTATTAGAGATCTGAATTTGTGAGTAATGTTGTATGAATTGCTGACAATTGTTGTTTTATGTATTTTCTGTCTTTTCGCTGTGAATATATGTGTACTGAATGCTTGGATCTAGATCTATTCCACTCTGTTTATATAATACTGTGTTGATTTTATAGAAAGCATATAATTATAGATCTAGTGCACATGGATGAAAATAGATACATAATTAACCCTGCGTAGAATAAGGTAATATGGGAATTACAGAAATAGAACACAGATCTGCTTGCCTTAACCTTCCTTTATCAAGGTACAGAAACTTCGTTCCAGCAACCATCCATACTACTTCGGGTGAGACTTTGAGCTGTGAAATCAGGTCACTGCCAAAAGGGCCAATAGTATAGGGGTTTGTTGGCAAACCTTGCACACCGAACCTGGGTTAGGACCCCTCAAGCCAACAAATGGTTCCATTGCCACGACCGGAAGGAGTTTGAGAACAAGATCGGGTAATGGCATTGGAGATCTAACGCGGGGTTGAATGAGTGATACTCTAGGTGAAAGCACAATGCGGAGTGGTAACTAATATCAAAACGGTCAAGAGGAGGATCACCCTGCTGATAGTCCACCGAGACCTACGCGAGGTCCATCAGCTACCTTAACGTTAGACCCCTGGGAAGATAAACCAAAAGAACCCATGGTGGCACACTTAAAGTTACCTACCTTTAAAGCCACAGCCGATGAGGAAATGGAACAGTTTTGGTTCATGGCCGACTCAGTATGGACGACGTAAGGGCTGGTAAGTGATACTATGAAGAGAGCACAACTATCCCTAGCTTTTGAAGAGAGGGCATTGGATCGGTATATGCGGTATATATCTAAAAACGGGAGGACATCACTTCAAGATATCAAGGATGCCCCAAAACAACAATTCCGGAAGCCGAAATCTTATTCCCAGTTGGTAGTGGAAGTAAAATACTTCAAGAAAGGTATGTCAGAGTCGGTATGGGAGGTTGATAAATGGTTAAAGAAGGAGATCAGGGAAGATGGGTTCAAGTACGATGACAGATAGCACACAGAATGGTTCATCGTTATGCTGTTACCTTACTTATGCATACCTATGGACCACTAGACCTTCGAATCACAGGAAAAAGCCTTGGAAGCTCCCATGAAACTCGAAGTCATGCCTAAGGACAACACGTGGGGAGGAGTGTAGTAAATTCAAGAGAAACTTGGGGCCATGCACATAGAAATAGAGATCTTATGGACAGAACGGGGAAAAGGAGTCAGCATGGACCTCTGGTGCAAAGATTGCCAGGTAGCGGGACTACATGATACAACCCGGTGCCCTCGGATAAATGGGGGTGAACTAAAGCAACAATGGTATAGGTTCTGCCGATTTGTAGGGCATGATGAATAGAATTGTCACACATATGACTTTTTGGTAGATCGGGGAAACCTCTATAGGGTACAATCTGATCCTGCCTCTCCGAGATCTCCCGCGACCTTTGGTGGCTCTCCTGTGAGGGGCAGGGGGGGCAGGGAGAGAGCGCATGATGAGGATGGGGCCAGCTAATCTGTTATAACTATGGCGAGGTAGGGTACTTCTCCAGGGACTACCCAAATCCCACTAGGGAATCTTGTAAATATTGCCGACAGTTGGACCATGAGATCGAAGACTGCCCGATCTTGATAACAAAACTGAAGGACAAACAGTCTACCCCCACAAAAAATGTACAGAGAGTCAAAATGGAGCTGAGAAGTGAAGATACAAGTATAAAATTCATAGCACATAGGGTTGGGTATGTGTTATATTCTTTCCACGACTAAGCATGAGCAGGGGGGGGGGGGGGGGGGGTGGGTGGGGGGGGGGGGGGGTAAGAGGGGGGCCGATAGCCCCCCCTTTGCATTGGGCACAATGGGGGACGGTAGCCACCCTTGTCGAGGTTCGCGGCAGTGCCCCGGCGAAAATTTTTAGTCCTTAATTTCCAGTGGGTGGTCCGCACCCATGGTTTTGTGCATGGTTTTGCACATGGTTTTGGGGTATGATGGTTTTTTGGCCCCTGGTATTTTCATAGATCCAGTCAAGGGAACTACGGTTATGTTCTAATCTAGGGTTAATGGATTAGGGTTTATGTATGCTTCAACATGTATATATATGTGTTGTAACACTAAAAGGAATATAATGAAAAATCAAGCTAGTCATCTCGATTTGGGATCCAGGGGAAAATCTCTATGTTTATCTGTTTTATGTTTTATGATCTCGCTATTGTTTATTTTCTGTTATAAGATTCATGTGTAGATAATTTCTGTTCAGGGGTAAAACCTACATTTGGTATCAGAGCTATTTCGGCTTCAACGGGACGCCTTTGCTGCTGAGGGTTTTTTGCTCGGGCCTGAGGTAGACCCTGTTCAGTGGAAGATCTACGGGATTGATTCTTGCGGTGAAAGAAGATGGCGAGCGACGGAAAGATAGAGATCGAGAAATTTAATGGTAAGATTTTTTATTTGTGGAAGCTCAAGATGGAGGATTTTCTAGTGGATAAAGATCAGTGGATCACGGTAGATCCAGGTACTAAACCAATGGCAATGCCAGATGAAGACTAGAAGAAACTGGATCGGAAGGCTAAGAGCACAATATGGTTGTGCGTCTCAGATTCAGTATTTTTGAATGTATCTGGGGAAGCTAGCAAAGAATTTTTGGGAAAAACTTGGGACTTTGTACCAATCTAAATCTCTGGTGAATAATTTGTTCCTGCGAAAAAAGTTGTATAACCTGAGGATGAAGGATGGAGACTCGGTGACAGAGCATTTGAACGCCTTCAATACTGTGGTAATTCAGCTATCATCTATTGATATTAAAATCTCAGATGAAGATAAGTGCATCAGTTTGTTGTGTTCTATACCAGACTCGTGGGATAGTCTGGTTATTGCAATAGGTAGCAATACAACTACCTTGAATTTTGATGACATTGTCTCAGCCTTGCTGTTTGAGGAAATGAGATGGAGAAATATGGAGGGTCAGAATGGGGATGCCTTATCTGTACAAGGAAGGTCCCAGAACAGAAACAAGAATAAGGTTTCGAGTGGGAGATATAAATCTATAAGGAGATCTAAATCTCCTGGAAATTTTGTAAAGGTGTGCTCGAAATGTGGAAAGGAAGGGAACTACAAAAAGGACTGCAAATCTAAAGCTCCTAAGAAAGGAAAGGTATCTGATGATGCTCCTTCTGCAGAGGCAAAAACCACCTCAGATGAAGGTGGGGATGTGTATTTGGCTTCTTCTTCAAATACACATGTAGATCATGAGTCATGGTTGATTGACTCAAGTGCATCCTTTCACTTCACGCCCCATAGGGAATGGTTCTGCGAGTATGAGAAATATGATGGTGGTGATTTCTTCCTAGGGGATGATAGGAAGGCCAGAATCGTCGGACGAGGAAAGTTCAAGCTAAAGCTGCAAGGTGGAAGGATTAGAACACTTCCTGGTGTTCTACATATTCCTGCATTGGCTAGAAATTTGATTTCTGTAAGCAAGATGGATGATGCAGGTGTAAAAACATGTTTGAGAAAGATGCCTGCAAGATGGTTCGGGGAGCACTGGTATTAATGCGGGGAGTTGAGACTGGAACTCTGTACAAGATACAAGGTAGCACTGTTACTGATGGGTGTAACAGTTCTGTGGTTCCTAAAAGTGAAGCAGAAAGCCTAGATGTCTATGGAGAAAAGACCATGATATGGCATCAAAGGCTTGGACATATTGGAGAGAAGGGCCTTTGGATACTGCATAGAAATGGTATGGTAGAAGGTATGTCTAACTTCTCTTTGGATTTTGATTTTTGTGAACATTGTGTATATGGGAAGCAGAATCGGGTGAGTTTTCCTTCTGGTGCTAAGAGGGCGAACAACATATTAGAACTTGTGCACAATGATGTGTTTGGACCTGTGTTAGTTCCATCACTAGGAAAGTATGTGTACTATGTTTCATTCATATATGACTTCTCGAGGAATACATGGATATATTTATTGAGGAAGAAATCTAAAGTCTTTGACAGATTTAAAGAATTTAAGGCTCTGCTGGAAAACCAGACAGAGAAGAATATAAAGGCGTTGAGGACAGATAATGGTGGAGAGTTCTGCAAGAAGGAATTTGAAGAGTTATGTAAGAAGTGTGGTATAGCATGGCAGAAGACTACTCCATACACACCTCAGCAAAATGGAGTTGCAGAAAGAATGAACAGAAAACAGATGGTAAAGGCAAGAAGCATGCTGAGTGGTACCGAGTTAGGACAAGAATTCTGGGTAGAGGCAGTGGATACTACATGCTATATGGTTAACAGATCACCTTCATTAGTGTTGGAGGATAAGACTCCACATGAGGTATGGAATGGTAAGAAACCCTCTCTTGCACATCTAAAGGTATTTGGATGTGATGCATATGTACATGTTCCAAAGGAGAAAAGGACCAAGTTGGATCATAAATCTGAAAGGTGCATCTTTATCGGGTATAAGGATGGTTTAAAGGGTTACAAGCTTTGGAACCCAGAAACAAGGAAGGTTGTGTAAAACCGAGATGTGGTGTTTAGAGAAGTGAAAGATGTTGTTAAACATGAAATCCTTCCAAAGGAACCTGAGAAGATAGATTTTGAGCTAAATGAGGATGAATCAGACTCTACAACAGAAGAAGACTCAGAAGAGGAAGAGCCACAAACTCCAGCTGTGAGAAGATCAGCTCGGGAAAGAAGAAAACCAGAAAGGTATAGTCCATCTACTTTCTGTTCAAATTTTGCCTTAACTGTAACTGATTATGATCCCAAAACTGTCACGGAGGCAGTAGATTTAGAGGATGGAAAACTTTGGAAGGAGGCCATGGTTGATGAAATGGCATCCTTGCAGAAAAATGAGGCATGGGATCTGGTGGAGTTGCTGGCTGAAAGGAAGACCATCGGGAGCAAACGGGTGTTTAAAAGGAAGATGAATGTAGAAGGCAAGGTGGAGAAATATAAAACCCAGTTGGTAGCAAAAGGTTATTCCTAGGTGTCGGGAATTGATTTTGGTGATATTTTTTCTCCTTTTGCCAAAGTTACTTCTATTAGATTACTTTTGTTTGTTGTTGCTGCACTTGATTTTGAGATAGAATAGATGCATGTGAAGACAACATTTCATCACGGGGATCTAGAAGAGGAGATCTACATGAAGCAACCTTAAGGCTTTATGGTGGAGGGTAAAGAAGAACTGGTATACAGGTTGAAGAAGACTATGTATGGCTTAAAACAGTCACCAAGGATGTGGTATCAAAAATTTGATACCTATATATGGTGACTTGGCTTCACCAGAAGCAAGGAGGATCACTTTGTTTATTTTAAATTAATTAGTGACCGTGTTATTTATTTGGTCTTGTATGTGGATGATATGTTGTTGATTGGAAATGACAAAGAAATTATCCAAGATTTGAAGACCCAACTATTCTCCAAATTCGGCATGAAGGATCTTGGTGTTGCAAACTATATTTTGGGCATGGAAATTAACAGAGACCGGGCAAAGAGGAAGCTCTGGTTAAACCAGAGGAAGTATGTCGAGACTATATTACAGAGGTTAAATATGAAGGATATTAAACTAGTGAATGTTCCTATTCCTGTAGGTGTAAATCTGTTTGCTGAACAGTGTCCCAAGGAACAAGAAGAAAAGGTGGATATGTCCCGTGTTCCATATGCAAGTGCAGTGGGTAGCCTAATGTATGCAATGGTCTATACCAGGCTAGACATTGCACATGTAGTGGGAGTATTGAGCAGGTTTATTTCAAACCCAGGGAAGGAGCATTGGACAACAGTGAAGCAGGTTTTCAGATATTTACGTGGCACTAGTGATTATGGCTTGTTCTACCAGGGAAGACCAGGATTGGAAAGAATGTTGGACATTCGTGGTTTTTTTGATGCAGACTGGGTTGGAGATTTGGACCAAAGAAGATCTACAAGTGGGTATGTGTTTAGCCTATTTGGAGGTGCAATCAGTTGGATGAGTAAAAGACAGTCTGTAGTGGCTCTTTCAACTACAGAAGCAGAATACATAGCAGCCACTCATGCAAGCAAGGAGGCAGTTTGGTTGTAGAGATTGTGTTCAAGTATGGGGTTGGTGCAACAAGCTATAAGGATAGAGTGTGATAGCCAAAGTGCAATTTTCTTGGCTAAGAACCCTGCTTATCATTCAAAGAAAAGTATATTGATGTTTAATATCACTTTTTTAGAGATATGGTTGAGGCTAAAAGGGTGATTCTGGTAAAGGTGGACACTTTGAAGAATGTTGCAAATGCATTGACAAAGTCTGTGAGCACTCAGAAGTTCTCTTAGTGTAGAGAAACAATGGGTGTTGAAGAATTGGGCCATTGACTAAGCTTTCCTGTGGCCCCCTATGGAAAGAAAAAACAAGTGGGAGAATTTTTGGTATGTGTTATATTCTTTCCACGACTAAGCACGCGCAGGGGGGTAAGAGGGGGGGGAGTGGGGGGGGGGGTATCGCCCCCCCTTTGCATTGGGTGCATTGGGGGGGTCACAGGGGGGACAGTAGCCCCCCCTATCGGGGTTTGGGGCAGTGCCTCGGCGAAAATTTTTAGTCCTTAATTTCCAGTGGGTGGTCTGCGCCCATGGTTTTGTGCATGGTTTTGCTCATGGTTTTGGGGTTTTTAGGCCCCTGATATTTTTGTAGATCTGGTCAAGGGATCTGCAGTTATGTTCTAATCCAGGGTTAATGGATTAGGGTTTATGTATGCTTTGGCATGTATATATATGTGTTGTAACACTAAAAGGAATATAATGAAAAATCAAGCTGGTCGTCCCGATTTGGGATCCAGGGGAAAATCTCTGTCTTTATTTGTTGTATGTTTTATGCTCTCACTATTGTTTATTTTTTTTTATAAGATTCATGTGTAGATAATTTCTATTCAAGGTTAAAACCTACACGCAGCATGGTCACCCAGGAGGCAAGGGAGGAGCGTGCTGCTCAGAAGGAACTGAATCCTGGGAAACAAGAGCCGCTGGAAGCCCCTGCATAGCTGTTAGCGCACCTCCAGAAAGAAGAGGAGGTTGAACCCTTTTTAAGGGCATGATTGAAGCTACTACGCAACCCACAAGCTGAAGAAAATCTTCAAGTATTACTACAGTACTGCACAGCTCGGCCCAGCATAGCGGCTGAGATTAAGGAAGTACACAAATTACACAGCTACAAGAGGTGCACTGGGAGGGAGATGTAGTTGAATGCACAGATTAGTGACTATGAGATAGATCATGTTATTCTCAATCTTCAATCTGATGCGAACGTATTACCAAAACAAACATGGCAACGAATGGGATAACCTAAGTTAGATTGGTCCACCATCCAGCTGCAAATGGTGAATCAACAGAATATCATCCCTCTGGGAAGGTTGCCAAAAGTCGTGGTTGATATCACAGGAGTAAAGGTCCTAGCTGATTTTGAGGTCATAGAAATTGTGGAAGATACGAATCCCTATCCTACACTCCTAGGAATAGACTGGGCTATCGACATGGGGGGTGTCATTAATCTAAAAAAACATAGTATGGTGTTTGAGAAGAACGGTATGCACGTAATAGTACCATTGGATCCCGCTGAGGGTATGCGGTATACAGAACCAGCATATGAAGAGGAGGAACTAGATCACATCTACAGGATGAAGGCATAGGATGAAGACTAGGGTTACCCTACAATAGGCGGAGTATTCAATTTGGAGAAAAATAGAGAGTACTTTTCTAAACCGGATGAAGAACTTGAGAGTTGGCAGACCCGACTACATGATGTCTCAGTACTACGATGCCCTCAAGTTGCAAGGACCCTCTACTGCATTACTTCAGAGGTAAGAGACCTTCCCCACTTTGATGGGTCTAGTAATGTCCAGGCATTCTTAAGAATATTGGAGGCTAGGGTGCCAAAATATTGGCGGTTCTGGGCACTCAATTTGGCACTTCGGGGCACACCTGCACGCTGGTGGGATACACACAAGCAAAAATTCCTGAACTGGGAGACATGTCGGGATAGGATGGTGTTGCAGTTCGCACCTCTCGCTAATGTGCGTACCAAGATATTCCTGGGGCCCGAGGATCCCCACTCGCATCTGCGTACTTGGACAACCAAATGGGCCGACAAAACCCAAGAAGAATGGATCCTTCTATTTGTGCATGCCTTGGGCCCTATCCCTGCTACTTGGTACTTAGATGCAGAGTTACATCAGTGGACCTGCCACTGGGAAATATTAAAAGACGACTTTATTGTAATGTTCGGACTAATTGGAGGAACAGAGATGCTTGATGAAGCTTTGCAGTACATTGATGTGTTCATATTTAAGAAGCCTCACCCACGCACCCCACCAGCCGTTCTGACAGGGGAAGCCCAGATGCAAGACATAGTCAACTGCTGGAGCTTTGCGATTAACGACGAAGAGGATAACCCGCAGAATATCTCTGTTCCCAAATCTGAAGGGGAACGTACAGTTATCGGACTATTGCTCCAGGATGTTGATGTAACGCAACCTCTCCAGCTACATGAAGTTAATATTGGGACAAAAGAACACCCTAAGCTGGCTAAAATTGGGGACTATATGGATGAAGGCACCATGGGAAAAATTGTTGAGCTATTTCTGGAGTATTAGGTCTTATTCCCCAAAAAGTTTTCTAAGCTCAAAGGAATCACTGGGGACCTTGACATTATGCACATCACTCTGAAGCCCGAGGCATGGCCCGTTAAGCAGCAGCCCTACCGGCTGAATCCTAAGTATAAGAAAAAGGTCAAAGAAGAGTTGGAAAAAATGTTGACTGCAGGTATCATTGAACCAGTTGAATAGTTATATTGGGTAAGTCCAATGGTCGTCCAGGAAAAAAAGACAAAGGGGGAAATACACATCTGTGTGGACCTCCGAAAGCTGAATGATGCCTGCGTTCATGACCCCTTCCCTACACCCTTCTTTGATGAAATCCTTGATAGCGTGGGTGGCCAGGAGGCCTATTCCTTCATTGATGGATTCTCGGGATACCACTAGATCAAAATTGCTCCTGAGGATTGCAGTAAGACTACCTTTGCCACCGAATGGGGTTCCTTCCAGTATACGGTCACGCCCTTTGGTCTTAAGAACATGCCCACTATCTTTTCAAGGGTCGTAGTGGCTGTGTTCAAGGATTTTATTCATAAGTTCCTAGAGGTTTACTTCTATGACTAGACAGTTTTTGGCTTGGTGAAAGAACATGTCTTGAACCTGAGATTAATGTTGGATGCATTTCGGAAGCACCAGATCTCCTTGAATATCAAAAAGTGCGTCTTATGTGTACCTTTCAGAATCTTTCTTGGACACGTATTCTGTCAGCAAGGACTGATGGTTGATCCTGCGAAGATAGCTGTAATTATCAACCTTGCAGCCCCCATAACGGGAAAACAGCTGTGCTCTATTCTAGGTCACACAGGCTATTATAGAAATTCATTCAAGGGTACGCTCTGATCACAACACCAATGGAAAAACTACTAAAAAAAGATGTCTTTTTTTTCTAGAATGGTGAATGTCAGAAGAGCTTCAAATTGCTAAAAGAGAAGAAAATTTCTACACCCATACTGATATTCCCTGACTGGTCAAAAGAATTTCATGTACATGTCGATGTGTTAGGCATCACCCTAGGCACAGTCCTCACTCAGCCTGGCGAAGGGGATGTTGATCACCCAGTTGCCTTTGCCAGTCGCAAACTCTTGTGCACTGAAAGGAATTACTCTACCACCAAGAGCGAAGGACTGGCTATGGTGTACACACTACAAAAGTATCGGCACTATCTGTTGGGTGGAAAATTCAAGATGTTCACTGACCATTCGCCTTTGAAGTACCTGGTCAACAAGCCTGTGTTGGGGGGAAAGATTTTCCATTGGGTGTTGCTATTTCAGGAATACGATTTTGAGATCATCGTTAAGCCCGGGAGGTTGAATGCAGGACCGAATCATTAATCTTGTATCGCTACAGGGGAAGAACCCATTAACTAGGATGAGGGCTTACCTAATGTGAAGTTATTACCTTTAATATGGTTGATGCTCCCTTTGCTAATATTATTGATTTCCTTACTACGGGCATGGCCCCTGCAACATATTTGGTACAACAGAATAAGGAGTTGGTTGCCCGGGCTACGGATTTTACTATTATCGCAGGACAACTATACAAGCTAGGCGCCAATGAAATACTCTGAAGATATGTATTGGAACATGAACGGCCCACCATCCTTGCAGAAGCAAACGATGGAGTCGCCGACGACCACTATGTAGGCAGGGCTATGGCACAAAATATTTCGAGGGCTAGCTTATGGTGGCCTACCCTGCATCAGGATTCTTACAGCTGTTGCAGAACATGTGATACATACCAACGAACTGGTCGACTCTCACGATGAGATGACATTCCATTACAGCCTCAAATGGCCCTACAGGCTTTTGATAAATGGGCCATTGATTTTATAGGACCCATCAATCCACCAAGCAAGAAAACAGGCACGCACTACATTATCACTGCCACTGACTATGTCACAAGATGGGCTGAGGCACAAGCAGTAAAAGAATGTACTGCTGATACTGCTGTGCACTTCATCTTTGAGCAGATTCTGACTAGGTTTGGCTGCTCGAAGATCCTAATGAGTGATAGAGGCATGCATTTTTTTAACCAAATGATTCAAGCTTTGAATGAGGAATTCCAGATCCACCATGCCAAGAGTATACCATATCATCCCCAGGCCACTAGGGCGGTTGAAGCTTTTAACAAAATTTTGGAGTTGGCATTAACGAAGGTTTGTAATTCCGATCGTAGTGACTGGGATGTTCACATCCCCTCGGTTCTGTGGGCATACCGAATGACCTGCAAAAAGATGATAGGCAGGACACCATTCCAAATGGTCTATGGCAAGGAGGCCATTATGCCCATAGAGTACGTTGTTCCTAGCCTACACATCACAGCATTCATGAATATGGTAGACTCTCATATCATAGAAGATCGCCTGGCACAACCGCTGGCTTTGGAGGAATATCAGTTTATTGCTTAGTTTCACCAACAAGTTCAAAAGGCTTGAGATAAAGCCTAGCATGATCGACACATCTGCCAGAAGCCATTCATCGAAGGTGATCTCATCCTTTTATATGATAGCCAATTTGCAAAACATCCAATAAAATTTCGGCAGTGCTGGCTTGGTCCCTACACAGTTAAGGAGGTCACGACTGGCAGAGAAATCCAGTTAGCTACCCTGCGTAGTGACCTCATTCCTAGCTTTTTTAATGATAGTCGACTCAAACCATACCAGGCTGTGGACTATGTGGCCACACCAGTGCAGTGACTCGGGATGAGTCACAATATTGTGTTGGGGGACTATTGGAACGGGGTCTCCTAATAAGCTGCGAAACTAGTCCATTTTGATTATTTTTTTATTATATTTAGTATAGCGCAGGGGTTTTGGGCTGGGTCAAAGCCCCGAATGCATTGTAATGGGTCAAAGGGTAAACTAGGGGTCCAAAAACCATGGGTTGCAGACCATAGGAAAGTCGAGGCTAGATTGTTATAAATAGAGATGTATTTTGTATTGAAAAGAATAAGAATTGATGATCTATTGAGGCGATCTGTTGTTTTAGCTATCTGTTTGGGTTTTTTGGAACAGACTCCTACTAGTTGTGTGCGCAGAGATCCTAATCTAGCTATGTGCAGACCTTGCTGCTGTGTGCGTAGGTTGGGAAGGGAATTGTAAGGAAATATTGGTGAATGAATGAATGCAAAGGATTATTAGAGATCTGAATCTGTGAGTAATGTTGTATGAATTGCTGATAATTGTTGTGTTATGTATTTTATGTCTTTTTTCTGCGAAAATCTGTGTACTGAATGCCTTACCCTTCCTTTCTTAGGGTGCAGAAACCTGGTTCCAGCACCCACCCATACTACTTTGAGTGAGACTTTGACCCGCGAAAGCAAGTCACTGCTGAAAGGGCCAGTAGTATAGGGGTTTGTTGGCAAACCTTGCACACCGAACCTGGTCAGGAACCCTCAAGCCAACACCATGGCTAATGAACAGAAGATCATACCTTTAGGGATGCTATCAAGGATTATGGTAGATATCGCAGGGGTCAAGGTCTAGGCTGAATTTGGAGTCATTCAGATTGTAGAAGATGTGGACCCCTACCCTGTGCTACTAGGATTGGATTGGGCCATCAACATGGGCGGTATCATTAACTTAAACAAGATAAGCATGGTGTTTGAAAATAATGGCACAAGGGTGATAGTACCATTAGACCATGCGGAAGGTAAATGCTACACTGAACTAGTACCTAAGGAGGAGGATGTGGACCATATCTATAAGTTAACTGCGCAATACGCAGTCAACCCAACAGTGGAGGAAGTACTTTGCTAGGAGGAGGATAATGAATGCTTCTCTGATTCCGATGAGGAGATAGAGAATTGGTAGATCCCGTTAAATGATGTCTCTGTGCTGCATTGTCTTTGGGTCACAAAATATTTTCACTGTGTTTCCTTAGAGGTAAGGGACCTAGCTTACTTTGATGGTTCGGGTAATGTTAACGAATTATTACGAGTATTCGAAGCTGCGGTCCCATGGGAACAAAGGCTATGGGTCGTTAAACTAGCCATGTGTAAGGGACCTATGCGATGGTAGGATGCCTAGAAGGAAGCATTCTAGGACTGGGAAGAGTGTTGCGCTATGTTGACCCTGCGATTCGAAGGCCCAGTGGCTCTGCAGGATACTGACACGGTGGCATGGAGTAAATCACACCTATATATGGCACCTGAACTACCCACGTGGGAACTAAAGGAGCCAGGAATAATTGACTACTGCGGCCTAGCCCCAAAAGAAGGTCAGGCTAACCCACAAGCTACTTCTGACTCAAGGCTGCACACAGGCACCAAACTGGTTCGGCCAGGGACAAGTAGCATTAAAATGCACCCTACGCCAGATATAGGTACAGAAATGAGAGCTCTCATCTATCTGGCAGCTCCTACAACAAAACAACAACTGCATTTAATCCTTGGCCACACAGCTTATTACAGGAAGTTCGTTCGAAAATATGCTCTAACTATAGCCCCTCTTAAAACCTTGCTTATGAGGAAGGTAAGGTTCTCTTTGGATAAAGAATGTCAGGAAACTTTGTCTTTGGTTATAAGTTACCTAGGAAGCAAGCCTATGTTAAGGGAGGATGCACAGAAGGTGAAGATGATTAACCCAAGTGGAGAAGGTAGGCCAAGGACACAGGGGATGAAAAAACTAACCATTGGAAGAGTGAAAATTGGTAAAAAGCAGAAATTACCGTTAAAGGAGTGGCATATGGGCATTTAATGAAGCAAATTTTGGGGATTTTTTACCTGTTCCTAGGGGATACATCTCAGATAAATTTTTCCTTACTGTTGCACGATTGTGGGTATTATAAAGGAGTAGGATAGCTCAGCCAAGGGTTCTGTCTCACTTGCAGAGCTTGCACTCATCATCCTTATTGTTAGAGTCGGTCCTTACAGCCCTCCGTCAGAGATCGTTTCGCTTTTGCATATTCATTCTTAGGTGTCTCGCTTGTTCCACTTCGTTGCATTTCACTAGGATCATGCCACTGACTGACGAGGGGGTCTAGTTGTCCTTTGTTTCCTCATGCTTGTACCTGCAGGGCTATTTAAAAATTTCTCAAAAAGTACTGAAGTTCATCGTCATTTCATTCATGGTCATTAAATATCAGTTTCGTTAAAAAGGGTCTTTAGTCCTAGAGTCTAGGGTTTTCGCGTCTTTTGCATATGTGTCATAAAGCCCGCAGGCCATGAGGTTGGTTTCACAAGTTTTGATTTCATATTTTTTATTATCATAAGCATTTGAAAACATTTCTATTCCAAAACTCTGTTTTGGAACTAGAAATTGTTTAATTCCATTTTTGTAATAATTATATCCATTTCATCATGAGAAGCTTCACTACAAGCCTCTGATCTTTTCCTAAACTAAAGAGCCACATCCCTGCAAAAGACAGCAAAGTTATCAGTCCAAAATCTCATAAAAGCCAAAGAGAAATATTGTATTAAATAGCCAAATGTAAAAATGCAGAAACATTATAAGAGTGGGTTATCTAACACATTTGGAAAGCAATCTGATTTGAGGAGATATTTATTTCATATATGAACATGACAAACATAATCATTTGCAAGAAGTTCGCCAAGGCAGGAGTCGAAATCGTGTTTTGAAGGCCGTGGACAAGTTCTCATCGTTCTGGACAGCGTTTGGAAGGCGCGAGACCCACTTGAGCGGTTGCGACCCACTTGAGGGGTGCGACCCGCTTGACCGTTTTAGCCAGTGTAAAATTGAGTGGTTGCGACCCACTTGAGGGATGCAACCCACTTGAGTGGTTGCGACCCACTTAAAAACAGAGCCCAGAAAATTCATGTTTTGCGCCCAGTTTCGTGTTGAATCGACTCCAGCTGCTTCCAAACAGGTTTTAAATCATTGCTCAGTAGATTTTAAATATGGTTGTGATGTCTTGAAGTGGGAAAGTTGATTTATTTGAATGGAGAGGTGAAACTCTATATGCATGGTAGATTTATTCCTTAGGGTTTTAAATACATATGGATGGTTTTGTGAAGGTTTTCCCTCCTTGTATGGTTGATATATATACCCCTGCATATGTTGTCAAAGTCTCATTGCCCTCACACTCATTCTACCACTGTTGTCTTCATCATTATTTTACCACTGTTATGGCTTTTTGTTTCACTGTGATCATTGTCACATTGTGTCTCACTTCCCATTGACAAACACAGTCTTATACTCATTGTTCCCTTTGACAAATTTTATCCAGTATTTTAAAGGCTGCACCCCACATTTTGCACTTGGTACTCATTTGTCAAGATCCACTTGTAATCAAAACAGAGACTGTTCTTTTATCCCAATCCACCTAAACAGAGCTATTACCATTGTGTGTTTCCTATGATGCTTTGGTACATATGCAATATATTTGGGTTTTGAGAATGCATTGAAACTTTGACTTCACTGCATCTATATCAATATCTACATTGCAAATATCTTGTTCAAAGCCATGTCAGAGACAGAGTCAGTTTATGAGCGGGACTCGGACAATGATTCCATGACAGAGGGTAATGTGTCACGGAGGCCTTACAGAGGTTTCAAAGGTGGTGATCATCGCAGGGAGGAGCCTACTTCTTTGGCTCAGTTGCAGGCATGTCCATTAGCAATGGATTGTTTTCGGTATCTGTCATGTTTTCGATTTTTTGAGATGATTTCACAAACCCAGCTTCATCGTGAACTAGCTCGTTTGTTTGTTCTACATTTATGTGATGGCCGCGTAAATCTTGCCGGGGTTGATTTCATTCTGTCACCCTTGACTATTGCTCAAGCCACTGGCATACCAAACATAGGAGAGGAATGGAACAAACGTCAGCATTTAGAGAAATTCCATTATGAGCCATACATTAAACCTGGGTATATGAGGCACTTGGGCAGAGTTTTTCCTTTCAAATTCTTGAGGGATGAGTTTGCACCGCTGATGAAACTCATCATTCAGTATTTCAGTTGCGAGGGCAGATACGCGCGTCTCTTTGCGTACCATGTTCGGTTGTTGATGCATTTCACAAGGGTACGTATGATGAACATTCTGTACTTCATATATCGCAACATAGAGAGGATGGTGATTTTTGTACAAAAGAAGAGCCCAGCACAGCAGTATAGGAGCATATATCATTACGCTTTGATCAAGATCATAGTGTTACATCAGTTGGCACAGCAGGGCATCACTTGGGAGGATTTCATCTCCCGTGACTTTTTCACAGCGTCACAGCCGCCACCCGGGGTAGTTCATGATGCGGGAGAGCCTTCACACCAGCCGGACATTCCTGAGGTTGAGCACATCAGCGCTCCATTGGTTCTGACATATCAGCGAGGCCACAGGGCCTTATTTGCAGCTACACGGCGAGTATTATCTCCACATGAGGTGGAAGGGGTCTTGCCGACTCCATCAGTAGAGCGAGTATTATCTCCACATGATGTGGAAGGGGTCTCGCCTTCTTCTTCAGCACAGGTACAGATCTAGGACAGGGGAAAGAAGCCCATGCATGATGAGGGCCCATCAGGAGGCCGGGACTCAGATTTCACAATCATTGATGTTGATGCGAGCTCTCCTGGCTCGAAACTGAGGGAGATCATCCAGGAGCAAAGGACCGAGAATGACACGCTGAAAGATCAATTGCAGAAGGCTCAGTGGGTGATAAACTATCTAGAGCAGCGCAACAAACAGCTAGAGGATGAGCACACACTTTATGAGCTACGTCGAATCCGTGAGGATCGACAGTTGGCCCGGAAAAGACCCGGCGACATGACACCAATTGATCGAGATTATGTACTCACGCATGTAAACATCCATCTAGAGAAGTTGCTGGCAAAGGCCAATAGAGAGAAGGACATGCTTCGTCACATGAAAGGACATTATTGGGCTCGCATGCATGTCTGCAAAGCAAAAATGAAGATTCTAAAAAGGAGGTTGAGCGAAGCACTGAAACGGCGGAAAAGGCCTGATCCACTTCGGATTTTGGCCGAGGCTTCGTTGACTGGGTAGGATACATGATGGAGGGTCTTCACTCCGAATTTGAGCAAATTCGGAGAAATTTTTGTCATTTTGAAATTTTGGTCTCAAAAAACAGGTTTTTCAGTTAAGCGGGTCTCACACTCATATGCTCACTTTTTT
The DNA here is from genome assembly GCA_034641835.2 of Pinus albicaulis. Classification (NCBI taxonomy): domain Eukaryota; kingdom Viridiplantae; phylum Streptophyta; class Pinopsida; order Pinales; family Pinaceae; genus Pinus; species Pinus albicaulis. The sequence goes on from CM076578.1 coordinate 314,635,294, forward strand.
TTGGGACACTTGCTGAAGGAAATATTTGCATTTTTGGATTTTTCATGATAAGTTATGCATCCTCAGGCATTTCTGAAGCATTTCATTAGATTCTGGATGGTCAAAAAGCTCAAAAACACCATGAAAACCACCTTGCTGCCACCTTTTGCACCAGCAGGAAGTACTTTTGAGAGAATGAGGTTTTGGAGGGTCAAATGAGCTCCAAATTGGGAAATTCCACTTGGGTTGGATAGCCAACATCCAGAGCTTTCCAACGAACTATCATGAGCTCAATTTGGATGTCGGTAAGTACTTCAAAATCGGGCTGAAAGGCATGAGACCCACTTGGCTCAGGCATGCGACCCACTTAAATTTTTGGCTGAATTTTCAACTTCCAACTCAGATTTTCGGCCAGTTTGGACCAGTTTTTCTTGTGGATGAAATTTTTGGGTTTTCATGATGTAAATTTATGTTTTTCATGTAACTTTGGCTTATTTTTATCTATTCTAGAAGATTCACTCTCAAAAAAGTAAAAATCATGTAAATGGATCAGTTCCCACTCTTTTAGAGGCAAGTTGTTAGCTGCCTAGATTGTAGTTCCATGATTAGAATTTGTTGAAACTGATCCCTGAAGGAGGAATTCGACCCCTAGAGGTGGGGAAAGGGGTTAGAGTGATCTATATATTGTAATTTCTGAGACATTCTACAGGTTGGACTCTTGGGAGACTTTTGGCACCATTGTACATATTTTTTCATATTTTGGCAAAGGAAAGATCAGAGGTTTTGCGGCACTTGTTGGGATCCTTGTGGTGTTTTGTTCTTGATGGTGTTTTATCTCTGTTTACTGTAAGTTCTTCATGTTTAATGTATGCCATTCCTTTCCATATGCTTCTGAACTAAATTGAATGAGTAGATGAGGTTGAATCCATCGTTTACCGTGCTCTGCCTTTGAATTCATTTAGTTCTATATGTTTTCGACTGTTTGAAGAGGATCCAAGTTCTTCTTTGCCCTCTTCAGCTCCTCGTCGGTCTGATCTGTCCGTATATCCAATAAAAATCATCAAAACAATCACCTACCTCGCCCCAACTCGAAATCTGCAAAGGTCTGACCTTATCCCCGGACCCAAAATTTGTTTTCCCCATTTCTCCAACGAAAACCCAAAAATCAAAATCAAACTTACCTATCTCTTTACTAGCCTAAAATCAGCTCCTATCGTAAGTCATCTCGCACCCTATTTCTCATTTATCGAGATTGACGGAGAGAGCCCCCTCCTGCCCTCGTAGGGCTAGCTACGAGGCTAAGCGTGGTTTGATGTAGCCTTGAGTTTTACCTCATTTCAGCCTGAGGTAGATTTGAGCACTAACACTTATCTCGGAAGAACTTGAGCAATTAGATTTCTTGTATTTGCACTATCCCTCTCATGTCTTGTCAACGTGCTCCATCTGATTGTAGTCACCCAGGGTTGGGATTCATTTTTCACACGAGGATAACGGCCACTAACCCTGCCAAACCTTCGGCCCCGACAGCGCCTGATGTTGAGGAAATAATGGAAATTGAATTTGAACTTGAAGAAGTACTCTCTACGTCGATCAGAAGGAAAGGGAAAGAGAAAGCACAAGGCTCATGAATAGCCCCAAAAGCTGCGAGGTGGGCAACCGGGAAGCCTTGGACTTCTTCGAGGCATGCCAGGTCCCCGTCGCCATTTCCTCTGGATCAAGATGCGCAGGAGGGTGCTCTGCCCGCCAATCCGATCAATTGGTTACCTCCATTTTTCACCCATGTATACCATCCACACGAATGCTAAAGAACTTGGATGGCTTGGTCACCTATCAGCAAACCCCCTTAACCCTAGGAGAAGTTTGTCCTCAGTGATCCTTGTGGAAGACTCCATGAGGTGAATTTTGATGGTAATGACTTGGCGTATTATGAAACCCTCCCTGATTTGGCCCCCACGTTGTACTTCGATACAATCTATGCAAATGATGGAGTCACGGTGGTTCCTCAATGCTGAGTATGTGGCTTGGCCAGGTCTAGACTCTTGAATCTGCTATAGATGCCCCATTTTGGCCATTACAATGTCACAGATCGGTTGGCTCGATAGTTTCTTGCCTTAATCCATGATGGTTTCTTATGGATTCAGGATAGAATCCCTATTGATGCTGTGTTGATCCACAAGATTACAGGCCTTCCTATGCAAGGGCTACACCCTCTTGAGCTGGTAGGCAAGAAATACGAAGCAGATACTACTACATTTGTGCGGGAGACCTACAAGGTGAGTCAAAATATGTGAGGCTTTGGGATCCAGACTATCAATGATCCTGCTACATAGATGGGTACCAGGATCTTAGCTTGCAAGCTAATGAGGAAGTGCCAGGTTTCGACCGTCCCCGCCTATTTCATTTGGTTAGTCGGATGGTGTGTGAAGGGAGTCTCTTTCGATTAGGTTCAATACTTATGCAATGAATTTCTGGCTAATTTCCACAAAACGCAGGAGCAGGGGACGTCCTTCTGCTATTCATGGTTATTACTTCTTATAGCGTTGGTTGCCTGGGACACCCCAGAGGAGTCGGTCCTCCCTAAGCTCCCCCCAGGAATGTGTGAAGGAGCTCGGTATAGTCATTTATGGGACTCTAAGGATGTGAAATGCATCAAGGACAACAAATTTTTCTAGGTCCTCTTCTATAGCAGCATGGCAGCAGCTATAAATTCCCCACCCTAGTTGTCCTCGACGGTATATGAAAAATAAAAAAGTGTTGTATCATTCCAAGTTACCATGCACCATATTCAGATCCACAGCCTAAAAAATAAGACATGGACAACACTTCTGTATATGGTATCAGATGAAGAAATTGACCAGATGATCACACTATGGCCCCTTGCCTAGAAAACAGGCTTCAAAGCCACCCATGTGGAGACCACGGAGCCAAGTCATAAGGGCTCAAACGTAGCCTCGATAAAATATACACAACCGCCACAGACCGCTGCTAAAGATGTCGCAGCCAAGACTCAGGTAGTTTATGACAAAGATACCACATCCCCCCAAGGTATGAAGCGGTCAGGTGAGCCTACACTAGGGCCCCGAAAGAAACAGTGTTCCCACCACAAGGAATATGATGCAATGGTCACACTAATTGACGGTGACCTCGAGAAAATCACAGACGCAGTTACGATGGCTACAGAAGATAAGTGGGTAACCATAGAATAACATGAGAAGGCTGCGATCGAAGCCATCCAGGCTGAGCTCCATGCCCTTCAGTTAAAAATAGATACACTGCAGACCAGCGTCGGCCAGGCACAGACTCCTCTGGTGACTAGTAGTGTAGCACTAGCTATGGAAGAAAGTTGTCTCTGTTCTATACCTAGCGCTGCCCTGATAGGAATCCAGATCCAAGCAGGAATAGGGATCCAACTAGACTTGGCTAAGCTGCCCCAAGAAGCCTTACATGGCCTCCACCACACCGTATTCCAGGAGATTAACCATCACAACGAGAAAGTACACCAATAGCTTGGTACAGCGAAGCAGACCATCGCGCAGCAGACCACAGAATTTCTCCTCGCTGTTTCACAACAGGCAGAGCTAGAAATAGTGATCCACCAGCTTTGCACAGAGGTTACAGACAAGATCTCGGTCACAGCCATGCCTTAAGCTAAAGTGGAAAAATTGGTTGTGGCACTGAAATCATCTAGGATAGAAATGCATGTTGTCAAGACACAGTTGGATCAAAAAATCACTGACTTACAAGCCAAATTATAGCTAGAAACGCCTCCAGAAGTACGAGCCCAACATGCTGCACTAGTGACTAGAGAAATGAATGTTATTTCAGGGCAGATTGCTCAAGGCGCCCAGTTGCTAAAGTCAACCATGCAACTCTGGAATAAGGTCTAGTGCAATCCTGTCCTCCACAAAATCAATCAGGACTTACGACAGAAGGAAGAAGCTTTCGAACAAGTCGAAGCTACACTGCCCATCTTGGTGCCTGCATAGTGCTTGGCATGTTTGAAGACCAACAATGATCTCTAGGACGAGATTGAGGAACTCTGGCGTAAGAAGAACGTCATTGTGGAACAACTGAAACCTTGGGCTACCGCAACCCTCCAGATTTCGCAGGATGTAGATGGCGTGATCAAGCGACTAAATGAGACACTAAAAAGTGTCACCATGGCAACTGAAGGACCAACCTTCCAGAAGCTTGTAGACATTGCGCAGAGTGTTGTTTCTCAGAGTCAAGAAGTGTTACCTCTGCTGATCACAACTATCAATGCCCTACATGTGTAGGTAGAGACTACACCACCACAGTGACTTGGGACGATTCACAATATTGTGTTGGGGGACTGTTGGAACAAGGTCTCTTGCAAGCTGCGAAACTGGTCCAATTTTGCATATTTTTTAGTATAATTAGTCTAGCCTAGGGGTTTTGGGGTGGGTCAAAGCCCCGAAATCATTGTAATGGGTCAAAGGGTAGAACTCGAGTCTGCAAAATGACCACAGGAAGGATTGGGCTAGATTTTTATAAATAGAGGGACATTTTGAATTGTAAAAGAAGAAGATGATAAGATCTTGATGCGAATTGTGGCTTAGTAGATCTATTTGGGTTTTCGGGGAAATGAATCCTACTGGATATGTGCGCAGAGGTCCCTAGTCCTGCTGTGTGCGGACACTACTGCTGTGTGCGCAGGTAAGGTTTTGGGTATTGTAAGAAGGATCTGAAGGATTAATGAATGAGAAAGGTTGTTGAGTAACTGAATCTATTTGTACTATTGATGCGAATCTTTGATAGCTATTATGTTATTCATATTTTGTGTTAAGGTGCAAAATTAACTGTGTTAAGTGTTTCTGTTGTGCAAACCTTCAGTCTGGGTCTGTTCTATTATGTTTTACGCAAAGAATAATTGTAATGTTGTACTATTTTCTTAGAAGTGTATGATTTGTTGAATATAGTAAGTATAGTTGACCTTGTGCACGTGGATGCGAAGGAGATCTATAGATCTAGTTCTGGGATATGCAATCTATTCATTATAAGGTGGACACAACTCTGCTTGGCTTACCTATCCTCTCTCACGGTGTGGAAACCTGGTTCCAGCACCCACCCATGATGCTTCGGGTGAGACTTTGACTTGCACATGCAGGTCACTACCGAAAGGGCCAGTAGTATAGAGGTTTGTTGGCAAACCTTAACCTCCAAACCTGGGTCAGGACCCCTCAGGCCAACAAATATGTCAAAGGGATAGTGGAGTTAGTGATGTATTTGGTCAAGATACCTTCGTAAACCAAATTTGAAGCAGATGGATATATTTCTTGAGTCTTCCATCCCTGTTTCTTTTTTTGAGTTAATCATCTCAGAAAATGTTAAATAGAAGAAGGCTTTCATTTCATTTCATTTTATTCTTAGAGAGTGATCGAGTATCACATTGTGAGAGAATTGTGACTTGGTATAGTATGCAACAACAACAACTCACATATTTTGTGTAGAGATATATCAGATTTTTGTGAGGGGATATTAGAGTAATATTTGAGTAGAAGATTAAGAATTTGTTTGTTGGTTGTGGCATAAAATAGGTAGCCTTGGTGTGTGTTTGTGAAATGTGTTTTGGTTTGATTTTGAGTGAATAAATTCCCCCCTCCCACTTAGTGTATGAGTAAGATTTGATGAGAAAAATGTGAGAGTTGATGGGGTTCTCATGTTGAGCGAATTGAGAACCCCATATGAAATATTGTTAAATGTGGTTCACATGGAGGAATTTAAGATGTGGAGGCCCCGATAGAGAGAGTGGTTTGGTTGATTCATAGTAGGAATTTTTTTATCCATCCAATAGGGGTTTTACAGTCCAATGGTGGCTGGGTAAGGATCGATGTTTGTGGGATATTCCAACGAATGGTAGTTCATAGATTCACGAGACAAACATAGTTATGAATTAATAGATGCTAGCATACCTTAGAGGAAGACAAGTATTTTAGCTTATAGTTGTAAGGTAATCCATGTAAATTTTTTTAACATATTAATATAATATTTGATCAGCGCAATAACAGTAGGGTGTTTTTCTCCTGAAAGGGTTTCCACTAGAAATACTTGTGCTCTTTTGTATGCATGTTTTGGTTTCTCATGGTGATTTATCATGTTTTTATGATTTCATTTTATTGTTTGTAATATTTTTTTATGATCTAATGATGTTCATGTGCATGGATAACTATGTTTGGGAAAAATTATTTATAATTGGAGAAAATTGATACAAAGTCGACCACTACTGATTCACCCCTCCCCCCCATCTTAGAAGTGAATATATTTCCAACATTATTGTGTGTCAATTTTTCTATTTAGGATTGAAGAGAAGGAGGCATTAGTTCCATCCCTTCTAGACACATTATTACATTTGATTAGACATGCATGAGATCCTGAGACTTATTCCCTTATTTTCTTAGCTGGTAAGTCTATTGAGCCAGGGATATTAGTTTTTTCTACTCTGTTAATGAGTTATCTCAGGTCTGTAAAATTTTGGAAAGAAATGAACTTGAAAGTAGTATTGATTTGGTGTTATGCTTAATATTGATATTTTCCAAAGTATGTTCATAATTATTTTATGGATTTATTAGCCATTATATGTTGGGAGAAGTGCTTGAAAATATTGAAAAGATAAAATAATTGTATCACTGTCAAAGTGTTGGAAAAAGGGAAAAAATAAAGTTAAGATCAATTTTTTTCTTAACACGTCAGTTGGGTCGAAGATTAGGAGGTTTTCCTAAAAGACGGGACCTTTGGTAAGATATTCCCCGAGCTAGAAACCTGCAACCCTCTCGTCAGAGGTCGAGGGGGGTTTGGGTCGTCGGTAAATTTAGGGGTAAATTCAGTCCCAACCCAAAGTTTTACATTTATCGAGAAGAGGTTGGGTCAACCCTATGTATGGCGTCGAGGGTCGAGCACTACATTGAAAAATGAAACGTGCTAAATTATGGAATGGGTCCAACCATAAATTTATTGGGATATGTGCCTACCAAGAAGACTTGTCCACAGTGGCAGTGTAGGTGTGTCAAGGGCCATGTGGGCCCCACCGCAATGGGGTGCAGACATGTCATCTACCATGTGGGCCACTGAGTGCCTACTGCTTGGAGGTCACGTGATGTGGCGAGGGTTACAATGACCTATCTTTAAAGGACTATAAATTTTGTTCTATAGGTGATTAATATTAAATTTATATTGTTGGAATCATATCAACAAGGTGAATGCAATTATTTTTTCCATTTGAAGTTTTGAGAAAGTTGGAAAAAGTTGAAAATTTTAGATCCCATTCCCATAACCGTACCTTGGGAGTTGGTTCAACATAGTGAAAACATCCTCTAAATTTGGTTGGGTTCTGATGTTCGGTGGTGTGTTACAAGTCAATTTAGCATCATTAAGTGACTCTAGGGAGAATTGAAGAAAAGGCTACCACATGTACAAAATTTCCTACACGATCACACATTATATTACTAATGCTATACTTCGTAAGTTGATTTAGTTTTTTGCAATAGTAGAGAAGTATTGATTTCCTTGCAATATAGGGTAGTTATTTGATTGGAACTAGTATAGTTTGAATCCATACACTTTTATGTTCTTGCTTTTCCATTCCCGTAGCTTTATTTCCTTTACTTCATGTAGCTTTATTATTATTATTTCAATTCTTGCACTTTGATTCTTATGTTCTCACCTCGTACGAGGCTAGGAAAAATGAACTAACTATTGATTGGCATAACCACTCTTCTCACTTGATTAGGAAGACGATAATCTCACATATTATTATGCATTGAGAAAATGGAAAATGTTAATTTCATATAGAGTGAATAATACCTTTTAAGTTTGTATGAAACCTCAATTGAAATATTAAAGTCGAGATCCCTAGGGCTACAACATTACAGTTATAAAATTGATGACCATCACATGCATGAGATAATAGTTCACATACCATGGTTGAGGCATATAAAATAGTTGAGGAAAACTAATTTTAAATCATACCATCATATGTCTAAAGGAAGAACAAGTTTGACTCTAGAGATATGAGCTAGAGAGCTTTTATAAGTTAGAACAAAAAATATCTTAGTGGGTAGCTCTTCATGCAAATACCGTATGGAGAAACAAAATTCCCTTGAACCAACCAATTTCTATGATGGCTTAGTTGAGCTAGTTTCTATATAGCATTATAAGCCTATCATCTAGTGATCGAAGAGTGATAGTACTCCCACTACCCTACAGAACACAAGGAAGTTCTTACCCTTCTTTGCTTACTTTATCTTCAAGGATATTAAAATATTTTTGTGCTCTTCAAAAACCCCAATTTATTGATTCAGGTTTTGGAATAATTTGAAAAATATAAGCTGGATATGAAACAGTCAACAACCATCAAAATACTATGTCAAATACTTTTTAACTTACCCACTCCTTAATAGCCATTTGTAAACAGACCTAATTCGGTGGTGAGTAGACTATGTACACCTCTATAGAATTAGGATTTAAATTGCTACAAAGAGGCGAGTCCTTTTTCCCATGAACAAGGGGCTCCCATATACCAATAAGGTTTCAGAAAACCCAAACAAAGTAGATATATTTTAAATAATGATACATAGATCCTATAGCATTGATACCACCTCAAATGCATATACATGTATACTGAAGCAAGGAACACACCTATAGTAGCTATTCATGCCTTGATATATGTTTTGTTAAGTAGTAAGCATAACTATTATTTCTTCCAACTTCTAGATAAATCATTTAAATTTTACACATTAGGCTAATCTCAACCATTATTAGTTAAATGTGATGGATAATTTAAGGAAGTGGAAGGTGAAACTTCATGGATACACTTTCATAGTTAGATATAATGTGTATTTCTTCCTTGGTGACGTTTCAAGATCTAAGGCTCTTCATTTACATCCATGATGTCCTTTATGAGGGTGCATTAGACTTAGAGGTCCTACTTGGCACTTTTTTTTAATACCCCCTTTTACTTTCCTTTGTTTTTTCTTTCTTTCTTTAATTTGAACTATCATATGATTAGTTTGTCTTTGTATCATTCAGTATGAATTATTAATAATATGACTAGGGGTTAGGGGTTTCTAGTGAACTAACATAGCTTGGACATTATTATTTTGGGGCTTTTAGCTTGTTTATGGATTCCACTACCTCAAGCACTTTCATGTTTTGACATTCAATGATATTACATGTGGATCTTCATTACTTTTATTAGGAGCTAGATCGATGACTTATGATAATTTAATAATGCCATGAAAAATATGACGTATGGAATGGAAGTGAAAAATAAATATGGAATGCATTACTTGTGGTTCGGATATGAATTATATTATGTTCTACAAAGCTATCTAATAGTATAACATGACTCATGGAGTGACAACACCTAAACGAAAATTGCGGTCCACCATTGTGTCCTCTATGTATCAAAATGTAAAAATTTGGATTCTTATTATATAATATTATATTTCAATGAATTCCCACCACATCTAAAGCACACATATGAAACATTAACATCATGTTGAAGTAAGAAATTCATACATAAAGACATATTAGAGAAACTAAAGTGAATAAGATAAATTAAAATAAAATAATACCATGTATGTGGAAGTATAGTGTGCTATATGGAAGTGCATTTCCAAACTAAGATATATGAGATAGTAGTTGACATACCATGTTTGAAGCATATAAAATAATTGAGGAGAACTAATGTGAGATGAGATCATCATATGTCATAAAATTTGGATTCTTATTATATAATATTATATTTCAATGAATTCCCACCACATCTAAAGCACACATATGAAACATTAACATCATGTTGAAGTAAGAAAGTCATACATAAAGACATATTAGAGAAACTAAAGTGAATAAGATAAATTAAAATAAAATAATACCATGTATGTGGAAGTATACCGAGAGATAGGTCCCTTGTCCCACAAAGAAGGGGCTCTCATGGACCAATTTGGCAGTGCCACAATCAAGGGGATTTCATGCAACAATTTAATGGTCCCACAATCAAGGGACTTTCGTGCACGAATTTTCTTTTAGAGTAATATTTAAGTGCGACTTTTTGGAAAGTTTTAGAGTTTATTTTCCGATCTAATTTATCTATAATCCAAGAGGGATTCATTGAAATCACATGTTGGATGGGTGAACTCTTCACAATAGAAGTGTCCCATGAGTTTTTTCACGATGGGTGAAATTTCTTGATATGAAAACCAAGCGTCGAGATTTTTTTTCACTCTAAAAGAGGTTGCGCTTAGATGAATGCTTCATAGATCTAGAGTTAAATAAATCTAGGATGGTTTAATTTCCCCATTTAAATAGGTTATATTTCACATGAATACCATGAGTTCTCAATACCATGAGAGAATACCCTTAACCATTTTTATTTTTATTATTCTTTTATTTTTATAGAGGTATTTTTATTTTGTTATTTTATTTTAATCTATTTATTTTATATAATTTAACTTGGTTAAAATATTAAACACAACATTACAACATCTCTAAAATACTAAAATAATATCTAGACACAATAAAATACTTGATTTATTTAAAAACACATATATTCAAATAACTAAACCCAAATAAATAAATAGATATAATTTAAATAAAACATTATTTTTACTTAGGGGAGTCACGTCATGCTCATGCGAAGATAATGAAAGATTTTATAGAAAGCATTGCCATGTCAAAAATTTGATTGGTCAAACTTCTATTAAATGCCTCTTATATTTAGAAATAAAAATATAAATTTGATTGGTCAAACTTCTATTAAATGCCTCCTTATATTTAGAAATAAAAATATATATATATATTGATGTTAAGAATAAATAACATATAATGTGGTTTATCAATGGACATAACGAACTCACTCTCTGGTCGGTTTGAAATTAGGTTTTCCCACATCTACACACTATATATTTTTGAAATTAGGCTTTCCCATATCTACACATTATATCACACTATATCGTTATTTTTATATAGAATTGTTTATTTAGGTAAAGGAATAGCTCAACAATTTTTTGTTGGAATCTGGGTAGTTAAAATTTAAGAAATCAAGAAGTTGGAGTGTTTGGAATATATTTTTGATAGTAGAAATGGATTCAGCACTATCAAAAACTTGTAAGGCACTTAAAATACTAAAGTTTAACAACTGTAAACAAGATTCTGATAAAATTTTTGCTGGCCAGATTCTAAACCAAAACTTTGCCTAGTTTTTTTTTTTATTTTGAGCTACCATCGTTGACTTTCATATTTATTTGTTTATGTGCGGTAAAGCTCTTGGTAAACTCGATCGATCAGGAAATTGGTATGTTTAAAGTGCCCTACTTGACGTTATTCCGGAGGATGAGGTTAGGTAGTGTTTGCTAAGAATGCCTTACACATCACATGATACGCTAAAATCTGTGTGCAACAAATAGGAGGCTATACTCAGTAGCCTTACCTTCTATCCTGAGAGGAAGAAATGTGGGGCGAGCCAACAACTTATTTGCTTGATTCAAAACGATGTGAATCATAGAGATATCAATCTCGTCCTTGTAGTAACGGTATACGACCCTGTGAAGCAGACCTGTGAAAGGCTACCTCCAATTGATGATCCCCACAATACTCAAATACCAATATGGTATCAGTGCGTGGCTGTGAATGGGAAGCTACTTCTCATAGGCGAAATCCACCAATCCAATGATGGAAGAATGCCGAAAGAGTGTTTACATTTATGAATTTGAGTCTGCGAGATGGCGCCGTGGAGCTGACATGCCTACACCTCGATCTTTCTTTGCGTGCTCTGTCTCTTCTTCAACCAGAGGAATTGACTTGTCTACGTCGCTGGCGGGATAGGCGAGCGTGACATCCCACTTGCAGCTGCTGAAGCATATAATGTGGAGGAAGACAAGTGGGAAATTTTGCCTCCTATGATCGAATCGCATGGCCAGGGATGCAGCAGCGTTTTCGTGGATTGTAAATTCATGGTGTTCGACGAAGAGAAAACTGGAGAAATTTTTGATCCGAGTGCGGGAACGTGGAGAATAACGGCACATAGGTGGAACTGGAACTTAAGAGGAGAAGTATGGAGAAGTTGTGAACTGGAACTTAAGAGGAGAAGTATGGAGAAGTTGTGTGATTTCTTCTTCTTGTGGGGGAATTGTACATATTCACTGAACAACTCGTGGAGAAGTACGGCGTTGAGAGTGACTTTTGGAGTGTGGTCGCTACCCTTCCGAGTCCCCGCGATATTCGCTTCATTACGTGCGCTACACAGTGGCGTGATCAGATTTTTGTCAGCGATTTAGATGTCCGACAAAAACACATCTTTTATCTGTTTAATCCATCAACCAGGGAGTTCACGAAAGTTAACCGTCATGGTGGGAAGGTCTTTGTGGCCATGACCCTATCTGCAGCGACGATGGAGATTTGAATGTAATTTTTAGATGCTCGGAGTTGTCACCCGCGGCTTAGGAGTTTGATTTGAAATGCTGTGTCAACAATACTTTTTAATCACTTTGTGTGGTGTTGATGTGGCATGTTCTATGTTCTCTTATTAGTTATTCTTTCTAATTATTTCATATAAGAGAAATTTTTGATGTTTTTTTTCTTTTCAAAAAGATCTATGGAGATCCATTGAAACTCAAATTTAACATCAAATTTAACATGAGCCTATAGAGCAAATTTCTTAACTTTGAATGAAAAATGTTTTAATCTTAATTTTTATTTTTATTTTTATATATACATAATTTTTAGGCTATAAGGTGTTTCTTATTGAAAAGTACTCCTCCACTTTTCACTCTACACCTCTTTGCACCCTAAGATCCATTGTTAGATAATTGAGAATTCTCTCACTGTTAGATCCTATTGATTTAACTCTCAACCAAACCTTGATTTGTGCAATTGTTTAACTTGTTAATCTCCCAATATTTTAAGTGTCAACTCAATCTTAATTTCCCATTCAATTTGTGGATCTTTAAATAATCATTATAATTGATGAACATATTGTACCTACCTTAGCAGTTTCATTTAGTGAAGGGGCTTTCTCAAAATTTAATGATAGATCATTGTCTTTTGTAATGATCTAGCATTTATCCTACAGACAAACACAAAATGGTCCCTTTGAGTATTATTTAATTGAGTATCCCTTTCAGAAAAATTGACCCAATCGCCATTGTGCACTCCTCTGAGTGTTTTTTTCTATGTGACCTTGCAACTTTGCAATATGATTTAATAATTTTTTTATTATTTTTTTGTATAAAAATAATACCAATGTAAGTTGTAACATTAAAAATGTATTCACTTGGTAGAGGTTCTAGATCAATTTTGGCAATGAATTCCAATGTTTGGGATTCGATATAAACTAATTACCTCAACAAAATAACTTTCTTAAGTTGCATTATCAAGATAGTGGTTTGTTCGATAATTACGTTGGGAATAATGGGAGGTATCCATGGTAATGAGAATGGATGCCTTGTTGTCATTGCAGTTGACTTAACATCCACATTGAACCCAACCCCAACACTAGCACTGACACCAGTCTTCACCAATATGACAACTTTGTTATCATTATTTTGGTCATTCAAGACTTTCTTAAGCCTCTTGGAATCCAAAAAACTAATTACAATTATACAAGCATGGGAAAAAAATATAGAGAAAGGTATTAAAATATTTTCACGATATCATATTGCATTCTCTTCTCTTCTAAAGAAAATGTTGGCCAATCTGAATGTCTTGGAGCATTTGACAACTGTTTTAACTAAATCAATCATTGTTCCATTTGATTGAATGTTCTCAAGGTAATTTCAAGGTAAGGTCATTTTATTTTTATTTAATATGAATAATTCAGTCACTTTTATCTATTTATATTCAATTCAACACAAGATTTTAATAGCTTGGATTAATCATGAATTGGGTTATTAGATAAGGGTAGTCCCTCGTTCATATCTTCGATTAACTTGTACCGCTGAGCAAGCATGGTTGATCCAATTCATAGAAGACCCAAAAGCTAAAAGTAGAGCGTAATCCATGGTACTTCTGGAGAAAATATGGCTTTAAGACTTTTGAGATCAATTAAATTAGAATTGAAGTTTGCTCAAAAATTACATCCTTATATTGAATCCAATGTAATATATAGGTGAAAGTTGAAGAAATGGAAGGGAAATATGTGGATCTATACTCTTCTTCACTTTGGTGTCCTCCATGCATTTTTTCACCCCGATTTTGTCTAAGATATATAATAATTTATTGGATAAAGGGGACTTCAAAATTGTCTTCATTTATGTAGAAGGTGGTATTTAAGGAATACTACCACACTATTCCATGCCTTTCCCTACCATTCTTAGATGAAAACACAAAGAAAAAACTTGATTATGCCTTTCAAGTCCATACAATCGCCACACCAAGATCAATTATAGAATCAAACATTGACACATTGCTACAAGATTGGACAATTTCTCCATTCATTATGATTCATTGTGGTACTATATGTATAAAAATTGAGTACAATGAAAATGGACTTGTATACACAACACACCACAAACCATCAGAACATGGGTTTGAAATTAAATCGAAGATATGAGATTGCATTAGAGATGAAGAATTTTTTTTAGGAACTTGACATTCAGTACCATTTTTTCCCAGGCTAATCCATATCACGTTAGTGGCTCAATCACAAATCAAATTCCATTGCAATGTTGAATTCTAAAAATTTGGAGAGTTAATCGACGCATCCCTATGATAAGTGAGAACATTCTAAAAATGTTGATCGATGATTTAGTTGGAAGGTAATACGCAACAAGGCAACAAGTGAGATAAAGTAGGAATGTTGTAGTGCTTATGGCCCTCAATGCAAATAGCATGTATTTTTTGGAAATGTTGTTGACTGTAATGCCCTACCACCTTTGGCTTGGCCAAATTTTTCCAGGATGAAAGAATAATTGGTTTTTTCCTCACAACTTTCCGAAAGAAAATTGAATAATGCTTGCAAAAGTTTTCCACAATTTCCTTTTGAAACCCAGGTCATAGAGATGTAGTAAAATGATATTTATTCAAGGATTATTATATCAAATACCAGCCTTCCAACTTGAGTTCATGGCACCAAACATTATTTTTGCTTTCAATTTCTACCAATATCTAAAGAAATAATTTATTTATGTTAGAAATTGTTTGGTTTTAGATAAATCCCTGGATATTTGAATGTATATTTAATGTTCATCGTAGTAATGAAGATCAATATTGAAAGGAACGTTGGGTCTAGATTGGAAAAACCCCCCACGAAAACATGGAATATATGTTCCTATTAATCCACATTCTATTCAAATTATAGAAAGTAGAGAGAAGATCCATCAAATTATTAATTCTTTGAATGTCCCTTTACAAGACAATAATGTTATAAATAAAAATAAGGTGGTAGATAGAAGAGGTTTGAATGAATGCAACACCTTTCATTAAAAATAATTTTAAATATTCCATTATTTCAAAGTTTAGGTCCTCTTCCACTATGAGGAAGAGAATGAAAGAGAGAGGAAAACCTTCTCTTAGACCTCTCTCTACACTAAAAAAATGTGGAAGTTGATATGTTAATATGAATAAAAAAAGAGGTGGATATAAAACTCTCAATTGAAGAAAAAAAATTATAAATAATGCACAAATGAATCAATAACAATTTGATGTAAATATAACTAACTTTATCAAAGTCCTTAGAAATATATACCTTGGAAACTATTATTTTTAAATGATTTGTATGGGTTTAGTGAAGGCCTTCTTGGGAGACGCTGATTGCTTTATGGGTTTTCCTCTCTCTCAAGAATCCATATTCATTAGGGAAAGATTATAACAAATAATTTCATTCTTCCTATGAGAAATGATTTTGACAATGATTTAATAAGTGGAATTGTGTAACGATATGGGTTTGAACTGCTCAAAAGAGGAAATGTCCAATTTTGGAATTATAATAATAAACATGGAATTAAAATTAGCCAAGGTTTGACCTAAGATCATGGAGTGTTCTATACTTTAAGAAAATCATCGGAGGAACGTCAAAACAATGGATTTAAAATTCCATAAGGAGGCTCTTTTCCTTCGGGAGACTACGACAGATAACCTAAATATCATATTTTCTTATTTTATCCATAAGATACATGTTTTATCCTTAATAAAAAAAATATAAGGGAGAGGTATCAATGCTTAATATAATATCTATATCAGCCCTATAGATTTCTATAAATGGGCTTGAGAAGTGTGAGGTACATTTAGGAGCTCTGTCTCTAAAAGAGGTAGTTTGTGTTTCATTATATTCATTGATGGCCCTAATGGAGTTTATAGTCTCCTCTAATGATTAGAATAGTGATGGAAAAAAAGTAGAGTTAATGGTGTCATAATTCCCTCATTTTTATTTTGTTTTTCTTATATTTTTCTATGATAATTTTATGAAAATGGTTCTTGAATTATTCAAATGTAACTATTTATGCTTATCAAGATAATCGATAGCCTCCATTAACAAGAAATTTATAATCTGGGCCTTAATATATGAGAGGGACTTACTATCCCTTTAAAATATCTGAATATAACAAGTGATGGTTGTGGATTTTGTGTCCTAAAATTTTTACGGAATTAAATTTTGTGGGATTCTAGATTGTGGGGTCTAAATGCCACCAAACATTTGTTATGGATTGAATGGATGTGGAATATTTTAGTTGTTTTTTATTTACCTTAAAATAGTTGTGATGCTCTCCCATTGTGCAGGCCATTTCCAAAATAATTGGGTAGTGATATGATTCACCCCTTTAAGAAAGCCATTGTTTGACATTTAAATTCTCCTACAAGAAAGAATCTAAAAGGTGGAATTGTTCCAATCTTTTAGCCACTCTATAATTTACAACATGCTAGTTCTCCATGTCATTGAAATATTTTAACGATGGACATTTATTAAACCATCCCTGTCAGTAGCCCAAAAAAGTATGAATGGGGGTGAATATGAGTAAGTATATCTCATATTTAATTAGACCCTAATAAAAAATTAGGATCACCACCAATCATTATTCTTTCCAGGGAAAATATGGAGTTCTAGAAAGTATTTTCCTAGAAACATCTTCTATCGGAAATGGGGACTATCAAAATTTTTATATATGAAATATTAATATAGCCATGTACCCCAGATGCGGGTGATCAACCTGTTGTACTATACAACAACCCTCCCTTTTTCTAAATTTTAGAAATAAAATTTAGAAATAGGGTCCCTTTCTTTTTAGAAATAAAACACTTAGAAATAAAATTCATTGTTTTGAAATTTCATATTCAATATTAAAAAAAACTTATAGTCCGATCTAATATAAAAGGCATTATCATAAAAACAAATCAAAGTTAAAAAAGCTCAATCGCAATCGGAGAATCGGAAATAACACTCAAAAGAAATATCATATGCCCATTTCAAATCTTCCGATGCGATTAGTCCGATCGGAAAATTCTAATCGCTAAAAGTTTAAAACAATTAAATAAAGCTTCCGATGCGATGCGGTCAATCGCAATCGATCAATCGGGACAATCTTTAAAAACTCTTTACGCTTAGTGGAAATTCCCCGATCCGATGTGCATTTGATAATAAGCGCTTTTAAAAGAAAATCGAACATTTGTTTAAAAAAATATGGTAGACCCCACCATCAGAGATCGGAAAGATCTGCAATCACAATCGATCAATCGGGATAAACGTATTGTGATACTCATTTACCATTTGAAAAACTTCCGATGCGATTCATATATTTTGCATACGAAGATTTTTGTTGAATATATTAATATATCACAAGCGCCAAATTCTTATCGTACGAAGGCATTCAATAACGAATCAAATGTATATGGTTTGTGATTTGGTTTTAAATACTTAAGTGTGACCCAAAAGGAGCATTTACGCAATATACGAAACAAATGAATGAAAACCATAAATTCATAAATCATTCCGTTTGAGTGGCTTGTTAATCACGACTGAGAGTTTATTGTCTTGCAGAGCCAAAGAACAATAAGTTTTTTCATTCACAGACAAAAGGAAGCTGTAGCAGACGCAGAAATGTCAAAGAGAGGAAGAAGAAACAAAACTGCTCTACCAGTAAAGTTTGCCGAGACTCCTACAGTCTCAAAAGAAAAGTCCATAAAGCTAAGGCTAGTCACAGATACATCATGCCAAGGTCTTGGGAAAATGACATGGGACACAGTCTACAACCTGTTGGAAAAATTAGACCCCAAGGTCACAGTGGAGAAGGCATCAGTTCCAGACGAGGATAGCTCGGATTCCGATATTGACATCAATGAAAGAACACTTGCAAATTCATTTCTGCATCGAATTGCAGCCAGAGCAAGCATCATGCCTTACTATGATGTAGTTCGATGGATTATTGACAGTGTAAAGATAAAAGATAGAATGTTTATTTCAACATCCGGAGTGCCTTTCGGCTCGTTTAAAGCAGAAGACTTGAAAGCAATGTACCACCTTCCAGACCCACAGAAGGTGTATAACAAGGAATTTATCAAAGAATTTGCTGATGATAACAAATTCCAATCCGACCCTATTAGAAATTGGAGGAAAAACCCAGAGAAGCACCGAAATGAAGCATCCGGTATGTATTCTGTAGATTCTCTTCTGCCTCCATATTCCTATGCAGCTGCCATGATGTGTAGGTTATTTGGAAATGATAATTCAGCTAGGTTTTCTATACAAATGGTCCCATTAATCCTAGCAGCTGTGAATTCCGACATTATGGATTGGGCTGTTATTCTTTCTGATAGAATGGCCAATAGGATCCTTGAGTACAGACAAGAAAAAGATGCTGGAAATTCTACCCCCTTTTTTCTTTTGTGCCTATATTCTTGATGCTATTTGTTTCAATTCCGAATTTCCCTTATTTGGATGGAAATGGACTCCCAATAACCCCCTTCCAATCCATATTTATCATAAATTGCTTTGGAAGATTCATTTCCAAGCTAATGTATATAGAATCCGTCATGGTTTCCTCATTCCTGTTTTCCAAACCATTTTTAATCGCTTTCCTCCTAGGATTTCTGATAAAGCTAAAGCCGACCTGTCTGCAATCGGAGATTGGTTTGGGGAGGAAAAATTTACTTACATCAGGGTTTTTGGTAGTATAGTGGAGCCGCATGTTCTTCCACTGTTTGTTCCAGACAAACTTCTCGCTCAAGAAGTTTCTTATCAATTGACAATTGAAGGTATATCCAGGTCTTTGAACAACAGTAAGAAGAAAATGTGGCCTCAATTCCCACTCAATTGTGGTCATTTCACTCTAAATGATTTCAAGCATGCAGAAAAGGAAGTCTTCAAGATAAGAGGTCGTAAATTTGCAACCATTCCTGGAAGACAGTATGATCCAAAAAAGATAGCATTTGATGTCACTGCTTCAGTTTCAATTGCTCGTTTTGAGCATGAACCAGATATGTTCGATGATTTGTTTATCTCATTAGATAATTTTCCTCAGATTTTTGACTTGATCAAGTCTACATTTCAACAAGAGGAAATAAATAAATTTCTCTTATTTAGAAGCCAGAGATTGTTGAGAGTACCTCTGGACCAGCTGAGAACTCAAATCCAAAAATCAGAGACAGAAGGTACATCCGGCCAAATGCTAGTAGAAACATCTACCAGCAAAATCATTACACAATCGGCTGTCGACCAGCCGATTGTACATTCTCAAAAAGTGGTCACTATTGACAAACCTGATGCCCCAAAGGGAAATACTGCTCAAATGACAGACAAATGCACAAATATCAATGATGAGGTGCATAATCAAAAGGATGGATCAGATGACAAAAGCACCAAGCAGAGCATAGATAAAGAGAAAGAAAAAGAAATAACGAAGGAGATTACGGTTTCCACTAATCTTGATATTTCTTCTCAGCTATTAAATCAATATGATCAGTTTGCTCAACAGCTTGGATTGCAGGATAAAGGTTCAGAACAAATAGAGCAGGATGTTGAAATCGTTCCTGAACATCCTACAGGTCATATTGTATTAAAATGTGAAGAAATCCCTCCTTTGGATGTATTCTACAGCCCTAAACATAAGGCTGTTGTCAAGAGACAAAGAAAGAAAAGAAAAGCAGAACAGGGCATATTCTCTACTCCATCAGAGGAGTTTATGAATATTGTTTATAAGAACAGTGAAATGAATCCATTTGAAGACCTTAAGAAATTGTCACAGTATACAGGAGCTTATAGTGCTGCAACAGTTGATAAAGTTGTAGAAGTTTCTCAACTAATAACTCAGAAAGATCTTCACATAGCTTCACTGGAAGAAAAAGCTAAGGAGAATCAACAACTGATCAGCCAATTGCAGCAACAACTACAGGATCAGACATTTAGGTCTAAAGAATTGGAGAAACAGCTTGTGGAAGAAAAGAAGAAGATTGATGAAAAGCTTTTAGGCAAACAAAAGCAGCTAAATGAAGAAATTTCTAAGTTGCAGAGTCTGTTACACAATGAGGAAAAGGCAAAAATGACTCAAGAAAAGGAATTCCAAGCAACTTTGGATAAGTTTAAAGATTATCCAAAGTTAAATGAATTCAAATCGAAAGCCCTTGAAGCTAATAAATTATTGACTCAGCAGTTAATTGAATTTTGCTCAAAACTGTCACAAGCAGAACCCTTTTGTGAGATTACTTCATCTTTGATCCAAACTATCATAACTCTTAGACAAGAAATAGATGATGCCGATGAAAAGATTTCTGAGTTTCTCAACTGGCAGGATACATAAAAGGGAAAAGAAGCAAATCTTCCTAGGATAGAGGAAAAACACAAAGAAATCCTGTTTACAGAATGGGAACATCAATTAATGAAATCTGATAGAGCAATATCAAGGGCCAGAAATATAATGAACAATCTCACGCAATTCATAAATGACAGCATATATTCAATTAATCTCATTTCAGACTGTATTCCTGGCAGTTTGCCAAAGATAAAAGAAACTGAAGACAGGTGGAGAGAAGAAATGGAAAGGAAAAGTCAACAAATCGGCAAACTTCAAACTATATCCTGGGATAGTATGTGGACTTATGTGATCAAGCCAAACAATCAACAGACAGCTATCAAACTTCTATCAAACGCTGTCGATTGTCTAATTCCAGAATTTTCTGATGCCACCTATGCTGGACAGTTGCATACTGAGACGAGTCATCCACCAAGACTCCGAGATATGTTGAATATTTGCAACTTGGCTTCATCAAGCGAAGGAGAAAAACAATGAATCAGTTTTATTCAAAATAGCATTTCAGTTTTAATTTGATAGATTGTAGCAATAGTTTTAGGATTTTGTTATGTAATTTTATTATTTAAATCCCTCTCATGCATTTAGAGAGAGATCGGAAGTTGTAATATTTTGAGGATTTGGAGCTAACATTTCTGTACTTCATTCCTTATTATATTTCTATGAAAGATCACATCTGGTGATTTTTGTGCTCAAATTATCTTTGAAGTGTTGCATTTTTGTGCCTTTGGAGTTAATTTTACATCGAAGTTACTAGATCAGAGTATCATACTTCGTTTGACAGTCTGCAATATGAATGAGGTATTTTTATCTGTTCATTGTTAATTGTCTCTGTTATATGGTATTCATTTGAAGAATTTGCTATCATTTATATATTTGATGTTCATAATATTTCCTCTTTATATTATCATTTCTGAGTATAATTGGAATATTATCATTTATAGACATATATGAATGGTATATGATGATGAATGCAATATGCTAATATAACTCTGTTTAATTTATTAAACAGAGTTATATTTATTCGTTTCTGCACATTTCAATTTAGTTAATAATACATTTTCATGGTTATTATTAGATTGAAACAATCCTAAGTTGTATTCACATATTATTACCCGGGTTAAAATTAGAATTTCTTTATCAGCATTTAGTTTAGATTAGATAGTTTTATTTTCTGTCAATTTAGTTCCATTTTCACCCATTCAATTCAATCCACTTAGTTATAAAAAAACTGGTCCTTTAAATCCAGTCGGAGCCACCATCCCAAACGGAAAAGGAGTTGTCTTAAGGTCCCGACCGGGTGGTTTTCCTCCAATGTTTGAAGCAGAGATTTTCTAGGCTTCAACATTTTTGGCGCTAGAAGGAGGGCATCCTACTGTGAATGGCAAGCAAACCCAAATCTACAAACCATTCTAAGAGTAATTCTCCCTCCGCATCACCTCGTACTTCCAAATTGCCCGCTGATTCCCCAGCATCCAAGCAAGAAGAAGAGGTATCCACTATCACTGCTCAAACCCACCATACTTCAGAACAATTAAGTCTTGAATCTCCTGAAGTTCAGTCTCTCATCCAGAAAATTCAGAGCTTCTCGATTTCACCACAGAAATCTGAGCTATCTCAAAGCAGTGAGACTTCGCAATTCAATCTACCTCACCCTCTTACTAGACTTCAGAGTGAAAAGCTCGGTATTGAACCTACTGAATTTCCTTTACCTAAAAGGAAAAAGGCAAAGAAAAATACTGAAGATTCTGACAGTGAAGCACTTTCATCCACATCTTCCATCTCATCTTCCCCAGTGCGAAGTCAACCATCCACTTTCTCATTACATATCGTTGTTCACCAGGAATTGGGAACTTCAACATCTCAACCTGCTCACTCCTCAATATCAATTCCTTCCCAGACATCTGGAATCTCAACAGCAGTATCAACCACCACTGGTATTACAATGGCAGATCCATGGACCAGACCTGGTGCAGTCAATATGCCCGCACCATTACATGCATTACCTGATGCTCCTGAAAAATGGCTACCCAAGTTTAATCCAGAAAATGGAACCCAAGCTGAGGAACATATCAATAACTTCATGTTAGCAGTTAATTTGAAAGGAGTGACTGAGAAAGATGTCGTTGTTAGGCTTTTTCCTTATACATTTCAAGGATCAGCAGGATCCTGGTATTTTTCCCTGCCTTCTGATTCTATTACCAGTTGGGACATTTGCCAAGAACAGTTTCTCACTAAGTATGGAGACGATAGATCTTTAGCTACACTAATAAATGATCTCTCCAATCTTAGGATAGAGCATAGGGAACCCATTAAAGAATTTAATGCTCGTTTCAATAAACTTTTGAATAAAATCCCAACGACTTCCAAACCAAGTGAACAAATTAGAAGTGAGTGGTATATTACTGCCCTACCTGCCAATATAGCTATTTTTGTAGACAGGGCCGCAAAACCAACGCTTGCTGAAAACATGAAAGAAGCACTTGCTGTGGAAAAACGTATTAATGCTCTAGAAAAGAAAGCAGCTCTTGAAGAAAGAAAAACCAAAAAAGTTTCATTCAAAGAAGACTCAAAGAAGAAAATCTCAAAAGATCCATATGATATGGAAGGTCTCCAAAAGGTTCTCAAGACTATGTCAAATGAAATGATTGAAATTAAGAAACAAGTAGCTGAAACTTCAACCAAGAGGCCCTTCAAGAATTATAAGAAAACCGAATCAAAACCACCAAATATCGTATCTTATGCAGAATCAGATCAAGAAGAGGAAGAAGAGGAAACAATCTCATCAACTGATAATGAAGAGGAAATTGTTGAATGTCATGGCATGTGGGATTTCATACTACCCAACTCCGATACAGATAATGATGAAGAAGCTTTACCTGTCTCTACTAGGAGTAAAGGTACTTCCGAACCTGTTCAGACAACTTCAAAGAAACGGAGTGCAAGTGCTGCTACAACAAAAGAAAAAGTACCTACAAAGAAATCACCCGCAGCAGTTCCCCAAAACCCACCTTCAACTTCAAATACTCTTCCAACATCCAAAACATTAGTAGTGTCCAATTCAATGGATTACAATATTGTTGATGATATGAAGAAAACTAAGGCAAACATTACTATGTTTGAACTTAGCAAACTAAAACATCAACAGAAATTGCTTCTCAAAGAATTGAATGCTGTTCCCTGTTCACCTCTTCCCAGTGCTAAAGCTGCAAATGATTCTGGTCAACCACCTTCTGGTATGATAGAAGCTACTGATTCAGTCCTGATTGGGGATAGATCAAATTCTCACACTCCACCCTTCCTTTTGACTTTTGAGATCTACAACAGAAACCTACACAATTGTTTGATTGACTCAGGGGCATCATCTAATATAATGCCTGCTTCAGTTTGTTCTAAACTGAACATAGAACCCCAAAAGTCTTCCATACACATTGTACAGTTAGACAGAAGCAAGGTCCAGGTTTTAGGAGAGATTAACTCCGTAACTATCAGGTTAGCAGCTGATCCACGGGTAGTTCAACGAATTGATATCTTAATAGCTGATATACCCGAATTTTATGGGTTGATTTTAAGTAGAGATTGGTCTGAAAAGCTCCACGGATATATTTCTACCGATTGGTCTCACATGTGGTTACCTTATGGAGGAAAGCCAAATCAAATAAAAATCAATCGAGAGAAACACATGACCCATACTGTAACAGATTTTGAACAGGAAAATCAACCAATTGT
Source organism: Pinus albicaulis (assembly GCA_034641835.2). Taxonomy (NCBI): domain Eukaryota; kingdom Viridiplantae; phylum Streptophyta; class Pinopsida; order Pinales; family Pinaceae; genus Pinus; species Pinus albicaulis. Next base: position 314,659,752 of record CM076578.1, read on the forward strand.
ATTTAATAACAACATCTTGGGAAATTATTCATCAGATTCATTTTTTGGAAATCTCACTGCCCAACCATCCCCTTTCTCAGTAAACAGTTTAACATCACAGATTGAAAACTATTCACAAACTGATAGGTCAAGATGTTTTAGTGATACTGGGGAAATTGTAAATAATCTTGTGAATACTTCTTTATTTTGGTCTTTATATTTTGATGGCTCTAAATCTAACGAAGGTTCAGGAGCAGGGTGTATCTTGGTTAGCCCGCAAGGTGAAAAGACAATGCTGTCCTGTAGGTTAGAATTTGAATGCACGAACAATACAGCTGAGTATGAAGCTCTAGTCCAAAGTTTGTATAAAGCAATTGGCCTTAAAGTGCAATATTTGAAAGTATTCGGCGATTCTGAAATTATTGTCAAACAGGTGAGAAATACAATTCACTGTCTTTCAAATCACCTTAAACATTATCAATCGCTGGTTCAAGAACTCACCACACACTTTTCTGCATTCAATATTTCTTCCATCCCTAGGTCTCAAAATTCAGCAGCAGACTTGCTAGCCAATGTCGCTTCCAGACTCATACCTTCTGAAGATTTTAGCCCAGATAGATTTTCAATAGAATTACTTTTTCGACCATCTGTCCCAGACAATGTCACAAATTGGAGAGTTTTTTACCATGATCAAGATATATTGAATTTCATGACTTCAGAGAAATCATATGATGATCAAATTATTGACGAAGAAGAGCATGATTTACAAATTTCTTCAAAAAGTAATGAAAATCCCATTCCGAAATCTGTTGTTAGATTGGAGGACTTATATGATATCAAGGACAGATTTAAGAAAGTCACTAATACCAAGCTTCAAAGTTCCACTTTGAAATTTGAATTAGTGAATCTTGGTTCTGATTCAAAACCTCAAAATGTTAATTTAGGACTTAATTTAACATCAGAGGAAAGGGATGCCTTCATTAAACTATTGAGCAAGTACAAAAATGTCTTCGCTTGGAATTATGATGATTTAAAAACATATGATACTTCAATTATTCAACACACAATTCCAATGCTTCCTGATATCAAACCTGTTCAACAGAAGCTAAGGAAAGTTCATCCAAATCTTGAAGATCAAATCAAATCAGAACTTAATAAACTTTTGAAAGCCAAAATCATTTTTCCTGTCAGGCATTCCAATTGGGTTCCCAATATGGTACCTGTAAGGAAGAAAAATGGTGATATAAGAATCTGTATTGATTTCAGAAATTTAAACAAGGCATGTTTGAAAGACAATTTCCCATTGCCAACCATGGAGCAGATACTTCAAAAAGTAGCTGGTTCTGAACTTATGTCCTTTCTTGATGGATTTTCAGGCTATAATCAAGTCTTGGTTCATCCAGATGACAGATTGAAAACGACTTTCAGAACGAAATGGGGGACTTATGCTTATCAAAAAATGCCTTTTGGATTAATAAATGCAGGAGCAACTTTCCAAAGAGCCATGGACATAGCATTTAAAGGTCTGATCAATAAATCAGTTGTTGTTTATCTCGATGATATAACAGCATTCTCTAAAAACAGAACCAATCATCTACATGATCTTAAACAAATATTTGAAAGATGTAGAAGGTTTGGTATTTCATTAAATCCGAAAAAATCTTTCTTTGCTTTAGGTGAAGGAAAACTTTTAGGATTTGTTGTATCAAAAGATGGTATATACATTGATCCAGACAGAGTTAAAGAGATCTCTGATATTTCTTTACCTCATAACAAAAAATCCATGCAATCATTTCTCGGACAGATCAATTTTGTAAAAAGATTCATTCCTGATTTTTCTTTAATTGTTTTACCTATGCAAAATATGATCAAGAAGAATTCAGTATTTAAATGGGGGCATAAAGAGAAAGAAGCCTTTGAGTTAATCAAACAGGCAATGATTAATGCACCAGCATTAAGTACTCCGGATTTTTCTAAAGATTTTATTTTGTATACTTTAGCCACAGAGACATCTTATGCAGCTGTTTTAACACAACTTAATGATCAGAAAATTGAAGCACCAATTTCATTCTTTAGTTCAAATCTGCAAGGAGCTGAACTGAATTATTCCGATGTTGAAAAACAAGCCTTTGCCGTGTTCAAATCAATCAAGCATTTCAGACCTTTTCTCTTAAAAACTCATACAAAAATCATTGTCCCATTCTCAGCAGTGAGGCAATTATTAATTCAGAGAGAAGTAGGAGAAAAACGAGCTAACTGGGTAACAGCCCTACAAGAATATGATGTTGATATTAAACCAGCTAAGATTATTAGAGGACAAGGTTTTTGCAGATTATTAGCAGGAGCTCATAATATACCAGACAATGATCATTCAAATCAAGATATTCAAGTAAATCAGATAAGTGTTACGGATTCTGAGTCTCAGTATTCTGATCTCATCTATTACTTAAAAAATGGGTATGCTCCTTCTGATCTCAGTTATAAGAAAAAACGTGCTTTAAGATTAAAAGCTGTTAAATATGAGATCATTGATAATGTGGTGTTTAGAATAAATTATGATTCAATTTTGTTGAGATGTCTAGAAAAGACTGAGGCTGAAAAGGTTTTGCAGGAGTTGCATGATGGACCAGCAGGAGGTCATTTTGGAGATGATACCACAGCTCACAAAATAATTCGTGCTGGCTATTATTGGCCTACCCTTTTTAAAGATACACATGAATATGTAAGAAGATGCAGAATCTGCCAAACTGCAAGTGGAAGGCAAAGGAAACCAGCTTTTCCTTTGCAACCAGTAAATATTGAGCAACCATTTGAACAATGGGGGCTTGACATTATTGGTGAGATAGTACCTCATTCTTCCAAGCAACACAAGTACATTCTTACTGCAACCGATTATTTTACAAAATGGGTAGAGGCAATCCCTTTGAAGGTAGCCAATTCTGAGGCAATTATTGATTTCATAGATCAATTTATCATAACCAGGTTTGGTGTACCTCAAGCTCTTGTCTTTGATAATGCATCTTATTTCTCAGGAAACAGTTTAATAGAATTTGCAGTTAAAAGAGGTTTTAAACTCAAATATTCAGCAAATTATTACCCACAAGGTAATGGATTAGCTGAATCCACTAATAAAAATCTCATCAAGATAATTAAAAGGACTATCGATCAAAATCAAAAGAATTGGCATAAATCTTTAATCTTTGCATTATGGGCTGATCGTATTACAGAGAAAGCTTCAATCGGAACTTCACCTTTTAATTTAGTTTATGGAAAAGAAGCTGTGATACCATCAAATTTAACTCTTCCATCATTAGCCCTGGTATAATTTATTGAAGAAAATCCTTCTTCATCCGTTCAATTGAGGTATGATCAAATCCTTAAACTAGAAGAAGAGAGAGATAAAGCTAGAATTGTTCATGAAAAACATCAACAACTTGTGAAATCTTCTTTTGATGCAAGTTCTACCGGCCCAAAAATTTTGTCAATTGGTGATCTTGTTCTAAAATGGGATAAGGCACATGAAGAAAAAGGTAAACATACCAAATTTCAAAAGATGTGGCTTGGACCATTTCAGATCATTGAAAAGATAGGCTCAAATACATTCATGCTCCAAGATCTAACAGGTAAGAGAGAATCTCTTCCTGTAAATGGGCTTATCTTGAAGAAATTCTTCTCATAAGGAGGTAACCCCTTCTTAAATTGTACATATTCCTTTTTGCAAAGTCTTTTATTGTTTTTGTAAATAAAGGTTGTTAATAAGTCTCTAATTGACTGTTTACTTGATAGAAAATTTTTAAGGAAAATATTATAAATATTTATTTTAGTGTAAATAAGAATTTTTAAAAGAAATGATTATATTCTCTCGATAGTTTTAAATAAGATGTTAAACTTTGAAAGATTATACCAATTATTTGCATAATCTTTTTGGAAAAACTTGAGGAAAATGTAAATCATTATAAGTTTATTAAGCAGAGAGAAGTTATCTATAAAAGTAAAGATTATTCAAGTCTTGGTACTCAAAAAACTCAGAAAATTGTCATCCATTGATTCTTAAGGATAAGACTAGTTCACCCCATTCATTTAGGTTGTGATTTTTTAGAATATAATTCTAAGAAATTATTGAAAACATTTTTAAGAGATAAGAGGTCTCATCACGAGCCGACTTACCATATTCATAAGAAATAATAAAGCTGACATTACCAATACTGCCTATCAAAACAGGGTAATGGCTTATTAATATAAGACAAGGGGTCTCATCACGAGCCAGCTTGTTCAGTTTTAATTATAACTATTGAATGGCATTGTTAACAACTGGCTACCAAACCAGAACAATGGCTCTTAAAAAAGAAATAAAAAATAAAAGACAAAAACATGAGATAACATATCTTATGAATTTATCTTTTAAAAAGTCATAATCTTAGTTGAATGGGACAATGAACAGTTAATGGTTAAAAGGTAACCCCGTCGAGACTATGAACGTTTGCGGGCAGCAGAGGCAATGCCTATGACAATAAAGTATATTATCAAAACCAAACTTGAAGAAATCCACTTACTTCATTATTAATACCAATCAAAGCTTAAGACAACTCAAAATGTTTTTATTCTCAAGAAACTAGAAAGAGATTGTTAATAATTTTTATTCTTTTTCACAAGTTAGATTTTATTTTTGATTATCTTAGGATAATTTTTATTTACCTTTAAAAATCTTTACTTACTTAAGATATAGTATTTATTCTATTTTTCAGAGATAACTGGTTCTTTCAAGTGAATCGCCAATTGTTGTACTATACAACAACCCTCCCTTTTTCTAAATTTTAGAAATAAAATTTAGAAATAGGGTCCCTTTCTTTTTAGAAATAAAACACTTAGAAATAAAATTCATTGTTTTGAAATTTCATATTCAATATTAAAAAAAACTTATAGTCCGATCTAATATAAAAGGCATTATCATAAAAACAAATCAAAGTTAAAAAAGCTCAATCGCAATCGGAGAATCGGAAATAACACTCAAAAGAAATATCATATGCCCATTTCAAATCTTCCGATGCGATTAGTCCGATCGGAAAATTCTAATCGCTAAAAGTTTAAAACAATTAAATAAAGCTTCCGATGGGATGCGGTCAATTGCAATCGATCAATCGGGACAATCTTTAAAAACTCTTTACGCTTAGTGGAAATTCCCCGATCCGATGTGCATTTGATAATAAGCGCTTTTAAAAGAAAATCGAACATTTGTTTAAAAAAATATGGTAGACCCCACCATCAGAGATCGGAAAGATTTGCAATCGCAATCGATCAATCGGGATAAACGTATTGTGATACTCATTTACCATTTGAAAACTTCCGATGCGATTCATCTATTTTGCATACGAAGATTTTTGTTGAATATATTAATATATCACAAGCGCCAAATCTTTATTGGTACGAAAGGCATTCAATAACGAATCAAATAAATATGGTTTGTGATTTGGTTTTAAATACTTAAGTGTGACCCAAAAGGAGCATTTACGCAATATACGAAACAAATGAATGAAAACCATAAATTCATAAATCATTCCGTTTGAATGACTTGTTGAGCACGACTGAGAGTTTATTGTCTTGCAGAGCCAAAGAACACCAAGTTCTTTCATTCACAGACAAAGAGAAGCGGTAGCAGACGTAGAAATGTCAAAAAGAGGGAGAAGAAATAAGACTGTTCTACCAGTGAAGTTTGCCGAGACTCCTACAGTCTCAAAAGAAAAGCCCGTAAAGCTAAGGCTAGTCACAGATACATCATGCCAAGGTCTTGGGAAAATGACATGGGACACAGTCTACAACCTGTTGGAAAAATTAGACCCCAAGGTCACAGTGGAGAAGGCATCAGTTCCAGACGAGGATAGCTCGGATTCCGATTCTGACATCAATGAAAGAACACTTGCAAATTCATTTCTGCATCGAATTGCAGCCAGAGCAAGCATCATGCCTTACTATGATGTAGTTCGATGGATTATTGACAGTGTAAAGATAAAAGATAGAATGTTTATTTCAGCATCCGGAGTGCCTTTCGGCTCGTTTAAAGCAGAAGACTTGAAAGCAATGTACCACCTTCCAGACCCACAGAAGGTGTATAACAAGGAATTTATCAAAGAATTTGCCGATGATAACAAAGTCCAATCCGACCCTATCAGAAATTGGAGGAAAAACCCAGAGAAGCACCGAAATGAAGCATCCGGTATGTATTCTGTAGATTCTCTTCTGCCTCCATATTCCTATGCAGCTGCCATGATGTGTAGGTTATTTGTAAATGATAATTCAGCTAGGTTTTCTATACAAATGGTCCCCTTAATCCTAGCAGCTGTGAATTCCGACATTATGGATTGGGCTGTTATTCTTTCTGATAGAATGGCCAATAGGATCCTTGAGTACAGACAAGAAAAGGATGCTGGAAATTCTAGCCCCTTTTTCTTTTGTGCCTATATTCTTGATGCTATTTGTTTCAATTCTGAATTTCCCTTATTTGGATGGAAATGGACTTCCGATAACCCCCTTCCAATCCATATTTATCATAAATTGCTTTGGAAGAGTCATTTCCAAGCTAATGTATATAGAATCTGTCATGGCTTCCTCATTCCCGTTTTCCAAACCATTTTTAATCGCTTTCCCCCTAGGATTTCTGATAAAGCTAAAGCCGACCTGTCTGCAATCGGAGATTGGTTTGGGGAGGAAAATTTTACTTACATCAGGGTTTTTGGTAGTATAGTGGAGCCGCATGTTCTTCCGCTTTTTGTTCCAGACAAACTTCTCGCTCAAGAAGTTTCTTATCAATTGACAATTGAAGGTATATCCAGGTCTTTGAACAATAGTAAGAAGAAAATGTGGCCTCAATTCCCACTCAATTGTGGTCATTTCACTCTAAATGATTTCAAGCATGCAGAAAAGGAAGTCTTCAAGATAAGAGGTTGTAAATTTGCAACCATTCCTGGAAGACAATATGATCCAAAAAAGATAGCATTCGATGTCACTGCTTCAGTTTCAATTGCTCGTTTCGAACATGAACCAGATATGTTTGATGATTTGTTTGTTTCATTAGATAATTTTCCTCAGATTTTTGACTTGATCAAGTCTACATTTCAACAGGAGGAAATAAATAAATTTCTCTTATTTAGAAGCCAGAGATTGTTGAGAGTACCTCTGGATCAGCTGAGGACTCAAATACAAAAATCAGAGACAGAAGGTACATCCGGCCAAACGCTAGTAGAAACATCTACCAGCAAAATCATTATACAATCGGCTGTCAACCAGCCGATTGTACATTCTCAAAAAGTGGTCACTTATGACAAACCTGATGCCCCAAAAAGGAATACTGCTCAAATGATAGACAAATGCACAAATATCAATGATGAGGTGCATAATCAAAAGGATGGATCAGATGACAAAAGCACCAAGCAGAGCATAGATAAAGAGAAAAAAAAGAAATAACGGAGATTACGGTTTCCACTAATCTTGATATTTCTTCTCAGCTATTAAATCAATATGACCAGTTTGCTCAACAGCTTGGATTGCAGGATAAAGGTTCAGAACAAATAGAGCAGGATGTTGAAATCATTCCTGAACATCCTACAGGTCATATTGTATTAAAATGTGAGGAAATCCCTCCTTTGGATGTATTCTACAGCCCTAAACATAAGGCTGTTGTCAAGAGACAAAGAAAGAAAAGAAAAGCAGAACAGCGCATATTCTCTACTCCATCAGAGGAGTTTATGAATATTGTTTATAAGAACAGTGAAATGAATCCATTTGAAGACCTTACGAAATTGTCATAGTATACAGGAGCTTATAGTGCTGCAACAGTTGATAAAGTTGTAGAAGTTTCTCAACTAATAACTCAGAAAAATCTTCACATAGATTCACTGGAAGAAAAAGCTAAGGAGAATCAGCAACTGATCAGCCAATTGCAGCAACAACTACAGGATCAGACATTTAGGTCTAAAGAATTGGAGAAACAGCTTGTGGAAGAAAAGAAGAAGATTGATGAAAAGCTTTTAGGCAAACAAAAGCAGCTAAATGAAGAAATTTCTAAGTTGCAGAGTCTGTTACACAATGAGGAAAAGGCAAAAATGACTCAAGAAAAGGAATTCCAAGCAACTTTGGATAAGTTTAAAGATTATCCAAAGTTAAATGAATTCAAATCGGAAGCCCTTGAAGCTAATAAATTATTGACTCAGCAGTTAATTGAATTTTGCTCAAAACTGTCACAAGCAGAACCCTTTTGTGAGATTACTTCATATTTGATCCAAACTATCATAACTCTTAGACAAGAAATAGATGATGCCGATGAAAATATTTCTGAGTTTCTCAACTGGCAGGATACAGAAAAGGGAAAAGAAGCAAATCTTCCTAGGATAGAGGAGAAACACAAAGAAATCCTGTTTACAGAATGGGAACATCAATTAATGAAATCTGATAGAGCAATATCAAGAGCCAGAAATATAATGAACAATCTCACGCAATTCATAAATGACAGCCTATATTCAATTAATCTCATTTCAGACTGTGTTCCTGGCAGTTTGCCAAAGATAAAAGAAACTGAAGACAGGTGGAGAGAAGAAATGGAAAGGAAAAGTCAACAAATCGGCAAACTTCAAACTATATCCTGGGATAGTATGTGGACTCATGTGATCAAGCCAAACAATCAACAGACAGCTATCAAACTTCTATCAAACGCTGTCGACTGTCTAATTCCAGAATTTTCTGATGCCACCTATGCTGGACAGTTGCATACTGAGATGAGTCATCCACCAAGACTCCGAGATATGTTGAACATTTGCAACTTGGCTTCATCAAGCGAAGGAGAAAAACAATGAATCAGTTTTATTCAAAATAGCATTTCAGTTTTAAATTAATAGATTGTAGCAGTAGTATTAGGATTTTGTTATGTAATTTTATTATTTAAATCCCTCTCATGCATTTAGAGAGAGATCGGAAGTTGTAATATTTTGAGGATTTGGAGCTAACATTTATGTACTTCATTCCTTATTATATTTCTATGAAAGATCACATCTGGTGATTTTTGTGTTCAAATTATCTTTGAAGTGTTGCAATTTTGTGTCTTTGGAGTTAATTTTACATCGGAGTTACTAGATCAGAGTAGCATACTTCGTTTGACAGTCTGCAATATGAATGAGGTATTTTTATCCGTTCATTGTTAATTGTCTCTGTTATATGGTATTCGTTTTAAGAATTTGCTATCATTTATATATTTGATTTTCATAATATTTCCTCTTTATATTATCATTTCTGAGTATAATTGGAATATTATCATTTATAGACATATATGAATGGTATATGATGATGAATGCAATATGCTAATATAACTCTGTTTAATTTATTAAACAGAGTTATCTTTATTCGTTTCTGCACATTTCAATTTAATTAATAATGCATTTTCATGGTTATTATTAGATTGGAACAATCCTAAGTTGTATTCACATATAATTACCCGGGTTAAAATTAGAATTTCTTTATCAGCATTTAGTTTAGATTAGATAGTGTTATATTCTGTTAATTTAGTCCCATTTTCACCCATTCAATTCAATCCACTTAGTTATAAGGAAACTGGTCCTTTAAATCTAGTCGGAGCCACCATCCCAAATGGAAAAGGAGCTGTCTTAAGGTCCCGACCGGGTGGTTTTCCCCCAATGTTTGAAGCAGAGATTTTCTAGGCTTCAACACAACCACAGGTGTAAGTTGATATGGTTTTGGGTTGGCACATAGATTCATTACACCGCCATCGAAACTCATGCGAGGTTGCATTTAAATCTGCCCACCATCCTTTGTTACACTGCATTAATGCAGCATAGTCGCCAAAACTAGCCCGCTCCCATAAAAGCTATGGCGTTCTCTCGAAACTTCATTCCCGCTCTGCCTCCCTTGCGCTCATGCTACTCCCTTGTTTTTGCAGAGCCCAGCTCTTGAACCAACGCAGGGAGACGCTGTTCCATTGTTTTTTGTATTGAAATTGCACCCTGTCTTCACATTTTACGGAGCCATCTCTGCACTCTAAGGCTCAATTTTCTCAATGTGCATTCCCCTTCTTTGAGAGAACACCCTCTGTACACCCTTCAGACTCCCCTACTCTCTCATAATTCCACCACTCTTGCCCAATCTGTCTCCAGTAATTCTGTTGTTTGAAAGCTCCACTCTGATCAAAGGATAATGTCGCGCCTTCACCAGCGTATGTGATGCAGGAGAGGCAACAGTCATGGACAATCCTCTCACCAACCCTCCATGTCAATTACTTCCTCCTCCTCCCCCTCCTCTGATAATTTCATCCTTCGCTATCCTGAAACTAGAAGTGGTCGTGGGTGTGGGCGCCATGGGAAATCTCAATTCGAGATGGGCTCTTCCCACATCCATGCCTCTAAGACCATGTTCCCTGTGCATTCCAAAACTTCCCAACTTCGTTTCCTTTGCTCTCTGAACAAGCATACAGTCATTTCCACCATCACCATCGAGCTCAAGGAGGAACCACCTGGTTTGGAAGCTAAGAAAAATAGTGTTGGGAAGGAGACGAGCACTGCCGACAAGAAAAGAACTCCTCCTAATGCAGGTTTGAAGAGGAAGGTTCCCAGTTGCAGTGAACATCGGGACTTAGGCGACTTCAAGCGAGGTTGCTCCAACGACCAGGACGACTTCAAGCGAGGCGGCTCCAATGACATTGAAGACAAGCAGGCTGAGCTAGATGATTTGTATGCTTAAGGTTGTCGTATTGTTGAAGAACCCCCATCCACTTCTCATGATACATAATTTGGTCAAAATTAGTTGTTTTTCTCTTCACAGTCTTTTGGCAGAGTCATGTTACTTAGTTCTCTTCATGCTATCTCATCTATGGTTTCAGTTTTTTGGTCATGATACTGTGTTAATGGTTCAAGGTCATTTTCCCCTGCATAGGCGACATGTTCTAGTTTGTATAGCATGGGTTAATGATCTAGTTTGCCTGGGATGTCTGGTAAACAATATTCCAACAATTTTGCAGTGTAAGAATGGCACTATTTTGCGAAAGTTCCACTGAGGTCGGTGTCTCTTTGTAAAATTTTTGTTATATTAATAGATTATTCAAATTCAGAAAATAAATAAATAAATAAAATAAATAAATAAAATAAAATATAGCCATGTAAAGTGGTGTGTGGGATGGAAGTAACATTTCTTAAAAGTTATGGTAATCCCAATGGATCTACCTAAAGAAGTTAGAGCTAACGATTCCCATCATTATGGTAATGTTTAGGTAAAAATAGTATTCAAAAGAAAAAGAAAAAACCTAAAAATATCATCTCTAAAAGAGACAATAATATTCAATATGATGGTGTCATCCACGAAGATATATATTTTTGGAGGGAAAATAAGAAAACCATTTTTCCAATTGTATTTTTGGCTTATTTTCTGATATGTTTAGTTGATTTTATAGTGCATTCACCTTTGGATACATAATCGACTTCACATCCAAAAAGTACCCACTTGGCATACTTCATATCCAGAAAGTAATTCATGGTTATGGATGAAACACCATGTTTATTCTCTTATGAAGCAACCTTTTTTTAATATCTGGACACTTAGAAGCATAATTTCCTACTTCGCTGTAATGAAAGAACTTGAGCGACATCTTACCTTTGGCTTCATCATCACAGATAACATGACTCATGGGATAAAGGTCTAAGACGTGTCCACAATCATTATTTTGGCACTAATGTGCCATATTTATAATTTTGAATTATATTCTATAGTTTTGCATCAATAGTAGATCTGTGCTAGAGAACTTGGATAACATGCATAAATGAGTTTGAAATAATTTGATAGAATGGATAGACTTGGGGATATATTTGGATTTTTTTTTCCAAATATGTCAGTTCTCAAAATTTAGAAAAATAGATAAAGTATTAGCTAAACCTTCTAAAAATTCCAAAATTCAGGAAATCAATAGAATATATCAGATATTGAGGTTAGTACATTAGAGGAAATACATATCAAGAGTACATACCAGAATTTGAAAAAAAAAATTCAAGGTCAAACCTCAGTTAATTCTATGTTATGAGATGAATATAACTAAAGTTGAAGACTAAAAATATTAGCTCAATTCCTTTATAAGTATATTTGTGTCAATAGAGAAGGTGATCATCACAGATGCATTAATGCATCGTATTTTAGGTGAATCTAAAATGGGATTCAATGGTGAATCAAAGGTCAATTTTGAAGGCCTTTAAGGTGTTTTAATGGTGATATTGGTGATTTTAGGTCGTTGAGGTATGAAAGCAACTAGGTCTTTTAAGAAAGAAAGAAAATAGTTTTTCTATTCAAGGAAGGAATTATGTTGTCTAAAACAAGAGACATTACATTCGAAACAAGAAAATATTGTTGATCTTATTTTGAAAATTGTATAAGATATGGAGCAACCTGGCTAGCAATAGGGAAATTTCATTTCATGGGTTGTATGTCCTTCTAGTAATAGTTTATAAATAATCATGGGTGAGATATCGTTTTAGTAGAAGATAATAAACCAAGGGTGGTATCTCCTTTTAAAGGTTGATGATAAATTAGGGGTAGTATCTGCTTTTAGTGGAAGATAAAAAATCAGTGGTGGTAACTCCTTTTAGTGGTAGTTAATAGCTTAGTGATAGTAGCTCCTTTCAATGGCATCTAATAAAACTTGAGGTAATATGTCCTTTCACTCGTAGTTGACAAATTTGGATTGGTACCTTCCTTAATATGGTAGCTTGAGAAACTTGCAAGCAGGAGCTTGTAGATAGAAATGTGATAGAAAGTTGTAGCTTTTATTTACAAAATAAATAAAGAAAAATATTATTGTATTTATATTTCCATATGTGTGTGTTAAATATATGTTAGTTCACATGATTGACTTATGATGCTACGTATTTGAATGGTTTTCAAATAGATTGAAAATTTTAATTTGGAAATAGATGTATAATTTGGTTACACTACTCATTCACATCCCCATCTCAGCAGCGTCTTTGTTTCTAAGAATTGGTATCAAAGAAATATGTTCGCTTAAGGTCAATAAAGAAATAAAGAAAAATATTAGAGTATTTATATTTTCATATTTGTGTGTTAAAGATATGTTGGTTCACAACATTGACTTATGATGCTACTTATGTGAATGGTTTTCAAATAGCTTGAAAATTTTAATTCAGAAATAGTTGTATAATTTGATTACACTATTGATTCACCCCCCCATCTCAGTAGCATCTTGGTTTCTAACAATTGGTATCAAATAACTATGTTCCTTTAAGATCAATATAGCAACTGGAAGGAAGATCAGGATCATGGAGAACTAGTATTAGATTACCTAAGATGGAGCTCCATTTTTTAATGGCTCAAATTATACAACTTGGAAGGTAAGAATGGGAAGATACCTACAAGCTCCTGATTCTTATATATGGATATATATAGGGAATGGATTAATGAATAATGAGTATAATGAGATAGTTGAAGAAAAAATAATAAAAAGGTTTTCTAAGTAATATATCAAAAAATTAATATGTTATAAGACTAAAAAGGAGATATGAAATAAGTTACACTACATCTATTCTGTAGAGATTCAAGTTGCTGATGATATCAATCTAACCAATGGAACACACAAAGATCATGAATAAGAACAATAAGAGTATTCCCTTACACTAATTCTTCACCTTGTTGATCAACACTTATATAATACCAAGGAGATGGAATATATAAGTAAGTTTTTTTTCTATTGTAATCGTATAACAATAGGCCATTTATCTTCTAGATTGTCAATTGCAAGTTCTCATGAAAGAGAAATTTTTTGATCTAGTGGTATTAAAGAATGAACTACTTTGGTAGTAATAAAAGATCTATATACTTCTCTATACGATAATGGGTGCATCTCTAGTGAAAATTAAGGAAATATACCTCATGTGTCTACAAAATAATTCCTAGACTCAACAAGGGAACACGTTATAGAAGAAATTGTAAGTGAAATAAGCACAACTTGTGAATCCAGTAGCTCCTCTATTGAATTAGAAGATATGGATGAAAATAAACATTTTAGAACGTAACTCATATAACCTGATGATGAAATTAAGAAGCCTAAAGCCTCAAATTAGAAGCTAGAAGGAGATATTGTTTTATTAAAATATTAATGGTCTAGGTATCATATCTTTAATGCTCTAGATGATATTTTAAGTAATCAAATCCTCCCTTAGGTTAAGACAAATCTAGATCATGAAAGTGATTCTACAGTAGCATATAAAGCTATAAAACACATCAGTTTTGTAATATTAAAAGGTATATATAGTGTTATAGTAACACAATAACATGAAGACAAACATGTTATCAGTGACGATGAATCAGAAGTTAAGTAGCCCCTATGGTTTTTCTATTATGGTGAAGTAGGAAATTATGTTTCTAAGTATGCAAATAGGAATAACAAGTTTTTTCAAAGGAGAAGAAACTTGTTGTTTCATCGATAACCACAAATTACTAGAGAAGCATTTTGAATATCCACACATAGAGAGACTTTTCTCATCAAGCACAAAATTTTCAAAGGAAAAATAGATCCATAGAAGCATCTAATGGATATTTTAGCAGAGGATATGGTAAGAACTATGATAACTCATTTTCCACCTTTTAAAATAATGTTTCATGCTACATGGATAGGAATTTTGGGCACTATTTTGTTGCATGTATACTTAGCAAGATATCCCCTTTATTAAATAATGAAAAAAAATATTAGCCCATGAGGACTAAGAAGGGAAATTTCAAAACGAAAATAAAAGGTAAATGGACAAACAAGTAGGAAATAGTCGTAGAAATAAGCCTTATAAAAAAATTAGTAGACAAGAGTCTAATATTCTTGTGGTGGATCTCAATAATAGTATTAATTGTATTGTAGTAAGTCCTCAAACACAGTACAAGTAAAAGGAAAACATAAAAATTGAGAAAGAAGCATAGAAGGCAAGAGCAGCCCCCGCTCCCTTGCACCCGGTCATCGTAGCCAGTCCCTTTTGAAAATGGGGAATAAAATTCATGACTTGAAACCCTACATTGTCCCACAACCACAAATACATTATTATCATTGTCAACTATTTTTCCAAATGGGCAGAAGCCATGCCCACCTATGACAACATGGCAAAAATGGCTACACGGTTTCTCTTCAATCATGTCATAGCACAATTCGGTGTGCCTAAGGAGTTAGTATCCGATCACGGAAAGCATTTCAAAAACAAAATATTCTAGGAGACGTCTCACCACCTAGGGTTCACACATTAATTTGCATCACCATAATATCCCCAGTCCAATGGACAGGTAGAAATTGTCAACAAAATGCTTAAAATAATGTTATAGCGTATGGTCAATAACCATAAGACAAAATAGCACCACATGGTTTTTTCCGCCCTATGGGCATACTGCATGATAGTTAAAAAACCAACAGGATTCACACTCTTACAACTAGTGTACGAGGTAGAAGCCATGATTCCCATCGAACGCGAAATCCCCAAATTACACGTCCCCATCGAACTTCTGCATGATACCCAACTTTTAGAAAAAAAATTGGTACAGTTAGAACTTGTCAATGAAAATCAACGAGAGTCACTCCGACATAATGAGGCACATAAAAAATGGGTAAAAGCACCATATGATTCTAACATGAACCCTCGCTCATTTACCAAGGGACAGTTAGTCCTCCACTACGATGTCGTGAAAGAGGCCCTAAGACCCAAAAAGTTTGAAACATTATGGAAATGTCCCTACATCATAAAACATTTCCTCCTCAAGGGGACATACATCGTGTCAGAGCTCGACAATACATGCATAGCTAGCCCCATCAATGGGCTCTACCTCAAAAAAATTCACCCATAAGGGCAGGAGGTGTCAGCCTTACAGATACGATACATGTAGCATAATATGTTTTTTTGATGATTACAATCATCAAAGACTTGTTCTAAAAAAATCTCTGGTGCCACAGATGGATCGTGCCCTGATCCACTATTTTGGGATTCATTGATGGAGCCTCACAATGGTCTCAAAATCTAGTAGCAACCACCTGGGCCATTTACTATCCTAACCGATCACCATTATTAACCAATGGAGTATGCATCGGATCAAACACTAATAATCAAGAAGAATATGATGCATTCATCAGGCTGATGAGTGATGATTTCAACCACGACATTCGTCATATACATATGTACCTTGATTCCCAGCTATTGGTTTCGCAGTTAAACCAAGATTTTGAATTACAGGATTCTCAACTATTTAGGAAGTATTTGTAGGCATGAATATTAAGTCATGAGTTTGATCCTATTACATTCACACATATACCAAGAAACAAAAACCAGATAGTTGATCGCATAGCTAATCACATTCTAGACTGCAATTCATATAAACCATCATCAATCAAAAAGCATAAAACATAAAAAATGGATATCCATCATAGGCACACAACATCCATCAATAAAATAACCATAGACACATCATCAGAGCTGCAAAAATATGCATCTCACATATATATCAAAAAATATGTGTGTGTCACAAATATACAAGTCATTTCCCTGACCAAAATGTTAGCCAAAAAATATGTCTACATGTCATAAAAAAATAGGGAAGCATCCTCATAACAGGAAATTTCCCTAAATGCACAAAAAATATAGATTTGAACCCTGCCAGGTAGGTCCTCTGGACCCACAGCTGCACCTGGTGTCAGTACAGGTGTAGCAGCCAAAACAACAAGTGCCACATGACACAATGTTAGGCGATGCGCCATCTCTCAAGCCATAAATGCCTCGAGCTATGTGTTATACAAATAATCAACAAAACCCAGGGTCGGCATGCCCTATTTTAACCTCTCAAGTTGAATCCATGAGTCAGCTAAGTCTGTTGCACAAACATCCATAGCCTGGACCCGAGCCTCAACAACAACTAGCTACTCCTCGACTGTCACCGCCTGAGCCATAGCCGCCTTGGCATGAGAAAGAAGGGAATCATCCACAGTAGTGGCAACACTGCTTCCCTTGACTGAAGGGCCAACACCATCATGCTTCCCCCCAAACTGGGGCTAATCAGCGCCATTTAGGCCCCTCCTCAGTGGCTGATGCCCCGCCAAGTGGGCGAGAGGACGCCCAACCACCCCCCCATCTACAAGAGAAATAAGGATAGTGTCAGTGTCACCAAAATATACATATAAATATACACGTCATAAAGTATGCAGAAAAAAATCAAAGGTCATACCTGCAGGACCCCACACATAACCAGCAGGAAGAACCATATTTGGATCCCCCTAAAAATCCATCCCTAAGTATGGATAATCCAAGAACATCTATGGGTTCTCCTGGAACCATGCCTCAACGGTCGCATCCCAATAATGATCTGCCTCCCCTCCTCTGCCACGAGGAATGATCACGGGCGCCCACCGTCGCATCTGAGGATCCCTTTGAGGACCAATGGGCACATGCACAAATAGATGAAGCATCAAAACCCTCTTGAACATGATGCTGCATAGGATTCTTGCATATGTAAAAAATCTAGAATATCCTCCCTGGACCTTCCTTAGCTTCAATACCATGCCATCATACAGATGGCATGCCCAGTCGTAGAAATGGTAGTCTCAGAGCTGCCACAAGACACTAATATGAGGTCTAGACGCCCTATTGGGCCATGATGACCCCGTAAAGTGAACTCTCATTGCACATCAGTTTTGTAGTAGTAAAAGGTGTATAGTGTTACAGTAACACGATAACATGAAGACAAACATGTTGGAAATACTGAGAGGGGGGTGAATCAGTATTTCTTTCAATTAGAGCATTAGTTAATCTTCAATTATTATCAGTGTTTGTACAATGATAGCAGAAAACAGAAGGAACACAAATGCACATAGTTTTTAAGGTGGAAACCCACTCCAGGAAAAAAACCACCTAATTCTTTTCTAATAATTATTTTCAACTCTAATTGAAAATAAAGCTCCAACTTCCTAGAATCTAGAAAAGAATTCTTCTCCAGCTCCCACTAGATGGATGCTCCAATGCCCGAGATTTTCCAGTAGTCAACTGAATGGATGCCCCAATACCCAATGAGCTACAACTCGCCCTAGCACCACCCTACCACCCTATAGAAGAATAACAGAAGAATGGACTCCCATACCAAGGAAAATGGTCCACTTTACAATGATATAAAATGATGCAGAAGAAGAAGATATACTAGACCATAACCCCAAATTTGACACAACCAACTAATGATGAACCTAGACCTCCCAACACTGTCTCTTCAACCCTTGGTAGATAGACACTAGTACAATTTGTACAATAATGTATTTACAATGACTAAGTACACTGATACCTTTACAATGATTGTATGCAGTGCTGCCCACTTGAAGACTTCATATGATGAAATTCTTACTGATGTTATGCACCTTGGTTGCTTCTCCTGTCATGCTACCATCTGCTGCACCTTGTTTTTCTTTTCTGCCGTAGAAAGTATGGTCCTTTGCAATCCTTGACAACACATGATCTAGCTTTTTCTTGCCTTCTAGGAGCTCAATATTGAATCTAGTGTATCTCTTTTATTTCAAATCTTCAATATCTAATTTTCAGTCCTGTAGTAGTCCTCTGAGTCTTCTTTCCAATGCCACAGGTCTGACCCAATTTCGATTCTTCAAGAGTGAGTTATACCCAACTTCTCACACTACCCTAATTATGGATTGTTTCAACAGAGCACAATTGTACGACATGCCACATTTCATTGTTTCTTCATTTTCCTCTGAAATTGATAGAGAGAAAACTAAATACTATGCACTATCTTCCAATTTTTACAGAATTCTAATCTGATACTCAGAGAGAGAGTTATGATGATTTTACCAAGGTCACTTCTTTGATATTAATTTCAGGAGCCTGCAAAAACCCTTACTTCAACAAATCATATCTCCAAACATATTGCGCAACTTGATCTAAAATTTTTACTATAGCTTCCTTAGGATTTCAGCTTCACCTCATTAAAATTTCAGCATTTTAGCCTTCGTAGAAAAAAATTTAGAGCGAAAATTCCACGATGACCTGTTTCAGATGGCCAAATCCATGCATAAGGAGGAAATGAAGATCACAATTTATATGAATGCTTAAGTTGAGAGGGGTTTCAACAAGTTAACGTGGGAGGCATCTTAGGAGGTTAAAAAATATTAATTATGAATTTTCAATGACCCATGCCCCAACCCCATGGGGTTTTAGCCCACTAACTGGGGGTACAAACTTCAAAATGAATATCTCTCAAACCGTGAAGAATTACATGGCGTGCCATATATCAACGGAAACATCTTGACAAGTAGAAACCATAAAAATCATTATTGACCCAGAATATATTAATTTGGTAGGTAAAATTTCCCATGCAATATTGGGTTAGCCCCTGGTGCTGCTTGGGTTGACATCAATGACAACCGCTGATAAAAAATCTCCCCCTTTGGCATTGATGGCAACACAAGTACTCCCGCTGCGATCATGACACCTCTTCCTACAACATTCTCTCCCCCTTTGACATCAATGGAAAAGTGTAACTCCCCCTAAAACACAACCATCCTGCGGACCTACACACACTTCCACTCACACTGACACACAACCGTCCTGCAGACCTGTACACACTTCCACTCCCCCTTTATATTCTGAAAAAGGAAAATATAATGAGAACTTGGGAGAATCCAAAGCTTATGGAAAAGATATTCCAATGCTGGTGAATATTTAATATGTGATTCTTTTGGTGCTGCTTGGAATATTGCTACTTGTCCAATTGCTTGCATAACATCTGGTCAGGAGGCTGTTACATATAGAAGACTACTAATCATAGATCTATACAGCCTTTGATCCACATCCTTAGATGAGTCATCAATGCTCAATTTGAAACCAAGTAAAGACATCTCTAAATCACTTTGCACCTTTGTAGCAAAATTCTTACTTAGTTGATCATCATTTCTACCAATTATTGTATCATCCTCTTTAGCTATTAGACATGCTTTAGTTTCTTCATCCAGAACATATATGTCGTTTCAAGCTCGACTTGTTGTAGCCACAATTTGACCATACACGCCTTTCCTGATTTCACATTTTGTGGAGTTGAATAGTATTGTGTGTCCTTGATCACACATTTGTCCAACACTGAGAAGATTGTGATTCATGTTTTCAACCAATAGAACATTCTTGGCTAGAGCATCTTTGCTTCCGAGAGTGACAGTACCTGATCCTATAACATTTGAAGATCCATCATTTCCAAAGGACACGGTTCCATCCTTCTTCTCTTTCAGAGATACAAATTTATTTCTATCTCCAGTCATATGCGTTGAGTAACCGCTATCAACATACCACACATCTTTGTTCTTTTAAGCCTTGAAAGCAAGAGCACAATTATCATTATTCTTCTTCTTCCATGTCCATTCATTCTGCGGGTTTTTTTTTAAAGATCTTTTTCTCCGGGAGTGATTTTTCAAGTATGCGCCTTGGCTAAGGTGTGTCCAAAGTTTCGACATTTGTAACATTCAATATTGTTTCTTAAATGTTCAAATCTATTGATGTTTCGTTGAGCCCTGGGAGGTTCATATTTGACAGATCTCCTGGAATTGTATTCGTTCCTAGGGTATGTGCGACATTTTACAGCTTTATGACCAAATTTTTCATGTGAATAACAATAGCCATAAAAAATATGTTGGTACCTGGATGGAAATTTTCATCGAGGAATTGTCTTCCAAGGATGTTCTTGTGGATCTTGTCCAATGAAGTCTACATGCATGTTAGATCTCATAGGTTCATTGTATTTTGTTGTAGAGGGTCCTACTTCTTCTTCTTTGTAACCGATGCTAGTTTTGTCATTGTAAGATCGTTGATTGCTGATGAGTTATTCCAATGCCCTTGAGCTGTTGGCATAGTTTTGGATATTTTTTCCTTTCTTCACTTCCTCATGTAAATGACTACTAGTTTCTAATTCTTCCTTCTTGCTGCTTTTCCAACTTTGAAGTGACTTCCTTTTCAATGCATTTGTGTTTTTCAACTTTCAATTTGAGATCTTTGAACTTGCTTTTTCAAGAGCTTAGAACGGATCTTTCTACCTTGAGATCTTTTGCGGTGCTTGGATTTCTTCTCATAAAATTACCATGGTCCATCTCTGTTCTTTTGTTGTTTGGATACCTCTGCTTATTGTGCTTGCTTTTATTTGGTATAGGCCATAAACAATACTCTCTCATTGGCTTCTTCTTCACTATCATTGTCTTCATCGGATGATGAGCTATCTTCTTTAGAGAGAAAGTTCCCTTTGGATCCTTGCTTGTTGAATTTCTTAAAGCCTTTCTTTCTTTTTGAGTTGCCATTACTTTTGTTTGGACATTTTTCGTTAAAAATCTCTAACCTTTCACATACCGGAACTATTTGCCAGTTTACCTTTGAATTTTCCCTTACCAATTTGTATTTTTCTCGTGAAGTAAGCATATTCTTCATCTGAAAGACCTTCTTCATCATCTCCCTTTTCTTCACACTTGCAGGTGCATGTCTTTTCAGTTGAAGGTTGTTTATCCTTATTGGTTTTCTTAGATGCAACGAACGCAGTTTCTAGATGCGAAGTACCCTCTTCTTCATCAAGTCTCATTTCATATGCTATGAGAACTCCATGTAATTCCTCTTTGCTGAGTTTGTCCAGATTTGCAATGTATTCTAAGACCGATACCTTTGGGTTGAATCTCCCGGGTAGCATTCTAAGAATCTTCCATATAATAGTCTTCTCATCAACTGGCTCTCCTAATCCTTCCAGAGTATTGGTTATTTCATCAACGTATTGAAAGTATGTAGAAATGTTGCAATATTCTTTCATTCGGAGTTGCTCAAATTTTTCTCTACAGATTTGAAGCATTGCTTCTTTGAAATTTGAGTCACCTGCATATATATTCTCAAGCTTGTCCCATAAATTTTTGGCGGTTTTACAACCCAACACCTTATGATAAGAAAATTCAACAATTCCACTGATAATAATATTCTTTGCTTTTGCATCATTTACCAAATTATTCTTACCTTGTTCATCCGCAGTTGATGTAAATCCTTTTTGAACAGTGTCCCATACTTCGTAACCTTGCGCCAAGAGATAGACCTCCATTATTCCTTTCCAAAGTGCATTATTATTTTCATTGAATAGAGATACACCATTCTTGGTATATTCCATGACCTCCTTCCAGTTGTTAAACTACTATTGAAGGAACCAAGGTCTGATACCAATTGTTGGAAATACTGAAAGGGGGGTGAATTAGTATTTCTTTCAATTAGAGCATTAGTTAATCTTCAATTATTATCAGTGTTTGTAAAATGATAGTGGCAAACAAGAGGAACACAAATGCACACATTTTTTAAGGTGGAAACCCACTCTGGGACAAAAACCACCTAATGCTTTTCAAATAATTCTTTTCAACTCCAATTGAAAACAAAGCTCCAACTTCCTAGAATCTAGAAAAGCATTCTTCTCCAGTTCCCACTGGATGGATGCTCCAACGCTCAAGATTCTTCAGTAGTCAACTGAACAGATGCCCCAACACCCAATGAGCTACAACTCACCCTAGCACCACCCTGACACCCTATAGAATAATAAAATAAGAATGGACTCCCGTACCAGGGAAAATGGTCCACTTTACAATGATATAAAATGATGCAAAAGAAGAAGATATACTAGACTATAACCCCAAATTTGACACAACCACCTAATGATGATCCTAGACCTCCCAACACTGCCTCTTCAACCCTTGGTAGATAAACACTAGTACAATTTGTACAATAATATATTTACAATGACTAAGTACAATGATACCTTTACAATGATTGTATGCAGTGCTGCCCACTTGAAAACTTCATATGATGAACTTCTTGCTCTTGTTATGCACATTGGTTGCTGCTCCTATCATGCTACCCTCTGCTGCACCTTGTTTTTCTTTTTGGCGGTAGAAATTCTGGTCCTTTGCAATCCTTGACAACACATGATCTAGCTTTTTCTTGCCTTCTAGGAGCTTGATATTGAATCTGGTGTATCTCTATTATTTCAGATCCTCAATATCTAATTTTCGATCCTGCAGTATTCCTCTGAGTCTTATTTCCAATGCCATAGGTCCGAACCAATTTGGATTCTTCAAGAGTGAGTTATACCCAATTTCTCACACTTCCCTAATTATGGATTGTTTCAGTAAAGAGCACTTGTATGGCATTCCACGTGGTAATTTTTCTTCATTTGCCTCTGAAATTGATAGAGACAAAACTATAGACTATGCACTATCTACCACTTTTTACATAATTTCAATCTGATACTCAGAGAGAGAGTTATGATGATTTTACCAAGGTCACTTCTTTGAGATGAATTTCAGGAGCCTGCAAAAACCCTGACTTCCACAGATGATATCTCAAACAATTTTTTGCACCTTGATCTAAAATTTTTATGATAGTGTCCTCAGGATTTCAGCTTCACCCCATAAAAATTTCAGCTTCTGAGCCTTCGTATAAAAAAATTTAGAGCGCAAATGCCACGATGACCTGTTTCAGATGGCCAAATCCCATGCATAAGGAGGAAATGAAGATCAAATTTATATGAATGCTTAAGTTGAGAGGGGCTTCAACAAGTGAACGTGGGAGGGATCTTAGGAGCTTAAAAAATATTAATTATGACTTTTCAATGACCCATGCCCCAACCCCATGGGGTTTTAGCCCACTAACTGGGGGTACAAACTTCAAACATGAATATCTCTCAAACCGTGAAGAATTACATGGCGTGCTATATATCAACGGAAACATCTCGACAAGTAGAAACCATCAAAATAATTATTGACCCAGAATATATTAATCAGAATAAAATTTATGTAATATTGGTTAGCACTGTACAAGCAATAACATCAATGACAACCGCTGATCAACAAAACATGTTATCAGTGATGGTGAATCATAATTTAGGTAGCCCCTATGGTTTTTTTATTATGGTGAAGTAGGACATTATGCTTCTAAGTATGCAAATATGAATAATAAGTTTTTTGAAAGGAGAAGAAACTTGTTCTTTCAACGATAACCACTAATTACTTAGAGAAGTATTTTGAATAGCCACACATAGAGAGACTTTTCTCATTAAGGAAAAAAATTTCAAAGAAAAAATAGATCCATAGAAGCATATAATGGATATTTTAGCAGAGGATATGGTAAGAACTATGATAAATCCTTTTCCACCTTTTAAAATAATGTTTCATTCTACATGGATAAGAATTTTCGGGACTATGTTGCTACATGTATACTTAGCAAGATATCCCCTTTATTAAATAACGCAAACAAAATATTAGCCCATGAGGACTAAGAAGCACAATTTCAAAATGAAAATAAAAGGTAAATGGACAAACAAGTAGGAAATAATCATAGACATAAGTCTTATAAAAAAATTGGTAGACGAGAGTCTAATATTCTTGTGGTGGATCTTAGTAATAGTATTAATTGTATTGTAGTAAGTCCTCAAACACAGTACAAGTAAAAGGAAAACACAAAAATTGAGAAAGAAGCATAGAAGGCAAGAGCACCTCTCGCTCCCCTGCACCCGGTCATCGTAGCCAGTCCCTTTTGCAAATGGGGAATCAAATTCATGACTTGAAACCCTACATCATCCGACAACCACAAATACATCATAGTCGTCGTCAACTGTTTTTCCAAATGGGAAAAAGCCATGCCCATGTATGACAACATGGCAGAAACCGCTACACGGTTTCTATTCAATCATGTCAGAGGACAATTCGGTGTTCCTAAGGAGTTAGTATCCGATCACGTAAAGCATTTTGAAAACAAAATATTCCAGGAGATGTCTCACCACCTAGGGTTCACACATTAATTCGCATCACCATACTATCCCTAGCCCAATGGACAGGTAGAAATTGTTAACAAATTGCTTAAAATAATGTTATAGCGTATGGTCAAGACAAATTGGAACCACATGGTTTTCTCTGCCCTATGGGAATACCGCATGACAGTTAAAAAACCAACAGGATTCACACTCTTCCAACTAGTGTACGGGGTAGAAGCCATGATTCCCATCGAACGCGAAATCCCCAAATTACACGTCCCCATCGAACTTTTGCATGATACCCAACATTTAGAACAATGATAGGTACACTTAGAACTTGTCGATGAAAATCGATGAGAGTCACTCTGACATAATTTGGCACATAAAAAATGGGTAAAAGCACCATATGATTCTGACATGAACCCTCACTCATTTACCAAGGGACAGTTAGTCCTCCGCTATGATGTCATGAAAGAGGCCCTAAGACTCGAAAAGTTTGAAACATTATGGAAATGTCCCTACATCATAGAACATTTCATCCTCAAGGGGACATACATCGTGTCAGAGCTCGACAATACATGCATAGCTAGCCCCATCAATGGGCTCTACCTCAAAAAAGTTCACCCATAAGGGCAGGAGGTCTCAACCTTACAGATATGATACATGTAGCATAATATGTTTTTGTGAAGATTACAATCATCAAATACTTGTTCTAAAAAATTCTCTGGTGTCACAGATGGATCGTGCCCTGATCCATTATTTTGGGATTCATTGATGGAGCTCGCAATGGTCTCAAAATCTAGTAGCAACCACCTGGGCCATTTACTATCCTGACCGTTCGCCATTATTAACCAATGGAGTATGCATCGGATCAACCACTAATAATTAGGAAGAATACTATGCATTCATTGGGCTGATGAGTGATGATTTCAACCACAAAATTCCTCATATACATATGTACCTTAGTTCCCAGCTATTGGTTTCGCAGTTAAACCAAGATTTTGATTTACGGGATTCTCAACTATTTAGGAAGTATTTGCATGCATGAAGATTAATTCTTGAGTTTGATCCTATTACATTCACACATATACCAAGAAATCAAAACCAGACAGTTGATCACATAGCTAATCACATTCTAGATTGGAATTCATCTCGTATAAACCATCATCCATCGAAAAGCATAAAACATAAAAAATATATATCCATCATAGGTACACAACATCCATCAATAAAATAACCATAGACACATCATTGGAGCTACAAAAATATGCATCTTGCATATAAATATCAAAAAATATGTGTGTGTCACAAATATACAAGTCATTTCCCTGACCAAAATTTTAGCCAAAAAATATGTCTACATGTCATAAAAAAATAGGGAAGCATCCTCATAACGGGAAATTTCCCTAAATGCACAATATCTATAGAGTTGAACCCCACCAGGTAGGTCCTATGGACCCACAGCTGCACCCGGTGTCAGTACAGGTGCAACAACCAAAACAACAAGTGCCACATGACACAATGTTGGGCAATGCGCCCTCTCTCAAGCCATCAATGGCTCGAGCTATGTGTTATAAAAATAATCAACCAAACCCAGGGTCAACATGCCTTCGTTCAACCTCTCCAATTGAATCCATGAGTCGGCTAAGTCTGTTGCACAAGCATCCATAGCCTGGACCCAAGCCTCAACAGCAACTAGCTTCTCCTCAACTGTCGCCGCCCGAGCCATAGCCGCCTTGGCATGGGAAAGAAGGGAAGCATCCAAAGTAGTGGCAACACTACTTCCCTTGCCTGAAGGGCCAACAACATCGTGCTTCCCCCCAAAATGGGGCTAATCAGCCCCACCTAGGCCCCTCCTCAGTGGCTAATGCCCCATGAAGTGGGCAAGAGGACGCCCAACCACCCCCACATCTACAAGAGAAATAAGGAGTGTCAGCATCACCAAAATATACATATAAATATGCACATCATAAAGTATGCAGAAAAACATCAAAGGTCATACCTACAGGACCCCACACATAACTAGCAGGAAGAACCATATCTGGATCCCCCTGCAAATCCATTGCTAAGTATGGATAATCCAAGAAAATCCATGGGTTCTCCTAGAACCATGCCTCAACGGTCGCATCCCAATAACGATCTACATCCCCTCCTCCACCATGAGGCATGATCACGGGTGCCCACCATTGCATCTGAGGATCCCTGTGAGGACCAATAGGCACATGCACAAATAGTCGAAGCATCACAACCCTCTTGAACATGATGCTGCATAGGATGCTTGCATATGTAAAAACTCTAGAATATCCTCCCTGGACCTTCCTTAGCTACAATACCATGCCATCATACACATGGCGTGCCCAGTCATATAAATGGCAATCTTAGAGCTGGCACAAGACACCAATATGAGGTCTAGACGCCCTATTTGGCCATGACGACCCCGTAAAGTGAACTATCATTGCAAGGGCACACTGATCATTGAGGTCATTCACTGACTCTATGTAGATGTACCCCTGGGTAAGCAACACATCGGTGTAATGCTTCTTAGACCAACACCGAATACTCACACTCCCAGGAGGCAGTGGGTGTGGTAGTGCCTCACCCTGAGGTAGTAGGTTGATCACAAAGTAAACATACGTCTCCAGGTAGATGATGATGTCTCTACACTGCAAGACCATCACTCACTGTCTATTATTCCAAAAACTGTCCAAGAAATGGAGCAAACTATCTTGTGATCTCAAGATGTCATTCTCCAGAAACTTTAGCGAACCCCACTATGCCAATAGCCACCATGCATTAGCATCCTAAGCCACATCAATGCATATATCAGGCCAATAATGCTTATGCCTCAACATCCAGTTACAAGAGATAATATCAAAATCAGTGACCAAAAAAATCAAAAAATTAAAAATTTTAAATCTTTGGCCCATCATCGCGCCTATTTTATACACAGGCCTAATGTTTGTGCATCTATATCAAGAACATATCTGTGCTTCATCATGCAAAAGCATTGTCAAGTGCAATAACCTCACGGGAAATTTTCCTTCTCCGTGAGGTTCACGCAGCTCTGCCTCAATCGCCCACACGATCGAGGAAAAAAATAGATATGTAATCTATACAAATCAGATTCGTGTAGACCCCCCCCCCCCCCCCCCTCCCCCCCAGGGCAAAAACTAAGAAAATTGAAAGCAGGATGTTCAAGGCCCTACCTAACACTGACGATGTGAATCCCAGGTACTCATGGTGACTGCAACGGTAAGAAAGGCTCAACAACAGGGATTCACACTCTAACCTCAAACTCTCAAATGACACAAATGAACTGAAATGAGCCATATTGACCTATATATTGCCCTTTTCTCATTATTTGACAGTCCATAATAGGAGCTCAGAATGCCCAATTGCAGAACCACAAGAAAAATAGTGACAAGCACCTAATCACGTCCAAAGTAGAATTCATACATCCATGCCTCAGAAAAATAATTTTTTTAGTTATGACAGGTATTCCCTCTCTTATCGCTTTCTATTCAATGTTATTTTCGATATTTTTGAATAGAAAATATGTTTTCACTTAGGGTATTGGTTTCAAGTATTACAAGCACCACAAATCACATGTTTCCCTAGACACTAAAGTTACAAGAGTAGGTATCATTCTATACGTAGCATGATAGGCTCCCCAAAGAATATTTGCAGATCCTAACATCATTTCTCCACAAAAATCAACCATAGGTTCCAGTCACCCGACCATGTTTATCATCACCTCACCTCGAATGTAATAAAAATTCTTGGAGGTTGGTAGAGCCTCACCCTCCATGGCATCCATCACTTGAGTAGACCATACATCAAAAATTTGGAGCCATGGCCATAACACCAAGTCCAAGAATCACTTCATGTTCATTCATCCATCATACATCAAGTCAAGTTTTACCCATGTCACGATAAAACCCGTTTCCCAAACTATCATTCTCATAAGTAGATCTAATACGCACCACCACATCTCGTACTTGGCCTACCACACCCCCATCAGCACAGTAGTAAATTTGGCCCAATTTCTGATAGCCACTTCATCGCTATTCAAACACAAATTCGTCGCAAGAGTGATAGTTTGAGGCGGGACAAAACATGGTTAGCCATAGAGTCACAATTCTGACACTTACAAAAAGCTTCAAAAGAGCAACACTTGTTCCGACGTTTGCAAACTGTCGTCGGTCTTCTAACGTTATCCAAAGCGTCACTACTCCGATGTTCTATAAGCGTCTTAATACCGATGTTCTATAAGTGTCGCAATACTGACATTTTATAACTATCGTAATACCAACGTCTTATAAGTGTCGTAATACCGATGTTTCATAAGTGTCGAAATGCAAAAATTTTCGTAAGTTGAAAGCGTTGAAATAATGATGCTTATGAAGCCTCACAAGAACGATGAACAACAAAACTTTTCATAAGTTGAAAGCATCGAAAGACTGATGCTTATGAAGCGTCGCAATACCGATGAAAGACAAAAATTTTCGTAGGTTGAAAGCGTCGAAAGACTTATGCTTAAGAAGCGTCGAAAGAGCGATGAAAGGAAAAAAATTTCATAGGTTGAAAGCATTGGAAGACTGATGCTTAAGAAGCATTGCAAGAGTGACAAAAGGAAAAAAATTCATAGGTTGAAAGCATTGGAAGACCAACGCTTAGGAAGCGTCGCAAGAGCAACGAAAAGTTAAAAATATTTAAAAAAAATGAATTAATATATTGCAAAATTGAAAATACACAACTAAATGAAATGTACGACTTCATCTTTCATCAGTATGACAATATTTTAAAATTGTTCTGGTATATGATGGCATGCAATACTTTTGGAATACAGAGATATCTTTGCTGCTTGAATTGAATTGTTTATCTAGCAGTGACTGAATCTTTGAGTTTTCTTTTGGAAACAGTCATGTATTTTTTCAAAAAATTTATAGATAATTTTTTCTCTTTATTTTGTGATTGTATTTTACCTTATGTTTAGTTTTCTTGTCATTTCCTGTGCCAATATTGCGAAAAAGGAAAGAGTATATGGAAATTTTCCAATACAATCATCTTTCCTTAATAGTGTTAAGACTATTTATGACCAAGTCCAAGAAATATGTAAAGGAGAAGAAAATGAGTATTAATGTGAAACAAAATCCCAACACATTGATAAACCATTGTAGAGATATCATGTAACATTAAATACATAAGTTATAACAACTATAAACCAATGAAATAACACAGGACATGACACTGAAACTGCTGGCAATGTTAGTACTGGAATGAGGGTTGAGAAATTCACATAAACTTAGTGACTTGCACTCCAATGACAGCCTTTGTAAATTTTTATAACCTAGGTGATTTCAGTCCTATTGTTCTCTCATTAAATAACTCAAAACATAATTTATTTAAAGGTATAAAATCAAATTTCTGAACATTGCATCAATTACACAACAACTGAGAAATGAACAATGGATGAAATAAAATACATACATAGGGATTTTTCCTATTAATCAGCTTTTTATCATTTGATCAAAGCTTACAAGGTGGCCTCTGTAGCCTGCTTGAACCAACAGCTATGCGGTCAATAAAATCATCTCAAACAGTAGTGTACAACATGTGTAAAAGAGGGTACAGATACAGCAGTATGGCCTGCTCTCTTTCTGCTGCCTTTGGACATAAAATCTCTTTTCCTCTCCTCTCAACACTAAATCACACTCCAGTAAGACAGTATATGACCAGATCTGAAGGTGCATGGCCTGTGCATGAAGAAAATGTGTCTACAATAGTGGTATGGCCTGTAGGGCATGCCGGTAAGTAGTCTCTTTAGCAATCTACTCTTCTTCTCCTTGAATGCACTCTTCCTTCCTCCAGTTCTCTTGTTCTTTTCTCCTATGAGATTTAATTTTCCTATCTTGTCCTCTTGTTGATTTGAGAGAAGATAAATAATCTCCTCAATCCTAGCTTGCCACCTATCTCATTCTTGAGATGTATGGCTAAGATTAAATCCCAATCTAAGATTTTAAGTCACTCATGTTTTGGAACTTCTAGAACATTTCATTTAGACTCATAAGACTAAGCTAACTTCAAAACATTAGACAATCATTTTTATTTTAATTTTTCAAGTGAAATCACAAGATGGAATTAGTGACAACCTTTCCAATGTGGTCACCAATGAAATTTCTCAAACCACTTCCCACACATTCACACTAAACATGTGCTAGGAGTTCCTGCTCGAGCTACATTTCTCAATAACCTCCACATTGACAGAGCCTTTGGCATGGGTAATGCAAAGAGAAGAATTTTTTTTAAATGTCCATATGGCATACAGATATTTTTTAATGTCTCTCCCCCCCCCCCCCCCCCCACCCTCGAAAAAATATATCATTTATCAATGCAAAATATCCTCTTTAAACTGGACAGGAAATTTCTCAGTTATACATAACAGATGTCATTTATAATATATAGAAGACTAGTAATTGTTCCATCATCCCATTAGCAATCAATGGACACCTTTGTCAAATGAAGTAATAACAAGAAATCAAAGAAAGAAATGTGATATGCACAACCGTAACCAAATATTCTTAAAACATACCCCCAACAGTCTTGCATCAACCATGGATTTGAATTTTTCACTGGTTTTAAAATCAGTCTTAAATGGAAAAGTCAACACATAAATAATTTGAACCTGTGTTTGCCTAAAGGAATGTCATGAATTAAATTGCTGAAGCCTTTACCAAAGTATATAATGATTATAGAGACCCTAATTTCAATAGACCATAACACATTTGATAGTCTAAATTTCAACCTACAGTTTTGTATTGATCCTTTGTACAACGTTAAACAGTGATAGTATATAAATCACCAACAATTTTCTGGTGCAATTTTAAGTTTCCCATAATGAATGCTTTACTATCCAGCTCCATAATACAAAAACTGACACAAGGTTTTGATAAAATATCTTTCTTCACTGAAGAATAGTTTTTTCAAAAAATATCTGTCTAGAAAATACCTAGAAAACAAACGGACTTGTGAATAACCAAAATCTCAGAATACCATGTGCTTAATCTTGGAAGGCCTTCAACTTCACAACTATGATTTTGTGCTACTTAACACATCACCCTCTTATCTTTTGCTAGCTTATGCTCCACCATGAATCAGGAGCACCTTGCAACCAACTCAGTATCTACTTCAGTCGAAAAGGATGTAATTAGTACATGCAGTTGATGCATCATGACACTTCTAGATTATTTTGATCTCTGGCGTCTCGTGAAATTTCTTTGGTAACCAAAAAAGTTCCTTTTCCGACCTCCAAAGTTTCTTTTTTGAATGGGATAGTTTGTTTGTATCCCACCTGTCTAAGCCTCATGTGCCCTCATCCTTTGCTCCTTCATGTTTGCAAAAAGAGAATCAAGAGTCTTTGTAAAAAAAATGAAACTTTGCTTCAAATGACATAGATTGCAACAACACAAGCAAACTAGACTTGCCTTGGTGATTTCCAATAAAGGTGGTTCGTTTTAAAATGCTCATGGGAAGTCACTTTCATATAAATAAACTGAGCAAATAGATAAGCTATTGGCATGGAGAAACCATATTTTCTACAGAGATTGTTTACTTAGGCCTTGATCAGAGGGTTCATTCTAGTAAAAAACATCATTATCTAATTTTTGAACCTAATCTTAGATGATATACTCCCTCATTTTGAACAAGATGACTCTGTGATGGAGTTATACTAAATCCCATAAAGGCAGGTTTTCATCACTATGAATTTAGCCTACATTTTAAAATAGACAATGATTTCTTCACACAAGAGTGACTTTAAAAAAATTGTAAATTTTCAAATGAGGGCCCTCCCATTGGAAATTCTACATTTGTTAATAGTACTCAGTTTCTTCCTCTCTCAATGCAAAACCTTTACACAAGCTTATCTCGGGTTTATTCCTCAACAATACTTCAGACAAAATAGAACTAGTTCCAACCTGTAGAACATTGGGAGGATAAAGTTAATGTCTCTCGAGGATGCTCAAAGATTGGCATTATGTATACAAAATCTTAGGTGAATACTGCACCAGTATTATGATGAACACTTTCCCTCTAATTTAGCCCAAAAGGAAGATTTTTGTCATTAATATCTACAAAACCTAAGAAGTAGTGCAAGGTAAGGTTTATGTAATGGTGAGATGACCAGCTCTAGAAGGAATCAGCTTGAAATATCTATAGAATATCTTGTCACCATTCTCCATATAAGGTGGAATAGATTAAAGTAAGACCATGGAAGCTTAAATACCAAATCAACAATGGTGCATTAGGCAAGGAGAGCTTTTCTCATCAATGGACAGTGTCCATTCTTAAATTTTGGATCCATATATTACCTCCAAAGCATCTGAGAGATGTGTCTAGATTTCATGGTAAAGTACAAAGATGGAGGAATCAATGTTATTAAAACTGGCGTATTTTGGAATGGTCATGGGCCAGAGAAACATAATTACAATTTTGTGGGAAAACTTGGTGATTTTTTAAGGCCAATACAAGGAAGATATGAATTTGCAAATTTAAACATCCATATAAGATAGCTTCAAAGGTGACAGAGCACTTTTGTATAATTTTACAGAGATTGATGTTAGTTGGAATTTAGAATTATAAGAATATTTTAAGCAGATCTTTAGCTTTGAAGGATTATATTCAACAGCAAGAAGTTTCGAGCTCTTTTATAACCTCATCTTACTCTCCTGAATCTAGGATGCCAACCTAATTATCGAACTTATTGTGAGCTTATGAATGGTATAGTTCAAGAAAAAGAA
The DNA here is from genome assembly GCA_034641835.2 of Pinus albicaulis. Classification (NCBI taxonomy): domain Eukaryota; kingdom Viridiplantae; phylum Streptophyta; class Pinopsida; order Pinales; family Pinaceae; genus Pinus; species Pinus albicaulis. Next base: position 314,693,345 of record CM076578.1, read on the forward strand.
CACTTGTTTCCTGATGAGGATGCAGTAGGTAGTTCAGATCCTAATAACTTGGATGAAATTCATGGCCTGGATGGAATGCCACTCGAAATAAACAATGTTCTTGCATTTAAGCTTCTTGACAAAATGATGGAGAAGCATTTTCAGCCTACTGTAGATATTTATAGTTCCTTAATTGTAGGATTATGGAAATCACGTAGACTCCTTGAGGCAGACCAGCTGATAAAAAATATGTTAGAGAGAGGGCTCTATCCCAATGAAGCAATTTTGAACAAGTATTTCACATAATCCTAGTCACACTTTACACTTGTCTATTCGTAATTCTAATTGTAATTTATTTTCAAGGTTTACATACTAAAGATCAAATTGTGATTTACCTTAAGCTTCATGTTCACTAGAGTTATCTTTCACTTAAGGTCGTGTGTCAATTTAAGATTATCTGGAATATATTATTGCATATTATAAACCAGATTTTCCATTTGATTCAGTCTAGTGTTTGAACATTGTTACAAACATATCCTAGACTTATCATTTAATCAAAAAGTTGGAATTATTTCAAGTTTTATATACCATTAACCAAAGTGTGGCTTAACCTAAGAGTTCTTGAAGAATTTCTCTATCTTCTTGCGTATAATTCCTTTACAGAAATCTATAAATTTTCCTTCATTAAGTATCATAAAGCCAGAGTCATCCTTAGAGTAATATCATTATACCTCACTCAAGGATGTTTTAGGTGGCTTAAGGCAACTGCAAATTTATGCAAACACTTACCTGAGAAATTGGACAAAAGTCTTGAGAAAGTTCTGCAAAATACTTCAGAAACCACCTATGTTTTTCCTCAGAAAGATCTCCCTCAAAGGATTTTTGACCACAATTGGGGTTTCAACTTTTCCTTGAGGTAACTGATTCTTGTTTGTAAAAACATGATAAAGGTCCATGGGTTTCAATCTTGAATTTTTTATATCTAAATTGAAGGAAAGGTAATTGCTTATTAGTTCAATTCCAAAATACTTTATAGGTAAAATCTCTCTTGTATAGGTACTGAAAGGTCAATCCTGTGTTTAAAGGTAAAGAGAGAAGGTTCGTGTTAGCCCTCATTTTCCCTTATAGGAAGACCATTGAACTAGGCTAAAAATGAATGAGGCACAATTAACCTACCTAATTAAGACAGGGATATCATCTTTTTATACCCTCCTGAGTGGTTGGAGAGAGTGATTATCTAGTCAGTGTCCATATCTTTAAAAAATTTAAATTCTGTAAAATAAAGAAAACTTAGTGTTCTAGTTCTGGTATTTCTATAGCAAGTAGACCAACATGGCAAAAAAGAGGAAAACAACTTTACTTGTCTTATTCTGACTTCAGCGAACCCAGAAATAGACTCCTCTATAGACTCCTTGCTCACGGGAGCTACACTTCATATAACAGTGTGCAAAGAACTCAAATCATATTTCTTTGTAATATCGACTTTGTTCGTAGCCCACAGGATGGGAGGCATAAGAGGAAAATAAGTGATTCTATAGTTCTCAATCAACCAAAAAATCTCCACTTAATCAAACTTAGACAACACAAAAATGGTCGATCTGGATCCAAGAAACACACAAGCAAAAGCTGCAAGCCCATATATATGAAATATGGGCACCATACCCAAGAATGAATTAGTCTGATTCTGGGTACTATTCTCAGGACTAAATCCCAAGTGCTTCAGCACAATGAAAATAATAGCAGTTAGATTTCTGTCGGTGGAAATGAACCCTTTGCTCATTCCAGTAGTCCTAGAGGAATAGAGTAGTGTGGCAGTATCGTCGTGCCAAATTTTAACAACAAGGGAATGGGTAAGATTCGAAGTGAGGAGCTTGTGTAGAGTAGAGATGTAGTTTTGGTCATTGTGGGAGGCTAATTCAGATGAAAAAGAATAAATGAGAAAATATGGTGGCAAAGGCCAACATGACTGCCAAGTCTCTAGCTTGTTTCACTAGCTCAGCCATGGCATTTAAAGGATTGATGTTCATAATGATGGCTCCAATGGACAAGATAGCCATGCAAATTATGGGAAAATTGATTCAATTCGGTGAGAGGAGGATTTTTAAACCAGCAGAGAGTGACTTCATGGTCTGCCATAGTCAGAGGAATGTGGTAGTTTCCCCAGTGGTAGAGGCGATGAGGGCTATTGGGCCATTGTGGCGAAGGATACCTAAGTGGAGAGATCTAGGTATTCGTCTTGGGCGAAATCTACTAGTTTTCGCTTGCTGTAGTACATCTGGTTGGAGCTACAATATCTGTTGTGGGGATTGATCTAGAGACACATTACTCTGTGGAATTCTGGATTCAATATACGAGGAAAGGAGAAAATAAATTTGTGTGCAGGGAAGGGAATTAGGTGATAGATGGAATGGAAGGGAATGGGACTAGGTTTTCATGGTATTTATAGTACGATAAAATATAGTACAAGAATGATGGCCTGTGATGCTAGTTATGTTCATGCCTAAGAGATAAAACACACTATCTGGGAAATTGGATCGAGATTGCAGTTGGGTATTGTTTCCCTGGAGAGGGAGAACCAAGGAAAAGACACCTGGATCATGATTATAATCTCCCACAGAGACCACTATGCATTTGTTTCATCAAATCGGGTTGGTAATGGGTTGCATACAGAAAAGCCTTCCAAGACCCTGATAACCAAAATGGGTATAGAGACTAAAAATCCGCATATTTTCATTTTATTAATGCTTCAAATGTACCACCAAAGGTAGTCCCAATATAAAAAATTACACGCAGACCCATGAGACAAGATCCTGAAAAAAAGCTAAAATGCCAACCTACAAATTTTTTGTTGTATTGAAGAATAATAGTACCTATTTTTGGAGCTGTGGAGTTGAGAGCAATGTAGAGATCCTCACACTATCCATGGTGCTAGGCTCCAGATCCATGAGCATAGCTCGGGGCACAAATCTCCCACATCCTTCCTCCAAACCGGCAATAGTATGGCTGCATCGTTCCTCAAAACTGGCGACAGTATGGCCACATCCTCTCTCCTTTCTTGGACAAACCATGCAACCAGAGAGAAATGAACGAGGGAAATTAAAACTTTTGATATTTAAAAATTTTTGACATGTTGAAATGAAACACGTGTGTTTTTTTTTAAGGCCACTCAAATTAATTTAAAAATATATATATTTTAATAATTATAATAATTTTTAAATAATTAAAATAATTTCTAAATAATTAAATGTTTGTTTATTTTGATTTTTTAAAAATATTTACAATAAAAGAAATAAAACCTATCTTTTTGAGAAGCAATTAAAATTATACGAGTAAATAATGGACTCATTTTTGCATATAGTAATCCTTCCACCCTACTAAATCATCATGCTTTATTAAAAGGAGTTTTAAACTTTACATTATTAAATTATGCTGTATTTTAAATATTGCATTTGCAACCATGATCAAGAATCATAAGAGTTGTTTATTCATGTAACATGCTCAATATGCATGGTTTTTTATTCATGTAACATGCTCAGTAAATATCCTTTCATATTGAGAACATATCTAATTAGTTGGAGCTTGTGTTACCCTTTATTTTGGCATATGGTTAACACTAGTGAATTATCCATATTTAAACAATTTGATGCTGGGAGGTTTGATATAGAAATGTCAGCTATGTTGCTCAGGGGTCGGATATAGAAATGTCAGATATGTTGAAGTATTATCATGTTAAGGTCTTCTCTGTGATAAATAATATTCTCACAATGGTCTTTGTGAGGAGTCGTTGAAATTGTTCAATTAGATACAACATAATGGGATGACACTCGATAATTTCACCTTTTCCACTAATTTTGTAGCATGTGCTAGTTTACAATGCAGTTCCAATATATCATCATCATTAAAGTTAGGTTAGAATCAAATATATTTGTGGAGAATTATCTTGTTTACCTATATACCAAATGTTTCAGCATAGAATAAGCATGATTAGTATTTGATAATATGTTTTAATAGAGGGAAGCTAGAGTGCAGCGTGGCAAGGTTGGAGGCGTCTTGATGTGTGTCGTAGCCCTTTAAGGGCCTGTTTGGTGACTGTGGGGAGGATCCCAGGCTGCAAAAAGATAGTTCATGTTGTTCCCAACACATATTTAACTCAACGAAGAAGTGTTATTCCATCTTAGGTGTGGTAAAGATATTTATAAAAGATCTGAAGTATTACAAGGGGCTTTGATCTTTGTCAAATGTGTCCTAGGAGATGACTCAAGGGAAATGGGAAAATCCCAAGAATAATGCAAGTCCTAGATCCATCAAACGGTTAGGGATTTGGGGGTTAAACAGTTAGAGGTTTGGGGGTTATGGGTTAGGGATGATTTAAGCACATTTAGGGGTTAGGGGAGTATTAATTATGAGTTAGTGGTTAAGGGATTAGGGATTGGGGGCTTAGGGGTTAAGGGATTTAGGTGCAGTTAGGGGTTAGGTGAATAATGATTTAGTGGTTAAGGGATTAGGGATTAGGGGCTTAGTGGTTAGGGGAAAATAATGGTCATTCCAGATGCTCTAAAAGTGTTGAGGCTTCAGCCAGGTCACAAGTATTGTCTGCTAGGAAGGCTTTCCAAAGAAGTTGGTTGGTATCACTATGAAACTATTACAGAATTAGAAGGGAAGAGAAAGGCAAAGGCTCAGGTATCCTATGAGAGAAAGAAGCAATTGGAAAAATTGAGATCAAAAGAAGTGGAGTTAGCCAAAAAGAAGCTTACCCCAGAGATGGATAAGATAAAACTTGACAACATATTGGTGAATTTCCTTGACCCTTTATTGGTTATTCAGAAGGAGTATGAATACACCACCATTAATATCAAGATAACCAACCCCTAGCAGATCAAGGGGTGAAGGGTTTTAGGGGTTAGATGTTTGGGGTTTAGGGGGTTAAATGTGTTAGGGTTTTAGAGGTTTAGGGGGTTAGTGGATTTAGTAGTTAAGGATTTTAGGGGTTAGGGGTCGTTACGGGTTAATGGGGCTAGGGTTTAGGGGGTTAAATGGGTTAGGGTCTTAGGGATTTAGGGGGTTAAATGGGTTTGGGGTTGGGAATTAGTGTTTAAGGGGTTAGGGGTTAAGGGTTAGAGGTTTAGGGTTTAGTGGGTTAAATGGGTTAGGCACGCATTTATAGGTTTAGGGGCTTAGGGGATTTAGCACTTAAGGATTTTAGCTAGGGGTTAGGGGTTAGAGATTTAGGGTTTAGGGGTTTAAATGGGTTATAGGGGTTTATAGGTTTAGGGGGTTAGGCGATTTAGTAGTTAAGAATTTTTGGGGTTAAGGGTTAGGGTAGGGGGTTAAATGGGTTAGGGTTTTAGGGAGTTAAATGGGTTAGGCCAGTTGGGAAATAGGGTTTAAGAGGTTAGGAGTTAAGGGTTTAGAGGTTTAGGGTTTATGGGGTTAAATGGGTTAGGAGTTTAGAGTTTTAGGTGGTTAAATGGGTTGGGGGTTAAGGGTTTAAGGGTTAGTGGTTAAGGGTTTAGGGGTTAAAGGAGTTAGGGGTTAAATGGGTCTAGGTGTGCCCGACTGAATGATGCCACAACAGAGAAAATGGCAAACGGGCCGCCTGAATTACCTGCACAAGGTACTCGAGTGGTCACAAATTAGAAAAACTGATACGGGCACCCTCTAAAAAAACGGTCTGACTTGAACATGCTCGGTCGGGCGACCTCCCACAGCGCGACACCACACACCCAACCGAATGATGCCACAAGGGAGAAAATGAAAAATGGGCCGCCCAAACATGCATAAGGCACTCGGGTGGTCACAACTTAGCAAAACTGATACGGGCGCCCTCGAACAAAACGGCCCAATCCGAACGTGCCCAATTGGGAAAACTCGCACGGTGCGACACAACACGCCTGATCAAATGATGCCACAAGGGAGAAAATGGAAAATGAGCCACTCAAACATGCAAAAGGCACCTGGGCGATCACAACTTAGTAAAACTGATACGGGCGCCCTTGAACGAAACGGCCCGACCCAAATGCGCCCGGTCAGGCAACCTGATCACAGGGCGTGACACGGTGCTCATGACTGAACGATGCCATATGAGAGCAAATAGAAAATGGGCCGCCTAAATATGTACAATGCACCCGGGCGGTCACAACTTAGCAAAATTGATACGGGCGCCCTCGAATGAAATGGGCCGAATTGAACGCACCCGGTTGGGCGACCTCGCATGGCATGACACGACGCGCCTAACTAAACAATGCCACATGGGATAAAATGGAAAATGGGCCGCCTGAACATGCACAAGGCACTCGGGTAGTCACAACTTAGCAAAACTGATACGGGCACCCTCGAACGGAACAGCGCAACTCGAACGCGCTTGGTCAAGCGCACTCACACGGCATGACATGGCGTGCCCGAATGAACGATGCCACAAGGGAGAAAATGGAAAATGAGCCGCCCAAACGTGCACAAGGCAGTCGGGCGATCACAACTTAACAACACTGATATGGGCACCCTCGAACGAAACGACCCGACCCGAACGTGCCCGGTCGAACGACCTCACACAGCGCGACACGGCGTGCTCAACTGAACGATGCCACAAGGGAGCAAACGAAAAATGAGCTACTCGAACGTGCACAAGGCACCTGGGCGGTCACAACTTAGCAAAACTAATATGGGCACCCTCGAACGAAACGACCCGACACGAACGCTCCCGGTCGAGCAACCTGATCACAAGGCGCAAAACGGCGCGCCCGACCAAACGATGCCACATGGGAGAAAATGGAAAACGGGCTGCCCAAATGTGCACAATGCACCTGGGTAGTCACAACTTAGCAAAACTAATACTGGCGCCCTTGAACAAAATGTGTCAACCCGAATGCGCCTAGTCGGGCGACCTCACATGACGCAACATGGCGCGCCCAACAGAACGATGCCACATGGGATAAAATGGAAAACAAGCTGCCTGAACATGCAGAAGACACCCAGGTGGTCACAACTTAGCAAAATTGATACGGGCGCCCTCGAATGAAACAACTCGACCTGAACATGCCCGATCGGGCGTCCTTCCATAGTGCGACACGACGTGCCTGACCGAACGATGCCACAAGGGAGAAAACAACAAATGGGCTGCTTGAACGTTCATAAGGCACCCGAGCAGTCACAACTTAGTAAAACTGATACAGGCACCCTTGAATAAAACGACCCGACCCGAACACTCCCGGTCGGGCGACCTCGCACGATGCGACACGACGTGCCCGACCAAATGATGCCACAAGGGAGTAAATGGAAAATGGGCCTCTTGAAAGTGCACAAGGCACCCAAGCAGTCACAACTTAGTAAAAATGATATGGGTGCCCTTGAACGAAACGACACAACCCAAACACGCCCGGTCGGGCGACCTGATCACAAGGCGCAACACAGCGCTCTCGACCGAACGATCCCACATGGGAGCAAATAGAAAATGGGCTGCTCGAACATGCACAATGCACCTGCGTGGTCACAACTTATCAAAACTAATATGGGTGCCCTCGAACAAAATGGGCCGACTCGAATGCACCTGGTCGGGCGACCTCAAATGGCGCGACACGACGTGCCCAACCGAATGATGCCACATGGGAGAAAATGGCAAACGGGCCACCCGAACATGCATAAGGAACCCGACTGGTGACAACTTAGTAAAACTGATACTGGCGCCCTCGAATGAAACAACGCAACCCAAATGTGCTTGGTTGGGCACCCTCACATGGCGCGACACGGTGCACCCAGTTGAACGATGCCATAAGGGAGCAAATGGTAAATGGGCCGCTCGAATGTGAAAAAGTCTCCCAGGCAGTCAAAACTTAGCGAAATTGATACAAGCACCCTCGAACGAAACAGCCCAACCCCAATGCACCCGTTCAGGCGACCTCACACGACGCGACACTGCACGCCTGACCGAACGATGCCACAAGTGAGCAAACGACAAATGGGTTGCTCGAACATGCACAAGGCACCCGGGTGGTCACAACTTAGTAAAACTGATACGGGCGCCCTCGAATGAAACGACCTGACCCGAACGCGCCCGGTCAGGCAACCTGATCACAAGGCATGACACGGCATGCCCGACCGAATGATGCCACATGGGAGAAAATGGAAAATGGGCTGCCTGAAAGTACACAATGCACTCAGGCAGTCACATCTTAGAAAAACTGATACGGGTGCCCTCGAATGAAACAGACTGACCCGAACATGCCTGGTCGGGCAACCTCACAGGGCACGACATGGCACGCCCGACCAAATGATGCCACATGGGAGAAAATGGAAAATGGGCCACCCGAACGTGCATAAGGCACTCAGGTGGTAACAACATAGAAAAACTGATATGGGCACCCTCACATGGCACAACATGGCACGCCCGACCAAATGATGCCAGAAGGGAGAAAATGGTAAATGGGCCACCCGAACGTGCACAAGGCACCTGGGTGATCATAACTTAACAAAAATAATACAGGTTCCCTCGAATGAAATGACCCAACCTAAATGTGCTCGGTCAGATGACCTCACACGGCGCAACACGACGCGCCCGACCGAATGATGCCATAAGGAAGCAAACAGGAAACGGGCCGCCTGAACGTGCACAAGGCACCCTGGCAGTCACAACTTAGAAAAATTGATACATGCACCCTCCAATGAAATGGCCCGACCTGAACACACCCAGTGCGCACCCGACCGAATGATGCCACATGGGAGCAAACGGAAAATGGGCTGCCCGAACGTGCACAATGCACCGGGCGGTCACAACTTAGCGAAACTGATACGTGTGCCCTCGAACGAAACGGGCCGACCCAAACAAACCCGGTCGGGCGACCTCACATGACGCAACATGGCGTGCCTGACTGAATGATGCCACATAGGAGAAAATGGAAAACGGGCCGATCGAACGTGCACAAGGCACCCAGGCGGTCACAACTTAGCAAAACTGATACGGGTGCCCTCGAATGAAACGGTCCGACCCGAACGCGTCTGGTCGGGCGACCTCACACTGCGTGACATGGCGCACCCGACCGAATGATGCCACAAGGGAGAAAATGGAAAATGGGCCACTTGAACGTGCACAAGGCACTTGGGCAGTCACAACTTAGCAAAACTGATACGGGCACCCTCGAACGAAATGACCCGACCTGAACACGCTCGGTCGAGTGACCTCATATGGCTCGACATGAAACGCCTGACTAAATGGTGCCACATGGGAGAAAATGGAAAACGGGCCACCGAACGTGCACAAGGCACCTGGGTGGTCACAACTTAGCAAAATTGATACAGGCACCCTCGAACGAAACAACTCGACCCGAATGCGCCCGGTCGGGCAGCCTGATCATAAGGTGTAACTTGAAATTTTTGTGTCTTTCATAAAAAAATATGTAGGTTGATATTTCAATTTGGTTCTCATCATGTTAATATATGAAATAGGTATCTTTCATATAAATATATGGTTAATAAATCGGTCAATTTATCAATGTTACAAAACAACGTCAATAATAATATATTTGGATCAATTTGATAAACATACAAAATATCTACAAAACTAAGATTGTTCTTAATATCCTTTTCATATTTCATGTGTTAAAAATATATATATATATATTATGAAGCTTATGATATAATATCAATACGAACACATAAAGTTGAAGTTAATGATCAGTTGAGGTGAAATAAAATTACACTTTTTATTTTGGTCTTGCGACGCTTGGGAGAAACCGTCGGACAAGCGACATTTCTCATATAAACGTTGGTATTGCGACGCTTGGAAGAAACTGTTGGAAAAGCGAGGTTTCTCATATAGACATTGGTCTTGAGACATTGTGAAGCCAAACGTCGCAAGACCGATGTCTATAAAAAGAAACGTCGCTTTTCTGACAGTTTCTCCCAAGCATCACAAGACCGACAAATGTGTAGGCGACGTTGCAATTCCGACGTTTCATCCCATAAACATTGTAAGACCAACGAAGTGTTTAAAACGTCTCAATTATGGCAACAAACATAAACTTTGCAAAAGCGACGATATCACTAAACGTTGGTATAGCGACAGTTTGTGGCGGGATTTGAAAAATTGATAGAAATTGGGGAAATTTCTGAAATTACGACAAAAGTGTCGGAACTAAAGTGTTGGAATTTCCACCAAATGTACTAGTGGAACATAGCCTATATCTCACACTTTTCATCCGCTTCACCACCTTCACACTGAGACCAACCAATGGGACCCCCACCCTCAGCAAAACACCCTCTTGACACCACAATGATGAATTATTTTCATGTCTATTGGGGCACCCGTCTCCATGTTTATACATCCAAACCTATTATATATTATTTTGGCAAGTGTACAAATATTTTTTTTTAGGAGAGCACTCCCACCCATCCATCAACACTTCTCACCTAGTAGCAATCCCTAATCACCGTCGGTCAGAGCTTCGCATTATTTACCCAACCCCAGGATGACACTCATAACAACCACATACCCACCCTGGACATCCTATCGACTGTAGGGATTTCCTCACCAGAAATTTTTATGACTGTCTTTGCTTGCATTTACAAGCTCCAACCTTGGGCCACTAAACTTCCATCATCATTTACAACCATTTCTCATCATCATGCCTAATTTAACCTATCACACCCTGCCCTGCTACATCCGAGATCATGGTTCCTTGCATCAATACTCCTCTAGGTTAGTTGAGGCTTCCTTCTTGTCGACTTCAATGACCATCTTCCAAGAAGGAGGCAGTACCTTGGTTGGCTCCTCACCTCAATGGCTCCTCACCTCAATAGTGGCATCCTCGGATGGCACTATGGGAGTCATCATTTACCATTGATTTCATCGATCCTCTTGAAATTTGACTTCAACAGGAGATTTCATTTCAAGATGGTGTCATACTTCATAACCGTTGCACTATGTCAGAATTCGTCGAAGGCCCATGCCATCATAAGCATCTCTTTCAACAATGCTTCAATGGGAAGGTCTTGAGTCAAAGACCAATGCATACAATGAGAATTGTTTCTAAACATTCCATACCAATATTATGCATACAAGCACGAGATTCAACCTACTGTCAAAGAAAAATGCCCCTGAGGGAATCAACAAATATCATCATCAACCAACAGTAGGTGAATACCACACAAGTGATACAAATAAAACCTCTATTTGTCAGATAATCTTAACTAGTCAAAAGATCACGAGCATGGGACATGCTCGCCTCGTAGAAATATTGTATTTATTTGATGTCTTGCAGGTTTCCAACAGAACACGGTACGTCTTTTACTCACAGTAAGGGGTCTCCAACCTCAATTTTCACGCAAGTTACTCTCTCTCTCTCTCTCTCAAACGGATTACACTGAAAAAGAAACTATATTTTATTTCAGCTATACAGTTCTTCTAAGACCTCATACATTAGGGGGCAACTGTTAATGCTGGAAAATCATACGAGAAAAATACATTAGGAAATGTCAAGCAGAAGGTACCAATAAGGATTTATAGGGAATAAATACATTACAGGAGCTAAAAATTTTAACTTTTCCTAAGGTCAAGCAAATTTTTTTTTAAACTACACACAGAAAGAACTGACCCTAGGAAATCTTTGTGGCTTTTTCTTCGATAGTCGCGAAGATCATTGTATCTATCCCTCAAATATTTATGCAGTCCTGAGTATGTGAAAAGTAACCATTCGGGATTACTAGCACACTTGAAGAAGAGGATTCCCACTCAAGCCAACCAAGTACATCCTCCTTGTAGCCACCTTTAGGCTTTAGTGTAGCACACAAAGAAATCATCCTCCCACTCTTGTGTCAACATCCTTCTTGTACCGAGAGAGGGAGGGAAATTTTAAAATTTTCTATAAAATATTGCCATGGGAAGGGAAACATGAGAACACATTGTTATGCTAGCCAAATTTCTTGAGAGAGAATTAGCTTGTGTTGTCCAAGCAGTAAGAGGATTGGAAGGATTCATCTATTGGCCACCCAACACCTCAATCCAAGAGAATAAGTTCACCAAGTGTCTGTCAATATACCATCCTTCGAGGAGAGAGATAGGCTTATAGAAATATTGAGGGGAAGAGACCCCCTTTTCTTGGATATTAGAGCTTCATATATCTAAGGATCCATTGCAAGTGATTTAGCATCCTATTCTTTTATACCGCCAACACCTAATAAAGGGAGAGAGTTATCCATTTGAATTATTAGTGTGTTTAACTGAATTGAGATTTTTATTTTACATGATTGTTTTGTTTTTTATTTCTTCATTTATGTAGCATGCTACGTTTCTTACTTAGTTTACTACATGTTATTTTGTTCCACTAATGACCTAACAAACCAATTTACGTGTGACTTGCTTGTAGGAAAGAAACCTCTCTATTAAGCATGATGTATTTCATCTGCCCATGCATCAAATACACTACAATAGGACATACACCATCACCAAGTTTGTAGGGGACAATTCCTTTGAGCTGAGTATTCCACCATTCCTTGGTCTGAATCTATAGTTCAATGTGGACCACCTTCGACCCTACTTTCCACCTCTACTGGACACATCTGAAATGGCAGAAAAACTCACTCCAACAGAGTTAAACCCAGACTACATGGAAAAAATAAAAAATCATCAGATTATGGACGCAAAGATAAAGAACACCTGCCACTAGAGGATCCAACTATATCGAGTTGTCAAAGGCGGCCAACTCCTTCATCAAGGCAAGTGGCTCACCAGGCACCAAGTTGAGTAAAAGTTTCCTCATCTCACGGAATAAATCAACACAATGTGGACCATTACATCCGAAGGGTGGAGGAATGATCCACGTGGATATTGTTGGCCACCCAAATATTCCACTTGCAGCCCCACCTTTGCTTCTTTTATTTTTCAGTTTCCTTAATTGTATCAAACTTACTATTTTTGGGAGTTTTTTGGGTCTTGAACTTCCACAGTCATTTTGAGGCCCTATACGACATTCTTTTGGCATGAGAAATCTAGCTAAAATGAGTTTTTCTAACTCAATATTCACTATTAGCAGTTGTAGTCCTCAGATAGATCTTTCTAATGATGTATCATGTTAGTCAAACCGAGATAGTATGCCAAAATTATGACCCCGGGAAATTTATGTACCAATTTAGCCAGGCGGGGCCCATAGTCTGGTGCGTCATCTCCTAGGGTTAGATTTTTGGATGTTTAGGATTTTCCATTGTTTCTCAATAATATATATTCCTTTGAGCATCATTTTAAGACAAAGTTCAGAGGCTTGTAACCTCCAAATCTCTTCCAAGAGATAAGCTACCAGCGCCCTAGCTAGTTTATTTCCATTTTTTCTGTAAACAAATTTCAGTTCTTTCATATTAATGAAGTGAAGTGTTATTTCTGCTTCATATTTGTATTTATGGTTATATGTGTATTCTTTTGTGTTCTTGCATAAATTCATATAATTTATTTTATGCTTCAATGAATTTACTTTGTTGTACTCATTAAAGTGTCATTGTAATCATTAAAAAATAATGTTTAAACCCTTAATGAAGCATTTCACATATGGGAATCTCATTTATATTAATCTTCATCCATCATTATTTCTACAGATTTGAAGCACAAATTCTTAATTTTCAGTGCCAAAACTCTGTCTCTTTCATTTTTTTCTTTACACCTCCACCCTACAACTCTCATAGCCTCTTTCCATTATGTTTTAGAAGTATATGGTTTCACACAAGAAAAATTGGTTACAAGCCTTCATGGTATGTACTTCCAGCCATTAATTTCAATATTTTTATCCATTTCTAAAATGTCTCAGGCATTGGTTCCCCCACAATGAGGATATGTCTCCTGAGGAACAACATTTTTTGACGTCATTGGGAGGAAGACATAAAGTTGTTTTTCCATGCGTATTGAGATATATTTCTTGATGGTGAACAAGATTTAGACATAAAATTTTGGTTTTTTATTATTCACCTGATGAATCCACTCATGAATGTTTCAATAGATGAGGAATTTTGCTGGAAAGAAAATGAGAAAGCATCGTGGAAAAAATAGGTATCAAATTTTTAGTTTTTTAAATGAAGTTCTATTTTTTACTATTAGTTTAGTGGTATGTTTTCCCTTACATATCAAGAATATTGTTTCCTGCTTTATATTCTCAGAAGTTTGTAAAGCCCAAAAAGGACATTATTTATTGGAAAAATAAGATCTTTCTTCTTCTTGTATTCTTGATCTTGACACAACTTTATCTCCTAAATATGACAGGAGAGATGACTATTTCATTGCAATTCCCGAAGATAATTGGTCATAGTCTGGGAATAAAGGTGATGATTCATCATCTTTGGGAGATAATACTCCCCCTCATAAACAATCCACTGTTTTTCATCTTGGAGCTAAGGTGATTTTCAAACCCTTGGTGCTTTCTACAATTCTTCATCAGTATCCTTTAAAAATCTTTAAAGTTCTGGCATGTTTCTCTTGTGAGAGTGATGATGTTGCAGCCAAACAACATATCCTGGAATTTGAGTACATTCTAGATAAATTTCAAATAATTTATGAGGATGTGGTTATGAGGTTTTTTTTTCATACATTAAAGCAGGAAGCTCAATAATGATTTTAGTATTTAGAGGCTATTTCAGTTAGTTCAGGGCAGGGTTTTCAAGATATCTTTCTTAGATATTGTTGCGAGAAAAAGTCATATGAAAAACACATTTCGGAATTATATGCTATCTAGAGGAGGAGCATCAAATGAGTCACTGATTTTAATAGAAGGTTTCAAAAACTTATTTCAACATGCTAAAATAAATTTGATCTCCTCAAGCTGCAACTATGGTATACTATTTGAGTGCTCATTCTATTGACTTGGCTTTTTGTCTCAAGGAGAGAAATCCTTACACTCTAGATTTCATGTTTCTTTATGAATAGGAGACTAAAGATAATCTATGGGCTTGTGGAAAACTTCTTAATCAGATAAAATCATTTGTTGAAAATAACAAGGACTGCCAACAAAGAAATGGAAATGCTTTGCAAGAAAATGTTGGTTTAGAAATAAAGAGGGATTTTCAAAAGGTGTACAAGGACACCCATGTTCCAGAGACATGTTAGTTATCAGCGATTTTTGCTATTTTGTAGACGACTAAATTCTTGTCCTAGATTTCTCAAAACAAGATTCATGAATATTGTGAGTTTTAGAAATCTCACTGCCCTCACTATCCTTAAGATAATTTTTTCATTGTTTCACTATTCTATCATGTCATGGTAAACTTACCACTCCTAGAAGACCCCTCATGCACTCATGCCATTCATATTTATCATATTCTCCCACCCATAACCTCAACACTGTATTTTTCCTTTACCTCACCTCTCCACTTGCCATATGGGATCACCAGCCATCATGCTCTTTCCCATATTCATCAGATGCCTCAAGCATTGATGATATCAAAACTATATCTATAGGATATTTAGATAAATAAAGTACATTGGATTTTGGATCTTCAATACATCAAATTGTCAAAACTTTTTTTTTCATACTTGAAGACCCCAAGCCAAGCTTTCAGTCAAAGACAAATTCAAAGGAGCTTCCCACTAGGTCACTAGGGTTTCATAGGTTGTAGGGCTATCTTTGGTGATCTAAATAATTTTTTTTCATATGCTAAGAAGCTGAATCAAATGAGAAATAAATTCAGCACTTGTTTGTCCAAGATAGATCAGAGAAATCTCCAACGTAGACCTCCTTAATCAAGTACAAATTATGCAAAGGAAAACTGTTAATTTTGGAATTTTTGCAAGAGTGTCAAGGTGGTTATCAACAAAAAATAAATAGGTAAGGTAAGAGGCCTACTCCTCATTAGAAGATATACACAATCAAATGGAAGAGGAAGCAACCTATTTTCAAGAAAAATCAGGGTTCCTAGAGACTGATTGGGCCAGCAGTGTGTCAAGTAAGGAGCCAATGTAGAAAATCACATAGGTAGAGGCACACCAGTACAACAAAGCATGAATTTAAGGTTTTCAGAAATTATAAATGAAGAAGGGAAAAAGGTGAGGTGAACTGGACAGAAATGAATGAAATTGAAAGGGCTATAGATAACTTAGAAGACAACACTAATGATTCTTCTCTAACAGCCCAAAATCCTAAGGTTTTGGAAAGATAAGCAAAGAGGGTGGAATGAAGATGATGATCCTCCATGATGACAGCATGAAGAAGGTTTGAAGAGACTATTGTTAGTGACCTCCAAGATTTGCCAAGGTAGAGTGTCTCACTGCCTCAAAGGGAAAGAATGCAAAGAGTATCAATATAAGGAAGGTCAAGCCTTCATTTTTAGTCATGTTTCACTCAGTTGATCAAATGAATAAAAGCATAGGGTTGAGTTCCAAGATGGAAATCCAAGCTGAGAATGAGGCTGATGTTGTGTAACTAAATGTGTCAAACACCAAGAAACATCAAAAGAGGCTAAATCAGTATGTCATGGCACCTGCAGAAAATCATAAGTGGCCAAAGATGGATTTTGCATACCTAATGATTCATGAGAAGGGAGAAACCATTTTTCAAGTCACCCACACTCAGAAATGTCAAAAGAGATAAAAAAATGATTTTAGTTTCACAATGCAAGCACAAATAGGTTTTGACAGTGCTAATACCCTCAGACTAAAGAAGGATCATTTTAGTTCTCCAGCAAGCTACCACCAAGAGAAGAAAATCCACTTAGAAGTTTTCAAGTCTCCTGCACAGAAAAAAGGTCACAGGAGGTCAAATTTCACCATGTAGCTACCTGAAAAGAAACAAAGAAAATGGTTAGAAAGGAAAAGATCACTTGAATGCTTTTTAGCGACCTAATGAAAAAGCTAACAATGGAAAATCTGTAAAAGTGAACAGAGGGCTGAAAAAATTAGAAAAGTGGGTTTTTGATTTAAATTTATTTTCCCTAAAGATATAAAAGACCATTTTTCTCTCCTGACATCTCATTTTGCATTTGAAAAGACATTCAGAGCCTTCTAAGAGAAATTTCTGAGTTTCAGAATAAAGTCTGGGCAAGGTTACTTAGCGTTATGCTTTGGTGCAGGCGTTGCACTTACAGCATCCAACGCTGTGCTTAGGAGAGATTTCGTAGTGTAATTTTACACTGCACTGAACTTACAAGGGAATGTGTTGCGCTTACAGGTGGACACTACCCATTCTCCTAGTTTTAGTTGACAGGCAGGGCATCATGCAGTGTTGCGCCCAGGAGGAGCCCAACAGACACAAGAGGCATGCAGCGCTGTGCTTAAGGAGCCCGACAGGCTTGCACACGGGCAACTTTGTGCCTAGGAGGAACCTGACAGGCCCAGTTGCACTCGGCGATGCACTTATAAAGACCCGACTGGCCCAGAACATACCCAACATTGCGCTTAGGAAACCAAAAGGCTAGCATGCGGGCAGGCACTGCACTTAGGGCATAGGCGAACTGAAAGCGCGTTCAGGAACTATGCCTAGGCCATAAACCTCCTTCCACTTGCAAAATTGCTAGAAAAACAAGGGAGGCACCTCCAAGCTGCATGCAAGGACCTGCAAAGGAGTCAAAAAGAGGTAGGTGCATGTTTTCCTTATCCTCCAAGTGGTTTTTATGATTTAATGGTTAAAGGAAATTGAATAAACCCTAGTCACTGGAAACCCTAGGTCCTCATGGGAAATGCTTTGTTTTGACCTCCAAGAAAAAAATTATGAGTTAAGGAGGGTGTCAATTAGGGTAATTTCAATATTTTCAAGATAAAACTTCATCAAAGCTCAATGGAGGTCAATCATAAATCCACACCTCCATCTCATTCATTTACTATAACTTCCCTCACCATATTTTCATTTCATTCCCCTTACCAATTTTCACAAGCAGACCTAAGTTTGTCTAAAGGCAGCCCTAGTCACCATGTCAGGAGAAGAAGGGAGTGTCAGCAGTGAAGGAGGCCAAGTGCCTATGAGGTAAAATCATAAGGGTGGGAAGGTTAATAGATTTTAACACCAAGACACTATGGAGATTACTACCTCTCCCATGGTTCTCACATGTTTTGAGAATTTAGGGTGTGTTCAGTTTTGTGAAAAGGTCCAACAAGTGAAAAGTCACCCTAAGCTCACTAGGTTTTTTCTCCTCAACCTACACAATAAACAAGTAAATATTGCAAGGGTATAATTTTAGCTATCACTAGATACCATTGCCCATGCTACTGGACTTCATGATGTTGGGGAGAAATGGTTCAGAAGGGCCAAGTTGGACATGAGATGCTATGAGCCATTCATAAAGCCTAGGTACAAAGAAGGCTGCAAGACTATTTTCCCTTTCTCACACTTACTAGAGAGGTATGAACCCTTAATGAAGGTCATCATGAAATATTTTACATGTGAAGGGAGATACTCTAGGCTCTACTCCTACCATATCAGATTACTCATGCATTTTACCAGGGTTAAAATGTTTCATTTTCCTTACTACTTGTATAGTTAAAAAAAAATGTAAAGAGGGTATACCCTAAAAGAAAAATCAAAGGGTAAGAAAAATAAAATGGTCAAAAAGAGAAAGAAATGAACCCCAAGCAAAAAAAATACCAAGGAAAGTGTGCAAATCCAAATGCCACTACTATTTCATTTTTTTTGTAATAAAGAAATTGTGTGCAGCTTGTCAAAACGTTTGCCACAATTCATGAATAAGTCAAACTGTATAAACTTGGCTTACTCATATTTCAATTTCATGTTGTAGATTAGAGAATAAACATCTGACCAAACAGTTTAATCTTGGCAGATAAGTAGATAAGTAGAGTGAATAAAAGGTGCTCAACAATTCAATCTGAGGCCTTGGATGTAATAAGGGTAGGGATAGATAGATTTATCATGTAAAAAGAAAAGATTGATAAGGGTTTTCAAGTCTAAATGCACCCTAATAAAGAAGAGAAAATGGTAGTGTCCAGTAGATAGGGTAGGTAGATGGTGCTGCAAAGTGTTATCTGATGAATGATGCTGCTACATGTTTTTAATCCTTTACTTTCATCACAAATACTAAAGGTGAAATACACCTGAAAATCACAGCAAGCAAAGTCAAATTCATTAACCTCCCTCATCATTTTTCCCCCTCAAGAGTTTTACTAATTTCCCCAAAAGTACTAAGGTAATTTGAGATCAAAGGGGCTCAAGGCATTTCCTTGACTTCTGGAGGGATCGGACCCTCGGCCTAATGATCAAAAGACCTAAGCACTTGAAATAATCCATCATTGATTATCTTCCATTTTTAACTTTTTCGTAAGTAAAATCCTATTTTACTTAGGAAACTGATGCAACATTCCATAAAATTCCTCAAGACAACTTGTTATTCTAAGATTAAGTGTTGAAGATAAAATGTGCAATTTACTTCATAAGTTTTCACTTTCTTAGATATACAAAGATGTTTTGATTTTCCTTGTCCTTTATCATATTAACATTTGACTTTATTATATTAATTCCCTAGTGAAATCCCTTTTTCCTATGTATATAACTCCCTTTTCTAATAAATATCCCCAAAACCCTCTTATTATAATGTTTTACCAAAGCATATATAGTCCCGCACATTTAAATACCCCGCTTTATAAAGCCCTTTGGTAAAACTCTAACCTTATATATATATTCCGCCCCTATGATGAATTAATTATATTAATTTATTCATCGTATAATAAAATATATGAAGAAAAGCGTTAAACACATAACATATGTGTTTAACACCAAACACAAGAAAAGACTACGACGGAATCCTGCGCCACCATACTCAGCATTCCACGTGGCATTCCACATGGCCAAACCCCGCCGCAATTCATTTTATAAATTCACGGGGTTAATTAGTCATTTGGACTAATTAACAACCATTCCCGCCTATTAGCTTCTCC
This sequence comes from Pinus albicaulis, assembly GCA_034641835.2. NCBI lineage: Eukaryota > Viridiplantae > Streptophyta > Pinopsida > Pinales > Pinaceae > Pinus > Pinus albicaulis. The sequence goes on from CM076578.1 coordinate 314,713,164, forward strand.
CCGGGGTGATTAAATTACACGTCAAAACTTGTTTAAACCTCGACGGGCCCACTTTCCAAACCGCACAAGTTTCCCTTTCCTCCAGCCGTCAGATCATTCCTCCATTGATCAACGGTCCCGATCAATCCCGCTGCCCATCGCATGTGAGTTTTTTAGCCAGCGGGGAATGAGCGGGTTTGACTATTCAGCATTCCATGTGGCAAGCAGCCTGTGGAATCGCTGCCATTGCGATTTTTACCGCCTTCCTCCATAAGCGGTGCGGGCTCACCGCTTACCGCTTATCGAATACCGCCGGTCCCACTCCCTTACGTCACCCCGTACGTCGAATGACGTCATCACCTCGAAAACGACAAAAACCCTTTTTGACTTGTTTTTAGGCCATTTTTCGCGTTTTTTAGTTATTTTGGTTTTCGAAAGAGACTAAGCTCCCGCTGCAAATTTCAAAATTCACTACAAATACACCAAATTACTCAGAAATTCCGCTGCGCCCGTGTTGAAGAACGTTCCTGCCATTGTCCATTACCTGTTGAAGAACCAGTTTTCATTAAAAAACAGGTATTTATCATTCCGCACCCCGACTGCAAGTTAAGCTTAGTTTCTTGTGTTTTTCTCTGAAAAAGTGGTTAAAAATCCTCTCCGAGTCCTCATTGAAGAGTTAAAACCTGTGAATTTACTTCCCAAACCTGCAATTTGTCCCAATTTCTTCTTTTGTCCGATATCCCGTCCGGTCTGCAAGAAAAACTGAAACCTCCATTTTGAATCCACAAGAACCAAAATGGAGGCCCCAACTGCTCTAAATGTCACTCCTTTGAATGCTCCCCACCGAGATTTGGACTATTTACCCCTGATAGATGAAGATTTCCAAATAAAAGACCTACATTTTGATGAAAGACCCCGTTTGAGCTTCTGTCGCTGCAGAGACGAACACTCAAAGGGGCAAGATCTTATAGGGTTGTGGGAATCCAATCTCCCAAGGTATTTTATTCCTACAGTCCACGTTTTCCCTGAAATCATTCATTACTGTCATGCAAATTATGATCCCACACAAAGAGCTGTATTAGCTCCTGATCAAAGTGTTTTGTTCCCTATAACACCTCAGGCTATCAATGCTATGTTACAATTTGAGCCAGAACAAGAATTAGCACCTCTATCCATGGAAGGGCTAATTGTGAAAACCAGACTGTTAACTCCAGAAAAATTGAAAGCAATGTGTCAGTACTTCATGTTACCTGAGCATCAGCCAAAAGGGACTCCCCCCTATGGTTTTTGTTTTTTCAGTCATTTGGGAAGGCTTATTGTGAATGTAATATCCTTTGTCTTAGGATTCAATACCAGTGAGTATGTTGACGAGATAACTCTGGCTTTGCTATCTATCTTTACCACTGGGCAGCCTCCTGAGATTAAGTATGACTATGCTTCCTTCATTGCCAACAAAATCCATGATCAATTTTTAAGGCTAGATGATGAAAAGGTTTTCAAGTACTCCTCAGTTATCTATCATCTCATAATTTTCTATCACTCAGACAGATTCCCTTTCCCTGTTCAGAAACTTGATGCTAAAGGTAATCCCAGGTCCGTTATTTTTTGGTCCCCCATCATTCATTTGTCCTCTGATTCTCCCTACTCTTATTCAGAATTCATTGATCAGTTTGTACATCCTGCTACAACCTTGTTAACAGGAGTTTCTACCCCCAGGCTTAGTACTGAGATAAGAAAGACCCTGCAATTGTCAAAAAGTTACAAAGTTGGGGATTGGTACTTGTACCAAAACCATACAGTTATCAGGATTTATGGATGTGAATTACATCCATTCAAGTTACCCAGATATGTACCAATGAGAATTTTTGCTTTGGAATACTTTATACAGATGAATAACTCAGATGTAATCCATTTCTGCAATGTAAAGAAGAAAGCACAGTTAAGGATCAAAAGCCAGTTAGGTCCTTTCATTTGCAATTCTAGGGAAGCTGAAAGAGATGCTGAACTTATATTAGAGAAAAAATTCCATACATCTTTCCGTTGGGTCCCTTATGACCCCTTTGGTTTCATTTGTGAAAGAAGGTTAAAAAATAAGTCATCTCCTTATATACATCACAGAATTCCTGACATAGAACAGTATGCAAATCAAGATGAATGGGTTAAAGGAACACTTATTGAAGAGGGAAGTGGAGCTGACAAATTGAATAAACTTATGAAAGATGCCGAGAAGAAATTTGACCTAGAAACATATGATCAAATGCAGGTACCCTATATTGGCACATCTTCAACAGCCACTCTACAACAAGCTATACAGGAAGACAGTCCATCAGTAACAGCAGAGCCTAAAGGTAAAGGAAAAGAACCTATAGTTCAGGTCATTGAAACCCTGGTCATGGCAGAAAAATCACAGAGTTCCAAAACACCAGAACAATCTAAAGCTTCTCAAACACCAGCAAAGCAAATCCAAGCTCCAGAGATGCAAACTCCACCGAATGTGGAAATAGGGAAAAAGAGGTCAGCTCCAGATACCACACCTTCAAAAGGAGCCCCACAAGTCTATCAAGCTAAAAAACATAAATCTGATCTACCTCCAGATGTAGAGATCATAGATGAAATATTTGATGATGGCAGGGAAGATAGTCAGCAAACAGGTACAGCAAGTGAAACAAATATAAGCCAGAAAGGGATACAAAAGCAACTGAGCACCGAAGTATCTTCTTTCAGACCGCCCAAGACAGGTACTGGAGACATAAAGAAAACCTTCATTGATATCAAAACAAGGAATGAACCATTAAAAATGAAGGTCTATGATCAGCATATGAAGATGGCTCCTCACAATCAGCAAAGGTTGATGTCAGCATTTGATCTTTCACAAGGTAAAATGCAAATGAGCCACTTCAAAGCTAAAGTGCAAAAGCCAACTTCAGCAACAGATTACATCAGAACCAATTTTGAAGTGTTAGCAAAGGATATCCATCCCTTGGATCAGATAGAGCTTTATAGGCAAACAGGGGAAATGGTTTATTCCACTCTCACCAACAAAGCCATGGCAGCTTTAACACTACAAGATTCCTTGAATAATACTGCTGCAACATTGAAAATTGAAAGGGCTTCCTCACAGGCCAAGGACAATAGAATAAAGTCTCTGGAAGAGATCATTATTGGTTTGGGACACAATCCCAAAGACACTAAAGGTATTGAGGCACTGATAAAAAAGAAAGAGGATGATATAGCCGCACTGAGAAAACAGTTGAAAATACCAGCCTCAAGGCACCCCCAGACACAGGAAATAATAAAAGGAAATTCACAAGAAGAAATGATGGAGTTGCTCTTAAACTTGACAGAGCGACTAAATGAAACCGAGAAGGAGCCGGAAAAGGCATTGCAGGAACAGGAAATTCTCAAACAGGCTTCAGCAGCAGGTACTACAGGACAACAGGAACAATCATCTCAGGTGAATATTTCTAATTTGAATTCCGATGATTTGATTAAACAAATGGAGAGTTTGCAGCTAAAGGTCACAGAACTCCAAGAAGTAAAATTACAATTAACAAAATTGGAGGGAAAATATGACACATCCAAAAAGACAGTAGCTGACAACCTCAGAGAAATAAAAAGGTTGGAAAAATTGGTTGAGGTTTTGCAAAAAGATCTTACACTGGAAAAGCCTCTGAATGAAATAAATGATATTCTTTGGGACAACATCATTAATTTAATAAGAGATATTTGGCCTTCCATTCAAGCTATTTTCGAACAGAATGAGTTAGTCAAGATAGCCCAGGAGGAAATAAACAAAACTAGACATGAATTAAGAGGCAAGCCAGAGCTAGCCCAGCAGCTCATTCAGTTTTTGAATTCAAGAACAAAACAACAGCTAGCATTGCTAGGAATTGATGACAGAACAGGTGTAGTTTTGGAGGCAAAGAGAATCTTTACAAAAAGAACTTTCATGCAAAATCTAGAAAGAAAGTGTAATGATATTTTGGTCGACATCAACGTTTTCAGAGAAAAATTTCAAGCTCTGCTGGAAAGTGATTTGCCAAGTCCCATGCTCACCGAGGATCAAATAGTAGACTTGGAAACTTATGAGAAAAGAATCAAAGCTCATGCTAAACATACAGCTGTAAGTTCTACTAGTATAGGTTCTACTAGCTCATCAGAACCTACAGTACCAACTGGGAAGAGTATTTATGAAAAAGTGGGAAATCTGTTTCATCTGGAACATGAGTTAAAGTATCTATTTCCGAACGAGCCCACTTTTTATAAACTTACTGAAGCCGATGAAACTTTAAGGAAGCTCAGAAGAACAATGATACCAGATGATCAGTGGTGGAAGGAAATGATGGAAATTTTGTAAAAAATGTTGTCAGGACAAAAGTTTATCTTTACTATGAAGTAAATGGTAAAAACAGAAATGCAGGTGAAAGAGTATCAGATGAAAGAGTAAAGAGTATCCGTGAGAAGTAAAAGTATTCAACAAGTCAAAGGAATACGCAAAGGACCAGCACAGAGCCCTATTTAGAGCACTTATCCTTAGCACGTCCATGAAGAAAGGAACAGCACATCAGCCGTTACTCATTATTCTATTTTCGAGACCATGTGTCTCTTGTTTGTTGTAAATACGCTTTAAGTCAGCCTGAATTATTGGCTAGGATAGAGTAAGATTGTTAAGATTATTTTTGTATAAATAAGCCTTCAAATAGAGTTTTGAGGGGTGGATTCTATTACTCTGCTGTAACATTGAGGTTTTCGGAATAAAAAGCTTTTGGACAAATTTACTTGTGGCTTGCTGGATGACGATTTGAAAGCACTGGACTTGTTGCAGGATTCATGTGTTAGACTACAGTTCAATAAGTTTTCCAACCCTTGTGTTTGAATTTTATATTAGTTTATGCTATCATCATATCCGTTTCTAAATAATTCACATAAAGGATTGAAACAGAATTTGCTTAATTGTACTCTGTTTTCAAATGTGATTATTTTTAATGTTTTCTTCTGGATTAGTTATAAGCATGAATTCTCAATTGCTCATGTTTTGCTGATTTAAACATTGTTGATTACTGTAACAAAGAACCCTTCATTGCTCTTTGCTTGTAGTCATTTCTCTTCTTTTTCTTGAACATGGTGAAAGATTCTTAGCTGCCTTTCATCCCTTCAAGATCATCCCATCCACTTTAAATTTTAAGGATTGTTCTCTGTCTAGCTATCTTGCCCTGTAATACCATCTTGTGCTTAGAATAGAAATCCAGTAAAGCCATCCTTTGACTCCATAGCCCAATGGACTGAAAACTCTCAACCTTGCCCTTAGTTTGTGGATTCCACCATTTTCCCAAAACAAACTCTTGAATCTATAACTAGCCTAAAACCTTCTAAGAACAAAGATAAATTATAAAGAGAGAGCCCTCTCTGGATGCAGATTGGCTAGATTCTGCACCTAAAAGGTTGGTTTGTGGTTACCTCGGGTATACTTTCCTCTTACACAACTTCTAGGAAAACCTGAGTGATAACATAGTGGCGACTCCACTGGGGATCTGAATCATTTTATTGATACTATTGTTTGATTTATAATCTACAGACAGAGTCTGAAAATCAGCCAGGAAGCCTTTGAAATTGCTTTTGCTATGCAATTGCAAAAGTAAATAAATGTTGTTTCAGTCTATCTTTGATTTAGCTTATAAATTGAATCTTAGTTTCAAAATTTTCAATCAGAATCTCTAGTTTAAACAGATCTTTGAGGAAATCTTAATCACATATCAGTATTTCTTAAAGAATTTGTAGAAGTTGTATTTATTTTTCAAGTAAAACCCAAAATTCAAAAACACATATTCTAAGAAAACTGGCTTCAGAAAGGATACGACATACTAGGTCAAACCCTGACCCAAATCCACCACCAATTTTTGAAAATCCAAATCTGATCCCTAGGATTCTTAGAAGACAAGGAAGTCAAGAAAGTTCTGAAAGAGGAAGTCAGGAAAGTACAGGTAGTTCTAGACCACTCTCTAGATCTGCATCTTGTCCTGTGAAAATTATTTATATTGACGACGTTCCTTTTGACGCGAGATTTGAAACATCTTTTTTTGTAAATTTTTCTGAGACTGAATTATCTAGGTTGATTCCAGATCCTTGGTTCATTGAAGAATTGCAATATAGATTTGTTTCGCATCATCTTGACAGAGAATTTCATAACTCCATTCAATCTGAGCAAGCCTTTGAAGAAAGCTCAAACATTTCTGTAATAACCGAAGCATCTCCGAACTCAGCCACTTTTCAAACACCTGTCAGACCTCCATCTCCACCTGTCAGACCTCCATCTCCTCCTACTAGACCGGCTACTCTTGTTACTCCACTTTATCTTCCAATGGCCAATCGATATGCCCCTTTAATATTACCAGCCAACCCTCCACCTTTACCACCAGACTACCAAAGTAAGATCACACCTTTTGACGGATCAGGCACCTACACAGCTCAACAACACACCAAAAGGATGACAGATTACTTTGAGTTTTATGAGATTGATACTGATGATATCCGTATGAGAATTTTTGTACAAAGTCTTACCGGAGAAGTTAGAACTTGGTTTAGAGCTCTCACCCCGAACAGTATTGCTGACCTAGAAGCTTTGTATAGGGCATTTTTGAACAGATGGGAGAAAAAGAAAGATCCTCTCCAGATCTTATCAGAATTTGAAAAATTAAGAAGAAGACCAAATGAAACCGTACCAGATCACATCATTAGATTTAATGAATCATATCATGCAGTTCCTCTGAATCTAAGACCCCCACCTAATAACGTGTTGGTCAAATTCCCAGACGGTTTTGACTCTGACATAGCTTATTCTCTTAGGGAAAGAGCTCCACAAACACTAGAGGAAATGCAGAGCATAGTGGTGAGCGTAGAAGCAAATCTGATAGAAAAACGAGCCAGAGAAAGAGCAGAGAGAAGAATGCCTATGAAGGAAGAACCTTCAGCTTTTGAAAAGAAGCTGGACGTAATCATTAAAGGTATGGAAAGATTAGGTGATAGAGTGGAAACCATTGAAAGAAAGTCTGCTACTGATAACCAGAATGTTGCAAGAAACCCAAACTTTAGGAGGAATCTGAACCAAAATATTGGAAAGAATATCCCTGATCAAAACATTAGACCACCTTTCCAAGAAAACTTTGTTGAAGGTTCGACCTCAGAAGGACCTACAGAAGATGTAGAAATAAACAATGTCAATGTGGACAAAGATGAATCAGAAATCTTCCTATCTCAGGATGATCAAGAGAATCATATCCTTGAAACATTCCACACTCATTCAGGTGAGACTTTTGATTTCAAAGAAGGCGATGACACAGCAATCTACGAGGTTCATAAGCAGTACAACTTGAGAAGTAGACGGATAGATGTACCAGAGAAAAATAAACAGAAAACCACAAAACAAAATGTCAAAGGAAAAAAAAACATTCCCCCTGTACAAAATACTTCCCCTGTACAAAACATTCCCCAAATACAAATTTTGCCTAGGATAACTCCTAGTTTTTCAAATCCAATAATTGAAGATGTCTCTGACAACCAACTAATTGACAAACAACAATCTAATACATCTCCTCAAGTAGGAACTGTAGAAGAAACAGTGGAAGTTAGTCCTGAAACATCTTCAAAGCAAAACTTCATTCATGAAAAAGAGAAAAACATTGAAGATCCAATAAACCGAGAAAATCCAACTGTGCAAAACGTTAAAGCTCAAACAGAAAAACCCTTTAATCTAGAAGCTGAAATAGGCAAACTCAAGATAGCCGTTCCTTTATCAGAATTGGCTAAACATGATGTCTATAGGAATCAGATTTCCAAGTCTTTAAACATTAATATTACTGGATTGGATGATTCAGTAAATATTCTTGATGATCAACCCAAACTTCCTTTTGGCCCTGAGGTTAATGGCAAACCAGAAAGTGGGGGAACTCCTCCATTTTATGTAAGCCTGAATGTTCATGACAAGATACTCCATAATGCAATGCTTGATTCCGGAGCATCTCACAATTTGATGCCAAAAGCAGTAATGGAAAGATTGAATCTGGATATTACTAGACCATACAAAGATTTGTTTTCATTTGATTCCAGTCAGGTAAAATGTTTAGGTTTAATTAAAGATCTGTGTGTCACTTTGGTCCAATACCCTGCTAAGTCCGTTTTAATGGACATAGTAGTCGCTGATATTCCACCCAAATATGGTATGTTATTGTCTAGGTCTTGGGGTGCTAAACTTGGAGGATCTATTCAATTAGATATGTCTTATGCAACTATTTCAGTATTTGGTCAGCCTAAAAGATTATATAGAGAAACTTTGATGAAGTACTTAGTGAGTAGCCATGAGAAGCCTGAAAACTTCCCTGTTTATTCTGTACATTCTGACATGGATTCTTTTATTTTATACAATGCTGAGTCAGATCTTCTTACTGAAATAGGAGCTCCTGAAAAGGAAATCATAAACAAAACCACTGTCAAAATTGAAGAAATATCTGAAAACAAAGAAACACCAGATGACCAAGAAAAACCTGAAAAAACTAAACAACTAGCTCTTGTCAGAAAATCTATTAAAACAATTGATGAAGATTATGAACATGAAATTCTATGGCATTTAGAGTTTGATGGCTCAGTAAACAGACTAGGTGCAGGAGCTGGAATTTGGTTACACAATGTAGAGAAAAATCATGCAGAGGGTCATGCTTATAGGTTAAATTTCAAATGCACTAACAACATGGCAGAGTATGAAGCTCTTTTATTGGGGCTTAAACATGTCAAGAAGTTAGGAGGCATTAGGATATCAATCATAGGCGACTCTGAACTAATTATCCAACAAATTAAAGGAGAATGTGCAACAAAGGACATGAGACTGAAACAATACCGAGAGACAGTTGTTGAGATTCTCAACACATTTCTACAAGCCCAACTTGCCAAGATTCCCAGGAAACAAAACTTGCATGCTCAAAGTTTAGCAATGTTTGCTAGTACATGTAAGTTGCCTTTTGATCCTAATCATCAGTTTTCAGCTGAGATAAGACACAGGCCTGCAATACCCGACAATGTTTTGAATTGGCAAGTATTTGTGAATAACCATCAAATCAATAGTTTTTTGACACCTCAGAATGAGTTTTCTAACTGTAATATAGATGAAGACATGACTGCTGATAAAATTGATCTAGAAAAAGAACAAAAAATGGAAATTTCAAGAGAAAATGCAATTCATATGCTGCATCCAACCGCATTCACTGAAAAAGACATGCAAAATTTGAAACAAATGGAATTTGATGAGGTCGTAGATGAAACATAAATCATCAATTTAAAAGATAATCAATTACCCAAAGGATTAACACCTTTGGAAGATCTATTTGACTCAAATGATATTCCATTCAGACCTAAAATGGAACCTGTTAAAGCCGATATGGAGGAATGCAACTTAGGAACACCAGAACATCCAAAAATTGTTAAGTTGTCTAAATCTCTTCCAAAAGATCAGAAGGTAAAATATGTTGAACTATTAAAAGAATTCCAAGATGTCTTTGCTTGGAGTTATGAAGACCTCAAATCGTATGATACATCCATCATTCAACATACTATACCTTTGAAACCAGACCAGAAACCTTTTAAACAAAAGCTTAGGAGAATTAATCCTGTTTTATTACCCTCAATTGAAAAGGAAATCAAAAGAATGTTTGAAGCAGGGATTATAGCTCCTATCAGATTTTCAGAATGGGTTTCTAACCTAGTACCAACCAGAAAAAAGACAGGAGAAATCAGACTGTGTGTTGATTTAAGAAATTTGAATAAAGTTTCTTTAAAAGACAACTATCCTCTACCTAAAATGGATCACATTTTGCAAAGGGTAGTGGGATCTTCGAGAATATCACTACTGGATGGATTTTCAGGGTACAACCAGATTCTGGTTCATCCTGATGATCAGGATAAAACAGCATTTACCACACCATGGGGTACGTTTAAATATGTAAAAATGCCATTTGGACTCAAGAATGCAGGAGCTACCTTTCAAAGAGCGATGGACATTGCTTTTGCTAAAGAGATACATGATTTTCTGGTTATTTACTTAGATGATTTGACCGTTTTCTCTAAAACAGATCAAGAACATTTAGGTCACCTAAGGCAAGTATTTATAAAGTGCAGACAATATGGAATTTCTTTAAACCCTAAAAAGTCATTGTTTGGTTTGGAAGAAGGAAAGCTTTTAGGACATATCATTTCTAAAGATGGCATTAGGATTGATCCTGAAAGAATTCAAGCAATTTTGCACATACCCCACCCCAGAAACATAAAAGAATTGCAAGCATTTATAGGAAAAATCAACTTCTTGAGAAGATTTATTTCTAGTCTAGCAGAGTTACTTAGATTACTAACTAACATGTTGAGGAAAGATTCAAGCATTTACTGGACTGTAGAAGCCAAGCAATCATTCGAGGAAATTAAGATGGCTTTAACAAGGAGACCAGTTTTGACCAGTCCTAAATTTGATAGAGACTTTATTATTTTTTCATTTGCTTCTGAACATACTGTTGCAGCTGTTTTACTTCAAAAAGATGACCAAGGGTGTGAAAAGCCAATAGCATTTTTTTAGTAAAGCACTGAGGGATGCACCTCTAAAGTACAATATTATGGAAAAACAGGCTTTTGCATTGGTAAAAGCAATCAAAGATTTTAGAGTTTACATATTATATTCTCATGTGATAGCATATGTGCCCAATGCAGTAGTTAAAGATATTTTGACTCAAGATGGCATTGAAGGTAAACGAGGGAAGTGGATAGCTACCATTTTGGAATATGATATTGAAATCAAGCCAACCAAACTGATAAAAGGCCAAGGCCTAGCACAACTTATGACAGAAACCAATTGCCAAGCCTTAGATATCAATGAACTGGATAACGAGCAGGAGATGGCGAGTCCCCAGATCAGTCAAGCTTTCTTAGATTCACCCTGGTATACTGATATAATTCATGTTCTATTAAACCTGCAAGCTCCTCCAGGGTTGTCCAGAACTAAGCAAAGATTTTTAAAGATGACATCTTCGAAATATTGTATTTTAGATAGCACCTTATTTTGGAAGAATCACGAAGGAATTTTATTGAATTGTCTCTTAAAAGATGAAGCTGATAAAGTGCTTAATGAATTTCATGCAGGGGATTGTGGAGGACATCTTTACCGGAAATCTACTGCAGACAAAATCTTAAGGGCTGGTTTTTACTGGCCAACATTATTTTCTGATGTAAAGAAATTTGTAACAAGCTGTCACAAATGTCAGATATTTGAGGGTAAAAGAAAGTTGTTACCTCTGCCTTTAAAACCAGTTTCCACAGAAATACCCTTTCAACAATGGGGTTTAGATTTTATTGGAGAGATTCACCCCCCTTCTTCAGGACAACATAGATGGATTTTAACTGCTACAGACTATTTCACCAAATGGATTGAAGCCATCCCATGTAGACAGTCCAATGATTCTGTAATCATAGGGTTTCTTGAAACCAACATACTTTCAAGATTCGGATGTCCAGAAAAAATTATAACAGACAATGCTGCTGCATTTAAATCAAAGAAAATGATAAATTTCTGCCATAAATATCATATTACTCTAGGCCATTCAACAGCCTATTACCCCCAAGGTAATGGACTAGCAGAATCCTCCAATAAGAGTTTGATCAATATCATTAAGAAATTGTTGGAGGAGAATAAAAAGAACTGGCATAAGATGCTGACCTATGCATTATGGGCAGACAGACTTACAACCAAGAAATCCATTGGGACTAGTCCTTATGAATTAGTTTATGGTTTGGAGGCAAGATTCCCATCATCGTTAGGAATCCCTGTGATGAAATTACTTCAAGAGGCTCAAGTGGAGTCAAATGACATGCAAAGAAGAATTAATCAGACAATCCACCTACAACAAACCAGAGAAGAGGTATACCAAAGATCACAAGTCTTACAGGAAAAGCTAAAGAAAATGTTTGATAAAAGGACTAAAGCAGAGGATTTTCAATTAGGAGACAAGGTTCTAAGATGGGATTCTAGAAGAGAAGAAAAAGGGAAACATGGGAAGTTTGATTTCTTGTGGAAAGGGCCTTATATCATCCATGCCTTGCAGGGAAACAATACTTATTTTTTGAAGGACTTGGACAATTCAGAAGTTGAAGAAGGACCAGTCAATGGTCGAATGCTTAAGCATTATTTTGATCCAATTTACTAGAATGTTTAAATGTTCCTAACTTGTACATAATATATTGTTTGCTTGTTATATTTTTGTTACTGCAGTTTGGATTGGATGGTGACTTCTTGGAATTGAAGCCCGAAGTGAAGGCCCTAAGTTCCAAAAAAGTTTTACTATCATATGTAAATAAAGCTACCAGAAGAAGGAAAATTCCTTACTTTCAGTTTGAAGACATTCTGAGGCATCCGATCTACTGTTCTTGACTTTCCACAAGGAAAAGCCATCCCCAAGTGGAGCCAGTGTTAGCCTCCTATATCAATAGGTTTCATCTTTCATGATTGTCTTGATGGAAGTGTGGAATATGTTCAAAACCTTCTTACTTGAGCAAAGGTGTTCCATATTCTGAAAAAACCAAAAAATCAAAAAATTTAAAAAATGTAAAGAGGGTATACCCTAAAAGAAAAATCAAAGGGTAAAAAGAATAAAAATGGTCAAAAAGAGAAAGAAATGAACCCCAAGCAAAAATAGACCAAGGAAAGTGTGCAAGTCTAAATGCCACTACTTTTTTCATCTATTGTAATAAAATAATTGTGTGCAGCTTGTGAAACTTTTGCCACAATTCATGAATAAGTCAAACTGCTTAAACTTGGCTTAGTCATATTTCAATTTCATGTTTTAGATTAGAGAATAAATATCTAGCCAAACAGTTTAATCTTGGCAGATAAGTAGCTAGGTAGAGTGAATAAAAGGTGCTCAACAGTTTAATCTGAGCCCTTGGATGTAATAAGGGTAGAAATAGATAGATTCATCATGTAAAAAGAAAAAGATTGAAAAGGGTTTGCAAGTCTAAATGCACCCTAATAAAGAAGGCAAAATGGTAGTGCTAAGTAGATAGGGTAGGTAGATGGTGCTACAAAAGTGTTATCCGATGAATGGTGCTGCTACATGTTGGTTAATCATTTACTTTCATCACAAGTACTAAAGCAGGAAATGCACTGGAAAATCACAGCAAGCAAAGTCAAATTCATTAACCTCCCTCATCATTTTTCCCTCAAGAGTTTTACTAATTTCCCCAAAAGTACTAAGGTAATTTGAGATCAAAGGGGCTCAAGGCATTTCCTTGACTTCTGGAGGGACCGGACCCTCGGCCTAATGATCAAAAGACCTAAGCACTTGAAATAATCCATCATTGATTATCTTCCATTTTTAACTTTTCCTAAGTAAAATCCTATTTTTCTTAGGAAACTGATGCAACATTCCATAAAATTCCTCAAAACAACTTGTTATTCTAAGTTTAAGTGTTGAAGATAAAAATGTGCAATTTACTTCATAAGTTTTCACTTTCTTAGATATACAAAGATGTTTTGATTTTCCTTGTCCTTTTTCATGCTAACACCTAACTCTATTATATTAAATCCCTAGTGAAATCCCTTTTTTCTTATGTATATAACTCCCTTTTCTAATAAATATCCCCAAAACCCTCTTATTATAATGTTTTACCAAAGCATATATAGTCCCGCACATTTAAATACCCCGCTTTATAAAGCCCTTTGGTAAAACTCTAACCTTTTATATACATTCCGCCCCTATGATGAATTAATTATATTAATTTATTCATCGTATAATAAAATATATGAAGAAAAGCGCTAAACACATAACATATGTGTTTAACACCAAAAACAAGAAAAGACTACGACGGAATCCTGCGCCACCATACTCAGCATTCCACGTGGCATTCCACATGGCCAAACCCCGCCGCAATTCATTTTATAAATTCACGGAGTTAATTAGTCATTTGGACTAATTAACATCCATTCCCGCCTATTAGCTTCTCCCCGGGGTGATTAGATTACACGTCAAAACTTGTTTAAACCCCGACGGGCCCACTTTCCAAACCGCACAAGTTTCCCTTTCCTCCAGCCGTCAGATCATTCCTCCATTGATCAACGGTCCCGATCAATCCCGCTGCCCATCGCATATGAGTTTTTTAGCCAGCGGGGAATGAGCGGGTTTGACTATTCAGCATTCCACGTGGCAAGCAGCCTGTGGAATCGCTGCCATTGCGATTTTTACCGCCTTCCTCCATAAGCGGTGCGGGCTCACCGCTTACCGCTTATCGAATACCGCCGGTCCCACTCCCGTACGTCACCCCGTACGTCGAATGACGTCATCACCTCGAAAACGACAAAAACCCTTTTGACTTGTTTTTAAGCCATTTTTCGCGTTTTTTTAGTTATTTTGGTTTTCGAAAGAGACTAAGCTCCCGCTGCAAATTTCAAAATTCACTGCAAATACACCAAATTACTCAGAAATTCCGCTGCACCCGTGTTGAATAACGTTCCTGCCATTGTCCATTACCTGTTGAAGAGCCAGTTTTCATTAAAAAACAGGTATTTATCATTCCGCACCCCGACTGCAAGTTAAGCTTAGTTTCTTGTGTTTTTCTCTAAAAAAGTGGTTAAAAATCCTCTCTGAGTCCTCATTGAAGAGTTAAAACCTGTGAATTTACTTCCCAAACCTGCAATTTGTCCCAATTTCTTCTTTTGTCCGATATCCCGTCCGGTCTGCAAGAAAAACTGAAACCTCCATTTTGAATCCACGAGAACCAAAATGGAGGCCCCTACTGCTCTAAACGTCACTCCTTTGAATGCTCCTCACCGAGATCTAGACTACTTGCCTCTCATAGATGAAGATTTCCAAATAAAAGACCTGCATTTCGATGAAAGTCCCCGTTTGAGTTTCTGTCGCTGCAGAGACGAATACTCAAAGGGGCAAGATCTTATAGGGTTGTGGGAATCCAATCTCCCAAGGTATTTCATTCCTACAGTTCACGTTTTCCCCGAAATCATTCATTATTGTCATGCAAATTATGATCCCATACAAAGAGCTGTATTAGCTCCTGATCAAAGTGTTTTGTTCCCTATAACACCTCAGGCTATCAATGCTATGTTACAATTTGAGCCAGAACAAGAATTAGCACCTCTATCCACGGAAGGGCTAATTGAGAAAACCAGACTGTTAACTCCAGAGAAATTGAAAGCAATGTGTCAGTACTTCATGTTACCTGAGCATCAGCCAAAAGGGACTCCCCCCTATGGTTTTTGTTTTTTCAATCAATTGGGAAGGCTTATTGTGAATGTAATATCCTTTGTCTTAGGATTCAATACCAGTGAGTATGTTGACGAGATAACTCGGGCTTTGCTATCTATCTTCACCCCTGGACAGCCTCCTGAGATTAAGTATGACTATGCTTCCTTCATTGCCAACAAAATCCATGATCAATTTTTAAGGCTAGATGATGAAAAAGTGTTCAAGTACTCCTCAGTTATCTATCACCTCATAATTTTCTATCACTCAGACAAATTCCCTTTCCCTGTTCAGAAACTTGATGCTAAAGGTAATCCAAGGTCTGTTATTTTTTGGTCCCCCATCATTCATTTGTCCTCTGATTCTCCCTACTCTTATTCAGAATTCATTGATCAATTTGTACATCCTGCTACAACCTTGTTAACAGAAGTTTCTCCCCCCAGGCTTAGTACTGAGATAAGAAAAACCCTGCAATTGTCAAAAAGTTACAAAGTTGGGGATTGGTACTTGTACCAAAACCATACAGTTATCAGGATTTATGGATGTGAATTACATCCATTCAAGTTACCCAGATATGTACCAATGAGAATTTTTGCTTTGGAATACTTTAGACAGATGAATAACTCAAATGTAATCCATTTCTGCA